>JAHRHZ010000264.1:25931519-26016023 GCA_024137785.1 Ginglymostoma cirratum
TGGTGGTGAGAGCGGGCCGGTGAGGCAGCAGCAGCTGGTGGTGAGAGTGGATTCTGAGACCTGGACTTTTCCTTCTTGCTTACTTTTTGGCTCTGTTAAATCTTTTAATTCTAGTTCTTGTAACTAAGTAGGTGCCAGTGAATGGTGACTTTGTATACTTTTTGCCGTACTTATGTATTTCTATACTTAGTACATGTGACAAATAAATTTAAATCTAAATCATAGAGCCTTGCTTTTAATAAAATGTCCATCAGTTACAGGTACATATTTGTTTATTAAAGGATTTAACCTCAATGTTAGATAACGAGGTGTAGAGCTGGATGAACACAGCAGGCCAAGCAGCATCAGAGGAGCAGGAAGGCTGACGTTTTGGGCCTAGACCCTGCTTTTTACAGGTTGTCCCACAGGAAGATGTGCAATGCTAACAATTCCAATTAGAAGCAATTGGCCAACTGAACTATTTGACTTTCATTGATTTGAATGTCAAGCTCAAGCATTGTTGTAGCAAGTTCTTCTTTAGTTCTTTAGATTTTGAATCACCTTCTTTACTCTCTGCAACTAACAGTATAGAATTCCCTATTGTAGGTTTCAATTCACTCAAATATGGCCCTAAACCCCACCTCTTCCTCCGTTACATTGATGACTGTATCGACCTCTCCTACCTACTAACCTCATCATGCCCCCTTCACCTGTCCATCCTCCCTGGACAGACCTATCTCCTCCCTACCTACACTCACCTTCACTGTCTCCATCCCCGCCTCTTTGACCGGTCTGTCTCCTCTCCACCTATCTTCTCCTTTATCCATCTTCTATCTGCCTCCCCCTCTCTCCCTATTTATTTCAGAACCCTCTTCCCCTCTCCCATTTCTGAAGGAGGGTCTAGGCCTGAAACGTCAGCCTTCCTGCTCCTCTGATGCTGCTTGGCCTGCTGTGTTCATCCAGCTCTACACCTTGTTATCTCAGATTCTCCAGCATCTGCAGTTCCTACTTCTCTGCATAAATTAGATGTTGTCTTTACAGGATCAGGATAATCTACTGTGAAGTTAACACAGTTCCAAACAAACTGCATGTTCTCATTTACAGATGTGCATCAGCTGATACTTAGATGGTTCGCTGACTTAACCCTGGCAATTACATATCATTTAGTTGCTTACCACAAGGATTACAACAAATATTTTAACAACAACTGGATTAAAGGAACGATTACTACTCACTTGGTAGGCTAAAAAAAAATTTGCACTGGTCATGCATGTTATGACAATAAATTTAAACACAGATTTCACAAGCCAAACTTTATTAATGCAAAAGCAACACAGAATAAAGAATCCAGATGTTGTAGATTTAGTTGAAATCATCGTAGTTCTTACATATTCAAATAAAATAATTAAATCAGAGGGCAGTTTTATCCAACATCGAAAACATAATCACAGTTGTTGAAGAATAATTGTTCTGAGATCCACACAGCAGGCATTAGAATAAATTACTGACAACTTTACAATGTAGAATTTTACATCTTAAATGTAATTTTAAAACAATTCTTATGTTTTTAATATTTTGTCTTAGATTCTTAAAACAAACATGTATACAATAACATAAAGACACATTTAATTAAGTCCCTGAATATTTCATGCTTTGCACTGAAGTAGCAATATTTTCTAGGACTAAATCTGTTTGTACAACATGACTTTTGGTGCTACATAGATCTATGCTGATTTATTGGGGCAAGTAAAACTGTGGACCATTCCTATGTGGTCTTCTCCAAATAAATCAATGAAGAATGCCATCCAGGTAGAAGCCCCTTATCCTCTTGCCCCGAGATCTGTGTGGTGCACTTAAGGGTAGAGCTAAGCAAACAGATTTCTTAGTTTGTATTTTTAACAGCATCTGAGAAAAATGAATTGCCTGACATATACAAAAAAGGTTAGTGATTCAACCACTTTAATTTTATTTAAAGTGCATTGCCTTCAAGAAAAAATGCTGAAAAAAACTCATTACTTGGAGGAACAAAAGGAGTCAAAAATACTACAGACATTTTTATCAGAATTATGTCACACTTAAGTGACAAAATTGACAGTGTTTTTCTTCATTACAGTGTGGTACATGCTTGTAAACAAATGTGAAAAGACTTGACAAAATACATTTTCATGAAAATGATGTTGTTTTATTTTTGTGTAAGGACACTTCTTACATACGTAAGCAAGACACACTTAATACATTTTATTAAATCCTGGATACTTTCTAGTAATCCTAGATATTTTGAAGCTTGTTTTAAATCACCCGTGACAAATTTCCTCAACAAACTGTCCCTCGTGTATAGCATTGGATTATTTTATGTAAAAAGACTTTATGCCCAGTAGTTTTAACAGGGGCTTCTTCCAGTCTGCTTCCAGGCTTCATGAACTCCAACGATAGTCTCTTTCTTCACACATTTAAAATAGCCTTTGAAACCATGTTGTATTGGTGCCTATTGAAACCAAAGGATTGAGTCTCAGTTACTGTAAACAGACACAGATTTTTTTGTCATAATCTACTGGGTCATTCTGTTCCAGTCAAAATTACTATGGACACATTATGTCAGTATTCAAGATTTTTATAAACCCAGGAATGTAGGTATTATCCAATAGATATAAAACAATAAATGATTATTTGTCTTCCATCTTTTCACATGCATTCAATATTCTTTAAATCTATAAATTTTTGACCTTCTATTCTCCATTGTGAACTCCACTGCTACTGTGTCGCCCAAATTGCGTACCATTCATGTTTTTTTAACATGTAACATTTAAGAAGTGAAGAGTAGATGTTCAGCCTCATTTATCAATGCTTTTCTGAATTCATTAGGACTTTATCCCTAACTGATGTACAGTTGTTGTTGTGTGGGTACTTCAGTCAGAAATGATGTGAAAAGGGCCTAACATATGGATAAACATCACATCACAATTTGTCACACTCAATCCAAGTTGTGGGATCACTTGCAGGAATGCTATTTAGTCCACCAAATTCACTGTCTATCAAGAAAGATTCTGCAACATCTTCATCACAGTGTTTAACAGTTTCTTAAACAGTTTCAAAGTTTTCATTTCTACTATTTTATTTGAAAGTCTATTCCTTGAATTAAAGAGGATGCTCTCCTTGTCTAATAACTTGATGGAGGAGCACGTTGAGGTGAACACTGGCTTTCCAAAACCATTTAACTGTCATTAATACGCTGAATACAGAATTCCTGCCGTTCTGGATCAAGGAGACTCCCTCTGAGAGTTGCCAGCCAGTCAGATGTCAGAAAGCGTCAACACTTTGGGACAGAGTTCACATCGCTGTATCTAGGATTTGGTCAGGCTAGAAATGGAGCCTGCCTGCTTCTTCCCACCCTGGGGTGAAAAGAGTGGTGTTTGGGAGGTCATGAGGGAATTGCAAACTGGTAGGTGAGTAGCCCTCCAATGCGTCCAGGAAAGAAATACTGGGCTGAATGTTTACTGTGGGCTTCTTCTGCTGTCACTGAAGTCCTGACCATAGTGGATGAGGCCCTTAAATGGGCATTCCCCACCGGATGCCCTCAAATTGGTCTATTGATAGCTGGGCTGGTCAAAGTCAGCTCCACTAGTGAGATAAATGTAGTTGATGCATAGGTAGGAAGGTGAGCGGTGGGCAAGCACCTCCTGGATTTATTAAACCAAATATTAAACCTTTAAACCAAAGGAAGTTAAGCATTAAATCCAGTCCTTTATTCTGATCACATTTTGAGAGAAGAACTTTGTGATAATATTAAATTTACTTTTTACTAACTTAAACCTGCGTTCCCTTCATTGACTTCCATAATTTACATGATAGTAATCTTCATGATTTAATCTTTCCATTTCTTGCCTGGCTATTTCACTCTCTACTGTGAGATTGCCGAAAGGCCCAAATATTCAGATCTGAGAATCAGGATCAGCCTCATGCCAATTCTTTGCGCTGTTTCTGATATGTGACTATCTCCTTTATGTCTTGGTGACAAAACCGGATGTAAATCAAGGTGCAGTATAACCTAAGCACTTTACAAGTTTAATCAAGATTTCCTCTTATTTGATTATGCAGTTAACATTCTGTAGGCTTTGTATTGGCTTATTTTACACACATCTATATTAAATTTTATATGTTTTTGTTCTGTTTATATTCATATTTTGTTCAAAACATTCTGTAAATTCTGTGCTGTCACCTGCTCCTCTTAATACAGTATCAAATACAAACTGAACTAATCTGCATTTAATTTTTCAAACCAATCCTTTGAGATGAATTAGAAATATTAGTACTCCCAAATTGTGCTCCAGAGCATTTTACTCCAACCGATCTGAAAGCACCTATTGTTTTTGACTCTTCAGTCAATTTTGCCGTAATTCTGTACTTATCCAGAATTGAGAGATTGTACCGGTCAGAAAATGTTGAGCAGCCTGAGGTTCTTTTCTCTAGAAAAGAAATGACTGAAGGTTGAACTAATAGTGGTCTTAAAGACTTTAATGGTGTAGTAAAATAAACATGGAGAAAATATTTCAACCATTAGAGAGATGAAAACTTGGCAGCGAGTGGAGGATGGTATGATGAGGAAGACAAGTGCAATCAGGAGCCATAAATAAAAGATAAATCACTCATAAATCCAACAACTAACTCAGGAGAAACTTTGTTGACCAGAGAGTCATTAAAATGTGGAACATATCTCCACAAGATTAAATTAAAAACATAAATGTATTCAAGGCAGGTAGATTAGGAAGGCTGAGGAAGTGCTGCACTGCTGCTATCTGTCAGTTCAGATGTTAACCCAAGGTCAACCTATGATTATATTCACTGGTTTGGAAAATGCAGCAACTTTACTTAGAACACTAATATCACCTTCAAGCCACGATGCAGCCTTGTCATAATCACTCCAAGGAACTCTTGTTTGCTTAGACACCCATCTCCATCCACATCAAAAATCCTGAAGACAGTATCAAGAACATTATCTGATAATTCTTGCCCTGTTGCGACTTTCACAGCTCTCTTGAATTGTCCTAAATTTAACATGGAAAACATGCGTAACACTTAGACAAAGTTGTTCCAATATCATTGAAAGCATCAAGATATAAAATGTACTTCTCCTTGAACAAGTAATATATTGTTGCAAGTGCTACCATGGATTTATGTAGCATTTCTTATCTAGTTGAAGCATGTTAAATATATAAAAGACAAAGTTTAATGTACTTAATTAACTTGGCACGATGTAGACTTTTCACCATTGCTCAACCAGTTAAAGCTGTAGCCCATTCAAGTTTAAATTCTGAACTATACCAAAGCTCCAGGAACGCAATGTCATTGTTGAAGGTTATAGGAGTATTTGTATCGTATTATTTGGCATTTCTAGTAAAGTTTTACTTATCTGCAATGGGAGTGAGTATGTGGTATTACTTTGTTGGTTTTGCTTTTGTTGTCTGGTGCGAAATGAGTTGTTCTGGGAATTTCTCTTACCCTTCGGAAATTCAAAGATAAATAGAAGTGGCAAAGAAATCATCTGAGAGAATTTGCATCCACCTAGGACGCATTGCAAAAATTCAAGTTGCAGAATCACCTAGCAACATGAGGCATGCTCAGAAAATGCACCAATGCCACCTGTGCTTCACAAAGAAGGCTATTCTATGGGCAAAACAGTGTCCATTGTACGCCATGCTGCTGTATGCACAGGAAACTTAACCAGCTCACACATCTGTAATGCCTGGGTGTCATTATGTAACTACACAATGTGCAGACAGACTGCTTCTCAAAGGCATGAAGATTGTGCCTGAAAGCTCGATTTGTGATTCTAATGAGTACAATGGCACATTCTCCAAGAGCAAGATAGCTTACACCTGACTGGTAAGGAACTGAAATTATGTTCACTTGAAGGGAAGTGTGCTGCTTGCAAACGTTTTTGTTTTGTAGTCAGCTCTTTAACATAAATATTCATAGCTTTAAATGAATTCTAGGATGTAAGTAGATAGTACACCATTGCTGGGAAAGAAAACTTGCCTTTGGTAATTCATATTAGGAAGTGCAGACGATTAAGCTTGCCAGAACAGAGACACTGTAAAGACATTTTTATCAAAATTGAAAGTGCAACAGTAATAAGAAGCGACAGGAAAGAAGTAAGTGACAGAACACAAGGTATAGCTCTGAGTCCTCAGTCAGAAGCAAATGCAACCCACACTCCTGTTTCGCGATTGTGGAAGTAGAGGTGGTTCTATCACTGGAAGTTACAAGGAAGGTAGTCACTCATGCCATTCCAAAGCATCACAGGCCATTATTGCAATATGTCTGGCATGAGAATGAAGTTGGAGGCCACAGCTTACCAGTCAAGGGGAAAATTGCGAATGACTGCATTTTTCTTAATAACGCTGTAAGTGAGCTTCTATACATTTATCATTACCCAGAACTCTGGTGCTCACTAATGATAGAAGGTACCACAAACAGACATGTTGAGAAAATATACAGGAGGTTACTGCTTCCATTATAAAATTTAAACAAAGGCCTTTCCCGGTTTAGGGATCATGCTCCGGAATCTATTTTCTACATTTGAAAATAAATCCACAATGTCAAGTGAGTCCAGATTTGGCTTTAATGGATTTTTCCAAATCAAATTTACATAAACAGACAGGACAAAACTGCTTGGAAAATATCTTCTATTATGTCTTCAGTTTTGCAACATGAACATGTTGTTTAGAGAAAAGTCATGCCGGATTTGTTACTAGACATGACCCAATTTATTTCTTATTCACTGTGGGATGTGAGTGTTGCTGGCTGGAATAGCATTTATTGCCTAGTTGTGCTTGAAAGATAGGCAATGAACTTCTTTCTCGAACTGCTGCAGACCGTATGTTGTGTTTGGAGATGACAGATAGCCTAAGAAACCCTACATCCACCCGGTGGGGTTTATACATCTGTCCAGTTTTGGGCAGTCATAATGTTCTTCAACATTAATGATATAAAATTTTATCTGGTGTTATTCCTGCTAATAACTGCTTAGCAATAATGGGTCCCCAGATGGTAGAAACCTTTGCCAAAGGTAGAATAAAGGAAAAGCAGGCAGGGGCTGAGCGCTACTCCATGAATAACGTAATGGTCCAAGTCAGTGCAGTAGGAAGAGCACTGGCATGTAGGCCTGCAGAAGACTGTAATGTCATAAGAAATAGGAACACGAGTAGGCCTTTTGGCTCCTCAAGCCTGCTCTACCATTCAGTAGGATCACGGCTGGTGCAACATTTCTCACGTCTGCATTCCTGCCCTTTCCCAGTAACTCTTGATTCCACTGCCACCACCCTGCACTCTCCCATTCAAAAATCTATCTCAGCCTTAAATATACACCAGGATTCTGAACCCACAGCTCTCTGCGGCAAGGAGTTACAAAGGTTCATAACTCTCAGAGAAGAAATTCCTCCTCACCTCAGTCTTATATTGGCTACTCTTTTTCTGAAACTATGCCCTCTGGTCCTCGACTCTCCTATGAGGGGAAACATTTACCTTGTCAAGCCCCTTAAGAATTCTATATGTTTCAATGAGATCACCTCTCATTCTTCTAAACTCCAGTGGGTAGTGTCCCAACCTGTTTAGTCTTTGCTCATAGACAATCCCTTCATACCGAGGATCATCCCAGTGAACCTTCTCTGAACTGCCTTCAATGAAATATTTCCTGAAATTAGGAGACCAAAACGGTCACAGTACTCCACCTGTAGTTTCACCAGCACCTTGTACAGATGCAGTAGGACTTCCCTACTCCTATACTCCAACCCCCTTGAAATAAGGGCCAACATTCCATTAGACTCCCTGATTACCTGCTGCTCCTTTGTGCTGGCTTTCTGTGTTTTGTGCACAAGTACCTCCAACTACCTTTTGTGTTGCAGCTTACTGCAGTTTTTCTCCATATCTTAACATATTTGTTTTTATTTATTCATTGGATGTCAGCAACCATGGCTTGGTCAGAATGTATTGTCCTAGTTGCTCTCAAGAGGATGATGATAAGCTGTCCTCTTGAATTGCTGCAGTCTATTTTCTGTAAGTGCCCCCAAAATGCTGTTAGGGAGAGAATACCAGGATTTTGTCGTAGCAACACTGAAGGAAGAACAGTATATTTCCAAGTCAGCATAGTGAATGGCTTGGTGGGGAGCTTGCAGGTGGTGGTGTCCTCATCTTCTGCCCTTGTCCTCCTAGATGGAAGTGGTCATGGATTTGGAAGGTACTGTCTAAGGATTTCTGGCGAACTACTGCAGGGCATCTTGTAGATAATATATACTGCTGCTACTGAGTGTCCCTGGTGGAGGGAGTCAATATATGAGGAGGTGATGCCTATCACATGTTTTGCTTTGTCCTGGATGGTGTTAAGCTTCTTAAGTTTTGAGGGAGCTGTACTCATCCGGCCAAGTGGGGAGTATTCTATCACACTCCTGACATGTGCCTAGTAGATGGTGAACATGTTTTGGGGAGTAGCCTCTAACTTGCTCTTGTAGGCATAGCGTTTATATGGCCAAGTCAGTCTCCGCTCAATCATTTACCCAGGTTGTTGATCGTGGGAGATTCAGCAACGGTAATGTCATTGAATGACCAAAGACGATGGATAGATTCTTTCTTGTTGGGGTGATTATTGCCTAGCATTGCTGTGGTATAAATGTTACCTGCTCCTTTTCAGCCCAAGTAGAGATTTTGTATACAGGTCTTGCTGCATTCTGACAAAGACTACTTCAGTATGTGCAGAGTCGTGACCATTGTGCCGACCATCGTGCAAATATCAGCGTACATCCACACTTCTGACCTTATGATGGACAGAAGGTCATTGATAAAACAACTAAAGTGGTTAGGTCTCGGAAATTACCCTGAGGAACACCTGCAGTGATATCCTCTACAGTATCCACAAACCTACACTTTCTTGGCTATTATGGTAGAATTGTCTGCTGACCAGTTTTGTCCAGGGCTACAGGCATAGAATGACTCATGAGGAAAGGTTTGGAGGACATTCAAGACAGCAGGATGAAAGTAAATAGATTCACAGAATCACAAAACTATTACAGTGCAGCTCATCGTGCCAACACCAGCTTTATTATCTATTACCAATGTCCTGCCTGTTACTCTTAACCCTGCACACCATTACAATCCAAAAAACATCCAATGCCCTTTAGAATGTCAAAATTGAACTGGACCCCACCACATTTCCAGGCAGTGTATTTCATAGCCTAACAACTCACTGTGTGAGAAAGTTTTTCTTCACATCATCCTTACTCGATTTTCATATCACTTTAAATCTATGCCGTATCGTTCTTGTTTCTTTTATGGCAGAAACAGAAGTGGAAACAGCATCTCCCTACTTACTCTATCCAGCTTGCTGATGATTTTGAAAACCCTCTATCAAATCTCTTCACGGGCTTCTCTCCAAGGGAACAGTCCAAGTTTCTTCCATCTATCTTCTTCACTGAAGTTTCTCCTATCTGGTACCATTCTGCTAGATCAATTCTGCACCCTCTCCAATGCATTTACATTTTTTCGACAATGTGGCTCTACAACAGTATAGAATACTCCAGCTGAGGTCTGTCAAATGTCTTGTACATGTTCAACATCACCTCCTCCTTCTTGCACTCTATACCTCTATGAATAAAGCTGAGAATACTGTTTGCTTTATTTACTGCTTTCCCTGCCTGTCCAGCCCCCTTCAATGATCTGTGCACATATATACCCAGGTCCCTCTGTTCCTGTACCCCTTTAGAATTGGGTCTCGGAAACTACCCTGAGGAACTCCTGCAGCAATGTCCTCCACAGTATCCACAAATCTATACTTGGCCATTATGGTGGAATTAAACCCAATTTTGTGGTGTCATTCAGTGTTTTTCTGACCAAAGTGCATCACCTCACATTTTTCAACATTGAACCTCATCTGCCACATTTCTGCATATTTCACCAACTTGTCAATATCCTTTTGGAGTTCCACACTGTCCTCCTCATAGTTTACAATTCGTTCAAGTTTTCAAGCCCTCCCTCCTGCATCAACTTTTCAGTCACACATTCATTTGTCTTATCCTTCTATTTCTGCAGTGGGTAAAATCAGCATGAATGATGAAAGCACTAATTTAATCTTATGTGACTTGAATAATCCAACTCCAATACATCCTATCATTTTGATGCTGTCGGATTTAAAAATATCTTCTTAGTCAAAATACCTTTCTGATTTCAGAATAATATATAATGTTGCACTATACATACCTATTCCAACAGGACGATTAGCTGCAGTGAACATATTCATGGTGAAAGCAAAATCTTCAAGATGATTCATAAACTGACAAAATGCCCTGAATTCTTGAAAGGAAATGCTCTGGAACATAAATAAAAAGCAGTTACTATTTAAGGATAAGTTCTATGTGAAATGTATAGGAGCAAAGAGAGCATTGAATAGTAATAGAGAAATTGAAAGAGAGAAAGAACAAGAAAAAGAATATGAGAGAGACAGATTGACGTTCTTAGATTATGAAACTGGAAATTGACTGTGACGGCATTCTGGTCTACATTGAGTTATTCATGCTCAGTCACAGAATTGGGGGATTTTGGTGCTAAAATTGGCCTTAATACTACAACATTAGGCAGGGAAATAAAAATCTGCCAATACTCCTAATGCTCCCTAAGTGGCCCATGCTGGATGTGCAAGTGTATAAATGTTGAGTAAGGGAAAGACTGGGATCTGAACTAATATCCCCTGAGATTGCTTACTGTGCTCAGATTTACCAACTAGGTTAACAAATAGACAATGCCTGTTCAGCTATCTCACTGTTGGATCCATATCTCAATAAGAACCCAATGACATCAGAAATGGAAACACAGCAGTCAAGGCGGTGAGGGGGGGTGGGGTGGAGAAGAGAGAAAGAGAGAGAGAGAGATGAGTGGGAGGTGGCAAGAGTCAGAGAGGACCAGGTGACGGCGAGACAGAATGAAAATTGGAAGTAAAACTGATTAACTTTTAAAATTCCAGATAAGAGCAGGAAGCTGCATTGAAGACATCATTGATGTATTGAACAGTTTACTGTGGGTGAAGGCCTTGTGTAGAACTGGAATAAGGAATATTCCATATACTCCGCAAAGAGACAAGCATACCTGGGGGCCATGCAGTTATCCAAAGTCATACCTTTGACTTGGAGAAAGTGAGATGAGTTAAAGGGGAAGTTGTTTAAAGTGAAACTGAGCTCAGCCAAGAGGGTGGTGGTGGATGGAGACTGTGCAGGCTTCTTTTCAATGAAGATGCAGAGAACCTTCAGACCCTCCTGATGGGTGATGGATGTGTAGAGAGATTACATATCCATGGTTTAGAGGTAGTGGCCGGGGCCAGAAAAATTATGGAATCGACCCAAAGTATCAGGACACCCATGAATGTAAGTGAGGAGGGACTGAACAAGTTGGAGAAAAAGAAGTCAAGAGTAGTCCAGTTTATGGTTTTTGCAAAGAACTAAAATCAAGAATGTTAAGGTTGTATAGGATGTTGGTGAGGCCACTTTTGGAGTTATGTGTATAGTTCTTGTTGCCCTGCTCTAGGAAGGATATTGTTAAATTGGAGAGGGTTCAGAAATGATTTACCAGGATGTTGTCAGGAATGGAGAGTTTGCGTTAAACGACAGGCTGGACAGGCTGGACAGGCTGGGATCTTTTTCACTGGAGCATAGGAGGTTGAAGGGTGATCTTAAAGAGGTTTATAAAATCATGAGGGGCACAGATAAGGTGAATAGCAAAGGTCTTTTCCTTGGGGTGGGTGAGCTCAAAGTTAGGGGGAATATTTTTAAGGGGAGAGGAGAAAGATTTAAAAGGAATCTGAGGGTCAACTTTTTCACACTGATGGTGGTTTGGGTGTGGAATGAACTGCCAGAAGAAATGGTAGATGCAGGTGCAGTTACAACATTTAAAGACATTTGGGTAGGTACATGAATAACAAAGGTTTATTGGGAAATGAGCCAAATGCAGGCAAGTGGGATTGGTTCAGTTTGGGAAACTTGGTCGGCATGGATAAGTTGGACAGAAGGGTCCGTTTCAGTGCTGTATGACTCTCTTATCAGGGAAGGTGGCAAGAGGCAAAAACAAAATTATTTGCTGGATTTTGCTTTATCGTGAAAATTACAAAGTAAATACTTATGCCACAATGAATATCTTCTCAATTCTCCAGAGTGACCGTCTAGCATCATGAAACTCTTCTAGCAGCAGTTTTTTCATAAGTAAGTCATGGAATAATAAGGAAATGGAAAAATAGGATTGGAATTCAAGACACAGGGAGGCAGAAAGCAGGAAACTATTGACCAAGCTATAACACCAGGTTAATGTTCTAGGAACATGGGTTCAAATCTCACTGTGACAGATGGTGAAACTTGAATTCGATATGAAATCAGGAATAAAAAGCTCCCCTAATGGCAACTATAACCACTGTTGATTATTATAAAAATCCATCTGGCTCATTAATGTCCTTTGGGGAAGGAAATCTGCCATCCTTACCTGGTCTGGCCTACATGTGACTCCAAACCAATGTGATTGACTCTTATTTGTCTACAGAGCAATTAGGGATAGGTAATAAATGCTGATCTAATTCCCACAATGAATAAATAAAATATCAAGGAGATTATAGCAAGACACTTAAATAAAAAAATCAAGATTTAACCAGGCAGAGCCAACATGGCTTTGTGAAAGGAAGTTCATGTTTAATTTTTCTATTAGTTATTTTTGATAGGTAGAGGGTACCAATAGATGCTATTTGATAAGGTGCCAAGTCAAAGTTGTTGCACAACATTAGAATACATGATGTAGAGGTAACAAATTGTCACAGATAAAGGATTGGTTAGCTAACAGGAAGCAGTGTACAGACAAATGAGTCTATGTCACTAATGGAGTGCTCTGGAGGATATTTCGTCTGTGGGGGAGACTAAAGCTAGGGGACTTCAAGAATAGGAGATATTCCTTTTTAATCAGAGATCAGGAGAAGTATTTTCCCTCATTAAGAACATGGCATTCTCTTCCCTGGAAGGTACTAATGGCCGGGTCTTTAAACTTATTTGAGACTGAGTTCAATTTTTGATGGACAAGAGAGTCAAGGGTTATGGGTGCAGGCAGGAAATGAGACTACAATCAGATTAACCACGATCAAATGGAATAGTGGAGAAGGTTCATCGGCAATGTTTCCTTTAGGTTGAGAGGCTGTGCATGTGCAGCTGCTCTGATGCTCTCCATGTGGTGATCGCGTCAGTATTTTGATCATGGCATTGACTTCTGATTCTGGAAGTTGTTGCCACGCATGGGCCTCGGACGCTGGTACAGCCAATAGTAAAATAATGGAAATGCTGTTCACAGGCTAAATGGTCTACCCCTGCCCTTAAGTCTTATATTCACATTGCTGATTGGTGGAAATATTCATCTGGTTCACTAATGTCCTGTAGTAAGGAAATCCACCATCCTTACCTGGTCTGGACAACATGTGACCCCCGACTCTCAGCAGTGTAGATGACTCTCAACTGTCCTCTAGGCAATTAGGGATGTACATTAAATTCTGGCCTGACCAGTGATATTGACATTCCGTGAATGAATTATTGAAAAAACCTGAATGTTTCCTTCCATGAAATCTGAATAATATCCTAAATTTTATTTTGACACATTGTATGAAGAAAGTAATTGATAACTATATGTCTGCTGTGTTTACAAAACTCCTGTTGTAAAAATGTTAATTTCTCTTAACTAGTAATGTTACAAGCTCCTGCTATAAAGTAGGTTATTTAAAATTACATATATTAGCATTTTCTTTAGATATTAATTCAGATTGATGGAAATGGTATATGTAAATGCTGCCATTTAGGCAACTAACCAGTTTGGGAGACTAACAATATTAGGTAAATGCTAACCTCTCCTGGGGGTAATTTCCTCACTTTCTTCCAATAAATATCACGGTTTTGCTCTTCAGTGAAATGGAGCAGCCATGCTGCAAACTCCTCTCTTCTCATGGTTTTCATGCCTCGAGAGAATTCTGTAAATTCAATCTCTTGCACTTCTGTTTGCAAGTCTTCCATAAATCTAAAAAAGGGACACACCAGAGATCAAAGTTGTTAAAAAGTCAAAGTCCAGCCCAAGAGTCCATTTGAAGGCATTTTTTACCTCAACGAAAGTACTTCAAATTTTGACTTTGTGCTTCAACATCTGAAATTGGTCTGGAAACCAGGGCATTTAAAAAAAAAATCATCCATGGGATGCAGATTTTTTAAATTCACTGATGAGATGTGGCACTACTGACTGGGCTAGCATTTATTGTCTCTTCCTAATTGCTCTCAAGATGATGGCTTCTTCAGCTACTGCAACTAACTTGCTATAGGTAGACCCAGCTGATTTAGGTCATGTTACTAATACTGCTCCAGCTTTTAAAAAGTCTGACATAAATGTAGTTAGATAGTCCATGTGACCTCATGGTTCCTCTTTGCAAAAATGGTGTAAGATGCTTGTGACACGTGTTCAGTGCCAACCATCTTATGTCACAGATGTCCTCTCAAAAAGCTGAAAGGATTCTGTTATGTGAAAGTTCATACTGAGGTGACCTCTCCTACTGCAGGGAAAGCTGGCACTGTTTCAGATATTTTTTGCCTCAGATAGTAAAATGAAACATTGTGAAAATAAGTCTGTTCTGATATGTTCAGACACATTCTGGGGCTGAACATTCAGAAATGCCTGGAGTGTGGACTTAATGTATTTATGTCTGTAGCTCTTCATGAACTGGAGCTTTGAAGCATTTGCTGAGATTTTCGCAAAATGTGTCATCTATGTCAAAATGAACACTGTTGTAAAAGTTGAAATGTAAAATTCATATTGTGAAAGGAAATTCTTCATTTAAGTATCCTTATTAAAGAATGCTATCAACTGAACTATGTTTAATTACAAAAGCCTGGAAAACATTCAATGATGGAAAATAAAAGATTAAGCATGTAAATAGATAATAAAAAAATAAATTAGTAAGGAATGGTCACTAAACTATACAGTACATTATTAAACTGTTTCAATGAACTCAGGGCTGAATGTACCACCACGTAAT
Organism: Ginglymostoma cirratum; assembly: GCA_024137785.1. Classification (NCBI taxonomy): domain Eukaryota; kingdom Metazoa; phylum Chordata; class Chondrichthyes; order Orectolobiformes; family Ginglymostomatidae; genus Ginglymostoma; species Ginglymostoma cirratum. The sequence continues at coordinate 25,946,575 of JAHRHZ010000264.1, forward strand.
GCTGTCATGGAATGGTCAGAGTTTGTATTTTGCTTTTTATCTCAGTGTAAGCTGATTCTGTTCTATTCATCAATAGTTAACAAAACATTTCCAACAACTGACAGAATATGATGTGGAAGTGCCGGTGTTGGATTGGAGTGAACAAAGTTAGAAGTCACACGATACCAGGTGAAGTCCTGATGAAGGAGACGTGCTTTGAAAGCTTGTGATTTTAAATAAACCTATTGGACTATTGCCTGGTGTCATGTGACTTATGAATCTGACAGAATAGGCTGCCATCTAGCAGAATAAATGCAAATTGGTCTGAAGCATGTTTGAGGTAGATTCTCCTTTATCAAGGCTTTTATATATTGCCTTTTATATAGAAAAGGTCAATTTTGTGAGACCAGTGATTACTGAGCAGCAAGAAGGTAACACAGGAAATTAACAAAGTCACAATCAAAGACACATTTTGAGGAAGCTTTTGAAGAAGTAAACATAAGTAGTAAAGTGGATGGTTCAGGAAATAAATTGCAGAGTATAAGAGCATGTTGGTTAAAAGCCTTGCTGTCAATGGTGCCCAGAAGGATTAGAAGGATTTGGTAGCAGCATGGTGCAAGCATCTTCTGTATACAAATCTAAATGACAAGGATAGTAAATTGCTTAAATGATCTTCTCTGGTTTCTGTTATCTTGCTTCTTGCAATGCCTTTTGCCTCACTTTCATTTACACTACATTACACATCTGACAATATTGTTTTCATTTAGCAATTTGTATGATATTTTAGCATTTCTTACATTCCATCCTGTCTAAAGTTGACTCAAAATCATTCAAAATTCTGTAAGTCAATGTCCTTACTTGGACCAAATCCCATTTAACTGTCACCCATACATGCTGACAGAGACTGGTTTCCCATTAAACAATACTTTGATTTTAAAACTTTTATTCTTGTCTTCAAATCATTTTATGACCTTGCTTCTCCCTATCTCTCTTCAGCTTCACATCTCTCCAAGATCTTTTCACTTTGCTAATTCTGGCTTCTTGAACACTTTTTATTTTAATTGAAACATTATTGGTGGCCATGCCTTCAGCTGCCAAAGCCCCAAGTTCTAGAATTCCCTTTCTCGCTGTGCACTTGCCTTGTTTACTTATAAGGATGCAGGGAGCTCAGGAAATCTGCCTTCCTGTTATTAAAATCAGAATACAGAGTTAACCTCAAATCTATTTATCTGTTTGCATATTGTAATGATTTTCTTGAATGTTTCACAGGATGTCTATGTTCTGCTGCATATCATGTTAATATAATCTGGAATTGGCAGAATCATGTCAAGGTCCTGACCTGGTGCCACTTGTGGGGATTTAATCCTCTACCTATACCTGAGCCTGCCTCTCCCTATTAGTGACAAACCTAAAGTGTCAAACTTTAAATTGATAATTCTTAATTCTCTGAGATCAGGAGGCAGTGACAATGACTGAATGTTTCCATTTTGTTGATTAAGTGTTATTTTCAGTTTCCCTTCATGGCTGACAGCGACTTTGCTCATGCAGTCTTCCATCTCATTAATTATGAACTACAGCATTGTTCTCATACAATCATGCTGCAGCAGAGGCAGAATTGTTCATTGCTGTAAGCCAGCAACTGGCCTTCATACTCTGCTGCTGGATCATTTCACGAACGGATATGTCCCAGAAAGAAGAGGTGGTACATTTTTTCAGCGAGAGACATGGAGGTGTTGGAGAAGGTACTGGATGATAAAGACCACCCTCTTTCGTGTGAACTGGCAAAGGAGGCTACAGCACCAGTTCTAATCAACCTCGGCACAGATAACAGCCAAGGTCAGTGCTACTTCAGGTATTAAAAGAAATGCCCAGAGGTGGTAGAAGGTTAATGATCTTTTGTACTCTGCAAGGGTGAGTGGCACAATCCTCTCTCTGCTTCCTCATACTCACTCTAACTCTGCCACTGCATAGTAAGATCACTAAGGCTAGTGGTCTACAGGTTTCAACATTGCATGAGGCAGCTCCAATTTCTGGCTTTTACCCATCTCATAGCCCTAAACTACTAATGCTTCCTACCCTCAGTGCTTCCTACTCATTCACTTGAGACACCTCACCACCTCTGCTGCTCCTGCACAACCATGAACAGCTTTTCCATTCGCTTTTTATCTCACTTAATCCTTCTTTCCATCTAATTGCAGGAGAAAATGTTACATGAGTGGAGATGAGCCACAGTACAGCTTACATTTGGCTCTTCAACCTCATGAGGACACCAAAACCTCCACGTCAAGGTGACCCAGTAAACTTCGTTGTTCTGTGCTAGACAATTCTCCCATTATCACCACTGTTAGCTTATTCTTAAGATGCTTAAGTTACCATCCCTATGGTACAACCAATGACCCCTCTTTTCTCATTCAGGCTGTATATAGCTGTCATCCTGAACAGTTCTGCCCCTTAGCACTTCCTCCACTTCTGAGGAAGAAGCCATAAATTCCTCAGAAGATACACCAGCAACATTTTCTCCTGTACCCTCCATCATCTCAAAGATTTTCACCTTGGTTGCTTTTAATCTGGATAAGATTCAGGAAAAAAAGCACTGGCACAACCCAAAAAGCAAACCAAACATTGGCAAAATTCCACAGGTGTTTGGAGAAGAAACACCTCAGTGTGTTGGTGTTTAGAGGACTGTCAGACACCAGATACTTGCTGAGCCCCAGATAAAAGATAATTGCATAGTGTTGGCCATTAATAGCTGTACAATGCGTGAACAGTCAAAGGCAGATTTGTCAGAGGCATTTGGTAACCTAATTCCACTGTTTTCAGCAGTATGCTGGCTGCAACATGAGTGCATTTGGCTGTCTCCGTGGAGAGGTTTGCAGCAGCCATAGAAAGCCAGTACTGTAGAACACTGGCTGCCAAAATGCACGCAGGCTAACACTCTATCACTTATGTCACTGTTGCTCAGCATCAATGGCAAGATGATAGGTTAGGTGCGAGGGACCTCAAAGTCACTTCATTGAGAAGATCACTGAGACCAAAGATAATGTAAATACCTTGTAACAGGGCCTTGCCCACAATTATGCTCTGCACTTACAGCCCAGAGGGTGACCATTCATGAACATACACTTCTCTGGAGGGAACGATTGCTTATGTGATTTAACAAGGGAGTGCCTACTCATTCAAGAATGGGAGATGACCAATGCTCAATTATCATTCAAAGCAACCTCAGTGCAAATGTATATACCTCGTTCCTGCAGACCGAATAAAAAAGCTACTTCACCCACCATGAATGTATTAACAGCTGCATTTCTTCCTTATTGTGCAGGTGACATTGAAAGTGACATTCTAACCAGTTCATGCTCCTGTGAAGTGGTTCTAGGCTCCACCTGACAGTCAAGAGGTTCTCCACTTCCTCATGTCTGTTTTGTGTTGCTATCCCAGTCCACCTCATCACCTTTCAAGCTTCCCATGTTACCGTCAACCCATTTTATTTGATGGTTAACACCCCTAATTTTTTATATTCACTAAAGCTATCCAGTCCTCCCCATTGAAGCTAGGTTGGTGGTGACTTGCAAAATCTTCCCACACCACCCCCACCTGTTCCTATGCTGTATAAGATTCTATCCTTATATTTGGAGACTCCCTACTTCACTATCACTATCCAATCAATATCTCGATACAATACAATCCATCGCCAGACTTGAAGTCACCACTGCACTTCCTCTGATAAGCACCCTTAATGTTTACTGCCCAAACTTCAAGGACTGACTGTGGACCACTTCATGGACTGACTTATAAGGATAGCTCCTTGTATTTCCACAGATTCCTGACTGACTTACCTGTAATCCTCAGACTGGTTGGACTTAACCTGCAGGGATGGCTGCGGCCCAATCCCTGGATTGCAATGACATAGATATTTGGACCCTGGTAGCACCAATTTCCTGTACTAACCCCCTGGACTGAGGCCTGATGATTAGACCTTGACTAGGTATTGTAGCATCTCTTGACTGACTGTAGCCTCCCTTCACTTCATTAATCATTTCTGACTTTCAGAGATGGACATTCTTTGAAGCACATGCAGTGTGCTTGCCACAGTGTGCGAGCTGCTAGCATACATTGTTGTACAGCAAGACGGCTACCCCTTTGACTGTTCAGTGCTGGCAACCTTGTCAAGCTGCCTGGCTTTCAGAATGCACTAAAAAGCAAGTCAAGTCACAGATACAGTCACCTTATAAGTTCTCATCGAAATGGTAATCCACTAAAGAGTAAGGCAAGCCAGCCAACTGAGTGCAAACAAGTATGTGCATAATGTGCAAGGATTAAGAAAACAATCTTGGAGCCATAAAATGCATTCTGTGTGGATGCATGAGGTGTGTGCATGCGCATGTACAAAGCAACCTTGCAGGAGCATTGGAGCTCATGGTCACTGTACATTGCAAAGTGCAGTGGCAAAGTGCTGAAATGTAACACGAGTTCATTTGAGATCAGCCATGAGGAGGTTTCACCAATGCTGACTTCCATGGACAAAATGGCAGAGATGGTCATTGCCCATTCAGCCATGCCACGAAATGTCAGTGAATAGACCTTGGATGGAGGCTGGAGAAGCAGGTAGTGAACTGCATCTACCCATAGTCCTTTCCTAGGTCATTCCTGAGATCTTGCATTACTATAAAAAACTTCAGTTAAGTCTCCTCTGATTTGCAAATCTCTTCTCATAACTCTAATTTCCATCTGAAAGTGAGTCAACACAATAAACTTTCTATGGTTTTAAATGTAACTGCTGGTTAACCAACGTTTTGGAAACTTTTAACAACATTTCTGTACTTCTGTGCCCAATGTCTCCACCCAAAAACCCCAAAACCACTTGGACAATTTTTTTCATCTTTAATTACATTCAGGAAATTTTGTCTTTGACACCATACTTCCATGACATTCTTTGGTGTTTCAGTCATACTGAAATGAAACTGCATCTATCCCTTGTTATTGCCTCCCATCTTCCACCTTTACAAACATAGGCAGATCTGAAAGCGTTGCTGTTCTTTTCTTAATACGGACCAAGTTCTAGTCACCGATCACCCCTTGCTCACTGAGTTACCTTGACTTCAAATCCTGAATTCTTGCTCCCAGGTGGACTACATAGAGTTTTCCTGCATTTGTAAACCTGACCCAGAAAAAGTGGCCCTTGAGTTGGAATTTGAGTTCTGAGGTGAGAGATTCCCTGGGTGTCAGGCTGGACAACCTCAGAATGAATAGAAAGGTACAGAGGGAAGTTTGTGTGTGGGAAGGTATTGCTTGTGCTGGCTTTGTGGCCTGCTTCACAACAGACCTGAGGACATATTTTAAGATAAAATAATAAGCACCTGTTGTAGACATTTTTTTAAAATAAAACTCCATAAAAAAACTACATTCAACTTCCTTCAACAAGGTAATTCCTTAAAACAACTGACATTGAACTTCATAATGTCAGTGAATTTATTGCTGGATTGGGGTACACTTGCATAGTTCCTTGAACATGGAATCGCAGGTAGACGGGGTGGTGAAGACAGCATTTGGCACACTTGCCTTCACTGATCAGAACATTGAGTACAGAAGCTGGGACATTATGTTGTAACTGTACAGGATATTGCTGAGGTCACTTTTAGAACACTGCATTCAATTCTGGTCACCTTTCTATAGGAAAGATGATGTTAAACTTGAGTAGATGCTGCAAGGATTTACAAGGATTTTGTTGGGACTGGATGTTTTGAGTTATAGGGAGAGGCTGGACAGGCTGGGCTATTTTCCATGGAGCGTCGGAGGCTGAGGGGTGACCTTACGGAGGTTTATAAATTTATGAGGGGCATGGATAGGGTGAATAGCCAAGGTCTTTTTCCTAGGGTGGGGGTCCAAAACTGGAGGGCATAAGTTTAAGGTGACAGGGGCAAGATTTAAAAAAGACCCCTAAGGCAGAGGGTGATGCACGTATGGAATGAGCTGCCAGAGGAAGTGGAGGAGACAGGTACAATTACAATATTTAAAAGCCACCTGGATGGTTTATGAATAGGAAGGGTTTAGACAGTTTTGGGCCAGATGCTGGCAAATGGGACAAGGTCAGATTGGGATGTCTGGTTGGCATGGACGAGTTGGACCAAAGTATCTGTTTCCGTGCTGTATGAGTCTAAGGATCCATGGTAAATCACCTAACAACACACAGTACCATAAGTTGGATTTAAGAATTGTAAAGCTGCAAGATGCCATATGCAAGAATAAATTTTGATTATAAAAAGGTACTCTTAGACTGACTAATGAAGAATACCACTCCCATCCTCCGGTCCAAAAAGCAAATCTTTAGCATTACACCAGAAGTTCCATAGCTCAAAATATCCTCAGTCTGAAAAATAAATAAATATACATGAATAATTGCTAAGATTGCTGTCATGTGTACACTTTGGAACCAACAGGAGCTAGTAAATTACCACCAAGATACTCCACTCTGAGTAAATATCCATAATTCAAATTTTCTCTTGAAACTTCAGTGTTTGTTTTATTGTAAGATACATGACAATGCATTTTGGGCCTGGCAATGGGGACTTTGGACAAGAGTGAAAAAATTGACAAGAACTGAATAAAAGATAAATAAACATAGAACATGAGAAAGTTGATACAAATATTATTGTTACATAATTTAGCGGGCAAGCTATTTTTAATGAGATGAACACATTGAGCAAAAAGGAGGGAGGTAGCTTTTTGCCTATTAACATTAAAATCTGATTATAAATGGAAGAAAGAAATTGTGAATACGAACAACCCTGATTTTCTGATTGCCCTATAGTCTCTTCTGCAGTGTAGAAGGAAGTTGCTCAACAAGACCTTGTGGAATCCTTGATGTAGTAGACTCCAAGGGAGTAGCCCAGGAAATTGATGTTTCTATTCAGCAATTCCCTTAAACCTTTCCATAAGACAGAACAGCAGAGGGTAGGCCATTCGGCTCATCAGTTCTGCTCCAACAATGAGATCATAGCTGACCTCAACTCCACTTTCCTGCTTTGTCCCCATAACCCTTGATTCACTTTGTGATTCAAAATCTGTCCATCTCACCTTTGAATATTTGTAATAAACCTTGACAGCACTTTGTGATAAACAGTTTCACAAAGTCATTCTCCCCTGAGAGAAGATATTCCTCCTCATGTCCGTCTTATCTCAGATTATGCTCTCTGGTCTAGACTCTTTCACAAGGGAAATAACCTCTCTGTATCTACCCTGTCAAGTCCCCTAAGAATCTTATATGTTTCAAAATGTCTCCTCTCATTTTGCTAAACTCCAACGAGTACAGGCTCAACCTACTCAACTTCTCCCCTTGCCATGACTGGGATCAATCTGGTGATCCTTCTCTGGACTTTTTCCAATTCCAGTATATCTCTCCTCAGATAAGGGGACCAAAATTGCTCACAGTATTCCCAATATGGTCTTATTAGTGCTTTGTATAAGATTTGGAGGGTTCTGTTGCAGTTAAGTCAGTAGTCATCTGGGAAAAATTGGACAATTAAAAACCTCGTCCAACTACTGGGTAAGTATTAACCAGCCCCCCAGAAACTTCCCACAGCCTCCAAACTACATTTCCCCCAGCTCCCTTACATACCCAGACCCTGATCTTGACACCCACATCCCTCATCGTGCCCCAGACCCAACAGACCAAACCCCTGCCACCAGGCCTAACGCCTGCTCATCCCTCTCAGACTTGATTTTCGTTTCCTCCCCTCACACCAACAGTGGTCCAAAAAAACACTTTTCCATCCCCTGGAAACCAACAACCCCTTCCACTCCCCCGTATTCAAAATTCCACACCACCCTTGATGGACACAATGTTCCCCTCTTCCTGCCAGACCACATACCTTCCTCTGCCCACTTGACCTTCATCAAACACTCAAAATGTACCTTATACCATTCCCACATTGCAGCCTGCACACCTGCACCCTATTGACACACTTACCTTACATATTGGCCCTCTCATAGGACTGTCAAAGTGGCTATCTGTGCTGCTGGATGTATCAATTATAGAATAAAACAATTACTGCCATGAAAAGGGAGGGCCTATTTTGCCTTCCACTAACTATTCTGTGCTATGAGGATACAGTTGCACTTAAGATATAGTCCCCATTTATTAAGAATCCACATTCAGAATTTCCTGCTAGAAATGCAAACCTGTATCTTACCTAGAAAAAGAGGGAGCAGTGACAATTAACCATGATTGCCACTCCTCAGAAAATTTGGTATATTTACTTTAATAGATTCTGTGAATTGTGCAACAGACTTATTAGATATCTTAATTGGAGTAGAAGTCAGTCATCCTTGATTCTGAGTGAATGCCTAGGGAGGCCACTGAGGAGGTTCCAAAATCAAGAAATAAATTGTATCTTCAAGACTGATTTATATTGTGCAAAACCATATGAGCTGATGTTAAGAATTTTCAAAATCAACCCAAATATGCAACTGCACAGTGCTTTTTATCCAAAAATGTCCAAAGGAACTTGGGTTTGTCATAAGGTTTGCCAACTGTACTCTGTCTCAGGTACACCCATGAACATATTCTCCCAGGCCAAATGCAAATATCAATAAGAAATACTACAGAAGGAAAGACAACTTTAAGTATCAATTCTATTGAATTTCCACTGAGCCTTGAAGTCATTGAACAAATTAAATTGGACACCATCCTCAAACCAGTGTTCTGAACAATACACAAATATAGCACTAGATACTGAAAAAAAATCACCATAATGATAATGTACAAAAACAAAGACATATTTCAAACAAAGTATGTACCATAGGCATCCATTGTATATTAAGTGCACACCACCAGCAGAGGGTAGTAGAAGCCTTTCAATTGGATATTAAGGAATTTTACATTCTCACAATCAATAAATGCCAGCAACAGTCCTGTTTAAAACTGTATTTGTTCTGATCCTGTTTAATGTCTATGACAGCAACTTGCAATTATATAATACGTTTAATGTTGGAAAACATTCTAAGGCATTTTGATCCAGTATTTATTTTGGTGTAGTTAGAAAATAAGATACAGATTGTCGTTATTAGATCTGCTAAAACTTTTTCCAAAAGAAAACTCAGTCGCTTGTTATATTCTGTGGCATAAAGGTGCTTGAAATCATTTCATAAGATTGTGATTTTCTTTGTTTAAGAGCTCCTCTTTCAAAATAAAATCAATAAAAGAATCAGGAACAATTTTTGAATTAGGAAAATGTGTCCATTAATAGGAAGTAATTTCAAAAAAACTAATGTTTGTATTTTGTCCATTGTGCTGACACAACAACTACAATGGTTTCTCTGTGCCATAGATAGCATGGTGAGCACCACAGATGTTATAACTGGCAGAAAGGCGTAGTGATTTTTAAAAAATAGAATGAGTTTCTGCCTGTTTTCCCTTGACCCTTAAGAAGATGCAACCATGCAGTAATGTACTCAGGAGCTAAGCTGATAACTGATTAAACTTGCCCTGTGAGCTGCCAAGCTGTAAAGGCCACGTGAAGCTAGCATCGAGTGCATGTCTGAGAGTTCAAGGTTTCCCTATGAACAACAATGATCACCATTTTTTAGCAAATGCAAAGATGTCTGGAGATTGCATTGTTGTGTCTATATTAAACCACATTAAATTCCTGACACAAAGTATTAAAAATATAATAATTTTGATCCCTCTTTCAATGATAGAAGCGATGTAAACAGAAAATTTAATTTGCCATGGCTCAGTGAAAATAAAACAATAGTTGACTGCTGTTCAATTGTTTTTAATACATTAAAATAGAATTGATTCTGAGTAAATAACCTAGGATTAGAATTATAACACTGTCACATTACAATAAGGCTTTATCTAGAACTAATACATTACTAGGCATTTGAGCACACACTTTGAAAGCACATTCTGCAAAGTAGTACTGAAGGATTTGTATTTATAAGAGCTTTGTAACCAATCATCAAAATACTCAGCAGGGTTTGGATGGATTAAAACTGATGCAGAATAACTGGATATGAAGCAGTTGCTGTGGCACTTCAGTCGCTACTTAGCTGGAGTGGGGCGGTGGTGGTGGGGGGGGGAGTTGGAAGAATTGGTGTTACGTTTCATGTTTCTAAAGCAATTTATCACCACTGTCAAGATTGTTGTTTGATTCTGCATAATATTATCTGAGTAAACAGTAAGGAGAAAATGATTAAAGAGGAAGTGCCATCCCTTGCTCTTAACCACCAAAGGTTTAATTTCTTACCTGGTCTCATTTTATTTAGGTGTGAAACTTCTGCTCATTTTGTAACTGTTGGCGCTTTTGACATTGTATTAAAATTTTGCCTGCATATGGTGAACTTGTACTTTTACTCAAAGATACATCAGTTTCCATTATGTTACCGCCAAAAGAATTATTACTGAAAACACAATCCAAAGCACGTTCTCTAAATAAGAAACATACTTACTGTGGAAGCAGGACACTCATTGCAAAGTAGTGTGTTTCTTGTGGAAGTCCATTTATTGCAAATTGATACTGATAAAAGGTGAAGACAATATGACTTTTTTCATATAGTGAAAAGCATGACACTGCAATCCAATCCCAAATTTCCCAAGTGTTAATACACCTGCTTTGGTGAGGGTCCAGATCCCATTGCCTAAGAGGATGGCAGAAGTATTTCATGGCATTTGAAAAATAGTCTAAGTGCCATATTCTATAGACTATGTATGGAATGATGGGAAAGTGAGATTAGGTGGGATACCTCCTTACTGGCTGGTACAGACAGGATGTATCCTTTCATGCTCCCATTTCATGTTTGGACAGAGGCACTATATTTATTTATCCCTGATTGCACATGGGAATTGTTGTTTCACTGCATAATTACAAAGGCTCACTAACAAAAGATCTTGCCCCAGACAGTCATGAGTTACACTTATCGCAATTCCATTTCTTGGATCTTGCTTTGGACACATCTGCTTATGGCTGCATTGTAACAGTGACTGCACTTCAAAAGTATTTAATTGGCTGCAGAGAACTTTGGAACATTCCGAGGTTGCACTTGGCGTCGTATAAACACAATCTTTTTTCTCCCCTCTTTTTTTCAAATTACACCCCAGACTTCAGAAATCAAAAGAATTCTTAATGGCTCACCAATAAAATATCCTAATATAGGTACCATTTGTGTATAACTGCTGCTTCATGCAGTCCTCTTTTACGTATATCAATATCATTAATGGGAAATGATTGTTTCAATTCAACAGTTGTTTGGAATATGATATACAAAGGGTAAAAAAAGGTTTATGGTAAAAATGTCACAATTTTAGCCTGTAACTCATTCATTCCCATGGTAGTTAAGCCATTAGGCCCATCGTCACTTTCTGCTTAATGTACCTACAAATCACGTTTCTCATTAGGCATCCCTTACATAGTTAAAGAGAAAGCTTATGTTAAGGCATTATCCACACAAGTTGATGTACAAGTTACACTTTCCATTTAACTCAATAAATAGCTTCATGTCTGAAGTTGTTGACTTGCTCACTGAGCTGGCTTGTTTTCGTTCAGATGTTTCGTCACCATGCCAGTTAACGTCATCAGTGAGGCCTCCGATGAAGCACTGTTGTTCTACACTGCTTGGAATTTATGTTCTGTATGGGTTTGTATATGGGGTCCAATTCTATATGTTAGTTGATTGCATTATGGGTTGAGAACCATTCCTCTAGGAATTTCTGTGCGTGTCTGTTTGACTTGGGTTACTATGGTTACGTTGTCCCAGTTAAATTGATGTCTTTCGGTGTCTGAGTGTACTGATATTAAGGAAACTACTGTCAGAATACACGAACATCAGCTAGCAGCAAAACAACACGACAAACTTTCCTTAATATATGACCTTTCCATCGCTACTGTCTTTTATGACTAGGCCAGTTCTTTATCCACCTGGGCAGCTCACTGAAGTTCCCATGTGACTTCATCTTCTGTATTAACTTGTCTTGAGGGACCTTGTCAAAGGCCTTGCTAAAGTCCATGTAGACAACAAGTCAACAACCTCACATCCACTACCCTACCCTGAAAATCATGCTTATGACTTCCTCAAAAAACTCAATTGAATTTGTGAGACACAACCTTCTCTGCACAAAGCCATGCTGCCTATTGCTAATAAGTCTATATTTTTTCAAATGTAAGTAAATCCTGACCCTCTTCTCCAATAATTTCCCTACCACTGACATAAGGCTCACCAGCGTGTAATTTTCCCTGTTCTCCTTATTAAACAAAGGAACAACATTGGCTTTTCTCCTGTCCTCCGGGACCACTCGTGACTAAAGATTATATAAAGATTTCATACAGGCCCCAGAAATTTCTGCCTGGCCACCCTTGCCATTCTGGGATAGATCTCATCAAGTCCTAGAATTTGCTTTAGCTCACTACAGATGGTGGGTCCATCCTGAGAAATTTTTCATAGAATTTCATAGAATCCCTACAGTGTGGAAATAGGCCCTTCGGCCCAACAACTCCACACTGACCCTGACAGCATCCCACCCGGCCCCATCCCCCTCTAACCCACCTAATCTACACATCCCTGAACACTATGGGCAATTTAGCATGGCCAAACCACCTAACCTGCACATCTTTTGGACTGTGGGAGAAAACCGGTGCACCCGGAGGAAACCCACGTAGACACGGGGAGAATGTAAAAACTCCACACAGACAGTTGCCCAAGGTTGGAATCGAACCTGGGTTCCTGATGCTGTGAGGCAGCAGTGCTAACCACTGAGCCACCGTGCCAGCCCTTAACACAGTTTGCCAATTCACACTGCTTTCATACCTTCATGTTTGGTCTTATTTAATAAAAACATTGACTTGGACCCATTCTAATCTACCTCACAATGAATGGAAAAGTCAATTGTATTATGGCTGCTGCTACCTAGGAGCATCTTGACTATGCGAACATTCATTAATCTTGCTAATACCAGTTCCAGTACAGTCTACTCTCTGGCAGACCATGCTTCTGGCAGAACTCAGACATGCTTTTCTGAGGAACCAGCCCAAAAATATTCTATAAGATCCTCATCCAGGCTACATTTGCTGATCTGACTCTTCCAATTGCTTAAAATCTCCCACGATTATACCCAAACCTTTATGACAAGCTCACATTATTTTTTCATGCATGTTCTACTTTATCCTGTGGTTATTGTTAGGGGTCCGTACACCAGTCCCACAATTGACTTCGTCTTCATCATTTCTTATTTCTATCCAAACTGCTGCCACATTTTGGTTTCCTGAACATAGCCTAGCACAACAGGAAGAGATGACCTAACATTAACTAACAAGACCGCTCTCCACCTTTTCCAATCTTCTTCTTCTTCCGAAATGTCCTGTATCCTTCAATAGTCAGATGTCAATTCATTTCATCCTGCAGCCATTTCTCTTTGATGACTGCCAGATAATACTTACTTATTTCTATTTGTGCTCTCAGTTCATCTGTTTTGGTTCATAGGAATAGGAATAGGCCACTTAGCCTGTTGAGCCTGCTGCGTCATTTAACACAATAGTAGCTGATGGATCACTTCAATGCTCTTTACCCACATTATCCCCATAATTCTTTCCATCATTGATAATCAGAAATCTATCAATCTCTACTTTAAAATAGTCAAAGACTGATGTTCCGCAGCTCTCCGGATACAGATTATTCCACCCTCGGTCGACTGTCTGTGTGGAGTTTGCACATTCTCCCCGTGTCTGTGTGGGTTTCCTCCGGGTGCTCTGGTTTCCTCCCACAGTCCAAAGATGTGCAGGATAGGTGGATTGGCCATGCTAAATTGCCCATAGGGATCAGGGATGTGTAGAATAGGGGGATGGATCTGGATGGGATGCTCTGAGGGTCGGTGTGGATTTGTTGGGCCAAAGGGCCTGTTTCCACACTGTAGAGATTCTATGATTGAGAATTCCAGACACTTACAACTTAGAGTAAAAAGATTTCTCTTCATCTCAATCCTAAAAAGCATCTCCTTAAATTGTGCACATGGTTTGAAATGCCCCAACTGGGAAACATTCTACCTACATCTACCCTTTCTATCCCCATATTTTAGGTCTCAGTTAGATTCCCTCTCATTCATCGAAACTCTAGAGAATACAGGTTTAGTTTGCCCAATCTCTCTGCATAGTACAGTCTCACCCTTCCAGGATCAAGAACAAACCTTTGTTGCACCCTGTCTATGGAAGTAATATTCTTTGCTGCACACCAAAAAATGCACACAGTTCTTCACATGCGGTTAAACAAGCTTCTATACAATGTCTTCACTACTGTACTCAAATCTTCTTGCAATAAGGGCTACATTCTATTAAGGTAACAAGGTGAGGAGCTGGATGAACACAGCAGGCCAAACAGCATCATAGGAGCAGGAAAGCTTGACGTTTCGGGCCTAGACCCTTCATCAGAAAACCCATTTTTGAATGCTGCATGTATTCCATACAGAGCCTTCAGTTTTGTCGTTTTTGTAAACTCTAGTCTTATCTGTTGGTTTACTCTTACATTTGTCCTCACTATCCCTCCTGTCTCAGTCTATTTATCATTTCCCATATTCATACCTTTCTCTTTGGCCTTGACACTACATTTACCACACCTTCCCAAATTAAATCCCTTGTCCCACCATTTGGTTTAATTGGCAGTATAGCACATAGGATTATAACAGTGACAAGTGTGACAACAGATACTAAAACTACAGATTTTACATCTGTAAGTTACTTAACACATTCACTCTCGTTACTGTCTGTGGGAATGTCCAATCCCCTTTCTTTGTTTTTCTTGTAATAAACAGCAAGAAGTTCCCACAAATTGCAGAAGTAGCTGCCATTAGGGAATCTAAAAATTCATATTACCTGTTGTTTAATCAAATATTTTGAACAGCAGCATTTTAAATTCTTCTCAATTCTAAATTTTTCATTCCAAAATAAAATAACATAGTAAAGTATATTTTCCTTTAAGCTTATTGCTGTTCATTGTTTGCTTGTCTTTTCAGATGTGCATTCTTTCACTGCAATTTTTGCTTTCTGCATTTTACATAATTCTTCTCAGATTTGGATGAACTTTCTTTAAATTACTTATTCTTAATTTGCTTGATTTTAGTTAAAGGTGAACATTTTCAACATTGGACTATCCTTATCTCAAGTGCCGGTGGAATACTAGCAATATTGTAATGTTTTGATATTTGTTTTCTTTTTACCATTAGTTTTAATTAAAATTAGGAGAGCTCATTCCCTGACTGAACTTGTCAAGAAGGAGTGTTCAAAGGAAATGGTTGGAAATCAAAGTCAGAATGTAATTATTCAACTGCCAGTGGTCCCTGTGAGCACCATTCCTGGACGTGTTGATGTGGCTAGCAATATCTCCCACTGTCTTCATGTTGAGACTTTTTAATATCAAAACTATAGTATCTCATGAGCATCAAAAAAATTCCCATTGTAAAATATCAGTGCTTTCCTTCTGACAATTACATATATCTGTATAGCTCATCAATCATCTCCTTTCAAAGCATACAGGCACTTTGATCAATGGCCAACAATGATTTCCTGTGTGTGGTAAAGTGTTTTGCAGAAAGATCTGATAAAAATCACATTTTTCCATTAAGAAGAACTGGAAAGATGATTTGGTTGATTTACCAACAAATACAATTTGGATGAAAACTGATATCTGAACGAAGGTAAAAATCACACTGACCCTTTTATCTTCTACATGAGTGTGCAAAACCAGATTTACTGCCAAGTATCAAACTTTTAAGCAGTTTTAATGGAGTGATCAAAAGCACATACCTTAACCAAAAAGACAATGCACAACTCCCTCATTGTACTCAAACACCTACCAATGTTGAAAAATTATCTGCATTGGACCATAAAAACAAGACCTACAGCCCCTAACTGACAGATGTGGGAGTCTAAGTTCAATTAAAGTTTTCTATCTCTGTGGTAGGGAGAGATCTATTACCCACAAAAAATTTCTAAACACATTAAAGCACTGCCATGCCACCTCTTATTTGTCTTATTTGTTCAGAGTTATGAAAAATGTCAGATAGTTAAAGGTTTATATTTTAGGATAGAATGTGCAAAGCACTGAAAACTTTGCACTGAAGGTCACAGTGTTCTTTCAAAAGCAACTAATTAGCAAAATGGTTGAGTTTCTTACCTGTAGAAGTCTTTGTACTGGAGCTTCCGGTCTCCTCCTTTACCAAAGAAGTGCACTAGCAGTGTTGTGCTCATTCCTTTGCTACTTTTCTGTTACAAAGACAGAAATAGATCATCACACCATTTGAACTGCAGTGCCCCCAAAAAGTGGCTCATCAGAGAAAACGCACAGATTTCCAGCACCAGAGAGTACATATTGCAATTGCTGTGTTATAATTCACACAATTACAGGCCTTTTGCCAATCAACACTGATAAAGCACAGTCGTGAGTGCAGTTCATAATGTTTCAATCAGTTGTGAAACACAATGTACAGCAGTAAATTCTCAGTTCAGTACCTATCACTTGGATTCCATTCTGACCATTTGGTTTATTAGTAATCAACTAGAAATTTGAATAATCAAATTACTAGTTATTGAACACGGATGCCAACATACATCAGTATCCACTCAAATTGGTGCATACAATGGTTAAATGATTCAATGTCTTTTTGTAATTAGTAGCCACAAATGGCAATAGTACATAGAATTCACTTTTTAAATGCTCAAATTTCTGGCCTTAATATTTTTTCTCTAGATATTAATAATATTGAGCATACATAGGCTACCTGATGCCATGATTTTCAGCCATTTGTAAGCATAAACATTTAACTTGCCATTAGAATGGGAATTCCCTGTGTAAACAAACCATATGGCTACAGCTATTAAGTGGCAACATAGCTCCATTGTATCTGTGTCATTGCATCCTTTGGACATGCCAAAGGTGACTTGTTAATAAATTGAAATAATTTGATTCTGCAATAACACATATTCACAATCAACTGCATTGGTTACTGACACAAGATAGACCGATAATTATAGTTCTGGTTCAAGTACTGCACAATGTAAAGCCAAAATGGAGTTCAACACGTACACAGAAATCCATGTATGTGAACTTAGCTAAGTTCTACTTCAAACTGGCTAACTACCTGTTCAAACTGGACCAGTTTCAATTTTCATTTGAACTGTGAATTCATGAATAATAGGCTTAAATTGCTAGGCTGATCATAAAGCAATGCTGATCAATACTGCTATGCTATTTGGAATGCAATACTATCAGAACTTGTACCATTCTTACCCATGTTTATATTCATATGATGATCAATAACAAAAGAATCAAGATCTATAAGGGAAACCATTTTTATTTTGTAACCTGAAAACCTATTAAGAATGGGACCAAACTTGGAATGCTATTGTATCTGTCAAGTTTTCAAGAAAACATGCAAGTAATTGTGGTTTTGTCTGGCAGTCAACTTAAGCAATTCTTTCGAAATATCAATTCAAAGACAAAGCATTCCAAAGCAATTATTAATAACATCTGTGTTTCGCAAAAAGTATAATGAAAATATGTCCAATTTGACTGAGAACACCATTATCACTATTGTTTATTCTATCCATGAATAGCAAGTCTAGTATTAAAAAGCAGAGCATAAGACTTTGAGGACTTTTCAGGCTAATGCCTTTCACTCAACTTTTAAAGCAAATTGAAATCAACAATACCTAGCCACGCTTTATGAGAACTCATTTTAGCTTCACCTATAGATTTGCATTTCTTGTTTCAAAATCAAACCTAAATATAAATTGTTTCCAACATCAACTATGTATACAAATAATATTCTTAAATAATTGAGAAAATGTAATAACTTTGTAGATGAAAGACACAATCAAAGTCAACTTTTAAAGAGCACAAGAGATGAGAGAAGAGTGTCATCTGCTGGCATTACACAAAATAAAATGGAAAGAGACTTGAGTGGACTATAATCACTGATATAGATTGCTTCTGCCTGTTTCTACACTGTGTATCGTATGTAATAAATATCAGGACAAATGAAGATATATACAATTATGCCTCCAATGTGTTTCACATTAGTCCAAAATCTAGGGGTAGGATTACAAAATGTTCCTCTGTTTCAGAAATGTGTATCATTTAAATATTAAAAGAGCGTCAATGCTGTAGGAGATTTGAGATGTTAAAGATGATGACAGGTTAACTTATAAATTACACTTTAGCATAAATTGCTTTAAAACTAGATAGGGCATGGAAACACCAGAAACTGAATACAAACAAAAGCTCATACTACTTCCAGAGATTTTCCAAATGTGTTGTGGGAGTTGTAACGCTTTGTTGTGTCATGACTATTGGTGACAGGCTCGACGGACCATCTGGTTCTTTTAGTCTGTTTGTTGATGTGTAAGAGAGAATTATCCAAGACTAGCAGCAGACAGAGAAGAACAGTATCTTCAAGCAAGGCTTTGAGAATGAATTTTGAGGTCTAAACAACAAAAACATCCGAGAAAATGGAGTTTACAGTAATAAATCTGTCAGCAAAAACCATTTTATCTTCCATATATTTTAGACACTACAGTAAGAATAAAAATGCACTAAAAGCTCGGTATCTGATCAATCACTACCAAACAAGGCAATGCCAGTTTCATGGTGATAAGAAGAACAGTGTACAGTATAAGAATAGGCACTTTGCTTTGGGATCAAATTACTACACAGATGCTGGAATCTATACTGAAAATAACAAATACTGGAGATCACAACGGGTCAGACAGCCTCCATGGAGAGAGATTAAGCTAATGTTTCGAGTCTAGATAACTCTTCATCAAAGCTGAAGGTGGTGTGGAAGGGACAGCTTTATGTTGTATTTGAGGTGGGGGGGATCTGGGGGTGATGGATGCAGGGTGCTGGTGGAGAAAAGATGTTGATAGTTCCGATTAAGCAATTGGAATGTGAGAATGGGAGAGCAATGGTGGATCTACCTGCCAGACTGGAAAAAACAGACAATCCCACTGGATTGGAGGTGGGGGGGTGGGGGGGACATATTAACAGAGAATGTAACAAGTACAGTCAATTCTGATATAACGCAGTAGTTCCATTCTCATGTGATCTTGCATAATAAGCAAATCCTGCAAAAGCTGCGCCATTTAAACTAATGAGTCGGAATCACGAAATAGCCAATACAGGCAAGGAAAGTTCGCATTCTATAAATAGCAGTCTAAATTCTTCAAACGCTTTAGAGCCAATTCGCGTTGAAGAGACACGTGTAGTAGTAGAACAGACTGTAAAGCTAAAAGAAAGGGAAGAAATGGGAGTTGGTTCACAATTTGAAGGTGTTAAATTCAATATTAAGTCCAGAAGGCTGTAAAGTGCCTAGTCTGAAGAGGAGATATTGTTCCTCCAGTTTGTGCTGTGATTCACTTGAACACTGCAGCATACCAAGGACAGACAAATGGGCACGCGAGCAGGATGCGGTGTTAAAATAACTGGCTACGGGAAGGTCAGGGTCTTGCTTGTGCACAGACCAGAGATGTTCTGCAAAGCAGTCACCCAGTCTGCGTTTGGTTTCTCCAATGCAGAGTAGGCCACGTTGGGTGCAATGAATACAATACACAAGATTGGAAGAGGTACAGGCGAAATGCTGCTTCATCTAGAAAGTCTGTTTCGGCCCTTGGATGGTTAGCAGGGAGGAGGTGAAAGGGCAGGTGTTGCACCTTCTGCGATTACATGGGAAGGTGCTGTGCGGAGTGGGGTAGTGTTGGTGGTCATGGTGCTTTGTTTGGTACAGACAAGAAGTGCTCTATCTCTTGAGAATACCTCACTTGCAAATTGCTTCTTTTACTGAAGTTAAAGAACATGTCCGTAGGCATAATATGATTCGATTACAGCTGAACAAAACCTGAAAGGTTTCAGGGACTAAATATTTGATTGATATAACCAAGCATCAATTCAACAAAGCATTATGAGTCCCACTGTTTCCTCAGACCAGTGGTCATAATAATGTCCTGAGAGAGACGAAAAGCCAGATTATGAAAATAAATTCTTTATAAATTTCAGTGAGCGGTCATAAATGGTCATCAACCTGAAATATTGGAGTTTAGAAGAATGAGAGGTTAATTGATTGAATCATATAAAATCTTGGGTGGTTTTGACAAGGTAGATATGGAGAAGATGCTTCCTCTTTTAGAAAAATTCAAAACTGCCCACTTGTACACGGGAGACAATAAGGACTGCGAATGCTGGAAGCCAGAGTCTATAGGTGTGAGGCTGGAAAAGTACAGCAGGTCAGACAGCATCCGAGGAGCAAGTTTTGGGCTGAAACCCTTCATCAACACTCACTTGTACAGCTAGATTCACTGCACTACTCATGCGTATGTAGGGAATGTGCTAGGTACTGCATAATTGTAGAAGAGATGAAAACGACTCCCAAGTGGGAGCAGTTCTCAATTCTACTTCCAACGCTGAACTGAGATTGCATAACATATTCACCCAAACTATCTCAATATCTTGTAACTGATTGATGAACCTATCTATCTATAGACACCCACCTGTATATGTGCCACAAAATCTAGCGTGGTAATCTCTCTTAAATTTGATTGGTTGAAGAAAGTGACTCAATTTTCTGATTTAACCTTTAAACTATGTTATTTTCCAGTCATAAATTAACTCCCTTATTCTTTTACATAGAGTTCATCAACAAATATTCATGATAGGGAAAACTATTTGATTTGATATGGTTAATTTTCATATTTACTTTTCAAATATAGATCCCTTACTGTCAGAAATAATAGAATTTATAATGGGGTACAAAGAAATGGCTGACCAACTAAATACATACTTTAGTTCTGTGTTTATACAACAGGACACAAGTAACAGATCAGAAATGTTGGGCAATACACAGTTTATTGAGGGAGAGAAACTGGAGGAAATCAGTATAAGTAAGGAAATAGCATTGAGGAAGTTGATGGGATTGAAGGCCTCAGGGCCTGATAAACTATATACCAGAGTACTTAAAGAAGTGGTCCTAGAAATAGTGGATGCATTGGTGGACATCTTCCAAGATTCTAGACTCTAGAGCAGTTCCCACGATTTGGACGGTAGCTGATATAACCCTTCTATTTAAAAAGGGAGGTAGATGGAAAAACAGGAATTATGGACCAGCCAGCTTGACATCAGTAGTGGGGAAATGCTAGTCTATGGTAAAAGATTTAATAGCATACCACTTGGAAAACAGTGGCAAAATCAGATAGAGTCAGCACAGATTGACAAAGGAGAAATCATGCTTGACTAATCTACTGGAACTCTGAGGATGCAAGTAGCAAAGTTGATGAAGGGGAGCCGGTGGATGTGGCTGATTTAGACTTTCAGAAGGCTTTCAACTAAGTTCCGAGTAAGAGATGAGTGTGTAGTATTAAAGTGCTTGGGACTGGGGCAAGTATACTGAGCTGTATAGAAAACTGGTTGGCAGACAGGGGACAAAAAAAAGTGCAGGTGTAAAGGTGTCTTGTTTTGAATGGCAGGCAGAAAATAGAGGAGTACTGCAGGGACCAGTGCTAGGTCCCCAGCTATTCACAATATATATTAATGATTTAGATGAGTGAGTGAAATGTAATATCTCTTTATTTGTGGATAACACAAGGCTGGCTGGGAAGGTGAGCAATGAGAGGATGCAAAGATGCTTCAGTGTGATTTGGACAAGTTCATTGAGTGGAAAAATGCATGGCAGGTGCAGTATAATGTAGATAAATGTGAGATTATCTACTTTGGCAGAGAAAACAGCAAGATTGATTATTAAATGAATGGCTATAAATTGAGAGAGGGAATGTGCAACAGGACGTCACAGGTGGCACGGTGGCACAGCGATTAGCACTGCTGCCTCACAGTGCCAGGGACCCGGGTTCGATTCCAGCCTCGGGCAAATGTCTGTGTGGAGTTTGCACATTCTCGCCGTGTCTGTGTGGGTTTCCTCTGACAGTCTAAAGATGTGCAGGTTAGGCGGATTGGCCATGCTAAATTGCCCATAGTGTTCAGGGATGTGTAGATTAAGTGGGTTATAGGGGGATGGATGCTCCGAGGTTCGGTGTGGACTTGTTGGGCTGAAAGGCTTGTTTCCACACTGTAGGGACTCTATGACGTGGGTGATGTTGCAGACCAGTCACTGAAGGTAAGCATCCAGAGGCAGGAGGCAGTAAAGAGGAAAACAAGATCAATAAGCTTTCAGTAAATACTAAGGTGGAACTTTAGAACTTTGTTGAAAGTCTAAATAAACCACATCCACTGGCTCCCTCTCATCAACTTTACTACTTATATCCTCAGAGTTCCAGTAGATTTGACAAGCATGCTTTCCCCTTCATAAATCTATGCTGACTCTATCTGATTTTGTCACTGTTTTCCAAGTGCTATGCTATTATATCTTTTACCATGGACTCGTAAACACAAAGGTGATAATGGTTCTGATTGGGTTAATGCTGAAGGTTGTATTTAGCTCAACCTGATCTGATGATGTCACAGGACTTCGATGTGGAAAGGCAGAACATCTTTGGATCTTGAAGGGTACAGACTTGATAGTCTACGCGTCCAGGCAGATGAGAATAGTGGTTGCTATAGGACAACCTGGCTGGCTTGTTGGCAGAGGGGATGGCTTCCAGTTACCTTAATTTGGGGCCAACTGAGGGCATGATGGGAGGTAAGGGGGTGAATGTGAAAGCCATTCCTACTGTCCCATGCACTAAAATGCTGGACATATGCAATTGTCAATTACCAGCCTATCGGTCTACTCTTGATTATCTTGATAAAAGTAATAAATGAGATATTCAACATTGCTGTCAATCAGAAATGGAAAGATTTTTAAATACCAATGAGGTAAGGGGGTATGGAGATAGCGTGGGCTAAAAGGCACTAAATGGATTACTGGCAGGATGGTAATGAATGGCAATGCAGGCTTGAAGGGTTGAATAGACTACTCCTGGGCTGCATACAAACTTTTTGAGATTCACGCATGAGGATATCCAGTTTCCTTTGCATCTTAGAACTCTGTAGTCTTGCAACATTCAGATAATAAGCTCCTTTTTAATTCTTCCTTCCAAAATGGACAACTTCATTTCTTTGCCCACTCAATTAACATATCATATTTTTTTGTAACCTCCTTGCGTCCTTTTGACAGTATGCTTTCGTACCTAATGTGTCATTAGAATAGTTGGCAACTATATCTTCCATCCTTTCATCTAAGTCATATATATAATTTGCAAACAGTTGAGTCGCAACACTGATCCCTGAGGCACACCACTTGTTATATCTTTCCAACATGAAAAAGACTCATTTATACCTATTCTCTTTTTGCTAGCCAGCCAAAATTGCATCCTTACCAATATGCTACACCATAGACCATAAGCTTTCACTTTTCACAATAACTTTTAATGTAGCACCTTATCAAATATATTTGGGAAGGCTAAGTACACTACTTCCACCAGTTCCCCTTTATCTACAGCACATGTTATCTCCTCAGAGAGCTCAAAGAGATTGGTTAAACATGATTTCTCTTTCACATAACCATGTTGATCTCCCTAATTACCTTGAACTTATCTAGGTGCCCTGTTATAACTTCTTTAGTTACGGCTTCTAATGTTTTCCTTATGCCAGATGTTAAGCTAACTGGTCCGTGTTTCTTGCTCTCTGCCTCCCTCCCTTTTTGAACGAGAGTTACATTTGTAATTTAACAATAGGACTATCCCTAAATCAAAGAAGTTTTGGAAAATCAAAACTAATACATCAACTATCGCACGAGCCAATGCTTTTAAGACTTTAAGGATGAAGCTCATCAGGACCTGAGCACTTGTCAGCCTGCAGCTCCAACAATTCACTCAGTACCACTTATCTCAATTTTCCCAAGTTCATCCTCTTGCTTCCATTTCCTGATTTATTGCAGTTTCTGTGATAGACTCAAATGTTTACAGCACAGAAGGAAGCCATTCAGCCCATTGTCAACAAACAGCAGACTATATCAATCCTATATTCCAGCTCTTGGGCCATAGCCTTCGAGTCAATGGCAACAGAAACCAATATCTAAATGCCCCTCAAATGTTATGAGTTTTACTGACTCAACCACCAATTCAGGACATGAGTTTCCGATTCCAATAGCCCATGAGTGAAAAGTTTCTGACCTCTCATCTCAGCCTCATTTGTCCCTCTATTAATGAAAAAAGACTTCCCAAACCATCCGATAAATACCCCTCATAATCTTACACAACTCTATCAGGTTTTCTTTCAAAAATCACTGCTCCAAAGAAGACAACCTATTGAATCTTTCCTCATAGTCCAGATCCTTCAGCCCAGGCAGCATCCTGTACAGTGCAATCTCACCCTTCTGATAGTTGAGTGACCACAACTGCACCTATTACTCCAGTTATAGCCTAACCAGGATTTTATGAAGTTCCAGCATAACCTTGTTGCTGTTTTATCTATGCCTTGGCTAACACATTCAAGAATCCTATAAGCCTTTTTAACACTTTATCCATCTGCTCTGCTACCTAAAGGGATCTGTGGATATGCACACAAAGGTTCCTCTGATCTTCAATGTTTTCCACAGTGCTACCATTCACTGCAATTCCTTGCATTGTTAGCCCTCCCCAACTGCATTACCTCACCCTTCCCCGTTTGAATTCCATTTGCCACTGTTTTTCCCTGTCTACTGTTATAATTTTGCATTTGCAACTATCCTCCTCACTGTTTTCCAATCTTTGTACCTTTGGTCTTGGTCCCATGTTTTGTCTTTCCTGGAATGTATTTGCCCTGTACACTTGTTATTTACTTCTTAAATGCCTTCCACTGCTCTGACACAATTTTATCTCCAAGTGGCTACTCCCAGTCAACTTGGGGCAAATTGTATGCGATCTTAGTAAAACAATCCTTTCCCTGATTTAGATCTTTTATTCATCGCTCATCCTTATCTGTTTCTAAGACTACCCTCAATCTAACTAAATTATAGCTACTGTCTCCAAAATGCTCCCCTACTGATACACTTTCCACCTGCCTGGACTCATTGCTGAATATTAGCTTCAGAACTGTCCACTCCCCTTTGGGCTTTCCATTTATTGGCTAAATAAACTTCTAATACATCATGCGTTTGCTCTTTTGTGTTTTTTAAAAATAGATTCTATATATAGCCTCATTAGATAATCTTTCCAAGACATCATTCCTTCTCACTGTCATCATTGATTCCTTGTTCAGTATTATGATCCCTCTCCTCTTCTATCCACCTCTCTATTTCATTTGAATACCATATAACCAGGAATGTTGAGCTGCCAAACCCACCCATCTGTACCTAAGACTGTAAGATTTAGCTGTAGAATTAGTCACTTAGCCTATGAGTTTGCTCCTCCAGTCAACGAGATATACTCATAACCTGCGATAGAGGGGAAATGAAGCTGGGTCGATTGCTTGCTATGCTAACTATGATACCACCACCACTACTTTCAAATGAGTCTCAGTCATAGCCATGATGTCATATACCCTATCCATGCCCTCAGATCACCTGTCTTTTTCCTCAGGTTCCCTGCATTAATGCATATTCCATTTAGCCTTGCGGAACTCACTTCTTTCTTGTTTGGCTATGTATTCTCAGCCTTCCAGATTCACTTACTAGCTTTACTGGTATCCTGTAGATGGAAGATAGATGGAAAATACCTGATTGATTCATCTGCATTTTATTATTTTTCATTATTAATTCTCTAATCTCACCTTTTAAACATTTTTTCTTCAAATATTTATAGAAACTCTTATCTATCTGTTTTTATATTACT
The DNA here is from genome assembly GCA_024137785.1 of Ginglymostoma cirratum. Classification (NCBI taxonomy): domain Eukaryota; kingdom Metazoa; phylum Chordata; class Chondrichthyes; order Orectolobiformes; family Ginglymostomatidae; genus Ginglymostoma; species Ginglymostoma cirratum. The sequence continues at coordinate 25,972,326 of JAHRHZ010000264.1, forward strand.
GGGTAGCATTCTCTTGTACTCTAATATTTCCCCTTTTTTGGTCATTCTTTGCCTTTTTAAAAAAAAATTTATCCAATCTTCTGACCAGCCATCTATCTTTTGCGTATTTATACACCTATTCTTTTTGTTTGAAACTACTTTCAACATTTTAGTTAACCATGGATAGTTGGATGGTCCCTTGGAATTGTTCTTACTCTATGGAATGTATTTATTTTATATAATCTGAAATATCCCTTTAACTGTCTCCCATTTCACTCCATTGGCCTGTCTTTTAACCTAATTTGCTAATTCGCTTAGCTAAATCTGTTTTCATACCCTTGTATTGCCTTTATTTAATTTTTAAAGAAATGGTCTTGGACCCACTCCTCTCTCCCATAAACTAAACGTAAAATTCAATCATATTAGGCATTGTTATCTAACTCACCTACAGTCCATTAATCAGTCCCATCTCATTCACAATACCATGTTTAGTGTATCCTGCTCTATGGTTGGTTGCAGAACATGCTGCTCTGAGAAACTATCCTGAAAGCATTCTGTAAACTTATTTAGGTGACCTTTGTGGTCAATAGAGTCATGGAGCCATACAGCACAGAAACAGACCCTTGGGTCCAACTTGTCCACGCCGACCAGACATCCCAATCTGACCTAGTCCCATATCTCTCTAAACCCTTCCTATTAAAATGTCCATCGAGATGCCTTTAAAATGTTGTAACTGTACCTGTCTCCATCACTTCCCCTGGCACCAGCCCTGCATGGAAAAGTTAGCTCTCGGATCCTTTTTAAATTTTTCCCCTCTCACCTTAAACCTATGCCCTCTAGTTTTGGACTCCCCGACCTAAGGAAAAAGACTTTGGCTATTCACCTTATCTGTGCCCCACATGATTTTATAAACTTCCATAAGGTTACCGCTCAGCCTCTGATGCTCCATGGAAAAGAGCCCCACCCTATTTCAACCTCTCCCTATAGCTCAAACCCTTCAACCCTGGCAACATCCTTGTAAATCTTTTCTGAACCTTTTCAAGTTTAACAACATTTTTCCCATAGCTGGGAGACTAGAATTGAATGCACCCTTCCAAAAGTGGCCTAACCAATGTCCTGTACTGCCTCAACAATGACATCTCAACTCCTATATTCAATGTATTGATCAATAAAGGTAAACATACTAAACACCTTCTTTATCACTCTGTCTACCTGCGACTCCTTAGAATCCTCAGTCTTTAATGGTGCTGTCTACCGTAAAAAAGTATTTTACTTACTGTAATTCACTCATCATATTCAGCAATAACATTTTACAAGGCATTTTCCTACATCAACAACAATTATGTATGCTTAATATCAAAACTGTTGAATTTATTGTGAAGTAGATCACATTTATGAAAATGGACAGAATTTTCAAATTTGCAATGTGTATCTGGCCACTTGTTTTAAACCTCATTATACGATGAAGATATTCAAAATAAATAATGTTAACTGGTTGTTATTACAGCCACTTTTACATGAAGAATTAATTAAATTGTTTTGCTTAAATAAATAATTGGACTTAGATCAAATAAATGGGTGTACTGCAATTTGAACATATTTTGCTTATGTGATGCAAATGAAGAATATCAGGTTTTCAAATTAATATTAGCTAGAGTTGCACAGAAACGTGTTTAAAATAAAAAAGTCACTTTAACAACTGTAACTACTGATGTATAAAATATAATGACACCTCAGTACATGGATCACTTAGAATGTTCATTATATATTCTAATTTTAATGTACTCTATAAATAGTTTAATTTTCCATGCCTGACTTTCATATTGAACGAACTTCATGTTCTATCGTGATTTACCTCACATGCTACGTAATTATTACACCATTTATAAAGTGAGTACCATGTCCTCTAACAAGAAAACATCACATGCTTAACTGCTATTTGACCACTTTGGTATAGACCAATCTGTGTGGTCTGAAAAGAACATGGCTCAAAACCTAAACTGATCAGTCCATTTTTCTTATTTAAGGATATCTATCTATGAATTGAACTGGTACCTGAATAAGTTTAGTCCTAAAGTTATTTGCGATAATTTTAGATTAGAGCAAAGGATATTTCATAAGGTCTCACTTAATTCTGAATATAAAGTAGCATATTTCCTCTACTTTGCTATTACTGCAGCGGGGAGCTGAGAATCACTGGCTTTGACATCAAGGCCATATTTAACCGATAGTGTCATAGAGTCATAGAGTCATAGAGTAATACAGCATGGAAACAGGCCCTTCGGCCCAAACTGGTCCATGCTGACCCTAGTGCCCACTCAGCTAGGTGCAATTGCCTGCATTTGGTCAATATCCCTTTAAACCCTTCCCATCTATGTACCTATCCAAATGTTTTTTAAATGTTGCTATTGTACCTGCCTCAACCACTTTCTCTGGCAGCCCATTCCATCTATGCACTACTCTGCATGAAGATGTTGCCCCTCAGGCCCTTCTTAAATCTTTCCCTAGTCACCTTAAACCTACGCCCTCTAGTTTGCAATTCCCCATCCCTGGGTAAAAAGACGATATGCATTCATCCTATTATGGTCCTCACGATTTTATACACCTCAATAAGGTCACCCCTCATTCTCCTATGTTCCAGGGAATAAAGTCCTGATCGATGAGGGTAGGGCAGTGGATGTTGTCTGCATGGACTTCAGAAAGGCCTTTGACAAGGTCCCTCATGGCAGGCAGATACAGAAGGTAAAGTCGCACGGTGTCAGAGGTGAGCTTGCAAGATGGGTAAAAAACTGGCTCAGTCATAGAAGAGAGAGGGTAGCACTGGAAGGGTGTGTTTCTGAATGGAGGGCTGTGACTAGTGGCGTTCCTCAGGGATCAGTGTTGGGACCTTTGCTGTTTGTAATATATATAAATGATTTGGAGAATATAACTGGTCTGATTAGTAAGTTTGCTGATGACAGAATGGTTGGTGGAATTGCGGATAGCGATGAGGACCGTCAAAGAATACAGCAGGATATAGATCGGTTGGTGACTTGGTCAGAGAGATGGCAGACGGAGTTTAAAATGTGAGGTAATGCATTTTGGAAGGTCTAATCCAAATGGAAAATATACAGTAAATGGCAGACCCTTAAGAGTACTGATTGTCAGAGGGGTCTGGGTGTACAGGTACACAGGTCACTGAAAGTGGCAACGCAGGTGGAAAAGGCAGGCAACAAGGCATATGGCATGCTTGCCTTCATCGGCCAGGACACTGAGTTTAAAAATTGGAAGGTAATGTTGCAGCTTTATAGAACCTTAGTTAGGCCGCATTTGGAATATTATGTTCAATTCTGATTGCCACACTATCAGAAGGATGTGGTGGCTTTGGAGACGGTACAGAAAAGATTTACCAGGATGTTGCCTGGTATGGAGGGCATTAGCTACGAGGAGAGGTTGGAGAAACTTGGACTGTTTTCACTGGAACGACGAGGTTGAGGGGTGATCTGATTGAGGTCTACAAGATTATGGAGGGCATGGACAGACTGGACAGTCAGAAGCTTTTTCCCAGGGTGGAAGAGTCAGTTACCAGGGGCTATGGGTTTAAGGTGCGAGGGGCAAGGTTTAAAGGTGATGTATGAGGCAAGTTTTTTTACACAGAGGGTGGTGGTGCCTGGAAATCGCTGCCGGAGGAGGTAGTGGAAGCAGATACTATAGTAACTTCTAAAGGGCGTCTTGACACATATATGAATAGGATGGGAATAGAGGGATACAGTCCCCAAAAAATCTCTCCCTGTAACTCAGGTCTGGCAAACATTCTTTCCAGTTTAACTATGTCTTTCCTATAACAGGGTGACCAAAATCGTACACAATACTCCAAGTGAAGCCTCACCAACGGCTTATACAACTGTAACACAACATCCCAACTCCTATACTCAGTGCCTCGACCGATGAAGACCAGCATGTTAAATGACATCTTCACCATCCTGTCTACCTGTGATGCTGCTTTCAACAAACTATGTAGAATCAGAGAATCCCTACAGTGTGGAAACAGGCCCTTCGGCCCAACAAGTCCACACCGACCCTCAGAGCATCCTGCCCAGACCCATCCCCCTAAAACTTACCTAATCTACACATCCCTGAACACTATGGGCAATTTAGCATGGCCAATCCACCTAACCTGCACATCTTTGGACTGTGGGAGAAAACCAGAGCACCCGGAGAAAACCCACACAGAACAGGGAGAACGTGCAAACTCTGCACAGACAGTCACCCGAGGGTGGAATTGAACCTGGGTCCCTGGCGCTTTGAGGCAGCAATGTACTCCTGGGTCCCTCTGTTCCACAACACTCCTCAGGACCTTACCATTTACTGTGTAAGTCCTATCTTGGTTTGACTTTCCAAAGTGCAACACCTCACACCTACCTGTATTCAACTGCATTTGCCAATACTCAGCCAATTTCCCCATCTGATCAAGATCCCACTGTAATTTTTGATAACCTTCCTCACTATCGAATGATACCTCCTAATTTTGTATCATCCGCAAACGTACTAATCATGCCTTGTACATTCACATCCAAAGGTCCCAGCACTGACCCCTGTGGCACAACACTAGTCACAGGCCTCCAGTCTGAGAAACAACCTTCAAACATCACCCTCTGATGTGGGTTTTGGATACAATTAGCTAGCTCTCCCTGGATCCCATGCAGCCTAACCTTCATGACTAGTCTGCCGCACGGGACCTTGTAAAAGGCTTGACTAAAGTCCATATATACAAAATCCACTGCCCTACCCTCATTTATCCTCTTGGTCACCTCTTTGAAAATCTCAAAGATTTGTCAGACATGACTTACCACGCACAAATCCACGCTGACTGTCCCTAATCAGACCTTGAGTCTCCAAATAAAAACCAAAAGAACTGTGGATGCTGTAAATCAGGAACAAAAACAAAAGTGCTGGAAAAGCTCAGCAGGTCTGGCAGCAGCTGTGAAGGAGAAAACAGAGTTAACATTTTGGGTCTAGTGACCGTTCCTCAGAACTGATGGTGACTGGGAAAACGTCAGTTTATATGCAGAATATAGGGAGGTGGGTGGGGTAGGGAGTAAACGATAGGATAGAGTCCGAAGAAAGAGAAAGACAGTTGGACAGGAAAAGGAGTTGCTAACGATCAGGCTGGGATGGTGAATAGTTGTTCATGGGGACTGTTAGTGACTAACAACAGGGGGTGTGTAATGGCAGGCTATGTGGTAACAAAGCCTGGTGTGTGGGGTGGGGGGCTCGGACATGGGAGGGTTTAGGCCCTAAAATTAGTGAACTCAATATTGAGTCTGGAGGGCTGTAGGGTCCCCAGGCGGAAAATGAGGTGTTGTTCCTCCAGCTTGCGTTGGGCTTCACTGGAACACTCTAGCAAGCCAGAGACAGAGATGTTGGCCAGGGAGCAGGGTGGTGCATTGAAGTGACAGGCAACGGGTAGTTCAGGGTCTTTTTTGCGAGTAGAACATGATTGTTCTGCAAAGCGGTTGCCAAGTCTCCAAATGTTGATTGATCCTGTACCTCAGTATCCTCTCCAATAACTTGCCTACCACTAATGTCAGGCTCACTAGCAAAATTACAGTCAATAGCAATTCAGAGGAAAACTCTGCTGATTGGAGTTATGCCTAGCACAAAAGATGATGGTTGTTGTTGTTGCAGGTCAGTCATCTTAGCTCCGGGATTTCTCTGGAGGAGCACCTCACAGGAGTGTCCTTGGTGCAATCATCATCAGCTGCTTCATCAACAACTTTCCCTCCATCATAAGGCCAGAATTGTGGGTGTTGATGATTGCACAGTATTCACAGCCATTTGCAACTCCTCAAATACTGAAGCATTTGTATCTATATGCAACATGACGTGGACATCATCCAGGCTTTGGTTGACACATATGTAAAATTTTTGAAACATTAAGAGATAGACAATGAGAAAGAAGAGAGAATCTAACCATCACCTCTTGACAGTCAATGGCATTACCATCACTGATTCCTCCAGTAATACCATTCTGGGAGTTCCACTAACTAGAAACTGAACTGGACCAACTATATAAATAATGTAAGTGACAAGAGCCAATTCTGCAGCAAATAATGCACCTCCTGTCTCCCAAATATCAACATCAACAAGGCACAAGTGAGTAATAAGATGGACTAATCTATACTCGCCTGGTTGAGTGGATGTGGCACGATGGCTCAGTGGTGCCTCACATCACCAGAGACCTGGGTTCAATACCACCCTTGGGCGACTATCTGTGTGGAGTCTGCACATTCTCCCTGTGTCTGCATGGGTTTCCTGTGGATGCTCTGGTTTCCTCCCACAGTCCAAAGATGTGCAAGTTAGGTGGATTGGCCATGCTAAATTTCCCAAAATCGTCAGGGATGTGTAGGTTAGGTGCGTTAGCCATGGGAACTACAGGGTGGGGGATGGGTCTGTGTGTGATGTACGTTGGAGGTTCGGTGTGGACTTGTTGGGTCAAATGACCTGTTTCCACACTGTGTGGTTTCTATGAGTACATTTCCAACAACACTCAAGAAACCTGACACTATCGAGGACAATGCAGCCTACTTAATTAAGACCCAATTCACCATCGTCAATATTCACTCCTTTCACCACCAATATAGAATGGCAGCAGTGCGCACCATCTACATGACATGTTGCAGCAACTCATCAAGGCTCTTCTGACTGCATCTCCCAAACCCATAAAGTCTACCACCTGACAAGGTCAGCAGACACCTGGGAATATCACCAAATGCTGGTTCTTCTCTAAGTCACTCACCGGCCTGACTTGGAACTACATCACTGTTCCTTCACTGTTGCTGGATCAAAATCCTGTAACTCCCTCTCTAACACTGTTGTGGGTACCTTTATATCCCAAGGACTGTGGAGATTCAAGGAGGCTGGTCACTGTTAATTTCTCCAGGGCAGCTGGGGATAAACAATAAATACCAGTTGAGCAAGCATTGCCCACATCCCATGAACCAATTTTAAAAAGGCCTGGATTGCTCAAAAATTACTGAATGATCTTGGTCAAAATGACTAGTTTTCAGCAATATTCCAAGTGTGGTCTAACCAGGGTTTTATAGAGCTGCAGCATAACCTCATAGCTCTTAAACTCAATTTCCCTGCCAATGAAAGCCAACACACCACACGCCTTCTTAACAACCCTATCAACTTGGGTAGCAACTTTGCGGGATCTATGGACGTGGACCCCAAGATCCCTCTGTTCCTCCACACTGCCAAGAATCCTGCATTAACCCTGTATTCTGCATTCAAATTCGACCTTCCAAAATGAATCACTTCACACTTTTCTGGTTTGAATTCCATGTGGCACTTCTTTGCTCAGCTCTGCATCCTGTCAATGTCTCGTTGCAACCCACAACAGCCCTCCAAACTATCCACAACTCCACCAACCTTCGTGTCATCGGCAAGCTTACTAACCCACCCTTCCACTTCCTCCTCCAAGTCTTTTATAAAGATCACAAAGACCAGAGGTCCCAGAACAGATCCCTGCAGAACACCACTGGTCACCGAGCTCCAGGCTGAATACTTTCCATCCACTACCACCCTCTGTCTTCTATTGGACAGCCAGTTTTGTATCCAGACAGCCACATTTCCCTGAATCCCATGCCTCCTAACTTTCTGAATGAGCCTACCATTTGGAACCTTATCAAATGCCTTGCTAAAATCCATATACACGACATCCACTGCTCTGCCTTCATCAGTGTGTTTTGTCACATCCTCAAAGAATTCAGTAAGGCTTGTGAGGCATGACCTGCCCCTCAAAAAGCCATGCTGACTATTTCTAATCAAACTGTGCTTTTCCAAATAATCATAAATACTACCTCGCAGAATCCGCTCCAATAATTTGCCCACCACAGAAGTACGACTGACAAACTTGAGTCAGTATATCTGATTTCAAAGAGTAAAATTCACCCCAAGATTCTTCTTCAGAGGAAAAGAGAGTCATATGGACAATGTTAATTTGTTTTCTGATAGTCAGGGAAGCAACCTGACAGAGAGCTTCACACAGAATTCAGAGCCCATCCATTTTAGCAAGCAGATAACGGCTAACACCATAACTCCAGACTTCATCTGACAAAGGAGTAGTGCTCTGAAAGCTTGTGATTTCAAATAAACCTGTTGAGCTACAACGTGGTGTTGTAACTTCTGACTTTGTCCAGACCAGTTCAACACTGGCACCTCCACATCACAACTCCATGACAGTATACATGGACCCAATGTAGCATGTAAGGGTGGATGTCTTCTATGGCAGTGCAGCCATAAGGAACCCAAAGTCTCGGTGTTGCAGTAGAAGAATAGATTGAAGTCAATAATCTTCACTGGGAAAACACAGAGGCAAAGTCGCAGCAGTGAAGGAAGTGCCTAAGCTTCCATTAATCCAGCTACCCAAACTTTCAAAGAACATCTGATCCATTTGTGGGGGAATCTGAAAATCATGCATTGGACCTTTCAGACGTTTCAGAACCTACTGAATTGGAATGAGGAATAAAATGCAATTGCTAAGGTCAATTTGCACCTGGGACATTCTGCTGCAAGTAGGACAAGATACTGCAGATAGCAGCTTGGGACTTCCTCTCCTTCCCTTTCTCCAGTCTTCTGATATGCCCTTGCTTGCAAAGGAGGCAGTATTTGGTTTGTTTCATTTGGTCACACCAAATGCAGTGATCCAGGGTGGGATTCTCCCAGGGCATAAAGTTAATGTCAAAGTTCCCAATTTAAGCCTTCAAAGTAACCTTGGAGAATTCCCTTTGACTGCAATTGTGCACCCTGACTTAAGCTGTCTAAAGAAGAACAAACACAGAAGTTGCTGGAAAAACTCGGCAGATCTGACAGCATCTGTGAAGAAAAAAATCAGAGTTAACATTTCAGGTCTGGTGACCCTTCCTCAGAACAGATGGTAAGCGGGAAAACTTTGGTTTATATGCAGAAAATAGGGAGGGGGATGGGGTAGGGAGTAAATGATAGGATAGAGCTCGAAGAGAGAGAACAGCTGGATAGATAAAGGAGTTGATAATGATCTGGCTAGGATGGTGAATAGTTGTTAATGGGGACCATTAGTGACAAAAATAGGTAGTGTGTAATAGCAGGCTTTGTGATAACAAGGCCTGGTGTGTGGGGTAGGTGGCTAGGACATGGGAGAGTTCAGGCCCTAAAATTATTGAACTCGCTATTGAGTCCGGAGGGCTGCAGGATCCATAAGTGGAAAATGAGGTGTTGTTCTTCCAGCTTTCAATGAGCTTCACTGGAACACTGCAGCAAGCCAGAGACAGTTGTTGGCCAGGAAACAGGGTGGTATGTTAAAGTGGCAGGCAACAGGTAGCTCACAGTCAATTTTGCAAACAGAACGTAGACGTTCTGCAAAGTGGTCAGCCAGTCTGCGCGTCGTTTCCCAAATGTAAAGGGGACCACATTGTGAGCAGCGAATGCAGTAGACTAGATTCTGGGAAGTGCAGGTGAAGTGTTGTTTCACCTGGAAGGTATGTTTGGGTCCTTGGATAGTGGGGAGGGAGGAGGTAAATGAGGTGTTGGATCTTTGGTGGCTGCAGGGGAAGGCGCCAAGGGGCTGTGGGGTGAGGGGAGGTATTGGGGGTGAAGGAAGAGTGGAACAGGGTGTCCAGAGTGTACAGAGGTAGTAGGGAACTGCAGATGCTGGAGAATCTGAGATAACAAGGTGTAGAGCTGGATGAACACAGCAGGCCAAGCAGCATCATAGGGGCAGAAAGGCTGACGTTTTGGGCCTGGACCCTTCTTCAGAAAAATCTGAAGACCCTTCTGAAGGTCTAGGCCCGAAACGTCTGCCTTCCTGCTCCTCTGATGCTGCTTGGTCTGCTGTGTTCATCCAGCTCTTCACCTTGTTATCTCTCTTTGTCCAGAGTGTACGGTCCCTGCGCAAGACAGACAAAGGAGGGGAAGGGAATATGTGTCTGGTAGTGGTTTAAAGAAGGTTTACTTTGGTAAGTGAGGTTAGGCATTCAAGTTCAATGACCAGTTCAACTCAATTGTGACTGTTGTAAAGACCCTCTTTTCCTCTTTCTTTTCAGCTTTTTTTAAATTATGGGCTGAAATTAGAACAGTTTTAAAATCAGGATTGCAAAGATTGCTGCACAGTTTGAAAGTATGTAGTTTGATAATCTTTGTGAACACTGTTTGCATAGCTGGGGGTTACAGCATTAGTTGCAGATGAATTCGAGCCAGAGAGTTGTACAACTAGAGCTTTGGTCAACAACAAGTAGCGGATCGGTTTGTGGACTTGTGACCAGTTACAAATGTCATCAATTGCCTGCCAACAATTGTGTGATTGTTTCCATGGTAACTGGGCAGCTTGGGTCTTTGAACAAGATATAGAGAAGCTTTTGGACCTCCACTAGCTTACAAAATCTCTTTGTTCTCTGTCAACCTCAGTTTCCTACATCCTGGACATTGGTTTCCTGCTGGCAACTCCCTGGCACTTAGCTCTCTGTGTTTGTTGCTGACTAGTAAACCTATCAGTAGCCAGGAGCGAACCAGCTTGTGATTGGAGGAATGGTTCCTTACCATTTTCTTCCATTCAACTTACAAGTGTGACAACTCTCTAATTAGTCACCACCATGTGTGGATTTTTAGTGCAAGTTGCTCCTCATGCTGGTGAAAGTATGTTGCACAGTGCATGTTTTAAATAAGTTATTAAGTTCAAACTCTAACGTGCGAAATGGCAGGTCAAGCACCAATCAGTATTAGACATTGAGTAATGCTACACCTTGCTGGATCTGCATTGCAATGTAACCCCTGGGATTTATAGATATATATTTTTAAACATTATTTATTGCAAGTTTGGTTTTCAGCTTTTTGTTGTAACTGGTAGATTTTTGGTATGCCTGGAGTTAATAATTAAATTCTAACTATTTCTGTAGCCATGGTGATTTCTTTTAAAACTGTTTTGGAGGCTTGGCTTTAGAGTGAATGGGTTTTGTGCACCACCAATTTTGTTTATTTTAGATTGTTTGGTTACCCAGCAAGGAAAATAATTGGGCCACAAGGTTTCTTAGTCACTTATGGAACTTGGTTTTTTCTTTAAGTTTAAGGGTAACCCTTATAGCTTCGAGAGGGAGACTTGATGGCTTTCAGTTTTTACTTTGGGTCAAGTAGTTCTTTGAAGTCCTTGAAATAGGATGGCTAAACAGACTACTGCTCCTGAGAAAAGAAGTTCATACAGCGAACTAGGTTATTTTAGAGTGAGGAATTCGTGTTGGAAACATAGAAACTTAGAAAACAGGAGGAGCGGACCAATCGGCTCTTCCAGCCTGCTCTGCTATTCAGTACAGTCATGGGTGATCATCCAACCCTGTTCCTGCTTTCACCCTATATCCTTGGGCCTTCCTTGAAAACATTCAATGTTTTGGCTCCAACTGCTTTTTGTGGCAGAGAATTCCTCACCACTCTCTGGATGAAGGGGTGAAATTTCTCCTCATCTCAGTTCTAAATGGCCTAACTGTACCATTATAAAGTGACCCTTCATTCTGTACTCCAAGATCATCAGGAATGTCCCTCCTGCTTTATCCTGTCTCATCATTTTAAAATTTTATAGGTTTCAATGGCATCTTTCTCTCATTTTTCTGAACACCAGTGAATATAGGTTCTAACCAATTCAGTCTCTCTTCATATGTCAGCCATCCCAGGAATCAGTTTAGTAAACCTTTGTTGCACTTCCTCCATAGCCAGAACATCTTTCCTCAGTTAGGAGGCCAAAACTGTACATTATACTCAGGTGTGGTCTCACTAAGGCACTATCAAATTGCAGCAAGGTATCCTTGCTTCTGCACTTGAATCCTCTTGCTATGAATGCCAACATATCATTTACATTCATCAATGCCTGCTGCACCTGCGTACTTACTTTCAGCGACTGGTGTATAAAGACTCATGGTTTGATGGCACATCCCCCTTTCCCAATCCATCACCATGCAGATAATAATCTGCCTTCCTGTTTTTGCTACCAAAGTGGATTATCCACATTATACTTCACGTGTCATGCATTTTCCTCCTAACTTAACTTGTCCAAATCACACTGAAGCATCTCTGCTCCTTCCTTGCTGCTCAACCTCCCAACGTGCATTGTGTCATGTGCAAATTGCATTTTACATTTAGTTCCCTCATATGAATCATTAATATAGATTGCGAATAGCTGGGGTCCAAGCACCAATCCTTGTGGTAGCTCGCAAGTCACTGCTTACTAAGGGAGGCAATGGCCTAGTTGTATTATTGTTGAACTGTTAATCCAGAGCCCCAGGGGTTTGAATCCCGCCATGACATCTGGTGAAATTTGAGTTCAAAAATATCTGGAATTTAGTGTCTGATGATCACCATTAATCCATTGCCGGGTGTTGGAAAAACCCATCTGGTTCACTTATGTCCTTTAGGGAAGGAAAACTGCCATCCTTACCTGGTCTGGCCTACATGTGACTTTAGACCCACAGCAATGTGGTTGACTCATAACTGCCCTCTGGGCAATTACGGGTGGGCAATAAATGTTGGTTAAGCCAGCGATGCCTTCATCCCATGATTGAATAAAAAAAAACTTGGCAGATTTCATGAAACTTCCCCTCATACTTTTTATTCCTGCCCTTTGTTTCCAGTCTGCCAACCATCCATGTCAGTATACAACTCCCAATCACCTGCATTGTAATTTTACATGCTAATCTCTTATTGGGACCTGATCAAACATCTTCTGAAAGTTTAAGTAAATCACATGCACTGTCTCCCTCTTATCAACTCTACTAGTTACATCCTTGAAAAAGTCCAGTAGATTTGTCAGGCGTGATTTCCCCTTTGTAAATCCGTGATGACTCAGTCTGATCTTGTGACTGTTTTCTAAGTGCTCTGGCAGGAACCTATGAAATTCTATCAGGACTAGACAGGATAACTGAAAGAGGATGTTTTCTATGTTTCTATCTCTTTCCAGATATAGGTATCTGCTGTATTCATGAATTGGATAAAAAATTAAAACCATCACAAAACTCTAAATAATGCAAAAGAAGGCAAACTGGATGACTTTCAGAAGGGCCAATTCATAAACAAAAAATTATGATTTTGAGGAAGGTTAATACTTCCCATTTGAAGCCGTTATGCAGTTTAGTTCTTCTGCAAAAATAAGGTGAAGTTGGTTTTAAAGAAATCTGGTAGAATACCTTTTGTTTAACTCCTCACAAATATCCACGAAGAGAACTGACAAGTCTGCTATTCACCAGGGAGCAATTTCTTTTCATTTATGAAGGTAAGCAGCCCTTTTGTTCTTTATTATCAACCTGAAACCATGAGTTATTTTAAGCTTTCGGACTGGTTGGGTGGAAGTTTTGTTGTGCTTTTAGCACTGAATTCATCTTAATGGAGCCTTTGTTATTATTTAGGTAAAATGCTTAGCAGATTTCATAAAATTTCTTTTCATACTTTGCCACAGTTTTCTGTAAATTTCAGTTGAGTTTGCTTGTAAGTGCCTTTCTACTGTGCTGGCATGACATTTCTGTTCTGCACAGACAGGGCCTCCAAAGTGAGCCTGACAAATTATACTCTGTATTCATTCCATTGCAAAATGGAATGAAACTGCCAGCAATAACTTCACTTTTGACTCATACCAGCTGTCAGAAATAGGAGATGTTCATCCTTTCTGTTTGGGCGGGATTTAAATTCTGTTTCTAAAACCAAAAGGACAGTGCTAATGCATTGTTTCACTCAGTCTGCCTCAGTCATGCCAAGTACTAATGAACTTCTGCCTTAGTCTCTGCTGAAAAATGTAATTTATGTCTCATTCCTTACAAATTTATCTTAAATAAAATATGCAGAGAAGTCAAACTTCACAAAAATTGGAAGAAATGTACAAGTCCCTTACAGCTAGAGTATTCTGCAAGAAGCACATAATAAAGTGCGTAGCTCTGTAATGGATCCAATAGTGAGAAACAGGTTAGTCTGAGCTCCAGGGATTACACTTAGGCAGCCTTGGAATAAAGTAGCTGTTGGAAAATTGCCACTGTATCATTGTAAAAATCATCAGCAAATAACATCCTGTTGAAGTTGGGAGTTGTGCTATTATATTGTCTACTTTCATAAACTGACTTTTCATGCAAAAATATCTTGAATATTGAAGCAAATATTCGAATTGCATACAAATTCCATGTAAAGCAACAACCTTGCAAAAGCTTTGAATGTACTGAATAGGGGCTAACATAATTTATGCAAACATCAGGAGAACCAGAGGGAACCAACAAAAATCAAAATAGCAATTGTTTTATAACTTTACATTTTGGTGACAATATGTAGAAATCTGTACTGCTTTTTCTCAGTTTTCTTCTTCTCGTTCACACTTTGATGGCAATTCTAGCCAGATGTACAACAGTGCAGACTGTAATAGGTTACCTGAAGGTGAAAGTGCAGGACAGCAGTTCAGGGTAAAGGATTTTCCTCTGATGTGGCACTTCATACTTTCTATGCTGATCTGACTTGAATTACTTCAAAATATTTTATATTAAAAGTAATATGTCCCAACTAGCCTTTGCCTGTCAATGCACACCATCAATGACTTGGTCATTTATCCTTTTCGGGACCTTACTATATCGGATATAGCTGTTACATTTGCAAACATAATCATAGTTACAACAGTTTAAAAGTATCTAATGGATTGTGAGATACTGAGTTCTGAGGGTGTGAAAAATGATATAATAATAAAAACAAGATCTTTCTTTTATAAGGCAAGTTGTAATGACATGGAGAAACTTTTACAATATGTTGAGAAATACTTCTTGATCTGTGTCTTTTCCCTGGAATTCCCTCCTTAATAACATTGTGGGTCTATCTACAGCACATGACTGCAGTGGTTGAAGAAGACAGCTCACCACCACCTTCTCAAGTGCAACTAGAGAGAGGCAATAAATGCTGGCCCAGCCAGTGAAGCCCATGTCCTGTGAGTAAATTTTAAAAAAAAGTCTGTTATAACCAAGATGGAAGGGGTGCACTGTCTTTCTCCAATCCTGCTGCTCCATGAGTCCCAAAATCAATTTAATTATTTTACCCAATTCCAATGTGACCATTCATATACTTTCTCTATATTGGACTTACACCAAAACAGATTCACCTAGTTTCATTAAGAAACACGATTACCAATTTATCATAAAACAAATTTTACTCCATAAAAATGCTAAAGTTTGTAATATGGAAATATAAATGTTTACCTTTATATTGATAGAATATCAACTAACTTTTTCAGAGGCTTCTCATGCAAAATCAACTGAACTAGGGTTCCAGATACCACATTATACCCACAGGGAAAGGTTATTTTCCAGGAACTGGACAGCTGAGCTGGGAAGTTTCATTCTTTGAGTGAGCTTTCCCTAACTACTCCAAAACAATATACAATGCAGAAAGTGGAGCCTGAAGTTCTAATTAAATGCAGGTGGACTCCAGCAAAAAAGCAGTTATCACAAGAAACGTGTCTACAAAGAAATATATCCTTTAAAAAAAACGTTCTAACGTCTTTTACCCACCCTCAGCTGCTTCTTCAATCACAATCCTTCCATGACGAGGTCAGAAAAGGGGATGTTCCATGATGATTTTAGTGGCCAATTCCACTCACAATTCTTTAGCTCATGAAGCATTCTGTGTCTGCATGCAGCAAGATCTGGACAACATTCAGGGTTGGACTGATAAGTGGCAAGTAACACTGCACCTCAGACATGCCAGTCAATGGCCATTCCCAAGAAAAGAAAGTCTAACCACTTACACTTAACATCATCGCTGACTGCGTCACCAATTCCCTGAGAGACACTGAACTAAAAACTTAACTGCACCTGCCATCTAACACTGTTGATACAAGAGCAGGTCAAAGGCTGGCTATGCCTATGGCAAGTGAATCACCTCTTACCTGCCCAAAGTATGCGAACATCTGTGAGGAACAAGTTCGATGTGTGGTGAAAGGCATCAGCTTAGATGAGTGCAGCTCCAAGAAAACTTAAGGACACTATCCAGTACAAAGCAGCTTGACTGTTTGGCACCCCAACCTTAAATCCCTTAAACATTCACTCTAACCATGACAAGAATGTTGTGGCTGCACTGTATACCATTCACAAAATGAAGTCAATGTATACCCGTGGGGAGGCAATGACCTAGTGGCATGATCACTGGATTGTTAATCCAGAGACTCAGGTAATATTCTGGGGACCCAGGTTCAAATCCTGCCATGGGCGATGGTCAGAAAATGCCCATTAATGTTATTAATATTGATATTAATATTCTTTAGGCTTATTAATATCCTTTTCGGAAGGAAACTAAGCCACAACCTGCATTACCTGTAAAAAATGTGCAACAGACAGTACCACCTGCAAGTTCCCCTCCAAACTACACATTACCCTGACTTGGAAATAAAGTTTCATTCCTTCATTATTGTAAGGTTTGAATCCAGGAACTACTTTCCTAACAATAAGTGGGAATACCTTCCCCACACAGAGTGTGTTAGTTCACGGCTGTGGCTCACAACTAGCTTTCAAAGGGCAATTAGGGATGCATAGTAAATAACAAACTAATCAGTTATGCCCTAGTCTCATGGAAAATTGAGAAAATATAGTATTTATATAGCATCTGTAATGAAATAAGACGATTGTGGCAGGAAACCGGAGTCCCTGGCCGAAATCCACACAGACACGGGGAGAATGTACAGACTCGACACAGTTACGCAAGGCTGGAATCAAACCTGGCGCTGTGAGGCAGCAGTGCTAACCACTGAGTCACCGAGCTGCCCTATATCTCAGAGTATTGCAGGAGGTTAAAGGAATAGATAGGTTCAAGCTCAAGTATGAAGTTTCAAACAAAGATGAGAATTTTAAAACTGTGGCATTGCTAGATAAAGCACCAATGTACGTCTGCACAGAGATAAATTAGATTTAATGCAAGTCAGAATATTGGCTGCAGAGTTCTGTATGAGCTCAAATTAATGGACAATGGGAGGTCAGGAGAGTAATAGAGTAATCAAGGCTAGAGGGACATCTACCAAAAAAAGATAACTACCTTTGATATAACAACTTATAAGGAAAGGAAATAGAGATAAATGCATTTTATTGATTCACACCTGGGAGAGGAATCATTCTGTGGTTATTACCGACATTGGATAAAATCATGTGGTGTGAGAGATTCATATAGACCTTTGACTCCAACATGGTCTGGCAATCTGCACACAGACAATGAAATCTATAAAAAGCAAAAAATAGGCCACCATCCCCACTGAGCCCTATCTTTTTTCATTAAACCTCAATTTCACTTAAAACTGTCCACCTACCAGCAAGATATCCCGTTGTCTTCTAAATTAATTCAACAACTAACATCATTAGATTTTTCAAGTAATTTGTTAGTACATAACGCATTGGCAATAAATAGAATGGTAAGGTTTGTTTCTTCCTCTCAACTTCCTAATTAATTTGAATTAGTACTGACATTGTAACAATCCAGCAAAGGTCTGGATGCAAAACATGTAGTCTGTATACAGTAGGAATTAGTTGATCCTTTGGGGATTTGCTTTGTACCATCAGAATCCTGGAACTCCTCTCACAGGTCAACAGTGTAATCAAATCCATCAATTTACCATGACATGGTGAATTGCTAAGAAGGATTTGATGCTCGAGGCAGAGAAAAGAACAGACACCTCTCAACAGAGATGTTCTTCATGTATATCACATGGACAGCCCAGTCATATCATGCTCAAAAGCATCTTAAATCTGTGATACTGTCGTGTGTAATTCATTACATATTTAAACTGAATTTTTAGCGATGCTTTAAAGACTAAAGGGAAATTTCCACTAACTTAGCAACTGTTCCATTGCCCTTTACCGTGGATCTATGGCATTTGAGAGCAGGAGGCTCTTCAGCCAATTAGTTCAAAATCTGCATGGAGGAATGCAGTCTGAAAAGCAGGAAGTAAAAATGTGAAAGCAGGAGAGGTAAATGAAGTCGAGACCATCGTCAAGGAACCAAGTGAGGATTTGGGACATACATATAGGATTAAGGGGCAGGTATAAAGGAGATAACTAAGAAAGTAATTGTATAAGGCGAGAGGGGAAAGATATAAAATGGATGCAAGGGCATCACTTTCACGCAGAGGGTGGTGCCTTTATGGAAGGAGCTGTTAGAGGGAGTGGTGGACGCTGGTGCAATTACAACATTTAAAAAACATCTGGATGAGTATATGAACAGGAAGGGTTTAGAGGGATCTGGGCCAAATGCTGGCAAATAGGACTAGATTTATATAGGCTACCTGGTTGGCATAGACGAGTTGGACCGAAGGGTCTGATTCCATGCTTTATACCTCTATGAATCTATGACTTTTAAATTCTGCATCATTGGCTGTGCATATGCAGGGAAAATTAATTTTTCAAGGGCACAGAGATTGCTCAGCAGTAATTAACTTTATTGAACTGCAGTATTAATAATGGATTTACTCTTGACTGCACTCGAAGTTTTCTATTTGCTTTTGGTGTGAGACTACTGAATAACTACCCTAAATTTCTACCAATGTAGTGTGTTCTGTACTGTCAATCGACAAAGACTGCAACAGCAAAGCTGCTGGGGGAGAAGGGTATCAGTAATAGCAACGATTTCTACATTTAATTGCACATGATTGGTTGCCACTATCAATTTTACCTGGCAAAAAAGGCAAGCACCAATGGCCTCACTGCCATGTGCACAACAAAACCTGAGCCTATTTGCTAGAATACAGTCAAATGTTGCAATCTGCAAAATAATAATAACACTGAATGAGTTACAGCTTTGAACAACCAATTTGAAACCTTGTCTTATTTGCAAAGTGGTGCCGAGAGGATTCAAGGGTTGGAGTTATTCATGTGTTTGAATGTGAGGGAGAGATCAGAATTATAAATACATTTTTAAAGGGAATTCCATACCTATTGAAAACCCTTTTGAAATTCAGCTAAATTGACTTCTCTTGCAGCCTAGCTTTTCACCCCTAATTTAGCAATATGCTTTGAACATAATCAATAGACTAGACATATTTTAGTTTAAAGTCAATGAATTCCACAAGTACTTTCATGACAGCAAAATAGCCCCATTTGCTTTATCCCACTGAAAACTCAAGATAAAAGACGGCAGTCTTTTCATAAAACTTATTACTAATGGTTATTTAGCTTTCAGCATCAACAGTAACAAGTCCCATTAGACCTTTCTTTGTTCTATGCTTTCTTGCGCATGTGACATGTGAAACATTGCATTTTACGTAGCTAGCATTCCTGGCTGCTTTTCTTTACCACAGCTCAGTGGTCGCTAGTAGGATGACCCATAATGCCAAAGCCTATCTTGACCTCTAAAACTGCGTTCAGTGCATTTCAAATATTTGTGTTAACAAAGAGAATCACCAGCCCAGAAAATGAACTGGCTTGTTATCCCAAGATGCTTCAATATCATAATAAATTAGAGCTTGTCAGATGCCAAAGATAACTTTAAATTTGAAGTTCACTATGGCTGGTTTCAGATGAATGAGATTTCAGTGGAGATGGCTTTCAATTGTTTCTATATAAACTAAAAGATAATTTTCAGTTTGAGTAGCATGATGACAAAGGAATTCTTGTAATACTCAACTGATGTTTAAATATACCAAAACCTATTTATCTGCAAGTCCACAAATATACAAAAGAATTGCAAATCATTAAATTTGCAAGCTAACTTTTTTTGCAAAATTTTCATTCTGAACAAACATATCCAGTTAAACTAGAATGTTCCTGCGAAATCATTTTAATAGCAGTTCAGTACATGCAAGACTACTAAAAAATCTGACAGATTCATATAATTACTAAGACTGACTCGATTCTGTTGAGTGACAGCATCTGACAGTCTGTTATCATAGTCTCTAGAAATAGTTTATAAGGCTGGATACCTCATTCTCAATTTCAGGGATGAGCACACCCTAATTATAATCAATAATAAATTTCAATTATGAATAGGATTGAGAGATCCCTTGATTTAATTATTAGTTCAGCAAAGCATCTGATATCAGAGTTTGCAGGCAGAAAGAAAATGACAAAAAGATTAAGGGGAAATACTGCATGATTTACTATAATTTTAATATTCTATTCATGTTATTACAAAAAGGAACATTTTTAAGTAATGGTAATCCTTGGGAAAACTAAATGCTTTTATTTACTATAACGTGAATGTGCGAAGTTGGGAAAATACATTGGCCCCAAATTTGCATCAGCAATACCCATTGTATTGCCTCTAAAATGTGCCAATGGCATGTACACATTTGGTGCCGCATCTAACACCAACTTGGTGAGGACATTGGTGATGCACGGGGTGTGGCTGCCAGGAATATGCGGGGTAGGTTTCTTGTGATGTCAATCAGCGTAGAACATTGAATTGATGCCAGTCATGTCATGACAAAGGGTGATGATACTGCTATGACTTTCAGCAGCAGGTTAATTGCTGATTGATTTTTAATGGGTTTTGCTGTGATTCGAGAAGTATTGGGTGGTAACAGAGTTTCTTTTAAACTCTGCAAGGGTGGTACGTGCTGAGGAATTTAGTCCTGGAAGAGTATGGATAAATGGGTGTTTTTCTGGTTGGTGATCAGTGAATAGTGGTGTGCCTCAGGGATCAGTGTTGGGGCCATAATTGTTTACAATTTACATAGATGATTTGGAGTTGGGGACCAATTGCAGTGTGTCAAAGTTTGCAGATGACTCTAAGATGAGTGGTGGAGCAAAGTGTGCAAAGGACTCTGAAAGTTTGCAGAGGGATATAAATAGCTTAAGTGAGTGGGCAAAAGTCTGTCAGATGGAGTACAATTTTGATACATTTGAAGTTGTCTATTTTGGTAGGAATAACAGTAAAAAAAACCTATCATTTGAATGTTAAATAATTATACCATACTGCTGTGCAGAGGGACCTGGGTGTCCTTGTGCATGAATTGCACAAGATTCGTTTGCAGGTGCAACAGGTAATTAAGAAGGCAAATGGAATTTTGTCCTTCATTGCTAGAGGGATCGAATTTAAAAGCAAGGAGGTTATATTACAGCTGTATAGGGTGTTGACAAGGCCCCACCTGGAGTACGACAGTTTTGGTCTCCTTACTTGAGAAAGATTGTACTGGCACTGCAGGGGGTCCACAGGGGATTCACTAGGATGATTCCGGAGTTGAGGGGGTTAGCTTATGAGGACAGACTGTAGACTGGGATTATATTCATTGGAATTTAGAAAAATGAGGGGAGATCTCATAGAAGGGAATAGATAAGATAAAAGCAGGGAGGATGTTTCCACTGACAGGTGAAACTAAAACAAGAGGGCACAACCTCAAAATTAGGGGAGGCAAATTTAGGACTGAACTGAGGAGGAACTTCCTCACCCAAAGGGTTGTGAATCTGTGGAATTCCCTGTCCAGTGAAGTAGTTGAGGCTTTTTCATTGAATGTTTTTAAAGCTAAGACAGATAAATTTTTGAACATTAAAGGAGTTGAGGGTTATGATGGGAGGGTGGGTAAGTGGAGCTGAGGCCATGAACAGATCAACCATTATCTTATTGAATGGCGGAGCGGGCTCGAAGGGCCAGATGGCCTACTTGTGCTCCTGGTTCTTATGTTCTCACTTTCTATTCTCACTATCCCCTTGCTCCCACCCTTGGTTTCATTTACTTGCATTCCCTCTTGGCCTATGGTATGACAGAAATGAACAGAGATGAAACAGACAGGAAGTCATTATGCCCAGAAGGTTCAGCAAACAGTTTTCATACCCTCGTGATGAATAGTATGTCAGGTCACAAGAGATAGGCACAGGATAAGACAATACATCTTGTTGATCCTACTTGATCATTCAATGAAATCACGGCTAATCTTGGATTTGAACACCAATCTCCAGCCTGTTCTCCTTATCTCTTCATTTGCTGACAGATCAAAATGTGTTCATCTTATTCTTAAATATAGTCAACGATGGAGCATCTACATTCCTTTAGGGTGGAGAACTTCAAAAATTCACAATCTTTTGAGTTAAGAAATTTCCCTCATTGGAATCATAAATGATTAACTCCCTATCCTGAGATTGTGTCTCCATGTTTTAGATTTTGCAGGCAGTTGAAATAACCTCTCAATACCTACTCTGTCAAGCCCCTATACAATCTTTTGTGTTTCAATGAGATCATCTCTGACTCTTCTAAAGTGTGGAGAACACAGATCCAATTTAGTCAGTCTATCATCATCGGACAACCCTCACATCCCATGAACAAACCAATCTCGTGAACCTTTGCAATCAATAGAAGTATATCCTTTCTTAAATATGGAGTCCAAAATTGCATGGTGCACCGTAGGTGTAGTTTGGTGTATAACTGTAGCAAAACACCTTTGTTGCTATACTCTAATCCACTTACAATAAATACCATTTTCCTTCCGAACTCCTTGCTGTATCTGCTTACTAACTTTGAGTTACTTGTACGAATATCTTCCTCTTTCTAAACATCAAGATTTTCAAAAAGAATGCCTTTGAAAAAACTATTCTTGTGTTTCCATTCTTGTAACTAAAGTGAATAACTGTACATTTCCCCACAATGCATTCCATCTGCTATCTTGTTACCAACCCATTTAATCTGTCTAATTCTCTTTACAGCTTCTCTGTGTTTTCCTCACAATGTACATTTCTACTTAATTTTGTATGATCAGCAAATGTGGATACATTATATCTTTCTCTTTCCCTAAGTCATAAATAGTTCAGACCAAACAATGATCTTTGGAGCTGCCCACTAATCACAGTGTTCTGCTTCACTAAGGTGGCCTTCAATGAAGATGGCCAATTGCATCCTATAGAGCAGGTTGAGGAGTGCTAGTGACTGTGAAGCTATTGTGGGTATGAACATTCAAATGTCTAGCTCTTGCAGGTTGGAACAGATTATAATTGCAACATCTTTCACTTTCAACAGTTAGCCACTGTTGCATGAGGAAGGTACTGAGAATCTACATTGTACGAGAGCCAAATATATTTTATTCTGTCTTATCAGAGAGAAGCAGGTGAAGCAAGCATGACTTTTCAAGAATTATAGGTTTCCTCATTTGGAAGGTTCCATTGATTGCACACTTACGGTTATGTGGGTGCCCCTTGATATCTCCGAAATGTGTTGCAAATGGAAGGGATTCTGCTTCCCAAATGTGTAGCTAATGTGTATTCATGTGTGACATATCACAAAAGTTGCCGAATGGTATCCTGACAGCAGTCACAATGCCCTCATTCTGCAGCAGTCCTCTGCAAATCTGTATTTGAGCCATGATGATAAACCAGAGGGTGAAGACTGAAAAACAAGGGCTATTCCCTGAGCACAGGGTTTATGACACTAATATGATGTGAAAAGCATACACAAACGAAAATGGCTTTGCTACATTAAACATGATTGAGTAGACCAGCAGAGGGCTTAAACAACCCCGGAGCACTCAGGAGTACTTGGCAGAGTGTGTGTCAAAATTCATGGTCTGCTGTGTGTTGCACAAACTCGCCATTATAAAGACATAGCCCTTTTCATCAGCTACACAGTGACCAATATCTCTTTTGGGGGTGGGGGCAGGTTGCAGAGGAGGATGAATAATTGAGTTGGAAAGGAAGGAGCAATCAGCACATACTGGACTGTCTGCGATCAACTCATCGACGGTAGTACTGCTGAATAAAAGCCCAATTCCTCATCCACATAGTCCCACATCCTTTCCTCTTGTTACTGACCATCACAGCATCTTGTTTGCCACAATTATAAAAGCAAAGTCATTACAAAACTAATATTCCAAAGCAATTGATATATCAAACACTGCAATGTTGCAGACATTATTAACTAATCATCTTTGTGCATTCCTTTGGTGTGTCTTCCATGTATCTGGCTCATAATTAAATAAATTAGCACTGCATAGAAACAAGGCAATAAATTACGTAAAACCAAAATTTTAACATTTTAATAGAATCGTTACAGGTCATCAATCTCAGGAAATGTCCTCAACTGGCAGAACATTCTTAAAATATGTACTTTTAACTGTATGAAAATAAGAAATAGAAACATGAGTAGGTCATTCAGCCCTTCAAGGCACACTCTGCTATTCAACAAGATCCTGGCTGATCTGCTTCAATGCCATTATCCTGCATTAATACATAGAAATGTATCGATCTCAGTCATGAACATATCCGAGGACTGAGCCTTGACAGCTCCCTGGGGCACAGAATTCCAAAGATTCGCCACCCACTGAGTGAAGAAACTACTCTTTGTCTCAGTTCTAAATTGTCATTCCACTTATTTTGAGATCACAACCAGGGGAAACGTCCTTCTGCAGCCACCCTGTAACTCGCTGTAAGAATTTGTATGTTTGAGTGAGATTAGCTTTCATTCATTCCAGGGTGCCTTTGTCAAATTTTTGTCCTCAGAAATTTGAAACTAAATGTTCAAATATTTTCTAACAGCTTTTGGAGTCTCAACTTTTCAAGACTTTCTCTTGCAAGCAAGAGCTGCTTAAGCAATGCCTTATGGCTCTCCTGAAAGAATGCGAGTCTTAAAATCACATATACAATAGAGCTATAAGTGCAAGGTATAAAAATTACAGCAATTTTTTTTTACAAATATCTACATCACTTCTTCTACGAATCAAATTTGTAATGATTGAAGTTAACTTAAAAGGTTCTACACATCATTTTCCCTTTTGCTAAAAGAGATGGTTTAAAAATTTACAATAATCACAGCTTTATCGGTGCTAATTTATTTTAGATAAGTCAGCTAGAAAAACCCTGGCATTTCTTATTATGGAAGCTTTACTCACCTTTCATTTAGCAAAGTGTGAATGAAGTTTTTGTTTAATCATTAAAGTTTGGGTTGATTCGGCAGAAAACAAAGTCCGGAAATGAATCATTATTTTCAGTGTGATTTGTCATTCAAATACTATCAATTTTGAATTAAAATGCCACTCCATGAAGGTGCCAATTTCTGAGTAGTCACAGCAATAACTAATTTACTAGTTAACATAAATAACTTGTTCATAATGAGAGGTGATCTCATTTTTAATTTTTCATTTGATTTCTATCAAATTCTCTTTATTTGTCTAAACCAGCTTTGAAAGAGCCAAATTAAATATTGTCAAGGCAAATGAAAGTGTGTTAACCAGGAGATTTAAAATAGTCATAAACCAATTAACATTTCCAAACCTTCCCTACAACGTATTAGCCTTTGCGTAATGGCACTGGAAAAATGCATTTTCAAAAGGGACTTATCTCCTTTCCTTACTATCACCTATACAGAATCTCATTGCTGTATCATAACTTGAGCTAATTGCAAGTGAAAAGACCAAACGACAGACTAGATTCTTTATCTATCAAAGAAACAGGAATTATGAAGAATGATGATATCCACGTGTTATGCAAACAAAAGCCAGAAATGTTTACAGAGCATTTTCTCAAATAAATTATCTTTGTGGAAGGCTCAATTGTTGTACTAGATAAAAAGAAATAGTTATTCTGAGTTTGATTTTGCAGAAAATAAGTTGAAGGGAGGAGATGACTTACCGGCGTAGAATGTGCTCCAAGCTTGACCTCCTTCTTTTGGCGAATGATACTCTGCAGCTGAAATCAGATTACAGTTCTCAATATTTAAAAATGTCACTTTTTTCCAAAATTGTTCAACAAATTAAACTGCATGCAGAAGCTATATTCACAAGCAGGTTAAAAGTTACTGCCAATTTAGTAATCAGATGTACGGTAAGGTTCATATGAGGAAAGTAGAATGGAACCTGTGTCGACAGTACTGCTGAAGGTATCATCAAAGTGCATTGCTTTTACATTATTGTTGTATTCTGTTCAACTTTTTCCTGAGGAGACAGTTCTGTTTTTGAAGATGTACACTGCTTGATTAAGAATATTACATTCACATTAGCAAAGGGTAATATGGATAATAAAACCTTATACTATCTTTATTCAGGTCTCTTTAGAGTTCACAAAATATTTGCACTTGAATATTATTCCAAAAGAATGGAGTCTGGCAAATTGTCAATAGAGATTCACCTTCTACTTCTATCTGCCACTGAATCCTTAAAGGAAACTCTGAACATTTGAAAAGAAACAAAAGGATTTTATGGAAATTTAAACAAAAGCTATTACACATAAAGAAGAAATTTTATGTATGTTGATAAATGATACACCTAAAGTAAATACTTAGGCCTTGACATTGACACTGACATTATGGATAGAAAAGTCACAGGGAAGGGAATGAAGTTAAATTGTCACATCTACAATACATCACGTCTAATCTACAAAGGTGCACCCTTTGTCCTTTTTTTTTAAAAGCGAGAGTGGATTTTGTGTTCAGTACTGTCCTGCAGTGGAGAGGTGGGGAAAATCATTAACATTTTTAAGATCAAGCTCCTAAAGGGCAATTGGGAGCATGACTTAAAATTCACTGCTGATACACAGGTTTCATCAGAGGTTTCTCAGGACTTTGGAAAAACAGCAATGAAAAGGAGATGGGAGCTGCCAACCTAACAAGATAAGTGGCTTCTACCAGTGACAGCAGTTGTGTATTCCCTAGAAGCTCAAGAATATTGTAAGTCTCTCCCCAGTTTATCCTGTCGACCTCCATGTGGTGCAGTGTCTTCTCTTTTATCACCCCATCAATCCCTCAGGGTCACCCTGCAGTAACTTCTAGCAATTTGGTCACATGCTGCGCGGCAAATGGATCCAATAAATGATAAATACCTCTTCTCTACCGCACACCAAATTCAGCTGTGCAAAAAGTGAATAGATGCTAGCAGTTTCTCTGTAATTTCACAAGTGGGTGGAAGACATTGTAAATTCAAGAAGTATTAGCTCAGGGCACTGGGTCATTTGGTCACTTGGTTTAATACAGAGTAATAGTTGGAGGAAATCAATTAACAAAAATGGCGAAATTAGAAAGACACTATTATTTTGTAACAAAAACAGAAATTGTTGTTTTGAGTTCAGTGACCCTTCTTCAGAACTGGACACAATATTAACTCCGAGAATAGAAAGAACTGCGGATGCTGGGGTCAGAGATAAGACACTGTGGAACTGGAGGCACACAGCAGGCCATGCACCATCAGAGAAGCCGGAAAATTGACGTTTTGGGTCGGGACCCTTCAGAAATAAGGGAGGGGAAAGGAGCTCTGAAATAAATGGGGGGGTGGCAGGCAGGGGAAAGTAGGTGGGATGGTGACAGGTGAGTGCAGGTAGGTAGTGGTGGGGATTGGTCAGTGAGGTGGAAGAAGCAGATAGATGGGAGAGAAGATGGACAGGTCAAGGAGGCGGGGATAAGAGGGGCTGGGGAAGGTAGGTGGGATGGCAATAGGTGAGTGCAGGTAGGTAGAGGTGGGGATTGGTCAGTGAGGTGGGAGGAATGGATAGGTGGGAGAGAAGATGGACAGGTCAAGGAGGCAGGGATGAAAGGGAGGGTTGGTCATGGGATGAGGCCGGGAGTGGGGAGATTTTGAAACTGGTAATGTACACATTGAGACCATTTGGTTATAGGATCCCAAGGTGGAACATGAGGTGCTGCTCCTCCAGTTTCCGGGTGGTGTCGTTGTGACACTGGAGGAGGTCCAGGATGGACATGTTGCCAGGGAATGGGAGGCAGAGCTGAAGTGATTCGCGACTGGGAGGTTTTGTCGTTTGTCGCGAACAGAGTAAAGGTGCTCTACAAAGCGGTCTCTGAGCCTCCACTTGGTCTCACCGATGTAGAGGAGGCCACATCTGGAACAGCGGATGTGCAGGTGAACATCTGTCTGATGTGGAAGATTTTTTTGGGGCCTGGGATGGAGGTGAGGGGGGAGATGTAGGGGCAGGTGTAGCACTTCCTGCGGTTGCAGGGAAAGGTGCGGGGGTGGTGGGGATTAAGGGAGTCACGGAGACAGCGGTCCCTACAGAAGGCAGATAAGGTGGGGACAGAAATATATCCTTTGTAGTGGGGTCAGATTGCAGGTGGCGGAAGTGGCAGAGAATGATGCGTTGAATTTGGAGGTTAGTGGGTGACACATGAGGACAAGGGGGATTCTGAGTTTTTTTTTGCGGGGAGGGGCTGTGAAGGCAGAAGTGCAGAAAACGCAAGAGATGTGGTAGAGGACATTTTCGACCACTGAAGGGGGGAGGTCATGTCCTTGAAATACAAGGACACATGGGATGTTTGGAAGTGGAACGCCTCATCTTGGGAGCAAACGTGGTGGAGGTGGAGGAATTGGGAGTACAGGATCGCATTCTTGCAGGAAGGTGGGTGAGAGGAGGTGTAGTCTAGGTAGCTGTGGGAGTCGGTGAGCTTGAAATAGATATCAGTTTCGAGGTGGTCACCAGAGATGGAGACAGAGAGGTTCAGGAAGGGGAGAGAGAGGTATCAGAGATGGTCCAGGTGAACTTGAGGTTGGGGTGAAAGGTGTCAGTAAAGTTGATGAACTGTTTGAGTTCCTTGTGGGAGCATGAGGCAGCACAGATACAATCATCAATGTAGCGAAGGAAGAGGTGGGGGATAGGGCCAGTGTAGCTGCGGAAGAGGGACTGTTCCACGTATCCTATGAAGAGGCAGGCAACTCCGATTTCTCTCCACAGATGCTGCCAGACCTTTTACAACAATTTCTGTTTTTGTTTCTGATTTCCAGCATCCGCAGTTCTTTCAGTTTTTACTTACTATTATGTTGTAAATGACATAATCAAGACAAATTTCTTATGCTGAAGTACCTGCGCTGAAAATTATTTTGATTTCATATTAAAAGGCCCTAGCACACAGTGGGAAATACAATTAGTTGCATCTGACTTTTGATTTGTATCATTATTAGAGCTAAGCCTGGGTATCTTGCATTTAATGTTTAAATTTTAGTCAACAAGCCTGACTGATATTAGTTAAATATTTGTACACTAGAATGCTTATTTTTACAATTGTTTATATTTCTGTGTAAAACATGGATATTGCAATGAGGTTTCTACTTCCTGCATTTAAAATAGTTAGCCCTGTACATGCTGGCATTTTATAGTAATTGCTATGCTGACCTTTATAGGTGTGTCAGCTCATCAAATATCTCAAAGCACAATGATTCATTAAAGATGAATGTTGCATGTAGCGTAAATGTACTTAACACAGCAACATTTCAGCAGAAATGATATGGAGAATAGACAACTCATCACCACTGTTCGTAGATCTTGTTTGGTGGCATTTCAATGTTGGTCTAAATTAATACTGTTTTCTGAATTCATGGATCTGAATTTGTACAAGTCAAAAAGAAGCAAAAATGTGAAAAAAAGACCTTCATCTTCTTTGAATGAAAATTACGGTTGCATGATCATAAGTGAATTTTCATCAATGTGTCAGTGGCTGTGTGTTAGTGCCACTCTCCAGCGACTGTGTCTCAGGGCCACTTTCAAGTGAGTGTACCATTGTACCACTCCTGAGTAGCCTTTGTCTAGAGTTCCTCCATTAGCAGCAATTTCAAAATTGTGTTTGATGCTGCTGAGTGACAGCATATAGATCATTTCACTGGCTACCTTGAGGATGAGGTGTCATTAAAAAGAGTTTTATATTCTGGAAATGGTTCATGTACATTTGCTTACTCAATCAAGACTAACATCTGTTCACAAAATCAATCAGCTGAAGTTTCATATTGACCATAAAAACTTCAAGGAACAGTCGTAATTGCATGCATCTGATCAGATACAAGTCTGTCATCACAGATGTCTCTTGTGCCTCAATAGTCTAACGTTACTGACTCTTCACATTGTTTCTAATAACGTGTGTACTGCCCATTACACTGAACAGGAATATTTGATGAAATCCAGTTCCAAATGTTTTACATACCTTTCAATGAAACTTGTACAGCTCCTCATATGAGTAGCATTAACAAAAAATGGGAAACACTGTTAATCAATCAAACCAGCCAATAGGATTTAATATGAAGTAACCCAATTAGGAAACTGATTTGGATGTACACCTCTATCTTAGAAAATAGTCATTTTGTTCTGTTCCCAAAATTAGTCAGTGCCTCAGGAATCCTTCAATTATTTATCCTTCCCCCAGTCACAGCCACCACTTGCCTCCTTTACAAATGTCTTTTACTGGAAACATTGGGGGTGCTTCTGGTATTTATGGAAGTTACCTCACCATCATTATATACATTATCCTCTTTTTCTGAACAGTAGTGTAACATTTTCATTCCTCGAGTATGGATCCAAACAGACATCCAACAAAAGAGCCATTATGATTTTCACCCTCACTTCTCATTAGTCCAGAATGTATCCCAGTTAGACTACATGGCATTTATAGTTTAAGAACAAAGAACAAAGAAAATTACAGCACAGGAACAGGCCCTTCGGCCCTCCAAGCCTGTGCCGATCGAGATCCTCTGTCTAAACCTGTCATTTATTTTCTAAGGGTCTGTATCCCTTTGCTCCCTGTCCATCCATGTACCTGTCCAGATACATCTTAAAAGACACTAACGTGTCTGCGTCTACCATCTCTGCTGGCAACGTGTTCCAGGCACCCACCACCCTCTGTGTAAAGAACTTTCCACACATATCTCTCGTAAACTTTCCTCCTCTCACTTTGAACTCATGACCCCTAGTAATTCAGTCCCCCACTCTGGGAAAAAGCTTCTTGCTATCCACCTTGTCTATACCCCTCATGATTTAAGGACTACTAAAATTTTAAGCAATTACCATGAAACATTTGGTTGAGTTAAAAATCACGGAGACAAAAGTACACTTACACTTATGTCACATGAGGCAGTTCTCAATAATCAAGAATTCTATCTATGTCAACTGTTGCCTTGAACTGAATGTTATATGTAAATACACACAGCATACAAATCAAGGTAAGAGAGCTTGGAATGCAAATTGAAATTGGTGGGTACAATGTTGTGGGTATCACAGAGAACGAGGTCTGGTCTAGGAACCAAATATCCAAGATACACGTCCTAGTGACAGGACGGCAGATGGGTGGAGCGGGGTTTGCCTTGTTAGTAAGAAATGAAATTAAATTGATAGCAAGGAGTGATATAGAGTCAGAAGGTGCAGAACCTGTCTGCATAGAGTTGAGGAACCACAAAGGGAAAAAAGACCCTGATGTGAGTTAAGTACAGGCCTCCTAGCAGTAGACAGGTTATGTGATAGGTCTGGGTGGGATGCTCTTTGAAGGGGCAGAGTGAACTTGTTGGGCTGAATGGCCTATTTCCACACTGAAGGGATTCTATGAAATCTATGAAAATAAATCAGGAGATAGAAAATGTATGCAAGAAAGGCACTAATCCAATAATTATGGGGGTTTCAACATGCAGGTAGAATAGGAAAAATCAGATTGGTAGTGGATTCCAAGAAAAGGAAAGGAATTCATGAAATATCTACGAGATGGTTATTAGGAGTATCTTGTGGCACAGCCCACTAGGAAACTAGGCAATTCTGGAATAAGTGATGTGTAACGAGGCAGATTCGATTAGGGAGCTTAATGTGAAGGAATCCATAGGCAGCAGTGACTATATTATGACAGAATTCAGTATACAGTTTGAGAGGGAGAAGTTGGGATCAAAAGTAATGGTATTACAATTGAGTAAAGGTAACCACAAAGACAGGAGAGAGGAGCCTGTGAGGAAAGACAGTGGAGCAGCGATGGAGGAGTTTCTGGGATTAATTTGGGAGGCACAATAGAAATTCATCCCAAAGAAGAAGAAACTAACTAAGGACAGGAAGATGCAACTATGGCTGACAAGGGAAGTTAGGGACACCATAAAAGCAAAATGAAAAGCATTCAATGTAGTAGAAGATTAGTGGAAAACCAGTGGGTTAGGAAGTCTATAAAAACCAGTAGAGGACAATTAAAAAACCATAAGGGGGAGAAGGTGAAATATGAGAGTAAGCTAGTTAGTAAGATAAAAGAAGATTGCAAGAGCTTTTTCAGAGATATAAAAGATGACAGATGCAGAGTGAACATTGGACCACTAGAAATTGAGGCTGGGGGCGTAGTAATAGGGAATAAAGAAAGGGCGGAGAAACTGAATTGGTACTTTGCATCAATCTTTATGGTGGAAGGCATAAGTAGCATACCAGAACTTCAAGGGACTTAGGGGGCAGAGGTGTGTGTAGTGGCCATCACTGAAAGGTCTGACAGCAGATAAATCACCCAGACCAGATGGACTATACACACCCGAGTTCTGAAGGAGATAGCTGAGGAGATTGTGGAGACATGGTGGCATTCTTTTGGGAATCACAGGATTCAGCGAGAGTCCCAGAGGACTGGAAAATGGCCAAAGTAACACCCCTGTTTAAGAAGGGAGGGAGGCAGAAGGCAGGAAACGATAGGCCAGTTGGCCTTCCTTGGTAAGATTTTGGGGTCCGTTATTAAGGATGAGATTACAGAGTACTTGGAAGAGCATGGTAAAACAGGGGTTAAGTCAGCATGGCTTCATTAAGGGAAGATCATGCTTGACAAATCTGTTAGAATTCCTGGAGGAGGTAATAAGAAAGTTAGACAAAGGACAGCCAGTGGGTATGATCTATTTAGATTTCCAGAAGGCTTCTGACAAGGTGCCACACTGAAGGCTGCTGAATAAGAAAGGAGCTCGTGGTGTTAGGGGCAAGATACTGGCTTGGATAAAGGATTGACTGACTGACAGAAGGAAGAGTGTGGGGATAAAGGTGGATATGGAAAGGATGTTTCCTCTTGTGGGAGAATCTAGAATTAGGGATCACAGTTCTAAAATAAGCGGTTGCCCATTTAAGACAGATAGGAAAAAAATTACAGCACCTGGGACACATAATCAATTCTAGCCTTGGGCAACTATCTACATGGAGTTTGCACATTTTCCCCATGTCTGCATGGGTTTCCTCTGGGTGCTCCTGTTTCCTCTCACATTCCAAAGATGTGCACATTAATTGGATTGGCCATGGCAAATTGCCCCACGGTGTCCAGGTTAGCCAGGGGAAACGCAGGGTTACGGGAATAAGGTTGGGGGGAGGGAGTGGGTCTGGGTGTGATGCTCTTCGGAGGTTATGTGTGGACTTGATGGGACAAATGGCCTGCTTCCACACTATAGGAATTCTATGGTTTTATGAATCAGTCACAGTTGGCCAGGAACCACGTCTATCTAATTTTTAAAATTAACTTTCCTTGTGGACGCTGTTTATCACTAACATCAGAAGAAACTGTAATTTAAACTAATTTCCAAACACAGACTTGACTAGATTTTAGACAGAGATCAACCATCTTTGACATCATATGAAGTTAGTAATAGCCACTGTTCCATTCAGGTTTTCTTCTATACCAGAACTGTAAGCAAAGGCTAAACATATTTACTCTCTTTTATTCATAAAAGAGAAGGTTGATGGAGGTCTTTAAGATTGAGTTTCATAAAGATGATGTTTTCATTTGTGGGGAGAACCTAAACAGGAGGTGACAAGTATATGATAGTTATCAGTAAATCCATTAGAAAATTCAAGAGAAACTTTTTTACTTTTAAGAGCGGTGAAAACTTGGAACTTGCTACCATACCAAACAGTTGAAAGTGAATAAAGGAGAGGCATCACAGAAGACGTTGGGTAAGAATGTGAGGGAGAAAGAAATAGCAGGATCATCTGATAGGCTTTGATTAAGGTAAGTGGGAGGCAGCTTTTATGGAAATAAAAGGCCAAAACAGACTAGTTGGGCAAATATTGTATCAGAGATAAAAGGTACTGCAGATGCTGGAGCATCCGAGATAACAAGCATGGGGCTGGATGAACACAGCAGGTCAAGCAGCATCATAGGAGCAGGAAAACTTGACGTTTCGGGCCTAAACCCTTCATCAGAAAATCAAATTGGGCAAATAGCCTGCTTGTCTGATGTCATCTGCATGTACTTCAAATATAATTCTATTGTTTCCTGAATAGTGTGATGTAAATTATATAGGTTCAGGAGTACTGACCATGAAACTCAGTCTGCACAATTCTTGGCTTTTGTGGTGTTATTTTTAATGGTTCAGGTTGGAGTGTCAGGAAAAACAGTGTTCCAAGACTACTTAGTTCCAGTTTCTGTGTGATTTTAGGAGTTCATGCTCAAGTACCATACAGAAATGTTAATCGCAAGGTAAGCTCACACACACTTCTTCATCCTCTAGCTCCCTGCCAATGCCTATTGATCTTGTCCTCCAGGGCATCCTTTCATTGCCTTGGACACCAATCCCTGAAACTACATTCCACTTTCTATTCTTCGACACATTTTGATAATTTCTAGATTCTACTTGAATCCCCACTACTTTAAACTCCAGTAGCAGTCTTCCATGCAGAATATTGTCAAAGATTCTTTAGATGGCATTGCCATCTCTACTACTGTATTCCCTACTATCAACATCCTGGAGTTACCATTGACCAGAAGCTGAACTGAACCAGCCATATAAAAACTGTGGCTCCAAGAGAAGGTCAGAGCTTGCGAGTTCTATGGTAACTCAACTCCTGTTTCCCCAAAGTCTGTTCTCCACCTACAAAGTCAAGTTAGGAGTGTGATGGAATATACCCCACTTACCCGGATTAGAGCTGCTTCAGCAGTACTCAAGAAGATTGACATCATCCAGATCTAAGCAGCCTACTGAATGGCATTTCAACTACTACCTTCAACTTCCACTCTCTTCACCACTGACTCAATATGGCAGCAGTTTTTACCATCTCCAACATGGACTACAGTAAATGTCCAAGGGTCCCTTGACAGTACTTTCCAAACTCCATGACTTCTAACATTTATAAGGTCAAGGGCAAAAGGTGCTTGGGAACACCACCACCACCTACAAGTTCCCCTTCAAGTCACACACTATTGTGATTTGGAACTATATCGTCATTCTTTTAATGTTTTTGAGTCAGAATCTTGGAACTCCCCTCAAAACAGCACTGTGAGAGTCCCTACACTCCAAGGAGAACAGCTGTTCAAGGAGGCAGCTCATCACTACCTTCTTCTGGGCAATTATAGATAGGCAACAAATGCTGGCTCTGTCAGCTACACACACATCACATGAACAAATAAAATGAAAACACCACTTTTCAAATTTCCACTTGGCATGTCACTTTTAAAAACAGTTTAAAGAGATTGAGCTGACAGGATCTTCCCAGCTGAATTCATTTTGACAGACATTTACTTGGTTATCATGAACATAATTCTTAGGTTTAGACGAAGTGGGGTTAAAATAACATCATGCAAGTTGTTACTTCACTCAGAATTTTAAATTTAGGGAGATAAATTAGTACACTTGGCAGTGTATTGCTAGACAAAGTTAAGGATATTAACAAATGTCTAATTTGTTTCTCTCAATTTTCTAATATCCACCCTTAATGTAATTTAATTTTCAGCATGGTAACCAATAAAGGAAACCAGATATAAAGCACTTATGATAGTGGACTAGTAAACTGCAGCTTTGTCTAATAATGCAAAGAACATGACATTAAATTTCACTGTGGCAGTCTCATCATTTGAATTAAGTTTAAGAAGTCTGGAAATAAAACTGTGGGATCAGAAAAACCATCACAAAGTTGCTGAATTTTTACTATTATCCAACCAGTTCACTAATGCCCATCCGGGAAACAAACCTGCTGTGCTTACCCAGTCTGACCCAAATGCTACTCCAGTCCTTAACTCTTAACTGCCTCTTGAAGAGCTCTATTTGACAAGTAAGTTGCAGAAAATCAGTTGCTGCACCACCTTCTCATGACAATAGTGATTAAACAACAAATCGTGGCTTTGCCAGTGACCCCCGTACTGAGGATGAGTTTGTAAAAATAATCCACACTGCAATGCAGTTACCTAACAAGTTTTCCCGGGCTGTATTTTGCACAGTAGCTTCAACACACAATTATGTACCATGATAGTCCCATAGAAAATAAGCAAAGACTGCTGGCTAAATTCTGTTGGATGAAAATCTTTTGCCTTCTTGCCAAATATTTTGGTATTTAATAATGTTTTATATCATGCATCACTCCATTTGTCTGTCTTAGACGAAAGCATGATAACACGAGCATGTCTGTACGAGGCAGTCAATGTGTTTAAATAATGAATGTTTTTTTCTCTTGGGGAATGAAACAGCAGTCAGTGTGTCAAATTATTCTGGAATTAATAATGTCCAAAAGCATACAAAGAAATTCTCAGCAAATAAATACGTATTACAACAAAAATTGTAGTATTGTGGGGACTAAGAAAAATAACGAGTATTTGCAAAACAAGGACAAGTAAATATTCCAGTAATTTTAAACTTAACAAAAATGCCTTAGTACACAACTTTTTCAAGATTCCCTGTTTTCTTATAGAATAACAGCAATAATGCCTGTTTTGATATGCCTCAGGTGAAGTTATTACAGGCTCATGTATTTGTTTTTTGATAGGTTTTTAATAGGCTTATAAAGATCTACAAAGAAGGATACTGCAGCTTTAAAATCCCTGCTGGCTTTGATCCAGTGAGGGACAGATTTATGACTGTTCAGTGAAGATGGGCTATGAAATCATCGTGTTGTGAGAGTGCTTGATGAAACACTTGAGCATATACGTGAAGCTCCTTTTTCTAATGTTTTGCTTCCCTCCCCTCCCTACTACTACTTCTATTCAACTAGTCAGAAGACTAACCCCGCCAGACCTCAATACATCATCTTCATGGGATTGTATCACTCTAAAGCCATTGAATTACATGGTGCAGCAGACATGATCTGTAATTGAAGAATTTCGAATGGAGGTTGTCATGGTTCTGTAATCCATTTTTAACCTTTCACTATCTTACCTCTTAAAGAAATGAAATAAAGAAAGAAACTTACAAATGGAACAAAAAGGCAAATGGAACAAAAAATTCCAGTAACTTAATCTACTGTGAATTTTGCTGCCTTCTGGTTTTTACAGCTTAGGAGTAATGCCTATTCAATATCTAACTAGTTCCACAGACTTCATTTCTGAAGCCAATTCAATTCTAAACGTTCTAATTGTGCAGCAAGTGTCTGAATGTCAAAGCAAATTGCTGCTGGCATGAAAGTGTAAGCTGTCACTGGTGATCCACCTAGCCTTTCACCTGCACATCAACAAAGATCCCTCAGGAAAAATAAAATAGCATACAATTATTTGAATAAAAATCACCGTCATAAGAAACTGTAAAAACAAAATAGGTTATTCACATTTTGCTGTTAGTTGTAGCTCATCTTTAGTTACAAAATGCAAACAATAATAATGAATCTTTTGCTATTAAAGAAGTAGGTGTAGGTTTTTATGTAAAAATGGGAAAGTGTCCAAATGAACTCTGAAGTTTTCTGACTTAGAAATAACTGAGTGAATGCAAAAAAGTGCCAGACTCTTTAGTAATGTCTGAACATGATGTCAATTAAGTTTACATACTAAAGATTTCTGGATTTGAGATAAATGTCAGTTAAACTGTCAGTCGAGTGAACTAACAGACCACGCAAATACCTCTCAGTAGGGACTACTTAAAACTAATTCTCTTAAAAGCCCTGAGGTTTGACTCTTGAAACTAGATCCACTTCTTCATAGTTGTTCCACGTGTGTGATGTCCTTTGGTTGAGATCAAGACTTGATGATGTTAGGTCAAGAAATTAATGCATCTATTATATTTTCCTTTTAACCTTTCCACAGTTACTACATATACAAGAACTATACTAAATTTTGTAATATTGACTAAATATATCCACTTAAGCAGTTAATATAACTTCTGTTGGATGAGGATTTAAAAGAAGTTTGGGAAGACAAGAGACTTTGTTTCTTTGTTCAAGGTTGGTACGTTGGGTACAGGAAGAAGTGGTCTGAATACTCCTGGAAGATTGAATAGTTCAGATTTTCTGCTTTTCTTTCAGCTTTTGTAGATGGATGGAGATTGGTGGATGGGGACAGCAGGCTAGGGAACTACATTCCTTTAAATATCCTTGTTGACACTGTATCACCCTAAAATCTGTCACCCATGTGGGAATATTCCTTGTTAAAAAACTCAACCATTTTCTTTCATAAGCATTTGTGATTTCACAAATCTGATTCAAATGTGCAGCTGTAGTGAAATTTTTTTTGGCATGTGTAAAACGTTGGACTAAAAATCATACTTGGACTAGATATTGTACATTTTTCAAGTCTTGGGCCCATGGTGTGGGAAAATGAGCAGGATTGGGGTAAGAGTACATGGCATGATAAATGAGTGATGTATTTGCCAAGAAATTTTCAGCCTGAATCAGGATTATGCATGGATCAAGCTGCCTATAAAATGCAAAAAGGTCCAATTGGAAAAATGTACATATCCACAAGCCACATGTTCAAACAAAAGTAATTATATTTATATTACGTGCTACACATAATGTGGGGCTCAGAATGTTTTAACTGTGCTAAGTGAGCTGAGCATTAAATGAGAAAACTTTTTATCTAAAGGTGTGGCAGATGTTTTATTATTTGGCGAGCAAACAGGTTGAAGATCCTTGCAGCTTTTTCACCATTATGGCTCAGAATTTGCTGTCAAGATAACAATGAGAGTAATGACATATCCATAATGATGCACAAATACCCAGAATCTTCAGTCAAGGAGATGTGCAGTTAAAAATGGATATTACAATGCTGGTGTCCAAATTGCATTGTTCTCAGCTTTGTGAAAATAACATTTACAGCCTGCCTCACCAGTGAATTGGGTTAAAAGGTGTCAAATGCCATATTTCTGGGGCAGATATAAAGTAAACTCACCACAGAAAGTTATGTCTTGTCATTTCAAATCTAAGTTACTTTGTAATAATGTCATATGTGGTCATTCCTTCCAATTCCATCCCTGGCACTGAGAATTAGTTATTACAAGTGTGGATTTCATGACAAAGAAGCAACTTGCACAGAATATAATGGTCATGCTTTTCAGGCCATGATCTGCTGACGAAGTGTAAATCAAAGTCAGATGGGTGGCATTACTGTAACAGCGGAAACATGTTTACTGAAACTGGCCCTTGTAGGGCCCCAGATTCTAAATGTTTTAGCCCACTGGGAGGAAGAAAACTTACTCCAATCATAGTGCGTGTGGTGGTAGCCATTTTGTGTAGCTACTGCACCAGTACAGGTGACTTTTGATCCTACATGGCAAAATACCAACTTTTAATGAGAGTGACTTGCAGCCTCTTCCTATGATGTCCAGATGTCCTCCCTATCCTGCATATTCCTTTTGAGTCACTGTCCTGTGACTTCATGACCTTCCAGGCCAATTAATCCCATTTCTGTTGAGTTACTTTACACAACTATTCACGTACCCAGAGTCCACAACTTTGGAAATTTCTATGCCCTTATTGGTGCTAGACACAGAGGGCAGCGCTATTGTAACCTGTATAAAACCCCCTTCCAGAGTTCCAGGTTCCTGTCTATTCTTTATGAAATCCCGCCCAACTATCTAATTGCATCCTATCAC
Source organism: Ginglymostoma cirratum (assembly GCA_024137785.1). Classification (NCBI taxonomy): domain Eukaryota; kingdom Metazoa; phylum Chordata; class Chondrichthyes; order Orectolobiformes; family Ginglymostomatidae; genus Ginglymostoma; species Ginglymostoma cirratum. The sequence goes on from JAHRHZ010000264.1 coordinate 26,011,696, forward strand.
TGTCACCATTTCCTTAGTGACCCAGTACAATAAAGTCCAATCCTCGATCTGATTTGGCCACTTTTCCAGGGCTTCGTGGAATGCCCCTGATAAGCCCATGTCCATTATTGACCTAATGCACAAGACTGACAGTGATTCATCTCCAGGCTGACTAAAGTTGGCCCCTGGATAGAAGTCTCCCCAGCAGTCTGAATCGCCTACCTGTAACACTTGGACTGGTTGCACTTGACCTGACTCATTGGACTGACTGTGGCCCAATTCCTGGTGTGCGAGGACACAGATTCCCGGATTCTAGCAGAATCAAGTACTTTACTGACAATGACCAACCCTCAATCTAGAATTGCATGAGTCCCTTGAGAGACTGTGACTTTACCTTTAACTGACTGCATTTCCCTGAACCTCACTAAGGAGTCCTCCCTTTTTACTTTCACACATTCTTTCATTCATTTTCTTGAAGCACATGGAGCATGCCTGATGCGTAAACTTGTGGCACATCCTCTATGCCTGTTGTTGGTGTAATATATATTTTTACACTGGCATGTCCCTCCCATGGTATACTGCACTGTGACAAGCAGCCTGCCAGTCCTTTGAAGGGAATGGTGGCCATAGAACACGCAGGAACTTTGTTGTGAAGGAACAGTTGGGTGATAGCTGGGAGAAGCTTTTGCCAGGGACCTGACCTGATTTACTGCTGGACCTTTGGGGGCACTATTTAATTTCTTTGGGAAGGGGAGGAGAATTGGAAGTGGTGTACAAATAAGGGAAGTTGGAGTTTTAATTAAATGCAAATTCGTGAAATAGGTGGTTGAGACTCAAAAATGACATTCTGAAGTCGCCATTTAAGGCTTGAAGGGGGAGAAAAAAATCCAGAATGTTTTTGACATCAAGATTCTGATTTCTTTTCATTCTGTATTTTCCCACTTTGCTCACTGCACATTGGGGCAGAGGGCAGGGATAGATATTCCAGGAACAAATTTACACACTACTACGTTTCACAAACAACAATGAGACCTTTGATAATTGAATGAGGGGCTAGTGTTGTGGTTGGTTGGATCACCGAGCTGGTTCGTTGGTCCACAGATGTTTCATTACCCTGCTGGGTAACATCATCAGTGCAGCCTCCGATGAAGCGCTGTTGTGTTTTCCTGCAGTGTGTTGTTGCTCGTTCAAATAATGTTCTCATGCAACTTCGTTTGTGTGTTAGGGTGGTTGCTGTTGAAATTCAGTACTTCGTCAGCGTGTGGCTTTCTTGTGTACCTTTGTTAGGAATTCCCCATTTGTCCTGCACTCCACGATGATGTCCAGGAATAGGAGCTGTTCGTTCTTCTCTTCTCTGGTGAATCTGATTCCGGTGAGGATGTTGTTTATTAGTTTGTATGTCTCCTCTGGTTTGGTCCATTTAATAATGATGAAGGTGTCGTCCACATAGCGTGTCCATAGTTTTGGTTGGATTAGCAGAAGGGCCAGACTTTCAAATCTCTGCATCACCGCTTCAGCTATTAGTCCAGAGATAGGTGATCCCGTGGGTGTCCCGTTGATCTGTTCATATATTTGGCCATTAAAAGTGAAGTGGGTAGTGAGGCATAAGTCCAGTAGTTTCAGCATGTTGTCTATGGAGATGGTGTCACTGGGGTCATGTTCTTGTTTTAGTAGTGTTGTCATTGTTTATCTTGTAGTGATATGGCTATTGGTGTGAAAGGGGCAGTAACGTCAAATGATACTATGGTCTCGTCGTCATCTTTTCTTGTGTCCTTGGTGGAATTGAGGAACTCCTAGGCTCAGTGGATTGAGTTGGGTGACTTGCTGAGGAGGTGCTTTAGTCTCCTTTGTAGCTCCTTGGTGTATCTATGCGATGGCGTGCCTGGCAGGGAGACTATGGGTCTGAGGGGTACTTCCGGTTTGTGTACTTTTGGGAGGCCGCCGAATCGGCGTGTGTTAGTTCCTTCAGGTTTCTATGAAGAAGAGTACCTCTTCCAGGTATTCAAAGATGACAGATACCCAAAAAACTAGATCAGAAGATGCCTATTACACGAACAACACCAGGAAGATACTACAGGCCCCAACATACTCATCACACTACCTTACATTAGGAACACATTTGAACTGACCACAAGACTCCTATGACCACTGGGCATCAGAGTAGCACACAAACCCACATTAAGCCTTCGCCAACTGCTCACCCGAACCAAAGACACACTACCCACTAAGGGCAGGATCCGTGTCATATACAAGATTCCCTGCAGAGACTGTGACAAACACTACATTGGACTAACAAGAAGGAAATTAACCACAAGGGTACAGGAACAGCAATTGGCAACAAAAAGACACGACCAATACTCACTCATCTCTATCCACATGGATAAGGAGAACCACCAATTCGATTGCGACAACACCAGGATCCTGGGACAAGCAAAGCAAGGACAAGCACGGGAATTCCTAAAAGCCTGGTACTCCACTAAGAAAGCCATCAACAAACTCATGAAGCTCGACGCCATATACACTCCATTGCGAAGGAAAACCAGAAGTGAGGTAATCCAGTCCAACGGACACCAGAGTTCAAACAACAGGCGGGAAAACAACAGTACTTCAACGGAGGCCGTACTGTTACCCAGCAGGATAATGAAACATCTGTGGAACAATGAATCAGCTCGGTGAGCCAACCAACCACGACATTCACAATCCAAGCTATAAATCTACTCTAAAACCTTAAAGGGGCTAGTGTTGGTCAGAACACCAGACAGAGTATTTCCTCAGAAAGAGTAGGAAAACTGCTGATGCTAGCGTCTGAGATAACAAGGTATAGAGCTGGATGAACACAGCAGGCAGGCAGCCTCAGAGGAGCAGGAAACCTGCATTTCGGGTCTGGACCCTTCTTCAGAAATGGGGGAGAGGAAGGGGACTCTGAACTAAATAGACAGAAGGGAAGGTGATGATAGAAGGTGGATAGAGGACCAGATAGCTGGAGAGAAGACGGACAGGTCAAGGAGGCGGGGACGAAGCCAGTACAGGTGAGTGTAGGTAGGGAGTTGGGCTGGGGGTCAGGGTCTTGGGATGAGGTCAGGGGTGGGGAGATTTTGAAGCTTGTAAAGTCCAAGCTTCAAAACCTCCCCATCCCCAATCTCATCCCAAGACCTGCCCCTCTTGTCCCCGCCTCTTTGACCTGTCCGTTTTCTCTCCACCTTCTATCATCGCATCCCTCTCTCTCTATTTACTTCAGAGCCCCCTACCCCTCCCCCATTTCTGAAGAAGGGTCCAGACCTGAAACGTCAGCTTTCCTGCTCCTCTGAGGCTGCCTGGCCTGCTGGACGAACACAGCTCCACACCAGAGCACTTCCTTAGTCTCGTTTCAAATAAACAAAAGAACAAAAAAGAAGCACAGCACAGGAACAGGCCTTTCAGCCCTCCAAGCCTGTGCCGATCATCAAGCCCTGACTAAACTAAAACAAATCTACTGCCCTTATTCTGTCTATATCCCTCTATTCCCTCCCTATTCATGTAACTATCCAGATGTCTTTTAACTGTTGCCAATGTGCCTGCTTCAACCACGAACTCCTCTGGCAGTGCATTCCAGGCTCCTACCACTCTCTGTGTGAAAAACTTTCCTTGCACATCTCCCTTAAACTTTTGCCCTCTCACCTTGAACCTGTGCCCCCTTGTATTTGAAACGTGAAACCTGGGAAAAAGCCTCTGACTATCCACCCTATCTATGCCTCTCATAATTTTGTAGACCTCTGTCAGGTCTCCTCTCAGCCACTGTCTTTCCAGTGAAAACAATCCTAGTCTTTTTAACCTTTCGTCATAGCCAATACCCTCGAGACCAGGCAACGTCCTGGTGATAACAACCATGGGGCTGGATGAACACAGCAGGTCAAGCAGCATCATAGGAGAGGAAAAACGTCCTGGTGAACCTTCTCTGCACTTTCTTCAAAGCTTCCATGTCCTTGTGGCAACAAAAACTGCACATAATACTACAAATGCGGCCTCACAAGGGTTTTATATAGCTGCAGATAACAAGCATGGGGCTGGATGAACACAGCAGGTCAAGCAGCATCATAGGAGCAGGAAAACTTGACGTTTCGGGCCTAAACCCTTCATCAGAAATGGGGGAGGGGAAGAGGGTTCTGAAATAAATAGGGAGAGAGGGGGAGGCGGATAGAGGATGGATAGAGGAGAGGATAGGTGGAGAGGAGGCAGACAAGTCGAAGAGGCGGGGATGGAGCCAGTAAAGGTGAGTGTAGGTAGCGGGGTAGGGAGGAGATAGGTCAGTCCAGGGAGGACGGACAGGTCAAGGGGGCGGGATGATGTTAGTAGATAGGAGATGGGGGCCT
>JAHRHZ010000264.1:26312198-26390132 GCA_024137785.1 Ginglymostoma cirratum
TCTACACCTTGTTATCTAAAATTGGCTATGAACTGTTTAGGTACTAATAAGGCAATCAGAGTTCAACATGCCTCTGATCATTGAGGAGGTTGTGGCCAAGAGTTAATAAAGGCCTGGGTTTTTAAGTGAATAAATGCACAAAATGAAAGACCAAAGACAGGAGAGCTTCAGTCAACAGAACAGAACAGAACAGAAATTTGGTGCCCAATCAAACAATATTGTGAACTAGTGGCCCAATGTTGATAACCACTGTTTTTATTAAGTAACGTTTCTTTTGGACTTGTTATGATAAACTTTTTAAACTCTGTAAAACTTGTGAAAACTTATGTGAATCTGGAATGGATCTTGTAACTAACCAGGTCTATTAAACTTTAGCAACAAGAACAGAACATGTTGGTGAAGCTTAGTAGGTTTAGCAGTATCTGTGGACAGAGAAACAGTGAATGTTTTGAGCCCAATATGATTGTTGTCTGGAACAGGAAGGGGTTGGAAATGGTGGATTTTATACTTTTGACAGAGGCAGAGGATGACTGAGGGGAACAGATGGTATGCAAGCCCAGTACAAAAGACAAAGAGATTGCTATTTGGGGTAAAGGATAAATAGAGATGTAAAATGGGTATAAATTTAAGATGTGAAGGGAGACAATTGGTCTTTTCTGCTGACAGGTGTAAATAAATGGAGGTCAGCGATCAGGCTCTGGGAGGAGGAGGCAGGCCCTTAATTTGAGTGTTCAATAAAGAATCCTAGAGGCTGCAAAGTGCCTATGCAGAAAATGATGTGTTGTTCCTTCAGACTGTATGATCTTTCATTGGAACATTGCAGCAGGACAGGACAAAATGTTAGCATGAGAGCAAGGTGATTTATTGAAATGGCAAGCAACTGGGAAGTTGAAGTAATTTTCACAAAATGGAGGTGTTCCACAAAACAGTCATCGGTCTGTGTTCGGTCTTGCCAAAGTAAAGGAGACCACATGGTGAGCAACAAATATAATCAGCTACGTTGAAAGAAGTAAAACACTACTTCACCTAGATGTGTTTGGGGTCTTGAATGGGCAAGTGGTACATCTTCTGCAATTACATGGGAAGGTGACATCATGAAGTGAGAAAATTTCAGTGATAAGAAGTGGACTAGGGTGCCACATAGGGAACGTCATATCTTCATGTGCCCTCGCCTCCACCGTCAGCATTCTGCAGGGACTGTTCCTTCCGTAACACCCTGATACATTCTTCCATCACTACTAGCACGGCATCTTCACATGTAATCACAGAGGGTGTAAAACTTACCCATTCACCTCCTCCCTCCCCACTGTCCACGGTCCCAAACACATATTCCAGGTAAAGCAGCATTTCACTTGTACTTCTTTCAAGCTAATATACTGTGTGCACAATGTGATCTCCTTTTCACTGGCGAGACCAAATGCAAACTGATTAACTGGTTTGTGGAACACCCCAAATCAGCCCGTAGGAATGACTCCGACTTTCCAGTTGCTTGCCACTTCAATAAACCACCTTGCTCAAATGCTAACATTTCTATTCTGGGCCTGCTATAATACTTCTTTCTCACTATTTCATTAATTTACTCCTTTACTAACAATGCTACCAGACTTCCTTTCACTTTTTGTTTTCCTTTCCTAAATAACGAATATCCCTGGATGTTCAGTTCCCATTCTTGGTATCCCTGAAGCCGTGTCTCTGTAATCACAATTATATAATAACTGTATCCACCCCTGTGTTTCGATTGTATAGGAAAACAAAAATGACAGCAGGGAACTTGGTCAAAGTCTTTATTTTCCAAAGCAGATGTCCGTTGTTGTTGCAGTAACAATCCAAGTTCAAATCCCACCTTGTGAATTAAAATAAAATACATTTGGGACAAAAATATTGTCATCAAAAGTAACAACTACATTGTGAGATAGTCATAAAAATCCCAGATTCTTCCATTCTTTCAGGAATGGAAGCCTGCTGTCCTTTCCTAGTTTTCCCTGTGGTTCCAGTTCGATATGAACATGGTTGACTACTAACTCAATGAATGTCCCAACAAGCCACTCAGTTGTATCAAACCACAACAAAATAAAGGATAAATACAGAAACCAGAGAAACTCCCAATTGTGTATTGCGTTTAGACACAATAATGGCATGTGCAGCTCAATCAACCCTTCTTGCTAATGTGTGGGGATTGATAACAAAATTGCAAGAATTGCTCCATAGACATATCAAGGAACAACCTGACACAGATATCATTCTCAGTATGTCTATCAGCCACCATTCCAGGTTCCTCCAACCCATCATCCCACACATTTGACAAATCTACTGAATTCTTTGAGGATGTAACAAGTAAAATTGATCAGGGTTAGCTGATGGATGTAGTTTATTTGGACTTTCAGTAGGCTTTTGACAAAGTCTCACATGGAGATAACTGTGCAAAATTAAAGCATGTGTGATTGGAGGTAGCGTATTGAGATGGATAGAAAATTTGTTAGCAGACAGGAAACAAAGAGTAGGTGTAAATGGGTCTTGTTCTAAGTGGCAAGCAGTGACTAGTGGTATACTGAAAGGATTGGTACTAGGACCCCAGCTATTCACAATATATGTTAATGATTTAGATGAGGGAATTGAAATGTAATTTCTCAAAATTTGTAGAAGACACAAAGCTGGTTGAAGGTCGAGCTCGGAGGAAGATGCAGACATGTTGCAATGTTACTTGAGCAGGTTCAGTGAGTAGGCAAATGCGTGGCAGATGCAGTATAACATGAGGTTATCCAATTTGTTAGAAAAATAGGAAATACACATTATTATTTGAATGGTTGTAAATTAAGAGGGGGGAGATAATCAATGAAAACGGTGGCCTCATGCACCAGTTGATGGAAATAGGTGCTCAGGTGCAGCAGGCAGTGAAGGCAGCAAACCGTATGTTGGCCTCTCACTATAAATAGTGAAAGGATTCTAGGACAGGAACAAAGATGTCTTGCTGCAAATACACAGGGCATCGGTGAGGTCACACCTGTAATACTGTATGCCATTCTGGTCTCATTATCCAAGGGAGGATTTTCTTGCTATAGAGGGAGTGCAGCGAAGGTTTACCAAATTGATTCCTAGGGTGACAGGGCTGACGTTAAGGAGAGATTGAGTCAATTAGAATTGTATTCAATGGAGTTTAGAAGAATAGGTTTGGGTGGGGGGGGGTGGGGGGAGGAGGAGAATCTCATAGAAATCAACACAATTCTAACAGGACTAGACAGATTAGATGCAGGAAGAATGCTTCCAATGGTGGGGGAATCCATAACCAGGAGTCACAGTTCAAGGACAAGAGGTAAACTTGTTAGGATTGAGATGAGAAGAAATGTCTTCATCCAGAGTCTGTGAATTCGCTACTACACAAAGTGGTTGAGGCCAAAACATTGTGTTTTCGAGGTGCAGGTAGGTAAAGCTCTTATGGCTGAAGGCACCGGGGCATTGAGTTGGATGATCAGCTTCGATCATACTGAATGATGGAGCAGGCTAGTGGCTTACTCCTATGTTTTTATGGTAAGAAAGCCCCATTTGAAGTAGCAACACACTGGTATAGATTTGGATGGGAGCAGCCCTAAGATTCCTCAACATTAACTTTGGACCCCTTGAAGTCTCATGGCATCAGGACAAATATGGGCACAGAAACCTAGGCTGATAGCTTAGATGGCCTCCATATTAACACCAATTGGAGAAAGCATGAGGGGAGTTAGGCCACAGAATGTACTCTCAGTTGAGGACTTTCAGCAAGCGCCACCAATGCTTGAACAGTAGGCACCAACCAATCAAGCTGTCCAGATACTAAAGGAGTTACTGCATTTCCAGTCTGGCAGCTAAGTAATTAGAAATAACACACTTGACCAAATACCCAATCTTCCAGTCACAGGTCTCTGTGAATTAATACCCATCCACATTTATAAGCATTCACTCTCTCCAAAGTGTGGCTGCAGTGAATAATATCAACACAATGAAATGCAGCACCTCACAAAACCTTCTCTAACATCGCTTCCAAACCTTTGACCTCTAGCAACTAGACAAAAAAGGCACAAGGTCAGAGGTTGCTTGGCAATACCAAGGTCCTCAAGTCACATAGCACCCTGTCTATTTTTAAAAATATTTGTTCAAGTGATATAGGTGTTGCTGGCTTAACCAGCATTTATTGCCGACTCCTAATTGCCCAGAAGGCAATTAAGAGTCAACTAAATTCCTGGGGTCTGGAGTCACATGTAGATCAGATCAGACAAGGATGGCAGATTTCCCCTCCCTAAAAAGGACATTAGTGAACCAGATGGTTTTTTTATGACAATCAACATAATGGTTGCCATTAGGCTAGATGAATTCAGTTTTCTTTTTTAGAGAATCCAAATTCCACCACTTGCTACACTGAGATTCAAACCCATGTCCCCAGAACATTAGAGATAACAAGCACGGGGCTGGATGAACACAGCAGGTCAAGCAGCATCATAGGAGCAGGAAAACTTGACGAAACCCGAAGGGTTTAGGCCCAAAACGTCAAGTTTTCCTGCTCCTATGATGCTGCTTGACCTGCTGTGTTCATCCAGCCCCATGCTTGTTATCTCGGATTCTCCAGCATCTGCAGTACCTTTTATCCCCAGAACATTAGTCTGGAGTTCTGGATTATTAGCACAGTGACATTACCATTGTGCCACCATATTTCCTTGAAATATTAATGGATGTTCCCAAGTGTACTAGGAATATCATTAATGTTCTGTTTGTGAAATGGTTTTAATGTGGTTGAAGTCACAAGTGCACTTCAGCTTTCTAGACCTCTTAAGATTTGATTGTTATCTGAAAATTATTTACTCACAGCAGAAACAGAGCTAAGTTAATAGTGGTGTATGTTTTAATCTTACCTTGAATTCACAACTGTAACAATTCCTAAAATTCATTGCAATAATGAGTTTGAGAGCAACACATCTTTTAAAAGTGCCCCACAGATCTACATATTTAAAAAATGTACACAAATATGCCAGTTTTATTTGAAGTTTGACATGACACACATAACTGCACCGGATTTGAGAAATTTTTGTCCATAATAAAACTAAAAAAAAGTTGTCATTTATCAATAGTTTTCAGAAAATTGACAACTTCAATTTTCAACAAGGAACATAGCACATTGGAAGTTTCTAACACAGGTTTGTGCTGCGTCTTGGCTTGGGCAAATTAACCCAGCATGTCTGACTGCCTTGCTCTCTCCACTCTCCTCTTCAAATTGTGTATTCATCTTCAAATAGTTCATCCCATTATCCTCTAAAAGATGAAATGGCCCTTCTTCAATATTTCCTACTGCAGAACTCCATGCTCCAATCATCCCTATAAAAGGAAATTTATTTTGTTGCTGAGAGGTGAAGTGATGATACTTCATTGCTGACTCCCCAGTCATTAGATATAGACACAGACTTAGATAAATATGGTGGACAATTGGTTTAGCCATTCATTATCCTGGAAATGTAAAGGCAATCCCGATTTTACTTTCTCTACTGCAAGATTGTTTTTTTAACCCCTTCACCAGTCTCCACCATCCTTAATCGCAACAAATGCAAGGACCTCTTGGATTTTCTTTGTCACCAATATTGAGGCCATTCAATCAGCTGCTTCTCTCACTTCCCTCAGCTCACTGGACAAAACCTGTTTAAGGTTCTCCTCTGTCCCACCCCGAATACTTGTTTCATTCTCTAGTTTCTCTCTTTTTCTCCCACTCTCTCCGTCAAGCTTGACTTGTCCATGAGGGTATTTCAAGTAGACTTGCAGGCAGGAAACTCAAAGTATTTATAACACCAACCTCTAACTGAATTACTCAATTCATCAGGACCTGGATATTCATATTGTGTATCCTCCACGTGGTGTCGGTACCCAGAACAGGCTGTGGCTGGCCCAGAACTGGTCCCTTGCAGAGGTCCTGGAGCCATGTTTGAGATCTCAGCCAATGAAGTTGAACTCTGTCTAAGTACTTTCTTTTATTTTTCTTATGCCTAAAAATGGCAGCAGATCGTAGTGACAGAGCACTTTTAACTGTATTTGCCTGGATATATGTGACAACAAAATCATCCACAAATAAATCATTCATTCATAAATCATACTCAAGATCCTATACCCACAAATATTGAAGAAAGGCCATACGGATTCAAAATATCAACTCAGTTTCTCTCCCCACAAATGCTGCAAGATCTGCTCAGTTTCTCCAGCATTCTCAGTTTGTTTCAGGCCTCCAGCATCTGCAGTATTTTGCTTTAATCTCATGCTAACTGAGATTATTAACTATATTCTGCCTTCAAGTTCTGTTCCCCATTACTTCAAATTTGCTGCCACTACAGCTATCAAAATGTAACCATCGATAACCCTCACCCCGACTCCTACCCATACCAGCCTTGTAAACAACTGTCCGTGTTCCTCTGAAAAGTACTTATTATCTCCCAAATTCATGTCTATTTTTCTAGGACTTTTAAGTTTGAATCACTCCAATCAGGCTTCTGCCCCACCAGAGTTTCAAGACAATTCTTGTCTTTGTCACAAATAACATTCCCTATGTCTGTGACAAATAAAACTCTCTCCTGGTCTTTTTTGGGCTGTTTGCAGACTTTGACAGTAGGTCACACCATCTTCCTCCAGTAGTTCTCCACTGTTGTCCTGCTAAATGGGATGCATCCAACTGGTACCATTGTTATCCACCCAATTTTAGCTTTGCTTTCTCTTCCTGCAGTAAATGATGTCCTCTCCTCTACAGATGTTATAGGTACAAGACTCAACTGAACATTACATCAACACCTGTTCACCCACCTGAGAAGCAAAATATCCATCTTCTTGGTTAGCCCCTTAGGATTGTGGACAATTTCCTTCCACACTGATTTAATGGGTTTTGAGTTGATTAATAAGTTCAATGTATGGCCTGCAGACTCTGGTTTGTGGGGCAGGTGGTGCTTGAAGGTTAGGTAAATGAGTTAACAAGGTGTGGGCTGGATGAACACAGCAGGCCAAGCAACATCATAGGAACAGGAAAGCTTGACGTTTCGGGCCTAGACCCTTCATCAGAAAATCTCAGGTAAGTGAGTTAAGTGGTTTGCAGTCAACTCCACCTCAACATCTTCAAAATATTGAACAGACATTGTCTGACTCCATAATTCAAGGAACATACTTTCTTCATCTCAGATTCCTCTGCTTGAATTAGTCTTTGTTCTTCTAATTGTATTTGCAATCAAAACAAAAAGTGCATTTCAAATCTAATGACATAATCGTTCATGTTTCTAAATTATTCTGCAAGCTACTGCAGTGAAAATTTGGACACTAGTAACATACGGATACCCACCTCAACACCCTCTTGCTGATTTTACAAGCAAAGTCAAAAGCCATTTCATACAAATTTTGCTCAAATGATTCTGCCTCTCCAGAATGTACCATGAACTGTTCAACATATATCAGAGTATATAAGTTAAGATCCATGTAGACACCTCTTATTACTTCAATAGAGACATACCACTGTATGAATTAGGAGTAGGAACAGGCCACTAAAGCCTGCTCTGCCATGGCAGAAATCACTATGGCCTCAACTCCACATTCCCATCACCATTAAATTTTAGCAGTTCCCATAGCGGGAACTGAATCAATGTCCCTAGTGTTAATCTAGGCTTTGAAATTATAAGCCCAGTGACATTACAAATATGCCACTGTTTCCCTCTGTAACCAATAACTATTCTAAAAGAAGAGAAAAACTGTAATCCCAATTATTTATTAAAGAAACAAAGCTCGAGATTACATAACTTAAAACAAAAGAATTTGCACTGAAGAAGAATCAAACAAAGCAACCACCAAACACTGACTCAAATAACGTTCTACACTCAACCATTCAAGTCAACCGAAGTTATCAATGAAATAATGGGCAAATTCCAGTCAATGATAAACTTTAAATTACACAGTAATAGCAAATACAAATAAATTTAAAAGATGATTTGGCAACTCAGAGCACATAGATTTGAATTCAGTCACAAAGTCCTTCAAAATTCTGTCTCTGATAAGAATTTCAGTTCCTCTCCTTCTAGGACTGACCCTGATCCTGAGTTGACAGCAATGCACAACCAACCCAAGTTCAATGGGCACATATCTGCAGAAGCTCTACAGTCTGATGGCATTGATCCATCAACGTAATCTTCAAATAACAAAAACAGCAGCAACTTCACGATTACAGAATTGGATTCTGCCTTCTTCAACTTGCCTATACTGTATCACAGGACTCATCTTCTGCTGCTATCAAGCTTTAATTGCCCTGCATCCTTTATACAGCTTCAATCAAAAACAGTCTGCTGTGGAGTTTTGGGTTCCAAACCTTAGCTTCAGTTTGTTTCCATAGTGACTATGAGGCGAGCTTTCTTTCTCTGTTTTGATTTTCAATGGAGGTCTGCCTCAAAAAACACAAGCTTGACAATCATGATTCCATGATACACCTCAGATCCAAAAGTTGACCCAGAAAGATCCAAGTCAGATAGCATCATTGCCGTAATGATGTCCCAACAGTTAACTGGTCAAATCAAATCACATTTTCCATTTTTCATCTGTAATACAGACAATTCTCATTCAGTCCACACTTGGAAAATCCAAAACAAAACATCTGCTGTTGGATGTAGTTCCACTGTTGGTCAGCATTTGCTGAACAATCCTCAGCGGCACTAAGAACTAATATAAAGAATCAGTTGAACTCATAATATGACTTATTTATACTTCTTAAAAGTTGACATGCATTCATTCACAATGACCCTTCTTTGCAAAAATTTTCAAATCTTGTGCATTTTGTATGACCCAGGAGTTTGGGGACCCATAATTTCCCATTGCGTTCTCTTACAACATCTTAACCAATCAGAGTACCTTTCTTTTATTCATTCAAGAGATGTGTGTGAATTCACTGCCTATTCTTAGTTGTCTTTGAGAAGCTGGTGGTGAGCTGTCTTCTTCAACTACTGCAGTCTATTTGGTGTAGAGTCCCACAACACTGGTAGGTAAGGATATCTAGGATTTTGATCCAGCAATGCTAAAGGGACAGCAATATAATTTCCAAGTGTGGGTGTTATAACAATCAATCAATCAACACCCTCATCTTTTATAATATAAATTATTGTTAATTGTTTGAAATTTGTCTTTTTTGTGTTTCTCCTGATACGTGCAAGACTAAAAGTCTTGACAACATGTCTCTCTTTTCTGCAACATTCAAACCCAAAAGTGATGTGAATCCAGTGGTTATTTATTGCTTACGCCATTCTGATACAGTTTTCTTTTCCATTGTCCTGTACTATATACAAACAGAATATTCTTTCAGTACCAAATGTAATATCACATTAAAGTTATTGAGTCTATTCTTCTTAATTTGTGGTTACTTAGTTTCAAAGGAAATCCTGCAACAAAATAGAAATTCCTGTGCTCTTTTACTTGTTTTGCACAATTCATATTACAAACTAATTTCAAACCATGCATAAAAGCTAGTTTGATTTCAAGTAACTGGAATTAATGACTGGTTGGCTAAGAGCATTAACTTTTTATATAAATATACAGAAAGTTATTGTGATCAAAAGGGTGCCAAACTATTTAGTTACTTCATTAAGACTGTACTGCAGCCTAAATGTTATTTGCAATTTGCAATCCCAAGGGTAATGCAGTCCATAATAATATTACAAGTATGCTACATAGGTGCATAAGAACGACTCAGCCTAAAAGTTCCCCTCAAAGCAACACACCATCCAAAGGTTTGAATACTTGACCTACTGAATCCGGTTTTTAGATACCTATTTATTGTTTGTATGTACGTATGTATGTATAAGAACTATCTGTTTAAAACAATCTCAAAACGACTACACAATAAAACGACGTCCATAATCAGTGCAATGTGTACCTGCCTTCACTGTGAACAAACAAACTATGCTATTTCAGCAACGACTGCGGATGACAGTTGTGTTGCAGTTAGTTAAACGATAATAAATTGAGCAAAAAGGAACTGCAACCAGCAACTTCATATATGTGATTTGAAGCTGGCCCAACTCACTGTACTTGCGATACTCTCTGGCGTGTCATAAATTGCTCTAGTATATCTTTGAGAAACAGCATCAGGTATGGAGACTGCTGTCACTCTTTGGGACGCAGTGGTGAGTGAAAGCAGTCCCAGTGACAGGAGCTGACAGCTGGTTGTTGTCTTACCTGCTGCTCAGCCGCGTACACACTGTACCTGCGGCTCAGGTCGCCACTCCTCCGCCGACTTTCAGCTTCGTGAAATATCAGGCCCCCAGCCAGCACCGCCCCGGCTCCGGCAGCTGAAAGCCCTACCAGGATCCTGGGGCTCAGCCTCCTCGGGCTCACGGCCCTTCTGATGCCGGGAAAAGTTGCTGCAGTTTCCCTAATCATAAGCGAGAGGTATTTCCAGGCCGCCATCTTGCCGGAACCGAAGCGAAGTCTCGCGAGACCAGCTGTTATTCCCGCGCCAGCTGCAGACTCAAGTGCAACATCTGTAGTGTCACCAGACAGTATCTGAGCTGGAGAGGACTGATTTCACTGTTGTTTTAGAAGATAAATTAATTATTCTTATTTGCAACCACTTGCCATTAGCCTGCATTTACAATTCATGAATAAATGGTCCGACTTTTGCAAACTTTTTTGAAGGGAGAATTAGAGAATATTCAGCTTAGCAAAGGCCAGTCAGTTCACAGACTTTTCCATTCAAATTTCCTCCGATCCTTGCTCATCGAAGTCTGTCTGTTAAATCCTTTCTTTTCCCTTTCACTGTTTTAAAATCTGGCTTCCGTTTAATTGTACCCATAATTTTCGTCTCAAATAAGCCCTCATGCTAGCCAGTTCCCCATTTTCACTGCACAGGCTAAAGACGTTTCTCTTGAGTTTCCCTTTAACATAGTGAAGTCTACCTTGTTCTGATGTCTTCTGGTTTGGAAATTTTATTTATCACGTTGTTACGAATGTACTCTAATAATTTAGGAATGTCTCTCCGTAAAAGACCACTACAAGTCCACGCTCTCAGGCGCTTGACATTGTGGCGTTAATCCTATGATTACAATTCTGTAAACTCCTTGACCACATTATAAAGGTAGCTATGGATGAGTATTATTGTGTAATTTTTAAAATTTATATTTGTGATAAAAATTTCTGAGTTTGAGTTTTTGTTCATACATCTTTAAAGTAAAAACGTACGTATAATAGTGTTTGTGTTCAATTCCTGTGCTGTTCCCCAATGAATTGTTTGGTCGCCTACGAATCGTCTCGCCGACAGTTGCATGTCTATACCTCTTCGGAAATGTGCTTTCTCTGAATCAGCTTTCGTCAGCTTTCCTGCTCCTCTGATGCTGCTTGGCCTGTTGTGTTCATCCAGCTCTGCATCTTGTTAAGCCAATGGTTTTGACAGTTTATCACCAACCACCCTCACCAACCCTCCCCTGATTCCAGGTCCTTTGAACAAGCATTGAGTACTTTTAATTAAAGCTCCCTCTCTAGATCTGTAATTTTCTCCATGCTCTTTGCGAAATTGCAATTTGACCTGCTCACTGACATCCTTCACGTAAAATGTAAGACCCATGCTTTTACATATTTAGGCCCAAGGAATTCACTTCATAAACCTCCCAACTTCTCTCCTTCAAGATGCTTACTAAAACCAACATTTTCCAACAAGCTTCTGTTCACTTGTCCTACTATCTCCCTTATTTATTCTGAGTCAATTTTGGACCGATGTATTTTTGGAAGCCTTGAAACCTTTCACTGGATATTTTTAATTCTGTTATGGGACATGGTTGTCACTGGCTGGACAGCATCTATTGCCCATCCCTAGTTGCCCTTGAGAAGGCGGTGGTGATCTGCTTTCTTTAACTGCTGCAGTCCATATGCTGTGGGTAGACCCATAACGTTATGAGGGAGAAATAATTCCAGGATTTTGACCTGGCCGCATGAAGGAACAGTGTTGTATTTCCAAGTCAGGATTATGAGTAGATTGGAGGGGAACTTACAGGTGATGGTGTTCCTGTGTGAAGGAACATAAATGCACGTTGTTCATGGATAATCATTGTTGCATTTACCTATAGTGAACAAAAAGTAAAGTACTTGGAAATTTTTCAATCTAACAACGCTCATTTTCAATGCAAGGTTAGGTTAAAGGTAAAAATTTAGACAGCATATGTGATAGCCATACACTGGAACGTTGAGGCATGAAATATTTTTATAGCTTGATCTATTCTACACAGGAATGAGTCATCCTAAAGCTGCAAGCTTGGAAAAGCAGAAGTCTTTTGACTTTCAATACATGGTATATTCCACATTCCAATTGCACCCAAAAAAATTGGAACGCTAATGTGGGTTGCTTACTTCTGGGACTATATTAGTGTTTCTTAGAAATTAATAGTAACAGCTATGGAAGACATTTAGGAACATAGGAAGTGGAAACACCATTCAGCCACTTCAGTGTGTTCCACCATTCAATGCGATCATGGCTGAAGGGAGGTGACAGTCTAGACCCAGGTAATGTTCTAAGAACCCGGGTTCAAATCCCACCATGGCAGATGGTGGAATTTGAATTCAATAAAGTCTGGAGTTAAGAGTATAATAATGACTATAAATCCATTGCTAATTGTCAGGAAAAATGGATCTGGTCCACTAAGAGATAGTAGGAATTGCCGATGTTGGATTCTGAGATAACGAGGTGTAGAGCTGGATGAACACAGCAGGCCAAGCAGCGTCAGAGAAGGAGGAAAGCTGATGTTTCGGGTCTGGACCCTTCTTCAGAAAACTGAAACTTAAGAAAACTTCTGAAGAAGGGTCCAGACCCGAAACAGAGATAAAAGGTACTGCAGATGCTGGAGAATCCGAGATAACAAGCATGGGGCTGGATGAACACAGCAGGTCAAGCAGCATCATAGGAGCAGGAAAACTTGATGTTTCGGGCCTAAACCCTTCATCAGAAAATGACCCGAAACGTCAGCTTTCCTGCTCCTTTGATGCTGCCTAGCCTGCTGTGTTCATCCAGCTCTACACCTTGTTATCTGGTCCATTAATGTCCTTGAGGAAAATTACTTAGCTGATGCTTAATTCAACTTTTTTTATATCTCTATTCCAGTTTAATCAATATATTTCTTAAAGTTTTGTCATTGCCTGTCATACCTAATAATATGATTTCTGACTGTTTCTTTACTCTCTTTCCTGTTATGTGGATTTTGAAATTGTATTGACTTCCTTCAAGCCCTGGCCTTAGAGAGGTCTTATATCTCCTGGTAGAGCATTTATTTTTCTCACCTAAATTTGCTGAAATGCCTTCTATCTGATACTTCATTTGAAGACAGCATTCATGAAATGAGGTTCTCCTGCAGTCACACACTGAAATAACAGCCAAGATATTCTGGTCTGTCAGTCAGGGAGCTTGACATGACATTTCCAGTAGAACAGTTAACAACCAAATTTAAATATTATCAATGAAAAATATGAATTTCCTAAAAAGATACAGTATAAAAGAGATGATTTAGCCATCTTGCCTGTATCAATGTATAGTGTGTCAATCTAATCTAACGTTAGCTTAAACATTTCATATTTTTCTTGTTTAAAATACCTTTTGCTACTATGTCTGTAACCTCTCTTCACTGATTTCAGAACTGAATGGTCCAAAGCATTCTAAGAAATCCATTTATAAAGTATGGTATGCTTTCAGTGTCAGGAAATTTGTAGTACTATTTTATTGAACAATATTGAGTTTCAGATTTTGTAGAAACATATCGGAAGTTTTAGTTTTAATCGTTCAGCTCTGCAATAACTTTGTTAAGTGGAATTTAAATTAAATGTATTTTAAAATCATCTTTTAATTTTAAACTTGATTTTAAGCTAGATTTTTATTCTTAATAGAAAGTCATTTTTAAATAAATATGATTATTTAAAAACAGATCACATTAAAGTCAAACTCAAAATTGTTTCAAAGCTTAATCTTTTACAGAGATGCTTAAATACGCTTTATTATTCATCTGATTTTTGAAAACTGATCCTTTATAATAGATATTTTATGACATGTAATCTTAAAATGAATGCTTCAGAAGAACTTTTAAATTAATACTTTGAGTAAAGAGCACATTTGAAATTTTGCTTTGAACTACAGTACTTTAAGAAGGCTAAATCTGTATCTGCCCTTTTTAGATGGTTTCATGGCTGCCTTTGTAATGTTATTGTAAAGGCACCTCCCTTTATTAAAATAGGAATGCAACTTCATATCAAATGTTTGTTTTATGTCAAAGTAAATTTTGAGTCTCTACATCTGTTGTCTATACAGTGTATATTGACATGTTTTGATTTATCCTTTAAAGCCAGAACAAACGTTAAAACATTATATAACGAAAAAATTAGAGCTTGAATAAAGATTTTTACAGCTACTGTAACATTAGAATATTCTGTCACACTGAGCTGAATTTTAATGTACAGGATTGCGTGGGTTCGGAGAAGATGGGGAATTAAATCTGTATAATTGACAGCATATTGAGGAGTTGGCTCCAGCACATTGACTTCCACACTTAACTGCAGCATGTTAGGCTGTGAGCGAGCAAACCCCTTGGGAGAGGTGGGTTGCCAATTCCAATAAAGTAACTGCACAAACATAGTGATATTAACATGGTCTTTCCAACTTAACTGGAACTCATAATTGACAGCAAGGTGAGAACATTGTAACAATTTAGGGAGCTGAAGAAATGACAGGAAAATAAGCCAACAAGTGCTGAAACCTTACAGCTATTGTCTTGCTCTCTCACTGCTTGAACTGAGAAGTAACTTGTGAGAACAAAGAACAAAGAAAATTACAGCACAGGAACAGGCCCTTTGGCCCTCCAAGCCTGCGCCGATCCAGATCCTCTATCTAAACCTGTTGCCTATTTTCCAAGGATCTGTATCCCTCTGCTCCCTGCCCATTCTTGTATCTGTTGAGATACATCTTAACTGACGCTATCGTGCCCGCCTCTACCACCTCCACTGGCAACGCATTCCAGGCACCCACCACCCTCTGCATAAAGGACTTTCCACACATATCTCCCTTAAACTTTTCCCCTCTCACCCTGAAATCGTGACCCCTAGCATTTGAGTCCCCCACTCTGGGAAAAAGCTTTTTGCTATCCACTCTGTCTATACCTCTCATGATTTTGTAGACCTCAATCAGGTCCCCCATCAACCTCCGTCTTTCTAATGTAAATAATCCTAATCTACTCAACCTCTCTTCATAGCTAGCGCCCTCTATACCAGGCAACATCTTGGTGAACCTCCTCTGCACCGTCTCCAAAGCATCCACATCCTTTTGGTAATGTGGCGACCAGAACTGTACGCAGTATTCCATATGTGATCGAACCAAAGTCCTATACAACTGTAACATGACCTGCCAACTCTTGTACTCAATACCCCGTCCGATGAATGAAAGCATGCCGTATGCCTTCTTGACCACTCTATCGACCTGCGTTGCCACCTTCAGGGTACAATGGACCTGAACACCCAGATCTCTCTGTGCATCAATTTTCCCCAGGGCTTTTCCATTTACTGTATAGTTCACTCTTGAATTGGATCTTCCAAAATGCATCACCTTGCATTTGCCTGGATTGAACTCCATCTGCCATTTCTCCACCCTACTCTCCAACCTATCTATATTCTGCTGCATTCTCCGACAGTCCCCTTCACTATCTGCTACTCCATCAATCTTAGTGTCATCTGCAAACTTGCTAATCAGACCATCTATACATTCCTCCAGGTGAGGTTTGTATTTCTACCCTGCATTGGAACTTTGATATATCAGATCAAGAGGGGTATTTTCATATTACGTTACTTTGGGCCTCAGATACGAAGGAGATGACAAGCAAAGGAGAACACTAACAGGAACAGTTTATTCCTTACAAACCTACAGCTCTACAGGATTGACAGAATCAGCAGAGAGATACAGATCTCAGTGTGTGGTACCCAGCGCTCAGAATGGAAAGGCATAGAACAAGCTTTTTCAAGCTGTCAGGACACAAATATCTCAGGACTTACTATGATATAGTCATCGGTGATTTGTTAGAACAAGATGTATGCTCACACTGACTTCATGATGTCATTCATTTTTCTTACATTCTTCCCCCCACCCCACAATGCCCCCCTACCATGGCCTTGTTTGTGTCCCTTTTGATTTTCTCTCTGCTAAAAAGACACATTCCCACCCTTCGACACCCTAATTTAGATCCATGTTTGATCTCTATCTCTATTTCTCTTTCACCCCATTAGCAAATCCTTTGTCTTTTGCATTGGGTGTCTGCACCATTGGTTCCTCTTGCCCCTCCTCTGACTCTGTCCAAAGTTTACAAGCCATCATTTTCCAAACCCTTTCAGTTCTGAAAAGTCATATCAGATTAAAATCAATAACTCTACATATCTTTCTCTAGATGCTGTCAGACCTGCTGAGTTCTCCACTATTTTCTGTGTGTGTTTGGGCTCTACTGTCAAACAGGATCTCTCTACTCCAGCTGTAGAACCTGGGCAATGCACAGACATACTGGGAGGCAAAAAAGAAAAAATACCTTTCGAGGGAACTTTGGTGGCATAGGCGACAGTGCAATGTAAAGTATCAAGTTTAGATAGATTTTATTCATTGTGCACTGCATCAGTTTGTTTGAATCTTTGTGTAGCCCCCAATGTAACTGTGCCAAATTGATGCATAATTTCATGTCCTCACATGAATTAGCACGTATCAATGTCTGTACTGAGAGCCTGTGGCAGCATGTGTAAACAAGATTAACAAGGTCTTTACAGGACAATTGGTCTACTGACATGATTGTCCCTCATGGTCAAACAATCCTATTCTTTCCCGAGTCTCTGCATGCAAAAGTGTTGCTGTGAATGAAGTGGTCAGTAATGTGTGGGGCAGGGAGCTTACAGCACACACGGCGTCGAGGCATTACGGGAGCCAGGGATTTGGGAGCCCATAGGTGTGTATCCTGTACAGTGCATTGGGCTGTGACTAATGTTGGCCTTTAAAGGGCTTCACATTAGTATGTCTTGCAGCCCCCTCTCTCAGCATGAAACACTTACCTGTCCCACTTCAGGTGTGGTCACAGCTGGTTTCCTTCACATTCCATAAGTTTGATTTCCAGCATGTTGGAAGGCAACAACACTCTTTGGGCAGGATTCCAACCTCCATCTTTATGTGTTACTGAGGCCCCAAACATCTAGATCCCATTCCTGTGAGCCACATGGGGTTTGCACCTCTCCAGATCTCACCGAACCCATCTATATGAGCTTGCGCCTGCCCACCTTTCTCCCCTGGCATATGAGGTGATCATGCCAGAAGTCATCATAATGCCTCCTTGAAACCAGGGAACCAGGCTGCTGACTAGGAACAACCACCAACACCACGACCACGGTCCCACCCTCAACCTCCTGCATTACCCTTTGCATGTCCATAATTTACTGTTTCATCCCCTGACAAATATAGTTGTCCGTCCTTCACAACTGTCACCAGCCTTCAGCCTCTTCATGAATGGGTTCCCGAGTATCCTTTTCTTGGCAACCACCCCACCATCCTTGGTTCTTCCAGCCCCAATTCTATTAGATGACCTGAACAAACCTGACAGGCTGACACCCTTGTGTGACCTAACCAGACCACCCTAGACAAGCTGTGCCCAGACCCCTGGCTGATAAATATGTGCATGCGCATGCACACAGGCATCACCAGATTCTCTGCTGTGAAGCTGCAGGACTGACCGTGACCCATTCCCTAGACTGCAGAGGCATGGACTCCTATTAAGAGTACCTTAACCAGGCACCTGACCATGGCCAATTCCCTGGAGTGGTATTGGAGGCTGCCCTGATTGATGGGTGCATCCGTGGAGTTCAGTGACTTTGAGTCATGGCTGCCTGTTTGCTATACATGCAATGTATTTGCTGCGTGTGCTGCTGCACATGGTATAGATGTAGCTCACTGCTGTACGGCAAGACATATAGCCTCTTGACTGAGGAGTGCATACCACCAGCAAGGCAAGCTGCCCGGTTGTCTACCAGTTCTAATAGGCAAGCCAGGGCAAAGCATGGATGCTGTGAGTATGCAGGTAGGCACCAAATGAATGTAGGCATTAAAAGAGCTAGTGAGCAGCCATGAGATGCTACATGCTCCAGTCTGTGACCTGGGTGCTTGTCTGTGCACACGAAGTGTCCCTGCAGCAGCCTTTCAAAGCTAGTTGCCAATTTTCTCTGCAATGCAAGTTTGTGCTCCCTAAGCATCCTGCAAATAGATCAGAGAGGTGCCATGAGGATCCTAAAGGGTTGGCAAATATCGGATGCTAATGTCTGTCAACAAGGCCTGGTGCCCATCAAGCCTGTCCTGCAACACTGTTGCATTGTAAGCAACTTTGAGGCTCCTCACTGCCAGGAGTGAGCTGAAGTTGGGTGAGATTAAATGACAAAGGACTGATTGTGAATAGTGAAAGAGGAAGAAAATGGAATCAGAATTGAAAGGGTCTGGAGGAAGTTTCAGTGGGAAAAGCAGAATCATCCCTAATGGGTGCTTCCCAAAAAAGTGTCTGGCATTAGTCATCTCCAAAACAGAGAATCTGACTATTTCCCACAACATTCTGTGACATTTTCATCCCTGAACACTTCAATATCAACATTCTAAAGGTTAACACTGACCAGAAGCCAACTGGACCAACCCTATATAAACACTATGTCTAAAGCAGAAGCATGAAGCTACAAATTCTTTGGTGAGGAGCTCACCTCACATCTCCCTCAAGACTGTCCACCATGTAAAGGCACATGTCAGGAACGTGGGTGAATCTTCTATTGTCCAGATGAAGGATTTCCAACAGCATTTGAAATATTCAGTATCATCTAAGACAAAACAGTCACTTAATTCATGTCATTCACCACCTTCAATATTCACTCCCCCCTCCACTGACACACTATGGCTCCCATGCACACCATCGAAAGATGGACTGCAAAAGTTTAACAAGCCTTTTTCGTGACACTACATCAACTGCAACAGTTCAGGAAGAGCACTGCACGTCCACCTTCTCAAAGGTAATGAGAGATCAGCAACAAAAGCTAGCTTTGCTAGAGGTTTGCATCTCATGAAATAATTAAAATATGGAGGCAGTGATTAGGATTGGAAATTGGTTAATAAGAATAATGATGGAAGTCTGCAAAGTGCCTAACTGAAAGACAAGGTGCTTTTTTTAAAGCTTATATTTGAGCTTCATTGGAATTATCTAGAAAGCCAAGGGCTGAGAGGTCACTTACTTCTAAAATACCAGTGTGAAATCAGATTTTGCCCCATTCCCAACATGACAGAGCTTAATATGTAGTCCATGACCAAGTGACATGATTTATTTTACTTAAATTGTGGTGTTTGTTGTGTTTAACATTTATTTTTTAAAAATAATGTAGAATCAGGTTGAATCTTATGAGATTCAGTTGGTTTGTTAATATCTGCTGTGATTTGATAGCTCTGACAGAAGTTTGAACAAACTTGTAACGGAATCTTTAGTAGCAGGTGGTAATGGTGAGGGAGAGCATGGAGCATGGAGCAGCACATCTGGAGCAGTTGAATGGAACTTCTCTGGAAGATGGAGGTCTGGTGGGGAGAAAGATCAGGCAGACAAATGACTTCCTCAACCAGATAAAAATTACAGGCTTAAATCCACGTAAACACTACATCTTCCTTGTTTAACCTTCAGTTCCTTCTGTGTTTGTGTTGACCTGATGTCAGTGGGATAAAGAAACCTTTATTCATGAACTTTAGACCATCTGTGTATTCAAAACTCATGTTACAATCTTAATGGATAACCAGCACAGTAAAGATGAAAACTAGTTATTATCCACAATAATGGTGTGCAGCACGAGTGCAAAGGACAAGGCTAAAATATTCACAACAATCTACAGCCAGAAGTGCCGAGTGGTTGATTCATCTCATGCACCAACTAATATTCTTAGTATCAGAGAAGCCAAACTTAAGCTAATTCAATTCAATCCAAATGCTACCATTAAGTGACAGAATGTGCTGGACATAGTAAAGCCTATGGGTCTCACCAACAAGATACCAGCAGTGCTGGATATTCGTGTTCCAGAACTTCTGGCCAAATTTTTCCATTTTGCTACAACGCCTGACAAAGTGGAAATTTGCCCAGTTATATCCTGTTAACAGAAAGTATGCTGCAACCAATCCAACCAATTACAGTTCGATCATCTTACTTGAATCATCATCATAGTGTCGGTCGCATTAAGAAAGATTTTAGGTGGCTGGCAGAGGAAAGAATAAGGGATGCTGGACTGGCCAGACTTGGGAACTTCTTGGATGGTGAAGGCGGAGATTTAATGACACCAGTGTAATTAGCCGGTCAGGTGTCCGGATATATCCAGTATGCAACCCAAGCCATTCAGAGTCTGACTCTGGTACTCAGTGCAAGAGACTATTCAAGTATATGGTGAGCTTCCAGATGAACTGACACCTGTCCATCTGGAATTTGACATCGGTCACAGATACTGAACCCTCCCTCAAATCCTGTAGCCTACAATTTGTTTCAGAGATAGTAGGAACTGCAGATGCTGGAGAATCTGAGATAACAAGGTGTAGAGCTGGATGAAGAAGGGTCTAGGCCCGAAACGTCAGCCTTCCTGCTCCTCTGATGCTGCTTGACCTGCTGTGTTCATCCAGCTCTACAGCTTGTTATCTCAGCCTACAATTTGTGCTGTCTCGAGGTAATTCTCTCTGTGCCTTTTAAAGTGGCACAGAAGTGTTTCCTGTGCAGGCTATTGATGCATATTATCCACTTTCTCAGTTTTGTCCCCTTTCCGGATGTGTTCGATTCTACCTGGATAGTCTCTGACTGTCTGCCCCTTTTCTATGACTCTGTCTGCACTTGGGTGTCCACTAAAAGGGCACATGCAGAGTCCACTGACACAAGAGGGCCTTTAGGAACCAGTGGGTCCTGGAGGAGCTGGAATGTATTATCATCATGGCAATGACATTTTGATTTAATATTGTTAAGATTCTCTTGTCAGCTTCCATTGACCTCATAATATATTGTTATAATACTTGTCTAAACTATTATTGTTAATTTAATAGAGTAGAAGATACTGGTGACCATCAAGTGAAATCAGTCAAGAATAACCAGTTTGGGTTCCAGCAGGACAGGTTGGGTCAAATGTGGACAACAGAGCTGAATTCCAGATGTCAGTAGAGTTTAGTAGTGACAAAGTTTGACACTAAGGAGTCCGAGTAAAATTGAAATCAATGAAGATCGAGGAGAAAATTCTCTGCTAGTTGAAGTCGTGCCTTCAACAAGGCAAGGTGGATATGATTGTTGGAGACTAATCATCTCAGCCCCAGGGCATCATAGAAGTAGTGTCCAAGGCCCAACAATTTTGCATTGAATATCCTTCCTTATAAATGTTTGTGTTCCCCACTGATTACAGAATGTCCAGTTGCAGTAATATCTCCATTACCTCAGTGTGAGAAATCAGCAAGCCTGGGACAACTTCAACGCTTAAAATGAAAAGTGGTAAGTCATGTCTGAACCACCCAAATGCCAGGCAATGACCTAGGAGCAGGAGTAGGCCATCTGGCCCGTCAAGCCTGCCCTGCCATTCAATAAGATCATGGCTGATCTTTTTGAGACTCAGCTCCACTTACCCGCCTGCTCACCATAACCCTTAATTCCTTTACTGTTCAAAAGTTTATCTAGCCTTGCCTTAAAAACATTCAGTGAGGTAGCTTCAACCGCTTCACTGGGCAGGGAATTCCACAGATTCACAACCCTTTGGGTGACAAAGTTCCTCCTGACCTCAGTCCTACATCTGCTTCCCTTTATTTTAAGGCTATGCCCCCTAGTCCTAGTTTCACCTGCTAGCGGAAACAACCTCCCTGCCTCCACCTTATCTATTCCCTTCATAATCTTATATGTTTCTATAAGATCTCCCCTCATTCTTCTAAATTCCAATGAGCATAATCCCAGCCTACTCAGTCTCTCCTCATAATCCAACCCTCTCAACTCTGGAATCAACCAAGTGAATCTCCTCTGCACCCCCTCCAGTGCTAGTATATCCCTTCTCAAGTAAGGAGACCAAAACTGCACACAGTACTCCAGGTGTGGCCTCACCAGATCCCTATACAGCTGCAGCATAGCCTCCCTGTTTTTAAACTCCATCCTTCTAGCAATGACAGACAAAATTCCATTTGCCTTTTTAATTACCTGCTGCACCTGCAATCCTACTTTTAGTGATTCATGCACAAGGACACCCAAGTCCCTCTGCACAGCAGCGTGCTGCAATTTTTAACCATTTAAAACATAGTCCATTTTGCCGTTATTCCTACGAAAATGGATGACCTCACACTTATCAACATTGTACTCCATCTGCCAGACCTTTGCCCACTCACTTAGACTATCTATATCCCTCTGCAGAATTCCAGTGTCTTCTGCACCCTTTGCTCTACCGCTCATTTTAGTGTCATCTGCAAATTTTGACACACCACACTTAGTCCCCAACTCCAAATCATCTATGTAAATTGTAAACAATTGCGGCCCCAACACTGATCCCTGAGGCACACCACTAGCCACTCACTGCCAACCAGCAAAACACCCTTTTACTCTACCCTTTGTTATCTACTAGTCAACCAGTCCTCTATACATGCCAATATATTATCTGTAATACTGTGCAACCTTATCTTATGTAGCAGCCTTTGGTGTGGCACCTTGTCAAATACCTTCTGGAAATCCAGATACACCACATCCACAGGTTCCCCATTGTCCACCATGCAAGTAATGTCCTCAATGAATTCCACCAAAGTTTAACTGCAGACTTGGACATCCAAAGGCATTACCATCACTGAATCCTCCACCAACAGCATTGGTGGAGGACACCAATGACTAGAAACTAGACTGAACCAGTTATATAAATGCTATGTCCACTGGCTATTCTGTCAAAACTGACTCATCACTGACTTCCCAAAGACTGATCACCATCAATATGCCGCAAGCCAGGAGTGTGATGGAAACTCTCCACTTGCCTGGATGAATGCAGCTTCAAAAACATTCAAGATGCTTAACATCATCCGGAACAAAGTGACTCACTTGATCAGAACCCCATTCACCACCTTAACTATTTATTCCCTTTCTTACCAGTGCACTTGCAGTATTATCTACAAGATGCACTATAGCAACTCATCAAGATTTCTTCAACAGAACCTTCTAACTTCTACCACTTGGCAGTACAACAGCAGTAATGGAATGAGATCATCACCACCTGCAAGTTCCTCTCTAAGTCACATACAATTATGACTTTAAATACATTGGAGTTTCTTCATTGTCTTTGGATCAAAATTCCAGAACTGCCAGTGTTGTGGGAGCAATTACACTACAAAGACAGCAATAATTCAGACGTTGGCTCATTTCTGCCTTCTCTATGATAATTAGGGATAAGCAATAAATGCTGGCCTTGAAGCAAACCTCATACTCAATAAATGACTGAATAAATAAAGTCACAAAACATCCATGTTTCTTGTTATATTTCTTCTGTGATCATATTCTCAAGTGTTTCTAACAAGCCTTTTGAGACACTTTATCAAATTTCCAATTATACTGACCGCTGGTAGTCTCGTCTCCATCCACTGACCTCTTT
Source organism: Ginglymostoma cirratum (assembly GCA_024137785.1). NCBI lineage: Eukaryota > Metazoa > Chordata > Chondrichthyes > Orectolobiformes > Ginglymostomatidae > Ginglymostoma > Ginglymostoma cirratum. The sequence goes on from JAHRHZ010000264.1 coordinate 26,335,848, forward strand.
AAAAAAAACTTAAATTTGACTTTCCTTTACTACAAAATATGTTGATTTTAAATAACCTACATCTTTCTAAAACTTCAATAATTTTATCTTGAATTATGGATAAACAGAATTTTTCTATTACTGTCTCCTTTCTTGAAGACAGATGCTGCAGTGGTTATTTTCCAGTTCTATGGCACAACTTGTATATTTTAGAATAGCTGAAAATTGATGGCCGGAGTCCTGCTCTTTGTTCTGTACATCTTTCAGCAGCTTCCAGTATGTGTCAGCAGGTTCTTGAATAATTCAGCATTTTTTACAACAATTTGTAATTCAGAACCACTTCCTCTATCTGCTTTTATACAGGACGTATTCCATTTCATTTTTTAGTGCACCTTTTTTTCGATGTCAACCTTAGTACAGGGATAGCACTCATATCTCAATCCTCATTCTGTAGATTCGAAAACATAGTCTAGGCTTATACTGTACAGTTTAGCTGTCTTTTGGATAAGATGAGGTCTGACATCTTAGAGGTGTCTAGAAGATTCCAATGACACTATTCACAGTTTAGCAGGTGAATTCTCCCAATTATTCTCAACAATTATTCTGCAATTAATATCGTAAAAATAAACGATCTGGTCATATATCTTGTGGTTGGAAAAGCTATATTTAAAAAAATGCTTCCGGCAAATTGTTCTCTATGTTTCTCTATATTGCAGTGGTCTGGTTGGTCCACTTAGCCTGGTCCTGACAGTTGTGAGGCAAAATTCTATAGCGGTTTGAGCAATGAGGTCTATGGCAAGATATGCTGCAGAATAGGACGAGAAGTCTGACAAGGGCCATCTCAAGTTGGGAGCAACTCACTCCATCTTTCATGCTTTTTACATTTGCTGTGGCAAGTTTCTTGCTAGGCAGCAGCCAATTAAGGGGAATTATTTCTTGTTAAACACCTTGTTGACTGCATAACTCACCTTATTAATATTCAGCTTCCTATCTTATTAAACTTGCCAAGCAAGCTAAATGTTGAGAAAACTTGACACGGAAGCCAGACTGGCAGATTCAGCTCACAATTTGCTCCATATAACTTCCATGCTGCATGTGACCAAACTGCATCTCAGGAAATGACTCATGGGCACCTGCACATAGACCTCATAGACATTGGCATCTGCTGACCCAATGTGACCATCAGGGCACCTCATGATTACACCTGCAAGATATTTTGGAAGCAAACATTTCTATTGTAAGGCACACTAGAACTAGCGTTGGAAAACTATAGCAGAGATATTTTATATGCAATTTGCGCAGTCACACAACCAGGCAACTTGTTTTGCTGTTCAGCAATCCTCAGTCAACTGGGTGCAAACCTTGCTGTATGGCAATTTGTTACGCCAATCTCACAGTTGATCCACATGTCAGCAGCTTACTTGGCAAACATGTTACATGTAGAGTGACTTATTGAGGTTTATAAAAGCATGAGGGGTATGGATGTGGTGAACAGCCAAGGTCTTTTTTCTGAGGATGGGGAAGTCTAAAACTAGACAGCATAGGTTTAAAGCGAGAGGGAAAGATTAAAAAAGGGCCTGAGGAGTAACATTTTCATGCTAAGTGTGGTACGTGTATGGAATGAGCTGCCAGGGGAAATGGTGGAGGTGAGTACAGTTACAACATTTAAAAGGCGTCTGGATGGGTATATGAATAGGAGACGTTTAGAGGGATATGGGCCAAATGTTGGCAAATGGGACCAAGTCAGATTGGGATGTCTGATTGACATGGATGAGCTGGATGGAGGGGTCGGTTTCCACGCTGTATGACTCTATGACTCTGTATGCAGTAAGCAGGCCGCCATGTCTCAAAGTCTTAACGGAGTAGTCCTCACCAAAGTCCATGGGGACACTTGTCTCTCTGTCGCCAGCTCAATCTAGAGGCAAATGACTCTAGAATACCCAGGGCACAGGTTCACACTCTTGAAGCATATTCAGAAGGATGATATTTGACCATAAGCTCATAAGATATAGAAGCAGAGTTAGTCCACCTGGCCCATCAAGTCTGCTCTACCATTTGATCATGGCTGATATGCTTCTCAACCCCATTTTCTTGCCTTCTCTCTGTAACCTTTGTTTCCCTTACTAACCAAGAAGCTATTTATCTCTGTCTTAAATACACTCAATGACTTGGGGTCTACAGGTTTCTGAGGCCACGAGTTCTACACACTCACCATCATCTGAAGAAATTATTCCTTACCTCAGTTCTAAAGGATCATCCTTTCATTCTGAGGTTGTGCCCTTTGGTCCTAATCTCTCCCATGAGTTGAAACATCTTCTCATGCCCACTCAATCCAGGCCTATCAGTATTCTGTAAGTTTCAATGAGATCTCCCCTCATCCTTCATCCAGAGTCCTCAACCGCTCTTTATATTACAAGGTTCATTCTTGTGAACCTCCCCTACACCCCATCTAATGCTAGCACATCCTTCCTTTCCTCGCAATATTCCAAATGCGGTCTGACCCAGAGCCTGATAGCCTCAGCAGTACCTCTATGCTTTTCTATTCTAGCCCTCTTGAAATGAATGCTCACATTGCATTTGTCTTCCTAACTGCCAACTGAACCTATGTTTTAACCTTAAAAGAATCCTGAATTCACACTCCCAAGTCCCTTTGTGCTTCAGATTTCCAAAGTCTTTCCCAGTTTAGAAAATAGTCCATACCTCTATTCTTCCTACCAAAGTGCATAACTTCACACTTTCCCACATTGTATTCCATATGCCAATTTTTTGTCCATTCTCCTAGCCTGTCCAAGTCCCTCTGCAGCTTCGCCAACTCCTAAACACTATCTGTCCCTCCACATTTCCTTATGTCTCTGCAAACATAGCAACAATGCCCTTAGTTCTTTCGTCTGGACGGTTAATGCATAAAGTGAATAGTTGTGGTCCCAACACTGACCCCCACAGAACTCTACTAGTCATGGGCTGCCATCCTGAAAAAGACCCATTTATCACCACTCTCTGCCTTCTGGAAGTCAGCCAATCCTCTATTCATGCCAGTTCATTACTCCTAACACCATGGGTTCTTATTTTATTTGGCAGCACCAACTCAAAGGCCTTCTGGAATTCTAAATAGTTCACATCCACTGGCTCTCCTTTGTCTAATTTGGTTTTTACCCCCTCAAAGAATTCTAACAGATTTGTCAGGCATGACATCCCCTTTATAAAACTGTGCTGACTCAGCCCTTTTTTCCAAGAAATCGCACCTTTAATAATGGACTCTAAAATATTATGAATGACCAAGGTCAGGCTAACCAGCCTATAATTTCCCATCTTCTGCCTCCCTCTCTTAAACAGCAATGTTACATTAGCCATTTTCCAGTCCTCTGGGACCCTCCCTGACTCCAACAATTCCTGATAGACAATCTTCACAGCTATTGCCTTCCACCTTAAGACATTTCAGCTTCCCCAGCACTTTTCTCAGTGATGGCCACTACACTCATCTCCGCTCCCGGACTCTCTTAGAGCTTTGGTATTCTGCTGGTGTCTTCCACTGTGAAGACTGATATAAAGTATCTATTCAGTTCCTCTGCCATTTCTTTATTCCCCATTACTACTTCTCCAGCTTCATTTTTCAGCATTCCAATGCCCACTGTTGTCTCTCTGTTTCCTTTTGTATATCTGAAAAACTTTGCAATCTTCTTTTACTTCACTCACTAACTTACCCTCCTATCTCATCTTCTCTCCCTTATTGATTTTTCAGTTGTCCTCTGCTGGTTTTAGCTTCCCAATCCTCTGGCTTCCCACTAATCTTCACCACATTGTGTGCTTTTTGTGCTATGCTGTCCTTGATTTCCCTGGTCAGTCATGGTTGCCTTGCTGTCCTCGTTCTTTTCTTTGGGATAACTTTCTGCTGAGCCTCCTGAATTACCTCCAGAAACTCCTGCCATTACTGCTCCACTATCTTCTCTGTGATGCTCCCTTTCCAATCATCTCTGGCTGGCTCCTGCCTCATTTATCAATCATAATACCGTTACATCTGATTCCAGCTCTCCCTCTCAAGCTGCAGGATGAATTTTTATCATCACTGCCCCCTAGGTGTTCTTTCACCTTAAGCTCCCTAATCAAGTCTACTTCATTTCACATCATCAAATCCAGAATTACACATTCTCTAAAGGGTTTAATTACACGCTGCTCAAAAGAACCATGTCGTAGACATTCCACAAATTCCTTTTTTTTAGATTCGCTACCAACATCCTGATCTGTTTTCAGTTTTTTAATTTTATCTACAGCAGTCAAATCACCTGCCACCATCCTGTATTTGTCAATGTGCTTAAAATCTGCTTAGCCATTCCTTTATCAGCTTCTAATTGGAATAGCTCTCACTCTCCTATTTTAAGATTGTATTTACACTCGCCTCTTCGCCGATGTTTCTTGTGATGCCTACTAATAATTAACTCTTTTGTTTGGCAGCAATTTATTTGTCCAATTACATCTGTGTAAAGCATCTCTGAATGTTCTTCCAGATTAAAAGTGATTTATAAGTGCCATGTGATTATGTTGATGGACTTGAGGAAGCGCACTCAAACTGCTTTGACCTTTTATGGCACAAGATCATTCCTAGCTTCCTTAGGGAACACCATAACCATTAATGAATTAAAAATGCAGAGATACATCAAACCAGCCACAAATTCATTATCCGGACAAAAAAAAAGCCTTTAGTTTCCTCTGAGTCACTTCACAGTCACAGCTCCATGTCAGAGTTGAGCTATTTATTTCTACAATCATTGTCAGAGACCTGTATTTCCAGTGAAGAAAGTTGTGGAATTTCTTCACTGGAAATACAGGTCTCTCATGATAATTGCAGATTTCAAGTGAAGACAGGGAGAAAGTTGTCAGATTAGAATGAAATTAAAATGTTCTTATTCAGCAAGTAAAGCAAACTTAGTAATGGCTGATGGAGATACCTTGGAGATATTGCACTTTAATGTCATTGAACTCAAACAGTGGGCTTGATAGGAAATAATCTGAGTGAGAGGGAGAACTTTATGATAATAACTGTCAGAAACAATCACCATGGGACATCAAATCTGTCTGAGAAACAGTGTGTTTGATGACAAAAATCTCAAAAGCAATACCAAGCTCATTGTCTCCATAGTCCACACGGCCTACTTCTGCTCTTATTTTCTATGTGTTGGTGTAAGTGTTTGATGCTATGCTGGAAATTGACAATGTCAAAATTGAAAAGTAATTTGTGGAGAATTAACAGGAAAAAGCTAAGGATCTCCATCATAAGGCTTAGGCAACTAACAGCTCAACGTGATCTGAATCATAAAAACAAGATAAACCAAAATATTGTTGATGCTGGAGCTCCGAAGTAAAAACCAACAGTGCTAGAGAAACTCACCAGAGCTTGTAGCATCTGTGAAGAGAGAGAAAGAACCAAACGGTGGGCTTTTCTGCTGCCTGAAGCTGCATGGGTAATGGTGAGTAAGTTGGGACATACAGGGAGAATGACAAATATTAGATTTCTGATGACCAGAAAGAAATTTCTGATTCTCCACTTAGAGTTTAAAAGGTGAGTTCTGAAACTTGCTAATGAGAACAACTACCTTATTTCCATGCATTTGCATCTCGTTAGGAGCTAAACTCACCTAGTTTTCTACACAGCTCCCAATTCTCCCCTTTTCTGAGAAACTGAATAGAACTAATTCCTGTTATGAAAGTCAGTGTGGTTGCCTGGTAGCAACAGTTTGCTGCTTGCTTCTCTTGGCTTCATCCAGCTCTGCTGTAACTAGCATTTTTGTGCATGCTCCTTGAACACCATCCTTTTCCACCATTCCTTGATTCAAGTTGGCATCATTGGATCACAGCCTCAACACATCATCATGGCTGTTTTCAGACTAACTCATACAGTATTTCAGCTCTTTAAGACTTCACTTTGGAGCTCAGGGTCTTATGTCTTGCTTGCTTTCAGCAGGTCGCTTTAAACATATCATAGAATCATAGAATCCCTACAGCACAGAAAGAGGCCAGTCAGCCTTTCGTGTGTGCACTAACCCTCTGAGGACCAGCCCACTCATATCCAGCCCTCCTACTCTATCCCCCTAACCCCACATTTCCCATGCTAATCTACCTAGCCTGCACATCCCTGGACACTATCGGCAATTTAGCATGGCCAAACCAACTAACCTAAACATCTTTGGACAGTGGGAGGAAACTGGACCACTCAACAGAAACCCATGCAGACATGGGGAGAATGTACTAACTCCACAGTCACTCAAAGCTGGAAGTGAACCCAGATCCCTGGCGCTGTTAGGCAGCAATGCTAACTGCTGAGCCACTGTGCTTCAGGTCCCTCACCAAGAGGGGCTTGGCAATACAACACCCGATCAAGCTGGTCCTTCAGGACATAGATGTTAGACTTCATCTGAAGCAGGCTGGTGAGGGAAGCAACAAAGGGAAAAACACACTTGACCATATCCTCACCAATTCTCCAGCCACAGATGCATCTGCCCATGACTGCATTGGTATGAGTGACTATCACATAACCATCGTGGAGACAAAGCCTGTATTCATAAAAAGAATACTCTACATTGCATTCTGTGAAATGATCACGCTGCTAAGTGGGATAGACTTTGAACAGAGCTAGCAACTTAAGCCTAGGTCCCAATGAGATGTTGTGAGCCATCAGAAACAGACAAACTGCAGTTTGACACATCTGCAAACTTGTGGCCTGGCATATCCTGCACCCTACCATTACAATCAAGTGAGGAGATCAACCCTGGTTCAATGAACAGGGCAGGAGGACATGCCAAGACCAGCACCAGGGCTACCTAAAAATGAGGTGTCAACCTGATTCAACTTTATAACAGACTATATGCTAGACAGCATAAGCAGCAAGTGACAGATATGACTAAGTGATTGTACAACCAGTGGATCAGATTGAACCTGCGCAATCCTGTCACATCCAGTCATGAATGGTGACGGACAATTAAACAACTCACTTGAGGAGGAGGCTCCATAAACATCGCCATTCTCAATAATGGGAGAGGCCGAGGCTTATGTATTTATGAATGGATGATCCACCTTGGCCTCTTCAAGAGTTTTCCAGCATCACAAATGCCAGTTTTCGACAATTTGATTCACTCCACGTGGGTGGATATCAAGAAATGGTTGGAGATATTGGATACTACAAAACGCTGTGAGGTCTGAAAAAAATTCCTGCAATAATATCGAAGATGCTTGATATTGCATTTTGGTACGACAAACACGAATAGGACTTATACAGTTAATAGTAGTAACTTGGGTAGTGTTGTAGAGTAAAGGCACTAGGTCTTCAGCTGGATAATTGTTTGAAGCTTGCTTCACATATAGACAGGATCGTTAAAAAGCCATTTAGAACACTTGCTTTCATTGCTCAGTCCTTTGAGTATGTTGGAACGTCATGTTGAGATTGTGCAGGACATTGGTGAAGCCTCTTCTAAAATACTGTGTCCAGATCTGGTCACCCAGTTATAGGAAAGATATCATTATGCTGGAGAAGATTCAGAAGAGGTTTACCAGGATGTTGCTGGGTATGGAAGTTTGAGTTATAAAAACAGCTGGATAGGCTGGGACTTTATTCACTGGAGCATATGTGGTTGAGAGGTGACCTTATAGAAGTTTATAAAATAATGAAGGGTATAGATAGGATTAATGGTAGTTGTCTTTTTTCCCTAGGATGGGGCATTTCAAGATGAGAGGGCACATTTTTAATGTGAGAGGAGAGAGATTTAAAAAAGACATGAGGGACAAATTTTTTACACAGAGGGTGGTATGCGTGTGGAATGAACTTCCCGAGGAAGTGGTGGATGTGGGCACAATTACAATGTCTAAAAGACATTTGGATAGGTATATGAATAGGAAAGGTCTGAAGGGATATGGGCCAGGAGCAGGCAGGTGGAACTAGCCTAGTTTAGAATTATGCTCGGCATGGACTGGTTGGACCGAAAGGTCTGTTTCCATACTGTATGACTTTATGGCTCTATACTCTGTAGGATGTATGCTGTAGAACTTGCATGGCCCACAGCCAAGTTGTTCAAGTATAGCTATAACTCTGGCATCTACTCAATAATGTGGAAAATTGCCCAGGTATATCTTGTATGTCAAAGTAGGGCAATTCCAACCCAGTCAATTAATGTCCCATCAGTATACTCTCAATCATCATTAAAGTGATTGAAGGTGTCATCAAGCAGCCCTTGCTTAGCAATACCTTGCTCAACCTGAAGTTCAGTTGGGCTTTGCTATGGTCAGTCAGCTCTTGACCTCATTATAACCTCAGTTCAAACATGGACAAAAGAGCTAAATTCCAGAGGTGAGGTGAATGCCACCACGCATGACATTAAGGCTACATTTGACTGAGGGTGGCATCAAAGAGTTCTAGCAAAAATAGAGTCAATGAGAATCAGAGAGAAATCTCTGCAGATTGGAGTCACACCCATTACAAAGGAAGATCATTGTGGTTGTTGGAGATCAGTCATCTCAGCTCCAAGACATCTCTGAAAGTGTTCCTCAAGGTTGTCCTAGGCTCAACCATCTCCAGCTGCTTCACCAATGACCTTCTCTCCATCATAAGGTCAGACGTGGGAATGTTCACGGGTGATTGCACAATTAGCATGTCCAAATGAAACAAGACACGGACAATATCCAAGTTTTGCTGATGACTCACAAGTAACATTTGCACCATTTAAGTTCCAGGAAATGACATCTTCAACAAAAGATGATCTAAACATCACTATTGCCCTTCAATGGCATTAAGCTTATTGAATCCCCAGTATAAATGTTCTGGAGGTCACCACTGGTCAGAGAATGAACTAGAATAGACATGTCTGGAATTAGTAATCTACTTATGGTCATGAAACTATTGTTGATTGTCAGAAAAACCCACCCAATGTCCTTCAGGGGAGAAAATTGGTCATCCTCACCTGGTCTGGCCTGCTTGTGGCTCCAGACCCAGAACAATGTGATTGACTCTCAACTGCCTTCTGAAATGACCGAGTAAGCTGCTCAGTTGTATTAATCACCTTGAAGTCTTAATGAAGAAATGAAACCGGACATTCAAACTGGCATCGACCTAGGCACCAGAAAAGACAGTGGCAGAATCAGCCCTGTAGACCTTGCACAGTCCTCTTTACTAACATCTGGGGTCTAGTTCCAAAATTAGGAGAGCTGTCTCACAGATCAGTCAAGCAACATCCTGATATAGTCATACTCGTGAAATCATACCTGATAGACAATATCACAGACACCACCATCACCATCACCATCCCTGGATATGTCCTCTTCCACTGTGAGGACAGACCCAGGACAGTTGGTGGCACAACGATATACAGTTGGAAGGGAGTTGCCCTGAGAGGTTTCAATATTGACTCCAGTCCCCATATGTTTCGTAACATCAGGTTAAACAAAAGGAAGTAGACCCCCTGCTCGTTACCATGTACCAACCTCCCTCAGCTGATGCATTGGTACTCCTCCATGTTAAACAATACTTGGAGGAAGCACTGACAGTGGTAAGGCCACAAGATGTACTCTAGATGGGAGATTTCAATGTCCGCCACCAAGAGTAGCTCAGCAGCAGCACTACTAATCAAGCTGGTCAGGTCCATAAGACCGTAAGACCATAAGACATAGGAGCAGAAATTAGGCCATTCAGCCCATCAAGTCTGCTCCACCATTCAATCGTGGTTGATAAGTTTCTCAACTCCATTCCCCGGCTTTCTCCCCCTAACCTTTGATCCCCTTAACAATCAAGAACCTATCTAAATCTGTCTTAAGTATACTCAATGACCTGGCCTCCACAGCCTTCTGTGGCACTGAATTCCATAGATTCACCACTGTCTGGCTGAAGAAGTTTCTCCTCTTCTCTGTTCTAAAGCATCTTCCCTTTAAGGATGTGGACCGTCTAAGGATGTAGCCTCGGGTTGTAGTCTGCTCTGCTTATGGAAACATCTTCCCAATGGCCACTCTATCCAGGTCTTTCAGTATTCTATAAGTTTCAATTATATCCCTCCTCATCCTTCTAAAATCCATTGAGTATAGACCCAGAGTCCTCAAACATTCCTCATTTGTTCAACCTTTTAGTCCTGGGATCACTCTTGTGAACCTCCTCTGGACCTATTCCAAAACTAGTACAGCCTTCCTGAGATATGGGGCCCAAAATTGCTTATAATATTCTAAATGTGGTCTGACCAGAGCCTTATAAAGCCTCAGAAGTACAACCCTGCTTTTATATTCATCCTCTTGAAATAAATGCCAACATTGCATTTGCTTTCCTAACTACTGACTCAATCTGCAAGTTAACTTTAAGTAAATTTTTATCTAGGACTTCCAAGTCCCTTTGCACTTGAGATTTCTGAACTTCCTTCCTATTTAAAAAATAGTCTATGCCTCTGTTCTTCCTACCCAAGTGTATGATCTCACACTTTCCCACGGTTTATTCCATCTGTCACTTCTCTGCCCACTCTCCTAACCTGTATAAATCCTTCTGCAGCCTCCCTGCCTCCTCAGTACAACATGTCCTAAAAGACATAGCTGCTAGACTTGGTCTGTGGTAGATGGTAAGGGAACCAACAAGAGGGAAAAACACACTTGGCCTCACCCTTACCAACCTGCTGAATGCAGATGCATCTGTCCATTACAATATCAGTAAGAGTAACCACCTTGTGGTGACAAAGTCCTGCCTTTACATTGAGAATACTGTCCATCATGTTTTGTGGCACAATCGCTGTGCTAAGTGGGTCAGACTTCGAACAGATTTAGCAACTCATGACTGGGCATCCTTGAGGTGCTGTGGGCCATCAGAAACAGCAGAACTATACTCCAGTACAATATGCAACCTCATGGCCTGGCATATCCCCCACTCAACCATTATCATCAAGTCAGGGGATCAACCCTGGCTCTACGGAGAGTGCAGGAAGGCATGTGGAGCAGTTGCAGACAGACATACCTAAAAAGTGAGGTGTCAACTTGGTGAAGCTACCAAACAGGATTGCATGCATGCCAAACAGCATAAGCAGTAAGTGATAGATAGAGCTAAGCGATCCCACAATCAATAGATCAGATCTAAGCTCTGCAGTCCTGCCACATCCAATTGTGATTGATGGTGGACAATTAAACAACTCAATGGATGAGAAGGCTCCACAAATGACCCCATCCTGAATATTGGAAGAGCCCAACTCATCAATGCAAATGTTAAGACCAAATGATCCATCCAGGCCTCCTCCAGTGGCCCCCAGCATCACTGAGACCAGTCTTCATCCAATTGGATTCACTCCATGTGATATCAAGAAATGGTTGGTGGCACTGGATAGTACAAAGGCTATGGGCTTTGACAACATTCCTACAATTGTTATGAAGACTTGTACTCCAGAGTCTCTAATCTAGAAAGAGAACCCACTGAGGTGAATGTCTCTGAGCTGGTAGAGCGGCCAGGTCAAAGCCTTGCTGGTGTCTCCTCTGAAGTGAAAATTTAGCTCAGGGCAGATGGTGCTGGCCACTTTCCCACGACTGTTCTTCGGTTCTACTTGGACCTACCTGAAAGAATCTAGGGAATTGGGGTGAAAATGGGTTAAAAACTTGTTCAGATGAAGAATAAGTAGGCACTGGTCTTAATAGAAGAGCAGTGCAGCACTGCACAATGGAGCTCACTTGAGTGGTTGCTCACAGACCTCATACTCCCAAATGAATGGCTGCCCTCTTCTCTGGCCAACTTCAGCATTTTTGACTCATGTGGGATGAGAAGCCTAATGTCTGCCACCCTGCTGTCGATGTTTGTCCTCTCTATTCAGTTATGAGATTTTTTTCATGCAATGGTATAGAGGGAGGAATTGGGTATGATGGGAGAGAGAAGCTTTAATAGTGATGCTGGCTTAGATGAGGCATTTGCATGGCCCCATTGAGTGGGTAGGAAATGTGTTGGGTGAGAGCTGTTAAGTGGACGTGATGCATTCAATCATGAGAAGTTTAGTCATAGAATCTCTACAGTGTGGAAACAGGCCATTCGGCTCATGTGTCTACACTAACCTTCATCAGAAGGGTCCCGACCCGAAACGTCAACTTTCCTGCTCTCTGATGCTGAACGGCCTGCTGTGTTCCTCCAGCTTCACACTGTGTTGTCTCTGACTCCAGCATCTGCAGTTCTTATTATCCCTGTTGCTGTGAGATAGCAGAGCTAACCACCGTGCCACCAAGTCCATAAATCTTAGTGAGAGGGGTGTGCAATGGCAGAGTAAGAGTAAGCAATGGTGGCCACTTGAGAGTGAGATAAAGAGAAAATGGTGGGGGTTACCCTTGAGGAGCATGGAAGGTCATTAATCTTCTTCCTGCACTACTGGGCATTATGGTTTTCCTTGAATTCTATGGTATCCTGGGCTGCTATCTTTGTCTAGGCTGGCCTCATCTGGCATTGTGGCAATCTGGAGGAAACAGCATTGTTTTAACTTTGGCCACACTGCCCATGAGTAACTCCAGCACCTTCCCTTCCTGGGCAATGGCCTCAGTGATGTGAGTATAACAGCATATTGGGAGAAGCAGTTCCTGGCTTTGAACATCTAAAATACTGTGGAGCTGCGATTTAAATATGGTGCCAGTGATGTGAATGTCACAAAGTCCCGACAGTGTCAAGCTCCTCCATTATGCCTGCCACACGATTGTATAAATCAGGTATCATAAAGGCCGAAGAGTCAAACATTGCATGAGAAGAGTGTTTTGAGTTCAAAACACCTCTTCTTTGAAATTGATCTGAACCATGCATTTATTGTTTTAAAAAGTACAGTTGTAAATTTCTGAAGTGAACTATTATAAATTGCAGTGAGGAATGCACCTGTGTAACTTTTTCTGAAGAAAAATGATAAATTACTGATTTGGAAGGAATGAACAGGATAAAGCATTCAGATAGAATATGCAGCCCCATAAAATAGCAGTTCAGTTAGGATTTGAAAGATAAAGATGAATTAATATTCCAGATTAGACCCCTCATCATAAGGTTTTGAAATGTTAATTTATCTTTCTTTTCCAATTGCTGACTGACATATTGTGTATTTCCAGCATTTTAAAATTTTTATCTCAGATTTCTGGCAGTTGCAGATACTCTTTTTATCTATAGAAAGTGGACAAATTGTTGGAAGCTGGTTGAACTCGACTACTTAACTTAATTCCCATCATTCTTACACTTCTTTACTTAGGTTCATGCTTGACAGTAAAAATACAAAACTTTCAGCACAAATTCCACATGAAGCCAAAGGACTTTCCTTCTATAAAGCACACAGGTTATTCACCTTAGTTTTGAAATCCAGTTTTGAAAGATCAATCTTTAGTTAGTCTTATCCATCAGGGAGATGCAGACAGAAGCCAGCTGTTACATATTGAGAGCCACATTTTTCTGTAAAATCCCTACCACTTCTGCCTTTCATCACCAGTTCGTTCACCTACCTTACCCCCTGGATTTATTGTTCCACCAGCAGCACAGCCAAATTAAAATCAAAAGGAAGAGCATAAATGTCTGATTTAATATCAGAACTATGCACACTAACAACATGTGTTTTTATGACCTAGATTTACATTAGCAAAGCAAGTACAGGCAGAGATTATTGTAAACTATTTTTCTGGTCATGAGCACAATTCACTTGGATTGACAAGTATTACGGATTTTATACTACTGACCTGTGCAGTCCCTTCATTCCTATTGGAGAGCCTCAGAAACTTAAAATCATAGATGACAGCTTTGAACAATCTTCTCTGACATAAGAACAGTGACTTTGAAACAATGAAAACAGAATAAACCTGAAGCATCAGCAGCCTTGCAAATATTACAAGTCCACAATATAAACTTTGGGAGATTGGTTAACTCAGTTGGCTAAATGGCTAGTGTTTAAATCAGATTAATGCTATCAGCATTGGGAATGATCCTCATTCTTGTTGGGGTAGATTTGGGATTTGCCTTCTCACCCTCATTGTAGTAAAATTACAGCATTTTGCTATGGTTAGGCAAATAATCACCCTGGTCCTACCATTGGCAGAGAAAGTAGCACTAACATTTCCTTGGTATATTGAGAGATAAAGGAACCAAACTAGGCATTAAACACTAACATACTTGAGGAAAATCAATAATGTTAGTATAGGGTGGAGCAGAGAATACAAGATTTGTGCTTTCTTCTTCAGGGGATTGTAAGTGTGTCTTTCCATTAATGGAATGTACCAATTTTAATTAATGATTCTGTGCCATGAATCCATGCTCATCAATGACCATGAAACTGAAGATGTGATATTTGAGTTGAGCACAGGTTTATTGTATTGCGTTGCAGTCTATTTATTTTGAGGTTGTACCGACTGAGAATTTGTTTTCTAAACTATTTTTAAAAAACATATTATTATGATAATTTGTCAAGTGAATAATGATTGGTCACACATTTTTTACAATAATTTCAAAACTAATGGTCACTTTTCATCTTTGCAAATGATAATTTATTAGTCATCTAACAAAACAAGGACTGCGATGAGGAGAAATTACTTCACTCCGAGAATTTTTAACTTGTGGAGTTCTCTATCACATGTGGTATTGGAGGCCAAGTCAACAAGAAGATGAAAAAGGCAGGACAGAGAAGGTTCACAAGGCTGATACTGGGTAATAAGGGACTGTCTTATAAGGAGGTAAGACCATAAAACCATAAGACATTGTAACAGAAATTAGGCCATTCAGCCCATCAAATCTGCTCCACCATTCAGTCATGGCTGATAAGTTTTTCAACCCCATTCTCCTGCTTTCTCCCTGTAACCCTTGATCCCCTTGACAATCAAGAACATATCTATCTCCATCTTAAATATACTCAATGACCTGGCCTCCACAGCCTTCTGTGGCAGTGAATTCTATAGATTTACAACTTTCTGTCTGAAGAAGTTTCTCCTTTTCTCCATTCTAAAAGGTCTTCCCTTTACTCTAAGGCTGTGCCCTCAGGTCTTAGTCTCTCTTACCAATGGAAACATCTGCCCAACATCCACTCTGTCCAGGCCATTCAGTATTCTGTAAGTTTCAATTAGACCCCCCCCCTCATTCTTCTAAATTCCATTGAGTATAGACCTGGAGACTTCAAACATTCCTCATATGTTAAGCTTTTCATTTCTAGGACGATTCTCGTGAACGTCCTATGAATCTACTCCAAGACCAGTACATCCTCTCTGACATATGGGACCCAAAACTGCAAACAATACTCCACATGTGGCCTGACCAGAGCCTTATTGAGCCTCAGAAGTACATCACTTTATTTATATTAAAGTCCTCTCAAAATAAACGACAACTACTGACTCAACCTGCAAGTTTACCTTGAGAGAATCCTGGACTAGAACTCTTAAGTCTCTTTGCACTTCAGACTTCTGAATTTTCTCCCCATTTAGAAAATAGTCCATATTTTTAGTCTTCTTACCAAAGTGCATCACCTCACACTTTCCAACGTTGTGTTCCATCTGCCACTTCTTTGCTC
Source organism: Ginglymostoma cirratum (assembly GCA_024137785.1). NCBI lineage: Eukaryota > Metazoa > Chordata > Chondrichthyes > Orectolobiformes > Ginglymostomatidae > Ginglymostoma > Ginglymostoma cirratum. Next base: position 26,351,318 of record JAHRHZ010000264.1, read on the forward strand.
ACTCTCCTAACCTGTCCAAATCCTTCTGCAGCCTCCCCGCATCCTCAATACTACCTGTCCCTCTACCTAGCGCTGTATCGTCTGCAAACTTAGACAGAATGCCCTCAGTTCCTTCATCTAGATCATTAATGTATAAAGTGAAAAGTTGTGGTCCCAACACTGACCCTTGTGGAACATCACTTGTCACTGGCTGCCATCTTGAGAATGACCCTTTTAACCCCACTCTCTGTTTTCCGCCAGACAGCCATTCTTCTATCCATGCTAGTATCTTGCCTCTAACACCATGGGCCCTTATCTTACTTTGTCAAAGGTCTTCTTGAAGTCCAGGTAGATAACATCCATTGGCTCTCCTTGATCTAGCCTGCTCTTTATGTCCTCAAAGAATTCTACCAGATTTGTCAGGCATGACTTCCCCTTGATGACTTTGCCCTATATTATCACGCACTTCCAAGTATTCAGAAATCTCATCCTTCACAATGGTCTCTAAAATCTTACTCATGACCAAGGTTAGGCTAATCAGCCTGTAATTTTCAGTCTTTTGCCTTACCCCCTTCTTAAACAGGGGTGTCCCGTTAGCGATTTTCCAGTCCTCTGGGACTCTCCCTGGCTCTAGCGATTCCTGAAAGATCACCACTAAGGTGATTAGGGGAGGCAGGCCTAGTGGTATTATCATTGGACTGTTAATCCAGAGACCCAGATAATGTTCTGGGGACCTAGGTTCAAATCCTGCCATGGCAGATGGTGGAATTTGAATTCAATAAAATATCTGAAATTAAGAATCTAATGATGACCATGAACCAATTGTCAGGAAAAACCCACCTGGTTCACTAATGTTCTTTAGGGAAGGAAACTTCCATCCTTACCTGGTCTGGCCTACATGTGACTCCAGACCCACAGCAATGTGGTTGACTCTGAACTGCACTACGGGCAAAAAATGCTGCCCAGCAAGCAATGCCCACATCCTGTTATTAATTTTAAAAAACTAACTCCTCGATTATTTCTTCTTCCTTAAAAACTCTGGGGTGTATCCATCTTGTCCTGGTTTATCCACCTTCAGGCCATCCAGTTTTTCTAGCACCTTCTCCTTGATGATGGCTACAATACTCAGCTCTGCCCCCTGGCTCTCTCGAATTTTTGGGATATTACTTGTGTCTTCCACTGTAAAGACTGATGCAAAGTAATTATTCAGTTCCTCAGTCATTTCCTTGTTCCCCACTACTATCTCTCTAGCGTCCTTTTCCAGCAGTCCAATGTCCACTTTTCCCTCTCTTTTGCCCTTTATATATCTAAAGAAACTCTTTCGGTCCTCCTTTATATTACTGGCTAGCTTACCCTCATATTTAATCTTCTCCCTCCTTGTTTCTGTTGCCCTCTGTTGGTCTTTGTAAGCTTCCCAATCCTCTGGTTTCCCACTGCCCTTCACCATATTATATGCTTTCTCTTTTGCTGTAATGTTATCCCTGACTTCCCCAGTCAGCCATGGTTGCCTCATTGTCCCTGTACCATGCTTCTTTTTCCTAGGGATGAATTTTTGCTATGTCTACTGAATTATTCCTAGAAACACCTGCCATTGCTGTTCCACTGTCTTTTCAGCCTGGCCCCTCTCCCAGTCAATCCTGCCCAGCTCCTCCCTCATGTCTCTGTAGTTGCCTTTATTCAGCTGTAGTACCATTACCTCTGATTCTATCTCCTCCCTCTCAAATTGCAGAGTAAATTCAATCATAACAACTATTGACTCATTCAATCATGATCACTGCCTCCTCGGGGTTCTTTCACCTTAAATTCCCTTATCAAAGTCTGCCTCATTGCACAACACTAAATCCAGAACTGCCTGTTCCCTAGTGGGCTCCACCACAAGCTGCTCCAAAAAGCCATCTCGTAGACATTCCACAAATTCCTTTTCTTGCAATCCACTACCAACCTGATTTTCCCAGTGCATCTGCATATTGAAAGCCCCATGATCCCCATAACTTTGCCTTTTTTACTTACCTTTTCTATCTCCTGGTGTAACTTGCACCCCAGCTCCTGACTACTGTTTGGAGGCCTGTACATAATTCCAACTACGTATATTTTTACCTCTGCTGTTCCTCAACTATACCCACACAGATCCTGCACCATCTGACCCTACTTCATTTCTTACTATTGATTTAATTTCATTTCTTACTAACATGATGTTGAGTAGATTGGGCCTGTACTCATTGGAATTTAGAAGAATGAGAGGTGACCTTACGGAAGCATGTAATGGTGTTAGGGGCACAACAAGATAGATGTGGTGAGATTGTTTCCCCTTGTGGAAGAGTTTCAGACCAGAGGGCTTAATCTCACAATAAGGGGTTGCTCATTTCAGAAAGAGGTAAGCAGGATTTCTCCTGTCAGAAGGTAATGAATCTGTGGAATTCTGACCGCAGAAGGCTCTCATGGCTGGGTTGTTAACTATATTCAAGGCTGAGAAAGACAAACTTTAATTAGTGAGGGAATCAAGGGTTCTAGGGAAAAGCCAGGAAAGTGAAGTTGAGCATTGTCAGAACAGCCATGATCTCATTGAATGGCAGAGCAGACTTGATGGGCTGAATGGCCTTCTTCTGCTCCTATTTCTGTGGTCTTCCCATGTTGTTCAATATGTTGGGTATGCTGACTCTTTCTCATCCTACGTCGAGCTGTTAAATTGCAGATTAGGTGAGCATAGGCCCTTAAGTGGTCATTAATTGCCTTATTAATTAATTTTCAAATTGTGCTTTCTGGTTCTAGACTCCTTACCCAGGAAAAGCATTATACCTGTATCTACTTTGTCTATGCTTTTAAATTTCAATGAGATCATCTGTCATTCTTTGAAACTCTGGAGAATACAAGCCCAGTTTGACCATTCTCTTTTCACAGCACAGTTCTGCCATCCCGGGAACAAGTCTGGTGAACGTTTGAGACGGTAGGGACTGCAAATGCTGGAAGCAGAGTCAATAAATGTGGAGCTAGAAAAGCACAGCAGGTCAGACAGCATCCAAGGAGCAGGAAAGTCAACATTTCGGGCCAAAACCTTTATTACATTCCCTCTACAGTAATAATATCTTTGCTGGATAAGGAGATTGAAACAGCACACAGTACTCCAGGTTGGGCCTAACTAAGCTTCAATACATTTAAGGCAAGAGTTCACTATTCCTGTACTCAAATTCTCTTGCAATAAAAGCTAATATTCTATTAGAGGTAGTAACAACTGCTGATGCCGGAGTCAGAGATAACACAGTGTGGAGCTGGAGGAATACAGCAGGCCAGGCTGCATCAGGGGAGCAGGAAAGTTGATGTTTCAGGTTGGGACCCTTCTTCAGAAACATTCTATTAGCTTCTATTAGCCTTCTTAATAGCTTGCTGCTTCTGCATGTTAGCCCTCAGTAACTTATCGAAAAGGGCACCCAGGCCCTTTTGCACATCTACACTTTCCAACCTCTTACCATTTAAAAGATAACCTACACACCTGTTTCTCCTACTAAACTGGATAACCTCATCTACCAACTTCATGGCTATTTATTAAGTTTGTCCAAATTTTCCTCAGAAGTTTTATGCCTTCTTCACAACACACTTCCCCATTTAGTTTTGTGTCATCTGCAAATATGACAATATTACATTTGGTCCCTACTTCCAAATCATATAGCCTTATGTGTAGTGAACAGTGGGAGTCCAAGTACTGATCACTGCGTAGTTGTGTGCATGCACAGTCACTCCAATGGGCTGCACATGGCAATTGGCATCATCTTGCTGATTGGGGTATTGACTTTCTGTTCCCAAAGTCACTCCATGTGCAGGGCTCAGATGCCTGCGCAGGCAGTAAGAAAATTAGAAGGAACGATGGTTCTGATCCTTTGGTACCCCACAGTTTTCCAGCACAAGAATTTCTTTGTTCTTACTCTGTTTTCTGACTATTAGTTATATCATCAATCCATGCCAGTACATTACCTCCTATCCCATGTACTTTAATCTTTGTAATCAGCCTCCTGTGGGGGAATTTCCAGAAGCCTTCTGAATATTTAAGTATATTATGACCATTGGCTCTTCTTTATCAAGCTTGTTAGTTTTATTCTACAGTTAGATTGTCCAGAATTCTCACTCTCTCCCCATTGTTTCTATCTGCTCTTGACTTAACAAAATTCTCATTTTTCACCTGTGCCTATGCACTTTGTTTGCACTAGAATTTGCTGTAGTATGTTAATCTGCACTGGACTTGCTGGAATTGTCGCTCTCTCGGATTTACATTTGCTTGTTTTAATACTCCCACTCTCCCCTCTGTTTCAACCTTCTCTAGACTCACTGAATATCTCATGCTCTCAATACTGTTTCTAACTCCCCTGGGGGCACTGGTATTCTCACTCTCTCTACACTGATTTTTCCTGCTCTTCATTCACCAGAATTCTCACTGTCTGTACTTTATCTACTTGCTCCGGACTAACTTGAATTGTGCCGACCATTGAACTCCTCACACCCTGTGAGGAGGAAGTCCTGAACTGGATTGCTATGTGGGGATGCTGAAACATCCATGTCCTCCAACAAAATGAATGGGTGGCATGGTGGCTCAGGGGTTGGCACTGCTGCCTCACACAGCCAGGGACCCGGGTTCGATTCCATCCTCAGGTGACTGTCCGTGTGGAGTTGGCACATTCTCCCTGTGTCTGCGTGGGTTTCCTCTGGGTGCTCTGGTTTCCTCCCACAATCCAAAGATGTGCAGGGTAGGTGGGTTGGCAATGCCAAAGTGGCCAGGGATGTTTAGGTTAGGCGGGAAATGCAGGGATAGGGGAATGGGTCTGGGTGGGATGCTCTTCGGAGGGGTGGTCTGGACTTGTTGGGCCGAATGGCCTGTTTCCACACTGTAAGGATTCTATGATGAAGAAAAGAAGTCGCATTTTCATTCTAATGCAAAACTAACATCAACTCCATTGCCAGTGCACAATGCTTCTAACTACTGAACACAATACTTTCTCTCTCTTTTATCTTGCTGGTACCTCCACCATCGCCATGGCGAAACACCCAGCTTTCCCAGAAGCCTCCTCCTTGATCTCTGTGGACGATTATACTGAAGCCTTGGAGGAATCATTAGTAAAGCTACTTCCTGAACAGCTAACCAGTTGAGATACTGACACTTCAGTTGGAACATTAGCTTCAACAAGTATGGGACCACAATCTGGTGAGCACCTCACTGCAACAGCTCTGCAGCTGGCCAAGAACAAATGCCCCAGGCAGCTGGCATTCCAGATGCCTCCATGGGCTTTGGTGAAGGAAACTCCCCGAAGACTTTGAGATGTGATTGCCTGCTTGCTGCACATGCAGTGTGCTTGCTTCATAAGCTGCTGGCATGTGGTGCAGGTGTAAGACTGTACAGTAAGACATCTGCTCCCTTGACTGAGGACCACTGACCAGCAAGGCAAACTGCCTCATCATGTGCACGTGCCATCTGGCATGGCAAGGCAAGATCAAGGCAGGGATGGTGTGATCATGCAGGTAGGCACTAAGTGGATGAGCACTAAGAAAATCAGCCCTGAGGTGCAGCCTGGTCTAATCCATGAGCTGGGCGCATGTCCATCTGTGCAAATGTCCTCACAGCAACCTTTGAATGCTGGTTGTCAAAGCATTTCACAATGCAAGTCTGTGCATCCTGAGTGTCAAGCAAATGTATCAAATAGGTGCCATGTTGGTCATGAGGGTAGGCAAATGCTAGATGCCAATGTTCAAGGACAAAGGGAGTGTGTGGCTGGTGCCATTGGATCATGGGTGCTGCTTCGTCCCAAACAACATGGTGGTCCTTTGGAGCAAGTGGTGAGCTGAAGTTTTCAGGCACTTTCAAGCAATAACCTCCCCCTTAATTGCAACTCGCAATTGTCTAGCAAAAAACTCACCTCACTACTTGTCAAAAAACATGGAATGAGATGCTCCCTACATTAAGATAGGCCTCACTAGACTTCTCATCTGATTATGCTGCAAATTTCACCATGACCTGTGCCCTATTAGATTCTACCCATTGGCCCTTAAACAGCCCCATCTTGGCAGAATCATGATGTTTAATCTGTATCAATCAAATACATCTAATAGTTAACTTTCAAAATCCTTTGTACTACAAATATTAAGTCATTTCTCTTAAGTGGCAGAGATGTAACTTTGTTGCTTGTAGCTTTTTGTTTGAGAAATAAAGTTAATTTAGTCTCCAAGTCCTGGTTAAAAGAACCACACAATTGATTCAGTCCAAGAAATACATCAAGAACAATATTGCTTTTGAATATCATCGGGTATACATTACAGACTCAGAATAAATTATTTGTAATAATATTTTAACCTTTGGATCTATATTTGCTTTTGTTTTCCTTTAGAATCAGTCAGTCAATCATTTTGACGCAAGTTTTAATGTGTAATGGCTATTTTCTATTTTTGTTGCAAGTTTTTACATTTCTAAATCTCTGAACAAACCATTTCAGTTAGCTGACAATTTGAATCATCTTTCTCCTGTTGAAATGTAAGATTATGGTTCCCCTTTAAGAATTTCGTTAGGGTAATGTTTATGTTTGAATAAAAGTTCTTGATAGTTTTTTCTTAATTAGCTACTATAGTTTTGTTCATTCTTTTGTGATTGATCTTTCTGTTTAGTACCAGGTTTTGTCCAATTCTTTCTGAACAAGAGTATTGTCATTGTGGAGTTTTAGTTTTCACTACAAAACTATAATGTGGTTCCTTGAACGACTGTATCATTGTTAATTACAAACTTTTGCATCTAATAACTGTCATACTTTGGTTGCCCATGCACATTGGACCACTGCTACAGTATTCTGTTTTGATACACGAGGCTTAGGATCTACAGACACGTTCAAAGCAGACAGATTTAGATCATTTGTATTTGCCTTTTAACTTTTCGCTGCCAGCTGAAGGTATCTGTATTCTAAGAAACCTGAGCATTCATTTCTGTGGATGCACTTACAGTTGGAACAACACCTTCCACAACAGGATTACAATTAGTCCCTGACGTCTTTGTTGCATTGTCAGTTTCAGTGAACCTGCCTACCATCTCCAAAGATGGCAATACTGGGCTGAATCATACCTTTTTCCAGGGAATTTTTTTGTCCATTTTCTTTTGAGGAGGCCTACTGAGATCTTTTGCCACATCCTACCAAATTCAAGTCATTATCTCACTGCTCCAACCCTACGGCACCCTTCTCACCCAATTCTAGCTGCATTCTACCACTTGCCATTCCTAGAATAATTTGCCACTGCCAGGATATCCCAAAATTAACCGATGTACTGGCACTGGTGCCATTTTCAAAAGGCTATCATGCTCTTGGACTAGCACTGTTAGCCCAACGATGTCCTGCACAGTTCCCCTCATTGGTCCTGACCATGAAACAGAAGGAACAATTGTCACCTCACTTTGTGGACAGGGACCTGGAAGGCCTGGTGGATAGGATGATACAAATTAAAGTGATTCCATCTCTCAAGTCCAGCAAAGGAAGTCACAACACCAGATCATGTCAGCAGGTTTGAGATTGCCACCAAGATCAGTGCAGTCTCAGCCATCTGGAAATGTACAGCACTGTAAGAAGAAAGTCAATGGCCTTCTCTACTCTGCCTTCTCTCCCATTTCTCACACTCATTCCATCTCTGCCACTATACACATCTCCCACTATGGGTCATATTCTACCACTCTCACTATTGCCTGCAATCTCTCCCCTCACTTGTTCTCATGCCAACCCTCAACACCATCTCCCCAAATGTAATAGTTTGCCACCCACTTTTATCTCCCTTTATAACTGGCTATCTCTCATTCCAGGTGGAAAACAACCCATAATTAGACAGAATCAGTCAAGGTGGGTAATGGGATGCCTGACTTTCAGATGCTTATCATTTAGGTGGCGAAGATCCTGACTCTGACTGTCCTCAGCATCTGACTGACTTAGTATAAGACCCTGGACTGGTGTCAGAGGCTGCCTTTGACTTACTGTGCTGGGACTCCTTGAGTGAAGGCTATCACCTTTGACTTGACATGAGGTCTGCTGACAACCATTACAAGCTCCTTGGCCTTGTGTCTGCAATAAATCACTGGGCAATACAGCAGTAGTGTGAGCTTTGTATCTCTGGCAGATGGAAAAGGTACCAAATGGCAAGGCAAAGCAAGGAAATGCAGGGATGCTGTATGTATCCAGGATGGCTCTAAGTAAGTTTGTGCTAAGAGGGCAAGTGAACAGCCTAGAGATACAGCTGTGCAGGAACTAGGTGAGTGCCCCTGAGTGCAAAGTGTTCTTGCTGCAGCTTTACAATGATAATCGCATCACACCCTGAGGTGCAGCTTTGAAGTACAGAAGCGCAGAGCAATGTTATACGCACGAGGGTTCTTACAGGTTGGCACGTCATTTACTGTTTTCTGCGGTTGCAGGGTGTGTGTGGCTGGTGCTCATGGAGCATTCCCTGAGAAGTACCTGGTGTCCAACATGGAGGTCGTTTGGAATAAGTGACCAGCTGAAGTTGCCAGGCACCCACTCTGTCTTACATGCTGAGAAGTCTTAGTGTCTATTTTGCTCGTAACACAAAAGATAGAGAGATGAGGTGAAATGTCCCATTGACAAGGTCACTAACAAGCAATAATCTTACTTAATAGGCGGCACACTGCTTCCGAGTGATAATGTTGCCTCGACTCATGAAATTTTTTTTAAAGATGCACTGAATTGTTCCTGATGGACTTCACGGAACTTCTTGCACAATTGCGCCACATTTATTGCCATTGCCCACAATATTCAGACCCCTATAAGACTCTGTTCACTGTATCTTCTGCAAGCTAATTTCCTAATACGAATTTTAATAGGTAATTCAAGACAACGACAAGAAACCTATAGCCTAAAGTGTAGTTTAAATGCAATCTACACAAAGGAATGAGTAAACAATTTTCATCAATACCCTGCATAATACACCTTTATTTAGAACCATCTCTGGAGAGAATGTCACTAATTTTGCTAACGCTAATTTTTGAGCCACACATGCATCCTTTAGAATACTAACCTTCTTTAAATCCTTTATCAGACAAAAATGAGGCTAATTTATCCTTAAATGTAAAACTCACATTATCTCTTATATTCTAATTTATACCCACTGTAAATACATTAGATGGAATTGTTTTTCTCCACCAGCTACAACACATGATGTAGCATTCTCTGGAGAAACACTAGAGACTCACAAAGCTACTAACGGTCGTTTCAACTGTCAGCAATCTACCCCAATCACTCTACCCTATTATTCCTATCCTCCTACCATGTTTTTTACTACTTTGAAGAGCATCTATCTCTTTGTTTTTGCTTTCCCCCTCAAGGTCATTCTTGTTCTGTTCATTATCAACTCATTTATCTCTCCAGCTTCTGTGTGGAAAAAGACATTTGCTTTCATCTATGGGTTTGTGAGCTAAGTCTTAACTAGTAGCTAAAACAACTGCCTCCCTTATATTAGAAACATTACAGCCTTCTAGGTGAGACTTGATTCCTAATGGAACACTATTTTTAAATTCCAGTATTAACAGCATCTCTCTGCGGCTTTCAAATCCTGCTCAATCTTCACTGACCTTTGACCTTGATCAAAGACCACCTCTTTTTCTTCAGTAAATTCCACAAATGTCTGATTCTGTCTTGGGGAACTCAAGTTTCTAAATTTTTGTCTGCAAGGTTCTGGATCTGATGCATATGTTTAATCACAACCCTCTATGTCATAATCTGTGTACTTCTCATCCAAAATGATTGAATAAACCTCCTATGGTGTTCCTATCAACGCATTTCATAATTGTATTGTCCAAATTTATTTATTTATAACTTTGTAGAATTTTATTTCAAGTAATACAAAACACATTTCAAATCTTCCTCACTGAAATAATGGTGTCAGGCAAATATTCCTTGTCAAATCAAAAACAGGAGCTAAATCGAGACCACGTTAAATCTATCTGCTACTCGCTAGTCACATCATTGAAGCCTTTCCCAGTTCAAATTTTCTGACTTCCCTTCCTCGTTGAAATATAATTCAAATTTATTCTCATTTCCAACCACGGTTCCAATTGTTTCATTTGCAACTGAATTCTAGCCAACTTAACCCGTGTTTTATCTGCTTTAACTCTCTTTTCTTCAATATTCAGACATTTAGCTGAAACTTCAACTATTTCTGCTTCCATAGCAATCTTTAACTTTATTTTTACATTTTCTATCACTGGTTTTAAGCTGAGCTTTTGTTACGTATTGCAATGTATTCAATGGCAGTCTTCTCAATAAATACAGCAAAGGTGTCTGTTAAACTTTATACACATAAACCCTAGCCAAAGCTACAATACTACCCTAAGCATATAGATTCAAAATCCTGCAAAAATTTCCCCAACTATTTTGCCATCTCCCTGGAGACTGACAACTTTAAAACACATTCAAATTTCTGGCTGTCAACTTAAAGAATGACAAAATAACATGATTTCAAACATTTACTTTAACAAATTACAAAAAAAGCACTGACCAGACACTTTTATTCTTGTAACCAACATATATTTTAAACTACAGAGAGTGATGTTACCTTGTATGCTAATTTGCATCACATCTATAATTGCATTTTGCAGGTCTTTTAGCAAATAGTGCACAGTTACTTCAGGTTTCAAATGGCATCCTACATCTCCATTCTGCCAATAGTAACTTTAAGTGACCATTTCAAGTGCCTTCTAAGTCTTTGCAGAGCTTTTTAAAGCCACTACACCAGTGAAATATTTTCCAATGATTCTTCTTCTCCTGGCAATGCTTGCACAAATCTTCTAGTGCTTTAGATGATTGCAAGATATAATCATTTCTTCAGGAAACCACTGCCTTCTTGCACAGGCAATTAACTTCTTCTCCCTGCTGACCACATTAAATCTGAGATATTAATTGACATATATGAAATAATTCCACAGCAGCCGGTATCCTGTCATCAAGTCACCCTTTATTTAGACGTGGACAGTCCTTCACACCTGTCCATTTCTCTCAGAGACAGCTCTCAGAGTGAACAGAATGTCTCACACTCCTGTTCTTGTCTGTTAGCCAGGGCTCCCTGATTGGACCAGATTAACATCCCCAATCAAGGAACTCACATTCTATGAGGTCCACCCGGCTGACATCACTGCAATCACTACTTCCCTCTCCCTCTGAGTCTGAGGACACAGGCCGGTTCTTTTTTTGTAGATCCTCCTGGGGTGTTTCAGCACCGGGTTAGGTTCCTCCAACTCTGCCTCTGTTATGGGCAGTGTGTAACGCAAAGTAGCTCACCTCTTGTGCCTGGAGCTTCTCAGGAGAAATTCATTTTCCAATTCAGATGGCAAAGATGCTGTGCCCATTTCAGATTCTGAGGTATCTTCAATGTTTGACGGAGAGGGAGAACCTATGGGTTCCAGAACAGTCCAAAAGGCTGTTGAGGAGCCAGGAATATTTTGCTTTTGTAATGTTTGTGAGTTTTCAGCTTTCATATGGTCCACATGCTTGTTCAGGACTGTCACACCTACCCAAATTGTATACATCACTGGACCTGACCTCGTGTTGACCATGTCTCTTAACCATGCAGGGCCATTTCCAAGGTTTCTGCACCAAACTTCATCCCCTAAAGTGAACTTTCTCTTGAGTCCAGCATTGGTGTTTCTGATGTCATTTCACCCAGGCCCCTCAAGTGTGGGAACATCAGATTTAGCCTGGTGCGGAGTCTTCTTCCCATTAGCAATTCTGCTAGAGATGTTCCTGTGGTTGCATCAGGGGTGGCATGGTGGATCAGTGGTTAGCACTGCTGCCTCAGAGAGCCAGGGACCCGGGTTTGATTCCACCCTCGGACGATCATCTGTGTGGAGTTTATACACTCTCCTGGTGTCTGTGGGGTTTCTTCTGGGTCCTCCGGTTTCCTCTCACAGTCCAAAGATGTGCAGCTTAGGTGGATTGGCCATGGGAAATACCGGAATGTGTTGAGGGGTGGGTCTGGGTGGGATGCTCTTTGAGAGTCAGTGTGGATTCGATGGACCAAATGGCCTCCTTCCACACTGTAGGGCATCCATGATAATTAAATAGAAACTGGGACAGTTTGGTATCTAGTGAAGCTGTGTGCTGTTTCTTTAAGCGTGCCTTCAAAGTTTGGAGTGCTGTTTCTGCCAGACCATTGGACAATGGATGGTATTGACATCCTTATATGTCAAATTCAATTCAACCTCATAAAATACTCAGATTCTCTGCTGGTACACAATGGCCCATTATTTGTGACCAATATTTCCGGGAGCCTGTGTATTGCAAAAGATGTGTGCAGTTTTTCTATCGTTGTCCCCATGTTTGACAAATGAACTCTCTGCATGTCTAGCCACTCTGACTGGGCATCCAGGATGGCTAAGAATATTCAACCCATGAACGGAGCTGCATAGTCAAAACATAACAGAGTCCAGGGTTCACCCATCCATTCCCACCAATGTAGGGGAGCTGCTGGCATTTTTTTGTCCTTATTGGCACTCCAGGCACCGCCTCACCAATGCGGCTGTGTCTGCACCCAAGCCCGGCCACCAGACACAACTTCTCACCAACATCTTTGTTTTGGAAACCCCTGGATAACCCTGGAGGATTTCAGCCAGTATCTGGCGGCAATCTTTGCTTGGGACAATCACTCTTGCTCCCCATAATAATATGCCGCCCTGTACTGTGATCTGGCCTCTCCAGGTCCAACAAGGTTTCAATTCTGTTTGTGATGGCCCTTTGGTTTCCCTGATCACCACTAGCTGTTTCAGTTTAGTCAGGACTGAATCCTTCTGTGTCCAAAGTCTGGTATTGTCAGTTGTGACTGGAAGGGTGTCCAGAAAATTAAAAATCATTACAGGCTCTTCTGATGGCAGTACCACCGGTGCCAGCGGGAAGTGGCTCAATGCATCCGCGTTTGCTACTTGGCCTCCCGGACAGTGTTCCAACTTGTAATAGTACGCACTTAAACTATGTCTACTTAAAGAGGACAAGGCAGTGCCGCCCATAACTTCAGGCCAGACCCCCAGTGGCCTCTAATACTGTGTCTAGACATAGTAGACACAGACATAGGAGTTTGTGGTCCGTTATTATGTGGAACTTCCTGACTCCAAATACAATCACCAAACCTTCTGTCTCTATCTGGGCATATTTATGCTCTGCATTAGCCAAAGTTCTAGGTGCATACATTGTTGGGCTTTCCTCTCCGTTGGGCCACCTATGAGTTAATACTACCCTGATGCTGTACAGGGAGGCATCGCCTGTCAGTACCAGATCTCACTTGGGATCATCATGTGCCAACGCCTTAGAGAATGATAGCTGTTTCTTCCTTCCCTGAAGGCTATGGCTTGGCAACCCTACAATTTCCAAGGCTGACTCTTTTTTAACAGTTGATGTATAGGTGCCAGGATGGAGGCCGGGTTATATGAACTTTCTGTAATAATTCAACAGTGCAAGGAAAGACCTAAGCTCTGGTACAGATGTGCGAGCAGGACACCTTTGATCACCCTCACTTTATCTTCCAACAGGTGTAACCCAGTCTTGTCGACTCTGTAGCCCGAATTGGTCACTTGGGATGTCTGGAACACACGTTTTTCCCTTCTAAGGTGTACGCCCTCCTGGGAGAAATATCTAACAGCTATGTCCAAGTCCTCTCAGTGGTCTTTATTGGTCTTCCCTGTTATTAGCAGGTCATCTAGATAAATGGTGACCTAGGGTTGATCTTGTAAAATGTTCTCCATCATCCACTGAAAAATTGCACAGGCTGACGATAGCAGTCTCGTATATTGATACAAACCCTTGTGGGTATTAATTGTAGCATACTTCTGGGAATCCTCATCTAATTACAATTGCAATATGCATGGTTCATGTCCAGCTTCGTGAAGGACAGTCCCAAGCCAGATTTGCGTATATTTCCTCTATGTGAGGGATTGGATATTTATCCAGCTGCACAAAGTGGTTTACCATTTGCTTAAGATCTCCACAAAGGCGAACTAACCCGTCAGGCTTCATAATCATTACAACTGGTGCTGCCCATTCCGCAAAGCAGACTAATCTGATGATTTCTTCACTCTCTAGCCTTCTGAATTTTGCCTCTCGTAAGGCAAATAGTACTGGGCGGGCCGTGCAAAATCGCAGATTTGCTTCCACATGCAAGGTGGCCTTGGCTCCTTTGATAGTCCCTAGACATTCCTGAAAACCTTCTGGGTATATAATTAGGATTTCACTCAAGCAACTATTTTCTAATCAAAAAATGTTGAGCCTATCTAGGAAAATCTTTCGCAACCAATTTTGCCCCATCAAGCTTGGGCCCAAGCCCTTTACTACAATCAGCGGCAACTGAAAAAGAGACCAGAATTGAAGTCGTACCCGTAATCTGTAAAGGTTCCCCAGTATATATTCTCAGTCTGGCCGAGGTCTTGTGCAAACTTAAGAGTTTGAGTCCAGAGTGAATTTTGTTAAAGATCACATGTGCAACTGTGCTGGCATCGACCCCCATTAGAACCGGGTGACCATTTAACCAGATGTTTATTTTAATTGGTTCTGATTTGGATGTTGCTAAGCAATTTGACTGTTCCAAACCAGATGTGGGTGGACTTTCCAGGGTGTGCACTCTCCTGGATACCACCCTATAAGGTCTCTTACTTAATTTGGGTCTTGTGGGACTTTTGTTGTCTTGGGTCCACATTGTGGCAGAAACTACAATTGTCTGCCAGCCTGGATCCTGAAGAAAATTTTAACTGTTTGGCTGAGGTTTGGCTTTGGCGTTTTGCTGTGGGCTGACCTAGAGTCTCTCTGTTCAGGGTACATCCTGATTGAGGCTAAGCAATTGCCTTCACTCAAGTGGTGTTCCCCAAGCTCAGTTTAGCCAACGTCTTGCACAAACTTAAGGGATGGAGTCCAATGTGAATTTTGTTAAAGACTGGTTCTGTGATCATTGAAATGGCCACGCTGGTATTGACCTCCATTAGAACCAGGTGACCATTTAACCAGACGTTTATTTTGATTGGTTCTGATTTGGATATTGTTATGCAATTTACCTGTTCCAAACCAGATGTAGGTACACTTTCCAGGGTGTGTACTCTCCTGGATACTGGCCTGTAAGTTGTCTAATTCAATTTAGGTCTGATGGGACTTTTTTGCTTGTCTTGAGTCCACATTCTGGCAGCAATTACAATGGCTTGCCGACCCGGATTCTGAAGAAAATTTTAACTATTTGGCCAAGGTTTGGCTTTGTTTTGGGCTTTTGCTGCATGTTGACCTAGAAGCTTTCTGTTTAGGGTATGTCCTGAGTGAGGCTATACAATTGCCTTCACTCAAGTGGTGTCCCCAAGCTCAGTAGGACTAGCAAAGGTGTCCACTTCCCTTGGAATACCCTGCAACTCATATGCTCCACTTGCTACATTTTGCAGTTGTGGTGACCGTTTTAAGTTCATTTGGGCTTCAGCTAGTAGGTTCTTTTGCATAGTTACATCATTAATCCCCCATATCAAATCATCTCACAGCATCTCATGAAGGGTTAAACCAAAGTCACATGTCTCTGCCAGTCACCTTAACCTCATCAAAAATCCCAACACGGATTTCCCTGGTTCTCGAATTGCCAAGTAAAATCAATGGCATCTCAGAATTGGAGGAGGCTTGGGGTCATAATATTTCTTAACTAAATCTGTCAACTCTTGAAAGGCATTAGTACCTGGTGCCTCAGAGAAACTTAGGCTCCTAATAACTGAAAAAGCTGCAGGTCCACAAGCTGTTTTAGAGCTCCACAAGGAGAATTACTTATTCTCTTTCATTTGTCCCAGTGTCATTTGCTTGGAAAAATAATGCATTCTTTCCACATACTGGGCCCAATCTTTGATGGCAGCATCAAATGAGTCAAGCTTCCCAAATGACAGCATGATGCCAGAAATGCTTACCCAACTCAAAGACAATGTTGCAAGCAAATTTCTTCAAAAGCTTGTTTAGCTCTCTGTGAAATACCTCCACAGAAGATGATATCCTGGCACCAAGTCACCTTTTATTTACACATGGAGAGTCCTTGACACTGATCCAGCTTCCTCAGAACCAGCTTTCAGAGTGAACATGATGTCAAACACTTCTGTTTATATCTGTCAGCTAGGGCTCCTCAACTGGACCAGACTAACAGGTCCAATCATGGAATTCATATTCTATGAGGTCCTCCCGGCTGATGTTGTTACAATCACTGCAATATATAGGAAAGCTTGCAACCTGATTTCAAAGACAATGTCCTCTGTTCGCTTTTCCATGGCAACATGAAACCCATCAAACCAATTAGCTGTCCTTAAACCCAATCTTCTATGATCTTAGAAGTAAATGTACAATAAAACTGCTCAGAGTTCAGTGCCAATAACACTTTTTGGGAATGTGAGTAACTCATCATCTATACATTTTACTTTCAGAAATAGCTTCCATTAACCCCAGCCACAAATACTTGCACCTTCTTTCTCATAAAATAAAGCCCTTGAACTTCCTTTAAACTCTAACAATCAACCAACCAAGTCTTACTGCTAATGCTGTCGGGAGGAGTTTAAATTAATTTGAGCAGTGGGGGTGTACAGAACATTAGCAGAATAAGGGCACAGAATCATACAGTAAAACAATCAAGTCAGAGGGAATGCAACAGTATCAATTTCAAGGCAGTAAGGCAAGTCTGAATGGTCTGTAATGCCAGGAGTATCGCAGGTAAAACGGATGAGTTAAGGGCGATGACTGACACATGGAAGTGTGATATAGTAGCCATTGCAGAGATGTAGCTGAGGGAAGGGAAGGATTGGCAACGCATCATTTCAGGATAGAAAATCTTCAGGCAAGACAGAGGAGGGGGTAAAAGAGAAGGAGACATGGCATTATTAAAATTTAAGAGTCAGTTACCACAATAGGGAGAGATGATATCTTTGAAGGGGCATCGAATGAAGCTTTGTGGGTACAGCTTAAGAATAAAAAGGCACAGCCACATTGCAATGTGTTTATTATAGACCCCCAGACAGTCAGCAAGAAATTGAGGAGCAAATTTGTGCACAATCTTGGCAGTGTGTAAAAATAATACCAAAAAGGTAATTATAGTCAGTGATTTTAACTTTCCCAATGTTAACTAGGATAGACATAATATTAAGGGATTAGTTGGAGTGAATTTATGGAAATGTGTGCAGGAGAAGTTTTTAGGCCAATATATAGAGGGTCTAACAAAGGACAGAACTGTTCTGGACCTAATTCTGGTAAATGAAGCTGGACAGGTGGTTGAGTCAACAGTGGGGAAGCATTTTAGTGATAGCGATCAGAACATGGTACAATTTAAGCTTACTAATTTAAGCTACAAAGAAGTAGACAACTTGTGAAAAAAAAAGTTTTGAAATGGGGAGGAGAGAATGGATTTTAGTAAAGTAAGGCAGGGTCTGGCCAAGGTAAACTTGAGAACAGCTACTAGTGGGGAAACCTACAGAAGAGCAGTGGGGGCATTCAAAAGGAAATGGGGAAGGTACAAGACAAACATATTCCCTCTATGGTGATAGGAAGGGGTAACAAGCCCAGAGAACCATGGATGACCAGAGATATTCAGGATGCGGTAAGAAGAAAAAGAGGCTTTTCGCAGATACAAGGGGAGCAAATCAGCAGAGGCATTAGTGGAGAACAGAAAGTGTAGTATGTAGCTCATGAAAGCAATTAGGAAAGCAAGAAGAGGATATGAGAAAGCACTGGCTGGTGAAATTAGGGAAAATCCCAAGCTATTCTGTATGTATATCAATGGGAAGAGATTAACCAGGGAAAGAGTAAGGCCTATTAGGGACCAAGGGTCAATCTGTGTGTGGAGCCAGAGGAGATTGGTAGAGTGTTAAACCAATACTCCACATCTGTCTTCACCCAAGAGAATGAGGATGAAGGTATGGAATTCCAGGGGAGAGACTATGATGTACTTGATCAAATAGACATGGAGAAGGACAAGGTATTGGAGGTGATGGCAAATTTAAAAGTGGACAGATCTCCAGGTCTGGATGAATTGTAACACAGGCTGCTGTGGGAGGCAAAGGAGGAGACTGCAGGGGTACTGATCCAAACTTTTAATTACTATCTGGCTATAGGGGAGGTGCGAGAGGACTGGAGAACAACTAATATGGTTCCAATATTTAAGAAAGGTTGTAGAAATAAGCCAGAGAACTACAGACAAGTGAGATCATGTCAATGGCGGGGAAATTGTTGGAGAAAATTCTGAAAGATAGCATCTACCTCCACTTGGAGAGGCAAGGTTTTATCAGGGATAGTCAGCATGGCTTCATCAGAGTGAGATCATGCCTAACAAATTTGATTGAATTTTTTGAGGGGGTAACCAGGGGTGTACCTAAGGGATATGCAGTTGATGTAGTTTCATATGGATTTCAGCAAAGCCTTTGACAAGGTCCCACAAAAGACACTTATCAAGGAGGCAAATGCACATGGGGTACAGGGTAATTTGATGAAGTGGATTCAAAATTGGCTCAGTTGTAGGAGACAGAGGGTGATGACAAAAGGCTGCTTTGGTGACCAGAAGCCAGTGTCCAGTAACATACCACAGGGATCTGTGTGGGTCCCCTACTAGTCATCATTTATATAAAGGACATGGGCGATGGTGTGGGGTGTTGGATTAGTAAATTTGCAGATTGCACAAAGATTGTTGAGTGGTTAACAGTGTGTTTGAGTAACTTGGACTACAAAAAGATATGAATGGGATGGTCAAATGGTCAAGTGACTGGTGGAATTTAACCCTGAAAAATATGGGGAGATACATTTTGGAAGGAGTAATTTAACAAGGAAAAATTCAATGAATGTCATGACACTAGGAAGCTCTGGGCACAAAAGGACCTTGCAGTATTTGTTCATAGATCTCTGAAGGCAGAAGGGCATATTAGCAGGGTGCTGGAAAAGGCATAGGGAATGCTTCCTTTATCAGTCGAGGCATAGATTACAAAAACAGGGAAATCTTGTTGGATAGACACAAAAAAACTGCAGATGCTGGAATCCAAGATAGACAAACAGGAGGCTGGAAGAACACAGCAAGCCAGGCAGCATCTGGAGGAAAGGGCAGTCAACATTTTGGATATAACCCTTCTTCAGGACTGGATGTGGGGTTAGGGGGAGCTGCAGATGAAGAGAGGTGAAGGGGGTGTGGTGGAATGGTGGTGATAGGTGGACACTGGTGGTAGGTAAGACCTGGTTGGTTGATGGGAGGGATGAATCCAGTTGGTGGCTGGAAGGGAGGGTCAGAAAGTGGAATGGAAGGGAGGAGGTGGGGCTGGAAAGGGAGACGGGTTATGGATGGGAATGAAACCCCCTTCCTTGAAACCCCCCAAAATCCCACCCCTGAACCTTGCTACAAATTCACCATCACCCCTTACCTCGAACTCTCTGAGGCCGAACGGTCTGTCCTCAGTAAAGGGCTCACGTTCGTACCCCTCTGCCCCCACATCAACGATTTCTGTGCTCGCCACGACATGGAACTCTTCTTCTGCTGGTTTTCCCTTATGCCATCTTGTTCGATAAAGATTCCCAACCACCCTCTGAGGAAGACTTCTCCCACCTTCAACCTTCCTCCTCCTCTTAGACACCCTCTGCTGGCCTCTTACCCGCCCTGGACCTCTTCATTGCTAACTGCCAGTGTGACATTGACCACCTCGATTTTTCTACACCCCTCACCCACTCCAACCTCTCCCCCACTGAACATGCAGTGCTCTACTCTCTCCACGCCAATCCCTATTTCACTATCAAACCCACTGACAAAGGCAGGGCAGTGACAGTTTGGAGGATGAACCTCTACGTCGCAGAGGCCGAATACCAACCCTCCAACACCCTGTCCTACCTCCCCCTTGACCATGACCCCACCATGGCCCATCATGCCACCATCTCCCACACTGTCCATGACCTAATCGCTTCCAGTGATCTCTGCTCCACTGCCTCCAGCCTTACAGACCACCAGCCCCGCACTGACCGGTTCCACCTGCTCCCCAAGATCCAACTACCCTGGCCAACCAATTGTCTCCGCATGCTCCTGCCCCAGCCCTGACTTCATTCTGTCCCCCTTGGTCCAGGCACTCCCCACCTACTCCTGGGACACAAAACACGTCCTCCACCTCTTTGGAAACTTTCAGTGCCCTGGCATTCAGTGCTTCATCTTTACTATGGACGTGCAATCCCTATACACATCTAAACCCCACAGGTTGGCCTAGAGGCCCTCAATTTTCTCCTTTCCAACAGACCCATCCAGTCCACCCCTACCAATACCCTCCTCAGCCTCACCGAACTAGTCCTCACCTCAATAACTTTTCCTTCAATTCTTCCCACTTTCTTCAAATCCAGGGGATTGCCGTGGGCACTCGCTAGGCCCCAGCTACACCAGCCTGTTTGTTGGTTATGTTTGACAGTCCATCTCCAGGACGTACACTGGTTCTGTTCCCCAACTTTTGTGCCATTACATCGATGACAGCATTGGTGCTACATCCCGCACCCAGGCTGAACTGATGCAGTTCATTGACTTCGCTAACAACTTACACCCCTCTCTCAAATTCACTTGGTTTATCTCACACACATCCCTCCCCTTTCTTGACCTCTCGGTTTCCATTTCTGGTGACAGTTTATAGACCAACATTTACTATAAAGCCACAGACTCCCATAGCCACCTAGACTATACCTCCTCCCACCCTGTATCCTGTAAAACCCCATCCCACTTTCCCAAATCCTCCGTCTCTGTTGCATCTGCTCTGACAAGGAGACTTTCCACTTCCAAGCATCCTGGATGTCCACCTTTTTCAAACAACAATCTTTTCCCCCCCTCTGTCATCCAGACAGCCTTCCAAAGTGCCTCCTCTATTCCCCACTCCACAGCTCTTAACCACACCCCCCAAGCATAATAAAGATAGACTCCCCTTGTATTCACTTTCCAGCCCACCAGCCTCTTCATCCAATGTATCATCCTCAAACACTTCCACCAACTCCAATGAGACCCCATCACCCGGAACATCTTCTGCTCCCCACCCCTGTCTACCTTCCGCAAGGACCATTCCCTTCGCCACTCCTTACTTTGCGCCACACTCCCCACCAACCACTCCAACTCGCCCGGTACCTTCCCCTGTAACTATAAAAGATACAATACCTGCCCATACACCACCTCCCTCACCTCCATTCAAGGTCCTAAATAGTCCTTCCAAGTGAGACAGAGCTTCACCTACATATCCTCTAGCCTAGTCTATTGCATCCGGTGCTCCCGATGTGGGCTTTTCACTGAACATCCTCATCATGTAATGGCTAGCATAACCTCCCGGTCACTGCCAATTTCATCTCCCCCTCCACCCCAAACTTCCCCTCTGACATGTCCGTCCTCAGCCTCTCCAGTGTCGCAGTGATTCAGAATGCGAATTTGAAGAACAACACCTTGTCTTCCGCCAGGGCACCCTACAGCCCGTAGGACTCAACATTAAGTTTCAAATTACCTTCCCATCCACTCCCCAGCTCCCCAAACAGCCCCACTTCCTCCTTTCCATTCCATCTTCTGACCTTCCCTTCGAGCCACCAACCAGATTCATCCCTCCCATTGATCAACCAGGTCATACCTACCACCAGTGTCCACCTATCACCACCATTCCGCTACAGCCCCTCCAGCCCTATCTTTATCTGCAGCTCTCCTTACCCCCACATTCAGTCCTGAAGAAGGGTAATACCTGAAACGTTGACTTCTCCTTTCCTCCAGATGCTGTCTGGCTTGCTGTGTTCTTCCAGCCTCCTGTTTGTCTACTAAAATCTTGTTGGAGTTGTGTAGATCTTTGCTGAGACCCAAGCTAGAATAATGTGTGCAGTTCTGGTCACCACATTACAGGAAGGATGTGATGGCACTGGAGGGGATAAGGAGGAGATTCATCAGGATGTTGCCTAGGATGGAGCATTTAAGTTATGAGGAAAGTTAGACAGGCTTGAGTTGTTACCAATAGAGCAGAGAAAACTGAGGGGCGATCTGATTGAGGTGTAAAAGATTATGAGAGGTATGGTCAGAGTAAATAGTCAGTCACAAGAGTACACAGGTTCAAGGTGAAGAACAGGAGATATAGGAAGGATGTAAGGAAAAACGATTTTACCCAGAGGGTGGTGACGGACTGGAATGCACAGCCCAGAAGGGTGGTAGAGGCGAATTGCCTCACGTCCTTTACAAAGTACCTGGATGAGCACTTGGCATGGCAATAACAGTCCACAAATGGGATTTGGTTGAAGGCCAGGTGTATGTCATGTGTTAGTGTAAACCTGATGGACTGAAGGGCCTCTTCTGCTCTGAATGATTCTATGATTGGAAACACTTATTTTAATATGCACATGCAATAGCCAATACTCGCTGTAAATCATTTGTGTTGATTCTCAATGCTGTTTAGAATGTGCATCAGGATTAGCAGTTTCACAAATGGTTTCATGAATAATGTACTCAGTATTTGTCCAGTTTAGTTTCTTCAAATATTTTAACATAATCTTTCCCCCCGCCCCCAATGTTTCTTTCAAGGAAAAAGCCAAACCACCAGGACAAGTCTTGGGGTCTTGATGATGTCATCGTGGTTCTGTCCCTTTAAATTACTCTGCGACCATCTCAAAAACCCAAGTTGCTCTATAGGCTTCCGTTCCAATTGCCGCTACATTGTAGTAAATTGATCTTTCTAGGAAATGTTTCATTTCCGATTTTCAGTTCATGTTTCTCCAGCCATTAAATCGGTGCACATGTCAGTGTATATGTCATTAATAATTTCAATTTAAAAAGAACACCTTGCTTCACAATTAAACCACGAACGCAGCATCAAATTAACCACACGTCCCCAAAACTTGCTCTCATGAACTCGGTCCATTCCACAATTTCGTACAGAAATATGCTTTTCAGCTAAGTAAAATAATGGACAGAAAATAATAAAACCTACTAAATTACCATTGAATGGAATCGTATGGAAGACATTGTGCAGGTAAAGCGAGAGTACACAGGAGAAAGAAGCCAGCGCTGCAAATCAATGCTTTACATTAGTAGTTCTTCAAAAAAATAAAACCTTCAAGCTCAACGAGTTTCGTATTATTAAGTAAAACAATGTTCCGCATACAAATTATATTAAGGAGATGACTAAGCCGAAAAAAATCCAGGCTTGGATAGAAAGCGAATAAGGAAATAAATAATGATACAAACACACACAAAGAATATTGCAGGATACTGCCAATACCGAGCGAGTGCGGACTCTACAGCGACTTCTAGCGAAATTACCGCAACCCTTTCCTTGAATCTCCTGCCAGTTCGCATTGCTGCTGTCAGCCGACCCCATTCCCAGATCTAGGGAGGGCGTGATTGATGGAAGGACAGCGGTTTCTAAACTCCCGATTTTAATTTTTACCACTCCCCCCCTTTTCCCGGACAACCTTTATTCCTGAAACAGCAAATTATTCTTAAAGAAAAAACTCAGGACGGAGAATTAACGCTAAGACCTTCCTGGGTCCTAGCGCCGTATTTCTTCCCCTCACTGAACCGCCGAAGTTACATCAGACTTCTCCTCAATTCGTCGATCGATTTGCTTTCGATTTGCATATTTTATTTGTTAAGGGAGCTGAACTATCGCTGTACGGAATTCTTTAACGTTTTAATACGTTAATCAAAGACCATTGTCATTATTTTTAAAAAGTCTAACCTGCTTGAGTTACTGTTTGTCAAGTGAGGGGTCTCTGTGAATGATATTGTTGAGGCAGTGAAATAAAACAATATATATTTTACCTCATTCGGAAATGTGGCATCCCAGTAACCACATTGAGCATCATACTTTCCAACTTGTCCTCACCGTTTCGCGAACTGAATCACTTTTAGTCCAGGCCCAGGGCCATTTCCGCGTATTCTTATGGATAATATAAAGATTGACTGTAAGTAAAATATTCCTGAATTGCGTTCTATTGAGAGCAGAGCCTATTCCTACTGTGGCAGGAAGCCAGTTAGAGTTGAAAGTGGTCGCTCCAAGATGGGGTCCAATTCTACTGTGCAGGATTTCTAAACCTGAACAAACTCAATCTATGGGATATCACTTCCAGTATATGCCAACTTTTACCAGAAACCTGAAAAACGTCATCTTTGAAGCTTTTGCTAGCCAAGATCACTTTCTGAAGATGGCTGTCCGTCATCAGGTCCCTTTCTACCAAACTACAGCTTTCCCGAAATAGCTGAGACGAGAGAGATGTTTGCTACAACACTGTGTGCTATTTCTTTCAGAGCAGAAAGTGTGCAGCTAAAACTGTCTTCAGGAATTCGAAAAAGCTTCCAATTGCTTATCGATTTTACTGGTCACCGGTGTATCGACCTTCCTACTATTAAGGCTGTTCATTGTAATAGCGATCACTTTCATTCTGATTTATTTCATATTTTTGGGGTTGAATCCAGAAACCTTGCCTTCCGTGATATGAAAAATAATCTCGTTTAACTGAGTTCCCTGACACAATCAGTGAAACACAACCTTCATTTGGACAGTACTTTCACCAGAGCCGAGTGGGTGAAGTCATCTGAAAAGTTTCATGGGAGGAGAAATGAAGCGGTATACTTGTAAAGGGCTGAATACATCACTTCAAGCGATGAGATTCCTCCCTCAGTAACCATTGGGCACTAGGACCGAGAAGGAGCCTATATGTCGTTGGTAAGTCTACCTTAAACCCAACCCATGCCTGCTTTTCTGCGCCACTCTGCGTGCTTTATGGAGAGTATAGTTCAGACGCAGATAGTACACACATTTCACAGTGGGGTCTGCGTAAGGAACACCTGTTTCAAAGCAGCCAGCAACCCAGCATTGGACTTGCAGATCTTTCTGCTGCTGAAGGCGAGCGTGTGAAGGCTCAGACACTCCTTCAGATCTTCCTCAAGTCTTTTGGATAATAAAAAAAGGTGACGTTTGGGGAAAAAAATAAGATCAAAGTTTTTGGATTGCCCCAGCGAGCACCGTGCGATCTATATTTCTCAAGGATTCATGCTGATGTATGCAGTCTTTTATAGAGTAAAAACAGCGCATGCCTTTCTGGAGTCAGAATCCATAAATTCTGACGTAGCCTTGTTCATCTAAAAAAAAACCCAATAACGCCGGGTTTTAAGTTGCTATGATCATCGTTATCTTCTTCCAATGGAGAAACTACGAATTTTTATTCTCAATGCAGCTGGATCGCCTGAAGATCAAACAGCCTGCTAGACCTGGGATTATTTAAAAAAAAACAATATGTTTATGTGTGAGTATAAAGTGGTGGTTTCATAGACTACAGCGATTGACCTTGAACCTGCCCCAAACCAAAACAGCATATCACTTTTTATGTATGTTTTAATGGATTGCAGTCAAAACAATACATTCTAAAGAGCAACAAAAAGAGGAAAACACACGAGAGATCAATTTGGGCTGACACCTATATTCTTGTTTTTTTTTGTTATTACCAGAAGCAGAATCGCCGGCGGCGACTGATGGCTCCGTTAGGTGAAGTTGGGAACTATCTTGGTGTCCAGGATGCAATACCTTTTGGGAATGTGCCCGTTTTGCCGGTGGATAACCCGGTTCTCCTGAGTGATCACCTCGGCCAGTCCGAGGGGGGTTTGAGCAGGGGCTCAGTCACGGACCTGGCTCACTTAAAGGGGATCCTCAGGCGGAGACAGCTGTACTGCAGGACTGGCTTTCACTTAGAGATTTTTCCTAATGGAACTATCCAGGGAACCAGACAGGATCACAGCCGCTTTGGTAAGTAGCAGAGAGACAAAGCATCTAATTGCCCTTAAGTAGGTCATAAAAGAAGCGTCTTATGATTCTTTTCCCCTCCTTTTCACGACAATGCCAGATGGAAGAGTTTAATACAACGCAGCTCCACAATATAAGCAGACAGCAGTTGGAACGTATTTTGATTCCTATAACGTGATCTAAGAATATCAGACATGACTAAATGATAGGATCATCGTATTAATTTAGGTGTATGGTAACGGCAGTTCTTTATAAATATATCAGCATATCCTCTCTGTCTATATGTACCTATTTGCGTGAGGATTTTACGTAAATTCGGTTTAGATAATTAACTTTCAAAATGATAGGATGCGGAAAATGGATAGGCTAGCTGACAGCGGTCCTGGCTCCGTGTGTGTACAGAAAAACAGATTCAGGCTAATGGTGCAATGATACGATCATATGGGACCATTAATTTAGGTGCATAGCTATTGGATGCTGACTAAGACGATTTGAAACATATGTCTGCGGCCGCCCATCTACCTGGCGCTACTACATAATTCAATGATCTTGTAAAAATGTCATTTTACTGGGACACTAGACTAGAAACTAACTGAGAATCTGTATGTTTAGATCCTGCTGAGTTGCCCCATTTGTGCAATTAGACAGGTAAACTGCAAAAAAAAACAAGCAGTGGGGTTGTATTGTCGAAGTTGGACATGGATTGCAAACGCAGTGGACTGCTGCAATCATATGACTCACTGATGGAGGTGATTGTTGGGGCGATCACAGCAAAGACTAATTTAACATATCGCCGTACATTATTAACCAGGCTTTTCCTCAATCTGTCTTTGAAAATGCACAAGAGGCAATTCGGCCACGTGTGCGCCATGACCTTGCCATGCATTGTTTGTCCTGGTAGTTGATTGAGAGAGGTTTTAATGTCAAAAAGCACCGATGCTGCTGACCAGGGTGTCCATCGAGAGTTTCCTTTCCCAGCAAAGGGCTCTTATCCAAGCCTCTGCCTCTGGGTTCACGCCTCCAGCAGGTGTCTGTACGGCGGCCGCACTGCTACATTTCCAGAGCACCAGTGATTCCCCCGGGTCCTAATGCACACCCTGAATGCATTTGTGGCAGAAAGTCAGTGTAACGGGAAGATACCACTTTCTTTCTCAAACACCAGTGTGGTCTAAACTATGGGCATAATGAGACAGATTCCTAAAACGCAAACGAAGATGAATGTTTGGAATTCCCGCAATCATTATCATCTATACTCTAACGCTTTGTAAAATATTTTCAATGCAACATTTGAAATGAATTTAGTAAAGGGAAACTTTTTTTAAAAAAAACCGTTTGGAAAAGATTTTTTGTTGTTCGGCGGTAAAGTATCATTTCGCATAGAAACCACTTTCACCCTGTTTCGCGGGTGGGCCGGAGTGGGAGGCGGGGAGTGAGAATACAGATTCATGCAGAATCTGAACGTGTGAAGTTTGATCCCTGTGGTGGCGCAAGAATATAACAGCAGACCCTTTACCCCCCGCTGCACACACACACACACAGACACAGACAGATAGGGCACTCTCTAGATTCTGGATATTAGCCATATTGGTGCAGGAATATGAGTTTCTTTTGCACAGACTTTATGCTTTTCCAGACCAATCTACAGGCACCAGTGCATTTAGTTCCTTCTGCCTGTTGTTTTATAAGAAGGGGATTCATTCTTTTTGTTTCGTCGTTAGTGAAAGTCTATTTCTTTTTCTGCTTCCCGTCCTATCTGTCTTCCTCCGGTCGACCCTTCTCTATGTGCGCTTACCTGGAGCTGCTTAAAGCAGCTGCCGTCTCTTTTACTGCAGTGACCCCTGCCCTTCACTACCTTGGTGCTGGATTGCATGCACTTTGCTACATTTCATAAGACGTTTTGTTTGGTTTTAACCCAGAGAAGTTTTAAGTTAAAATTTTCCTTTAAAAAAGACTCTTCTTTCAAGTAAAGGCATTAGATATCACCAGCGACTTTTACTTTCTGAGTCTAATCCTGAAGGTCATAGTTTTCTGGCAGCTGATGAACTGGGTACCGCAGTGAGTGAAAAGTCCGTCAAGTAACTGGATTTGAATCGATTTCATTTGAATCGACTAGGGATTGCTGTGAAAGCTGCTGTTAATAAAGATGAATATATGAAAATTAGTACTAAACTGCTCAAGGACAGTAAAGAAGTGTCTCATATCATGGAATTCTTGATGGGTGAGGTGGGCGAGTGGGGGAATAATTTGCTCTTCTGTTTAATTGCCCTTTAATGATCCATCCAGGAATTCAGACCAGCACTTCACAATTATGTGGTGGCCTTTCACTACAAAAAGGATTGACAGAAAAGCTTTGAAATAAACGGTCACCAAAGTGGAAACGCTAACATACTGATGAATCTTTTACATGATTGACGTTATCTCTTTATATGTTAACATTCAGTAGGGCTAGTATACTTGGTGCAGTTCCATGCACTTTGGATAACTTTTCACTTCAAGTTAAGAAATTTGTTCGTACAAATCATGTTCAGTGCTTATTTCACACGGTGCTAGTTTAATGTTTAACTCATAGCACAATCGTATTCCATAAAAGAATGCAATCAGTTTAGTTGCAAACTCTGAAGTGAATTGCTCTCTTAAGTGTACACTGCTGCAGTTTGCAGAGTGCATTGCCTAAAATACACGGGTGTGGGGGGAGGGAGGGAGATGCTGGCTACTACGCCAGTGTGCAGCATTTTTCTCCTTCAAGGTCTCAATCGCTCGATATGCATCAGTAGATGCGGCGTTTTCCTTGCTGGCTTGTCTCATTTGTTGGAGTTTCTGCAGTGTGCTTTGACTGCAAGCTGCAGATATGTCTAACGTTTAATGTTTAATGTAACATTCTTCGATTGAGGACACTTTCCAGATTGAACTCCGCTGGGAAATTCAGTAACTGGAAAGTGTAGGCGTGTCTTTTGTGCCTGCAAAACTAAAGCCTAAAAAAGCTGACGAAATACACAGCAGATGGACGTGTTCTGAATAAATACCACCGTCTTAATTAAAACCAATTTAGTTTCATAGACCGATCTTGAAGTTTCATGGTCAACTTTTGTTTAGTTTCATTATTGAGTTGAACATTGCAGACTGCGGCTATTGAGCTGATTGAAATTGGATGACCCATTGCATCTTAGTTTCTATGTGTAGTTGCTGTTGGAGGTTTAGGGCTACGATCAAGGACTATAAAGGCTCTGAACATGATAACTTTGCCGGCGCTAGGACCACGCAGGAGACCTGAGTTTATTATGGGGGCGTTCCCGGTTTAATACCTTTGTACTAATGTGTGTATTTCATATTGTTTTCCTCCATACACGTTATTCGTTCGAGCATATGTTTTCAATTAACCAGATTTATCCGCCTATAGACGCATTTAATTACATTTTAGCATGTCATTTAGTCTAGCATTGATATACAATGGGAACAATAAGACTAGACACGCCCCAAGTCATTCATCTTTCATGCACTAACTGAAGGTAAACGACGCAGGCGTTCTGTGATCTCACTCCATTTTTTGGAGTCACGTATTCTGTGCTTACTGTTAATATATTGGTGTGGCATTGATATTTGCGCACAAAGTCTATCTTATTCAGAATTCACGGTCACAGGGCTGAAATCAGTGGTATGCTGGAGCAATTTATGGGGGAGAGGCTGGTTTCATTCTAACTTCTGAAAACCCAATACCTCAAGGTGTCAGCTGAAAAAATATTACCCAGGAGTGCTGCAAGCTGGGTGCTGCAGTTGGCATGCCAATCATTTCCCGAGTACCACAAGTAATATTTTAAGAAAGGAGGGCAGTTATTCTCGTGGGGCAGTCCCTGTTTCCTCGCCCCAACACTTGCAGTTATCTTTACTGAAGCTGAGGGCCACCCATTTTGCTTCCATTGTGTTCTCAAGTTTTAAATCTTTGTTTTCGCTTTAGTTAACATGTTAAAACCTGGCATACAGACAGGTATTGAACAAACAGATAGAATTGTCCCAATTATTCAATCTCATCCTCGAAGCCAAACATAGAACCCAAAAGGTCAGCCTTTATTTTCTGGACTATTCTGCACATTTGGTTCTGTATTTTTTGAGTGCTAGAACTCCATCCATGAGGCAAAATTATCACCTTGTTCTATGACCCCCCCCCACCACCTATACCCACCCTTCCATCTCCTTCCTTAGTACTTGAGCAATTCCTCTCTTTCACCTGGTGAAGAGAGTAGCTTCCTGACTCTCTGTCCATAAGTAATGCTGCTGCACTTTGCTGGCTGCCAAGACCTATGGTGAACCCACACACATTTCCTTTTGTTTTCTCCTCTTAGGAGTGAGTTGGCCTGAATTTGATGGCTGGCTTAGCAGGATTGTTTCAACAGGGAACTCTGAGTTCCCCCCCATTCCATTCCTTGTGCTGGATGCTATGTCATGCTGTGCAACTGGACTGATTCCATTTGCATTAATTTTAGTAAGCTTTTGCAGTTTGCTCTTGGGAGGAAAGTTTTCCTCCAAGTGGTTGGCTTCAAGCATTTTTACATTTGTTTTTAGTAGACACTTTGAATTATTGAGCATTCATTTCTTTCAGGTTGGAATGAGGCCAAGATTTTTCTCATACTACAGTGCAGCTTAGGGTTTGTACCAATCAAGGAACAAACCTGGGGCCTCGCTGGCTTTGTGGCTCAATCTGTACCACATTTTTATAATTTCTGATTCATTTCTTAGGAGAGCTCCACAGTTTGTCATATACATATGTTACTGTGTCATGAGTGAGGTAATTAGATACTTAGACTGTACATCATGGTCTCAGCTGTCCTTTTGCTGAAGGCAACAAGTGGATGCCAGGTACTTGCTCAAGAAAGGTATTGGCAGAAATGGAGACAGCAAATAAGAAACATAGTCACCCTGGACCACACTCATTAACCTACAGGACTGGGAGGAATTCCAAGATTACTATCTTTGAGGTTCATTATTTTTAATATCTTACCTTGCTTCTGAAACTCTGCCTGAAAAATATAAACACTTTTTCTGTCTATGGACAGTGACTTCTCAATATTCCTAGAGAAGATGCTGACCTTATTCCGAGATGTCCATCACAGGCGTCAGGAAGGCAACATATCATTTGGAAATCCCATTTGTCATTACAAAAACATCTGTCTCTACTCCACCTAGTAAATTCAGCATTTCTATTGCCCATGTCTGCAGTCAAATCTTCTTTGGTGCCAAGACTTTGTTACTTTACTGCATTGGCCCAAGCTTTGGCAGTAGATTGACTCCCAGCTGACATATGAGCATGGCAAGAAGAATGGACAGAAAATAAAACTGGTATCAAACAAACAGCATACACCACTTCCTCTATTCTAATTTCCTAACATTCTCTCCCTGAACAAATCCATGTAGCTTCAAATTGAGGACAGTCCTCCAGTAACATGCCCACTAGCAATTCTGCAGGGTATGCCTAGACAGGGAGTTCTATAACAGTTAGTTATTGAGGTTGGAGGGGTAAAGTAAAGGATTGTCTTTTGGTTCCAACTCGGATGACCTGATTCCATTCTTGCCCACTGTTAATAAATATGTACCCTCCAAAAGGCATTGCTGAATTTCTACTGAAAACTTGAATCATAGTAGATTTCTTTTTTTCTTGCCTGGGAAACTTTAAGTAGTCCCTTTGCTGAGGTCAGTTCATTCAGCACAGACCAGCTAAGAAACTTGGGAAATTTTCTGGGCTGTTTAACTGAGTGCTACACCACATTGTGCAATTCTGGGCAGGTTTTTTAAAAGCTTAGTTTACTAGAAAACAAGATCATAACTACTTCCCTGCACGTTACTATGCTGCAGCCTCTCAAATTGTTTTTCATACATTGTCATCTTATTGATCTTCCTTGACCTTGAGGACTGAAATTCTCCAAAGATTTGTCACCTTTTGCAGAATTCAGAACAGCTATTTTCAGCTGACAGTGCACTTGAAGCTGCATGAGACAGTGTCTATAAAAATATAATGTATAGCTCTTTCATTTTGTGTTCCATTATTTATTTCGCTTCTTAGTTTAAGTGTAAAAGGGCTAAGTATGCCGATAGTTCTCAGACAAAATCATAATATCTTCCAAAATACACAGCTTCTGTTTCAATCACAATTTAAATTAATTCAGTTTCAGGGATCCTAAAATGGGTTCATTGAACTAAACTTAGCGAATTCACCTTTTTTATATTGTTGGCATTCATAGTGTTCATACACTGCAAGTGTGTGGTCAGAGCCACTATCCCTTCTTAAAGAAAACAGGACAGTTGTGTGCAGTTTGCTAAATATTCAAGCATGTATGGTTGAGACTAAGTGACCCAGGCAATCACATCCTTTTGGTAGAAAACAAAGTGCAGTTGATTTAGAAAAGAATGTTGCTCCGAAAACTCCACATGGCGTTTTATCAGAGTAACTGTCTTTAATGTTACAATCATTTTAAAATATAGTGTTCAAGTCAGTACTATTTTAGTCTCACACACTCATGGCTCCATGCTCACAATAACTTTAATTCCATTTTACTATCTTTAAAGTCTCACAAAATGCGTGTGTTGAATTAAAGTTGCCATGATCAGGATTTCACCTTACTGGCACTTGCTGCTACTTGCTCCACTACTTTGCTAAACTACTTATTAGATACATGATTTAAAGTAGAGTAACTTCTAACTCCTAGTACAGTAATACAATATAAATCAATCGCAATCTTTGTTTGAGCAGCTGAAAAGAATTACATAGGGGTAATTCTTCTGCTCATAACTACGATGGCATGTGCTCATCAAATAAACTGGCTTATGAGCAGGCTATTAACGCATTGGGAAGTTTTGTTTTAGTGCAATGGGATATTAACTAGTGATTAGTGGCATAAATTACAGAAAAAAATGCTTTTCACTTTATAACCCAATGTACTCTTGAAGTTGTAAGACATAATGGACAGCTTAAATTTCATATTGACTTGCCAATATAAGCTTAATTAATTTTCAATTGTGCAATAGTGTCAGTATAAAATAAACTACCTCAGTTGGAGGTTAAGTGAAAAGACCAACTCAGTGACAGCACATTGGAATCAGCCAGCAGACTTGTTGCCATATTCCACTCCATTACCATTGCCTTCTGATTGCTATATCTATTCCTTTCCAATTACTGATTGGTCCAATCAACATTCTTTACTGGATATTTTCCCCCTAAAAATAAATGCCCATTTGTTGTTTTATTCCTGTTCATTCATGAGGTATGAGTGTGATTGGCGAGGCTATCATTTATTGCTCTTGAAAAAGTGGTGGTGAGCTCCCTTCTTGAACTACTATGGGGAAGGAAGTTTCAGGTTTTTGATAGTGAAGAAATGGTAATAAAGTTCCAAGTCAGGATTGTGTGCGGCTTGGAGGGGACCTTGCAAGTGGTGATGTTTCCATGTATCTGCTGCCTTTGTCCTTCCAGGTGTTAGAGGTCATTGGTTTGGAAGATATTGTCAGAGGAGCCTGGATGAGTTACTCAAGTGCACCTTGTAGATAGTGGATGCTGCCACTACTGTGCATTGGTGATGAAAGTGGTTGATGAGGTGCCAATCAAGTGTGTTGTGTTGACCTCGATGGTGTTATGCTTTCTAAGTGTTGTTGGAGTTGCATTTATCCAGATAAACAGAGTTTTCTAACACATTACAAACTTGTTCCTTGTAGATAGTGGTCATGCCAGGGGGAGACAGGCAGTAAGTTACTCACTGCAGAATCCCTGGCCACTGACCTGCTCTTGTAGCTAAATTATTTATATGGCTAGTCTAGCTCAGTTTCTGATCAATGGCAGCCCTTAGGATGTTGGTAGTGGGGGATTCAATGAAGGTAATACCATTGAATATTGGGAGCAATTATTAGATTGGGTTTTATTGGAGATGGTCATTGCCTGTCACTTGTGTGATGCGAATGTTACTTGCCACTTGTCTGCCCAACTTGGATGTTGTTCATGTTTTGCTGTCTATGAACACAGGCTCATCAGTATTTGATAAAGACAAGGAAATCACCAGATAAAAGTAAAATTTTAGCTACAAGGCTACTTCACTAAGAACTTACAATTGTATGGTAAATGGAGAACTCACTTCCCGGAATAACATAAAATAAGTAATTCAATCCATTATGTCTCGTACAAGGTTAAATGCCATCACCTGTGCTGGACCCCAAATTAAATGTTAACCTGTGTCAATGCCTGTATTGCAGGTCCGTCTGTGTCATTCCTTAGATTCTGATCACTAAATCCTCCTCTCCCAAGTCTGCATCGTCAGTGTCAAACAATATGGAGAGGATTTTTGGTCCTTCTGTCAGATTTTGTATGTCAAATCTCTGAGACTAGATTCTTTATGCCCTGTAGGCCAAATCCAGAAAAATGTAAAGCATTTTTAACAACCTTAGACAGTCCAGGCAGGACAGGAAGCATTCACTTTTGTAGGCAAACAGTAAGATGCTGATATGGTGAAAATGCTGATCTCAGCCTAAAATACAGATATTTAGCCTCGATATCCGTATTTGTTTGGATTCTAATTTTGTACACTATCATTTCACCTATCAGTCTATCTCTCTGCTTCTGCAGAGATGTTGCTATAAGCTACCAAAACATATGCAGCAAAAAACAATGTATCTCAATATTTTTATAAGAATTCTGTGTAGCATATTTGAAAGAAAGACGTGCATTTATAGAGCAAGTTTTGTGAGCTTAGAGAGTTCCAAAACACTTTACAGCTAATTCAAGACTTTCTGAAGTGTATTAAATGTTGTCATGTAGGAAACTTATAGATTATATAATTTCTAAATAGGTTTTTCGCCATCATGACTAATCTACGTCTTCACCCATTTTGCTATCCCTTACACTTTGGATATAATTGTTTTGGGGAAATATCTACCTTGCATACACATTATCCCTCTCAGAACCTGCAGTTATTGTCCACTGATGTGTTATTGAATAAACTCCTCCTACATATTTGTTCTAATTGCTCATTCATTTCATTATTTTAGCCTGTTGAAAATTATGTGTATGGATATGTATGTGTATGTGTATGGTTTTTGATATTGGTGACCCTCAGGTTATGTTAAACTTTGTCACTATATGGTCTCCGTGTCCTAAGAGTGCTGGGTTTTCCATTTCCCACAAAATATCTGCTTTCTTTTTTACTTTCTTGACGTACTTGGGCCAATGAGCAATCCTCGACTACCAAATCACCTACCAAATTCTTTTTTTCCTCATATCTATTTGGTTTGCTTGAAATCACCAATTAAAATAACATACTTGTTCTTATACCTTTCCTGTGTAAATCATCCACTTTTGTATGAACACCACACAGTCTATTGCATATACCCAATGTTAGCATTGACAGTTTTTAAACAATATTATTTTCTGCCTTCTTTTGTCACCATGTTTCCATAGTGAATAGGGTTACACTACTAACATTGTGTTTTCTAAATGCTGTACAGCCCAGAATGCTTCGTTTATTTCCATCCTCGATTAAATAATCTTTGGTATTTTCAACTCATTATTGTTGCCAACTTTCCTAACAACCTCCACTTCCAGGATCTTATTTCTAATGCTTCTAGTGTTTATGCATACATTTCTTGTTTTGGGGTAGGTACCATAGTGATAATGTTACTGGATTAGAAATCCAGAGGCCCAGGATAAAGCCCCTGGGACATGAGCTTAAATCTCACCCTGGCAGCTGGTGGAATTTTACTTCAATCAATTAATAAACCTGGAATTAAGAGCTAGTCTTAATAAAGGTGACTATAAATGATTGAATTGTTGTTAAAAAAAAACCATCTGTTTCACTAATGCCCTCTAGGGAAGGAAATCTGTCACCCTCCAGACTCATCAACTCTGACTTGGCCTGCAAGTCACTCAGTTATACCAAACTGCCAAAGACAAGTTAAAAGGAATGAAATTGGACTTATCATGTAGCATCTACCTGGGCATCAAAAATGACAAAGGCACATCTGCCCAGATGACCCCGCTCATTAACGTCTGGGGTTGTGCCAAAATTAGGAGAGCTATTCCGTACTCCAGTCAAACAACAGCCGACATAGTCGCACTGATGTAATCATAAGCATACAGTTGAGAAAAAGTTGTCCTGACAGTCCTCTGCATTCATCCTGGAGCTATGAAGTGTCTTGGCATCAGATCAAACCAGGAAACCTCCTGCTGATGTTCACCCACCACCCTCCTTTAACTGCTCATTGGTGCCCCTTCATGTTGGATAGAAGGGACTGACATAGCAAAGGCAAGAAATGTATTATGACTAGGGGACTTCAATACTCATCACCTGTCGTGGCTCAGTAGCACCACTGCTGAGCCTTTAAGGAGTTAGCTGCCAAACTAGGCTGGTGACAAGCGAATCAATCGGAGTGAGAAATATACTGCTTGGCTGCACACTCACCAATCTACCTCCTGATGCATCTGACAATGACAGTATTAGTAGGAGTGAACACTGCACAATCACAGAATCATGAATTGGTTCCAGCATAACAGGAGGCCATTCAGCCCATCATGACTTTGACGGAGCAATTCACCTAGTGCATCCACCCTGTCAAGTCATCACAGGTTCTTAAATGTCTCAAAAACGTCACATCTTATTCTTCTAAACTTCAAAGACATAGGCCTAGTCTGAACAACCTTGCTTCATAAGATAATCATGACACTACGCCAAGTGAGCCTTCTCTGAACTGTTTTTAATACATTTATACCCTTTCATGGTGGCTATGAAATTATTATCAATTTTCATAAAAATCCCCAGCTCAATGATGTTCTTCAGGGAAATAAATCTGCGATTCTCACCTGGTCTGGCCATCTTGTGACTTCAGAATCACAGCAATGTGGTTCACTTATAACTATCTCCTGAAATGGCCTAGCATGCCACTTAATACAAGGATAATTGGGATGGGCAGCATTGGAATTTATCCTCTCAGACAATTAAAATAAAACTCCCCTGCATTAAATTCCATCTGCTAGTTGTTCCTGTCATTCCACCAATCTGTCTTCATCCATTTGAAGTTCTACATTGTCCTCCTCAGCATTCACAAAGCTTCCAAGTTTTGTGTCATCAAGAAATGTCGCTACTATGCTCTGTACACAAAAGTCTAAGTCATTAATATATATCAGGAAGAACAGGAGTCTTAACAACAACCTCTGGAGCACTCCAGTATGAACCTTCATTCATTTCATATATTTAGTCAATAACCACTACTATCTGTTTCCTATTGCTCAGCCAAAATCTTATCCATTTCACTACTGACCCTTATCTTTTTCAGCAAGGGTGTTACAGTTTTAATTGTCTGGTCTGCAGGAACCTTCCCCAAGCCTAAGCATGACTGAAAATTATAGCTAGGCCTCTATAATTTCCACTCTCACTTCCCTTAGTATCTGAGGATGCATCTCATCCAGCCCTGATGTCTCCTCAAGTTTACATGCACACAGTCTATCCAATTTCTCCACTTTAGCAATTTTTAAACTCTTCAGGTATCAAAATTATTTCCCGTTTCACCATGGTCTGTGCCACAGCTTCCTCCTTTGGAAAGACACATGTAAAGAATTCATTTAATACTTTAGCCATGTAATTTGCTTCCATTCATAAATTTCCTGCTGATCTGTCATTATCCATACTCCTCCTTTTACCATCCTTTTACTATTACATGCCTACAGAAGACTTTTGGACTCCTTTTTAGGTTAGCTGCCAGTTTCTTCTCATATTTTGTCATTGCTTTTTTTATTTGTTTTCTCAATTCCCTTCTGAGCCTTCTATATTTGGTTTGGTATTCAATTGTATTTTCTACCTCACATCCGCCATAAGCATGCTTAATCTCTATATCTTTTGTTTGTCGTATCTTTCCCTTGGACAGGAATTTACTGTGACAGTCCTTGTGGAGACAAAGGCTTGTCTTCAACAATGTGGATTCAGTCCATTGTGCTAAATTACACTATTACCCTGCAAAGTGGGATAGATTGCAACTGGCTGCAGCAACTCAAAGCTGTTAGCCTATGTGGACCGCCATCAGCAGCAGAATCTCTAACCTCAAGGCTCAGGCTTAATTGTCTGTACAATTCCTACCAAGCTAGGGTTCATAAGAAGTGGTAGAGAGCGTGCCAGGAGCAGCACTAAGCACAAGTGAGGAGATAACCTTTTGAAGGTTCAACACAGGACCAGAAATTTAACTGGATTAACCATATGCTATGGTTATAAATGTAGATCAGAGGCTGGGAATTCTATACTCGTAACTCATCTCCTGACTAATGTACACAGATCTACATGGAACAAATCAGGAGTACTCTGCATTTGTTTGATTGAGTGCAGCTCCAGCATCACTTAAGAAGTTTGATACCATCCAACACAAAGCATCCTACTTGTTTGATGCACCATTCGTCACCTTAAATATCAACTCATTCCAACAACAGTGCACTGTACCATCTACAAAATGTGCTTTAGCAACTCCCCAAGCTGCTTGGACAGAATATTTCAAACCTGCGACCACCACAAATTAGAAGGAAAAGGGCAGAAAATGGGAACCCCATTAAGTGCATGTTACTCTCAAGATGCATACCATCTTGATTTGTAACTATATCGCTGTTCCTATATTGACCCTTGGCCAAAAACCTGAAACTCCCTTCTATTAGCACTGTGTACAGACACCACATGACTGCAGCAGTTCAACCATGTGACTCACCGCTATTGGGTTGGTTAGGGATGGGCAATAAATGCTGGTCCCTTTGTCATGACTACTGTGCTCATGATGATTTGGGCTCCAGTTTCAATTGTTGCACATCCACCTTCAAGGTCAGATGTTATCCAGGCCATATCAATGATCTGAGAATCTAACATCAGTCCCTCACTGACAAATGTACCTTTGCTTCTTTCTTCACTTGTCAGCTTTTCAAATTTGTGTTATAAGACAACAACTTATTGTTTAAGTTTGTTTTAATGACAGTTTTGAAGCCACATCCTTTTTTCCCTTGTATCAGAGATAAAAGGTACTGCAGATGCTGGAGAATCCGAGATAACAAGCATGGGGCTGGATGAACACAGCAGGTCAAGCAGCATCATA
>JAHRHZ010000264.1:26390532-26419709 GCA_024137785.1 Ginglymostoma cirratum
TTTTAATGGTGACTTTTTTCAGTTTTGCTTATTTTTTTGCTTCCCTTGTACCTTAATTAGTCCAGCTTATTTTAATTACCCACTGTCATCCATTTCACCTGAGTGTTCTCTTTAGTCACAGTATTACACTCTTACCCTCCTCAATGTTTTCCTCTTAATTTTCTGCTGCTGTCATCGAGTATTAATTTCAGCCTTATTCGACTAGCCATAATGTTGATATCAATGACACAGTGAAGGTAAGTTTCTGGTCAGTGGAATTCCCAAGATGTTGACAGCAGGAGGAATGGTGATGGTGATGTTCTTGGTTATCAAGGCAAGACAAATTTACTTTTTCTTGTGCAAGAGAACTCGAGAATTTTAATTTTCTTTTATCAGCATATTAGCATTGCTGGTAAAGCCAGCATTTATTGCCCATCCCTAATTGCCCTTAAACTACTTGAGTCTCTAGATCAATTCAGAAGACAGTGAAGAGTCAGCACATTCCTATACATCTGGAGTCACATGTAGGTCAGACCAGGTAAGGATTACAGACTTCCTTCCCTAAATGATGCAGATGAAGCAGATAGTTCTTTATAACAATGGTTGCAGAGGGCTGAATTGTACCAGATATCAGCTAAGTGTCAGTTTTGGTGAGTTTCATGGAGGGTTTCTTTCTGCAAGTGAGTTTTCTTGTGCTGTCTTCCCAAACTTGCCTCACCACCTATATACCAAGCTCCTATTGTACCCCACTCATCATATTCTCTCACTTGGCACGGGCACAAGTATTGGCTAGCCCCGGGTTTGTTAGCATCGGTGCCATTTTTAAAGCCCAGATATGCACCGAGTCAAGCACTAGTTGTCCACAGCTGCCCTGCACAGTTCCTGTCAATTGCCCAGGCATGCTGGATGGAGGGAAATTGTTGACAGTGTTGACAGTGACCTGGATGTCCTCCTGGAGGAGCTGTGATACGTGTGTGGTCACTGCCCAGGGAGTGTACCGTAGGATGTTGATGACTGCACAGCCGGAACCAGCACCTACAGGAAGCAGCAAAAACCAGACCATATAAATACGAACTGGCACAAGAAAACAGCGCTT
This sequence comes from Ginglymostoma cirratum, assembly GCA_024137785.1. Lineage (NCBI taxonomy): Eukaryota > Metazoa > Chordata > Chondrichthyes > Orectolobiformes > Ginglymostomatidae > Ginglymostoma > Ginglymostoma cirratum. The sequence continues at coordinate 26,391,608 of JAHRHZ010000264.1, forward strand.
CACAGGAGGGCCCACAGTGCTGAGGATGGCACCTAGTGAGGGGATGAAACGTCTGCTACCAAACCTCCCAGCTCGGCAAACACACCAACGTCTACAACCAGCACCCAAGCTACAAGTCTTCACTCAAACCCTGGACTTCTTCAGTATCCTATCTACCTGTGACTCAATTTTCAAGGAACTATGAACCTGCACTCCAGGGTCTCTTTGTTCAGCAGCACTCCCCAGGACCTTACCATTAAGTTTCCTTTATTCATTCACGGGATGACAGCATTGCTGGCTAGGCCAGCATTTATTGCCCATCCCTAATTGCCTAGAGGGCAGTTATGAGTCAACCACATTGCTGAGAGTCTGGAGTCACATGTCAGCCAGACCAGGTAAGGATAGCAGTTTCCTTTCCTAAATGACATTAGTCAACCAAATGAATTAAGTGTATAAGTCCTGCCCTGATTTGCCTTTCCAAAATGCAGCACCTCACATTTATCTAAATAAAACTCCATTTGCCACTTCTCGGCCCATTGGCCCATCTGATCAAGATCCCATTGTACTCTGAGGTTACCCTCTTTGCTGTCCACTACACCTCCAGTTTTGGTGTCATCCGCAAACTTGCCAACCATACCTCCTGTATTCAGATCCAAATCATTTATATAAATGACAAAAAGCAATGGACCCAGCAACAATTCTAGTGACACACCACTGGTCACAGGCCTCCAGTCTGAAAAGCAAACCTCCACCACCACCTTCTGTAGTTCTCCTTCTATTCCATGTGATCTAACCTTGCAAACCAGGAACCTTGTCAAGTGCCTTGCTGAAGTCCTTATAGATCACGTCCACCACTCTGCCCTCATCATTCCTCTTTGTTACTTCTTCAAAAAACTCAAGTAAGTCAGTCAGACACGATTTCCATTCACAAGGCCATGTTGACTATCCCTAAAGAGCCATTGCCTTTCCAAATACATGTAAATCCTGTCCAACAGGAATCTCTTCAACAAATTGTCCGCCGCTGATGTCAGGCTTACCACTCTATAGTTCCCTGGCTTTTCCTTGCCACCTATCTTAAATAGTGGCATCATGTTAGCTAACTTCCAGTCTTCCAGCACCTCACCTGTGGCTATCGATGATACAAATCTGATACCTGATCAGACCCTGGGGATTTATCCACCTTTATGCGTTTTAAGACATCCAGCACCAAACCCTTTGTAGTCTCGACATTTTTCAAGATGTCGCTATTTATTTCCCCATGTTCTGTATCTTCCACATCCTTCTTCACAATAAACACTGATGTAAAATACCCGTTTAGTTTCTCCCACACCACCTGAGCTTCCACACACAGGGGCCCTGTTCTCTCCCTGGTTACTGTTTTGTCCTTAATGCATTTGTAGAATCCCTTAGGATTCTCCTTAACCCTATTTGCCAAGGCTATCTCATGTCCCCTTTTTGCCCTCCTGATTTTCCTTTTCAGCATACTCCTACTACCTTTGTACGTTTCCAGGGATTCACTCAATCTCTGCTGTCCATAACTGACATATGGTTCCTTCTTTTTCTTGACCAAAACCTCAATTTCTCTAGCCATCCAGAATTCCCTATGTCCACCAGCCTTGCCTTCACCCTGACAGGAACATACTGTCTCTGGACTCTTGTTATCTCATTTTTGAAGGCTTCCCATTTTCCAGCTGTCCCTTTACCTGCAAACATCTGCCCCCAATCAACTTTTGAAAGTTCTTGCTTAGTACCATCAAAATTGGCCTTCCTCCAATTTAGAACTTTAAATCTTCAATCTGGTCTATCCTTTTCTAACACTATTTTAAAACTAATAGAATTATGGTCATTGGCCCCAAAGTGCTCCCCCTCTGATACCTCAGTCACCTGCCCAGCCTTACTTCCCAAGAGTAGGTCAAGTTTTGCACCTTCTCTAGTAGGTACATTCACATACTGAATCAGAAAATTTTCTTGTACACACTTAACAAATTCCTCTCCATCCCAGCCCTTAACACTATGGTAGTCCCAGTCTATGTTTGGAAAATTAAAATCCCATACCATAACCACCCTCTTATTCTTACAGATAACTGAGATCTTCTTATAAATTTGTTTCTCAATTTCCGGCTGACTATTGTTGGGGGGGGGGTGGGGGAGGGGTCTATGGTACAATCCCAATACAGTGATCATCCCTTTCTTTTTTTCTCAGTTCCTCCCAAATAACTTCCCTGGAGGTATTCCCAGGAATATCTTCCCTAAATACAGCCATAATGTTATTCCTAATCAAAAACACCATTCCCCCTCCTATCTTGCCCTCTTTTGATCCTTCCTATAGCATCTATACCCTGGAACATTAAGCTGGCAGTTCTGTCCATCTTTGAGTCACATCTCTCTAATTGTTATGATATCCCAGTCCCATGTTCCTAACTGTGCCCTGAGTTCATCTGCCTTACCTGTTAGGCCTGTTAAATTAAACTATATTTATTTCAATTCATCAGTCCTACCTCATTCTCTACTTTGTTTCTGCCTACCCTGTTCCAAAATGTATCTGATTAAATGCCACATAACAAACTTGCCAGCAAATTTGAAGCCTGTAGAATACAAGGGAAGAGGGCAGCATAGATTTGAAGTAGGCTGAGGGACTGGAAAAAAAATTCATGGTGAATGCCTCTGCCTTTGGGACCAGGAGAAGCTACATAGTAGGGTTTATCAGTGTTGTGAAGGGCCTTCAGTAGATTTTTGAAGCACTGGATCATTGCTACCTAGTAAAGAATTACCTTAGTCATCAGTTTGAGCTCTTGGTTCTCAAATACCCAATCTGTTGATCAAATGCTGAGCTGTCACATTGGAGGCGTTGATGAATTTCATCATCTGTGTCTGCCTTCTTCAAGAGGAGGCTCCCAAAATATGGGAAATGGTCCACATGCTGTGGGGGCCATTTGGAAGAGGACCTTGTGTGTTTACTAAAAGGCATGTTTTCTCATAACGCTTTGGTGAAGGTGTTGACAATATCTTAGAGCTCAGTTCCTGAATGAACACACATCTGTATGCCATCACCATTCTGCAGCTCAATAATGAAGTGATAGACTTTTGTGTGGTCAAATGGGCTGATACATGGCAGTTGAAATTTAGTGCAGAAAAGTGAAAAGTTATATATTTTCATCGAAGGACTGAACTGAAGAGAGGCAATATAAACTAAAGAGGGTCTTTATAAATTGAGGCATGGGGTACAAAAGCATGGACGTTATAGCGAACCATTATAAAGTTTGGATTGAAATGGAGAATTGTCTATAATTTTGAGCACTGTGTCTTATGAAACATGTTATGACTTTAGAAGGGGTGCAGAAAAGATTTGTGAGAATGGTTCCGGGAATAAGGGATGTTAGTTGTATGGATAGATTAGAGAAGTGGGAATTTTTCCTTCGAGAGGAGGGAGTTGAAGGGAGATGTGATAGACATATTTGAAATCATGTCGGATCTCAGAAGAGTAATTTGAGAGATACTGTTCTCATTGACGGATGGATTGAGAACCAAAGGATCCAGATTTAAGGTTGTGAGCAAATAAAACAAAAGGAACATGAGAAAAAAACCTGTCAGCCCAAGTTTCGACTTACATTCTCAGGCAGTGCAGTCTAAGAGGCAGATTCATCATAGCATCAGTACCTGAGGGAAAAAAACTATTGCAGGATAACAGGAACAGTGTGAAACAGTGGAACAAGTGAAACTGTACCTACAGAAGGTGTGGATAGCCTCAATTCCATAAGGTTTTACATGACATTTAGGAGACATGACTATACACTGCAATTTGTCAGCTGAAGCCAGGTTCTTCTCTACACTGGAATGGGCTTCTTCGTTACCCTTGAAGGTATGGATGGAGCTGAATACAGCAGAATCATCTGCAAAAAGCCCAATCCTCTGCCTGCATGAAATTATGTCACTGGTGAAGCATATAAAGATGGATAAGCCAATGATGTTTTTCTGAAGAATTCTAATAGTGATCTTCTGAGCCTTAACCAGCTATCAGAGTGTTTCCCCTTAAATTCTACTACCTTCAAGGAGTTTGGTTATATATTTTTGTTGAATGACTGAAGAGAAGCAAACTAAAGGGAAACATTCTAAATGGGGTGTTTTTATAAATGAAGGTGTGCAGTAAAAAAGCAAGTAAGTTAAAATGAACCATTAACTCAGTTAATTGCTGCTTTTATTTTGAGGACTGCTTTGATCTCTAGCATTGAGCTGGAGATCTAGGTCTTGCTGTTTTCTGAAGCCAAGGGGTTTTGGCAATATCTGAACTGAACTTTAGATAATTGTGTATTAGGGAGTAGGTGCCATTTGATCAGTGTTCTTTGTATTCATTGTTGGGATATAGGCATTATTGGCAAGACTAGTATTTATTGTCTATCGTGATTGACCTTGAGAAAGTGATGGTGAGCTGCCCTTCTTGAGCGATTGCAGCCTCTGTGACACATCCACATTGTGGATCTTCATTATGGTACTGATGGTTGTCGGGAGGTTGACAGAGGCAGAAATCAGCTGGATTAGATTTAACCTGTTTTTGCATTGTGGCACATCGGGATATTACTTTTAACAAGTGCATCAAGTTTCTCTGTTGGAATATCACTTTTGTAACTTTTTAATTGTCATGTTAGAATTTAGAATAATGTTGACAAAATTCCCCGAAAAAGTGCATGTGACTGAAAAGATACACTATTCACAATTTGCAGAATATTCAATTCCAGGTCCTGGTCTCCCCCTCTCTCCCTATTTATTTCAGAACCCTCTTCCCCTCCCCCATTTCTGATGAAGGGTCTAGGCCCGAAACGTCAAGTTTTCCTGCTCCTGTGATGCTGCTTGACCTGCTGTGTTCATCCAGCCCCATGCTTGTTACCCTGGTCACCATGCAGCTGTGTTTTTGTTGTGGTAATTAGATCATACATATGTATCTCTATTTATACCTTCAGACATTCAAGTTTGCTGTGCACATTCAGACACGTGTACTCTTAACTTTGTCTTTTTAACACCATTCCCCTCTGAAGCATACTCAATGCTTGGCTTTGTATCTCCTGTCTTCTAGTCTCCCTAGCAGCTTTTTCACTTCTTTCCAATTTGGGTTAGGTGGCAGGTTAAAACTAGCCTGTTTTTCTTATTTTCATGGGAACATTTTAATACATTTTGTCCTGTAAATTGGTTTGAGCTTTGCCATTGGTGCTCCTTTGGTGTTTGATAGCTGTCAGTGTTAGCTGCAGCTCTCCACTCTGGATTTCCCCTGTTCATCCCTTGTGAAAAAACATTGTAGTCTTCAATTGATGCATTCCTACCTTTTCCAGATCAGAAATGTTATTTTAATGAACTATAATTTAGACATATGGACTAATCTGAATTGTCTTGTGGATTGAACTAATTTTAATAACTGAACTTAAAATGAATATTCTTACAGTGGATCTGAAGCTAGTATTAGGAAATATATTAACTAATGCGTGGTACTTGGGGCTGAATGAATCATTGCAATGGCTTGCATTATTAATGACATGAAAGTGTATAGTTTGACAGGAATCGACCACTCAAATGTACAATGAAAAGTGAAATACTTAGCTTGCAATAGATATGCAGAAATGGTGAAACAATATGATTGGTATCTCACAGGTCATAAAAGTCAACTAATATAGGAAATTTTAAGCTCCAAATGGATGGGTGTGAGATGGATATGATGGAAAAATAAAATACCCTATACCTTAACTCATCCTGCCTTCGACCTATCCACTGCTGCTTTTCGCAGGCATCCAATAAACCTGCTCCCAGGAGGTGGATTCTATATTTAAATATTTTAATGAGACTGTGTGCTTTATATTTATTCGCTGTTCTGGCTTCATGCTGCCTGACCAGGCTTCCCAGGCCGACAACTAAAGAGAGGAATGGACTGCTGTATGGAGCAGGCACTTTGGTAGCATTGCTTATAGGCCTGAAGGAACCAGGAATGTGACTTTCCAATCCACCATGGAAACCTGCCAACTTTCCGCTCACCCAGTAGCTCATTGCCATCCTGATGTCAACATTGCAACACCTACAATTTGGAGTGATTTCTCTCCACTGCTCCCTGATCTTTGTGGCTCCTATGTCACTGTATCTTCTAGGGCAATGAGAGATGTGTAATAAATGTTGGCCCAGTCAGAGGTGTCTATATCCCATGAAGGAACTAAAATTTGCAATTGTCTTCTCACTTATCCTGATCTCTCTGGGCTTCTGCAATCACCTCCTCTCCTATCCTGATCTCTACTGATGCCCGGTGCTGTGCCTACTCACCCAATCTCTGCTGGTTCAATGTTTCCCTCAACCCGATCTCTCAATCCTTTCTGCTCCCTTGATGTGACCTGGAGTTACATCATTTTCTGCTTGACAGACAAACAGTTCTCAATCTGAATGGCTGTGGCCAGGAGTCCAAAGCTAGTAATGAAGTCTGATGGTTAGGTTCTTCAGGAATATGCGCATATGATCCGGGAGCAGGGGTAGGTTATTTGGCTCTTTAAGATAGTTCCATCGTTCAATAAGGTCATAGTGAATTTGATTGTGATCCCAATCCCAATTCCATGCCCCTGTCTGGTCATCATGATATTGAGGGAAATCCTTCATGTTATTCAACCAAAAAACTGGCTCCCTGCTCCCTCCCTGGAGATATTGAGGCCCATGCTTTCCAGGAAGGCTTCTCCATTGTGTTATGAAATGTCGATATGCTAGTCTTTTTCGCAAGTATTTAATATCATGTTTTCATTTCTGGGCTGTGAATCAGTCGCAGGCTGGAATATGGAGTAGGGTAGAATGCCAATGTACTGCTCCTGCAAGACACCAACAATGTAATAATAAAAAATGCAGGACATCTGAACCATACATAATGTAGTAAGCCCAGTCTTAAAAGAATGAGTGATATGTCACAATCCGAATGATGCTAACATTGTGGTTCAGATCAGCAGAATTTGATATTCATTTGCTAATCACTGTCAGAGAAAAACAAAATGAAGGACTGATTTCAACCCTGTGCATTCTACTAGAACAAGGCAAATTTAAAATACCAACAGCACAGCAATGATCTCTTTCACTCTGCACCAGGGTCCTGTATCATTTTAACAATTATATTCTGGACATTTCAGAGGCCGTCAGTCCATGTAGATAAAGCTGCATTGATAAATGAGCGTCGATGTCTAATGAAGAATATGGACCCAATTTTATTTTAACCCCAGCATGACTCACACACAGAAAGACAGAGTCATTATAGTGCAACTGTTAAAATAAAATCGGGTCCAGCCTCACACCTATAGACTCTGGCTTCCAGCACCTGCAGTCCTTATTGTTTCCAGCTCTCAGGCAGGAGTTGGTCCTGTAGATTAACGTGGCTCATAAAATGTGTTCATGGATTATGGTGAGCTTGCTGCCCAATTAATGCTGAACTCTTGACCAAAGTAACATTAGAGTTTAGAGCTGTCTTAAAAATATTTTGCTGAAATGAGATCCATTGCATAGCTTACTAATGAACTCTGTGATTTTTGGTTTGGGTTGATTTGGATGAATCCTGATGGGATTTTGTTAAGAAGTCAGCAACCTTGGGCTGAGAAGTGGAAAATCAACGAGAGCCCATACTTCAGATTAATATCCCAACAAAACTTTAGTGAAGATAAAATTATGCTGAAATATAATAGCTTCCAGTTCCCACAATTAAACAACCTGTCAACATATGAAGGATGAATGACTTCAGTTTTCAAATCCTGCATCTGTTGTGTGTGATCTCCAATTAGAATGAAAGAGATATTGAAAATATATAAACACTCTATTACTTGTTTAGCTAGTGTATCTTTTGAGTGTAATTTTCTTCTCATAAGGAGCAGAATTTAATGCCTATCCTGGAGACCACTTTCCAGATGTAAGGGGAGACTCCTGTTGGTCTGTGGGACTCTGTGGGAAGGTTCAGAGTGGAGATCCAACTGTCTTCCCATCTCTCCACAGTTCGACCATAAAACCATAACATTTAGGAGCAGAATTAGGCCATTCAGCCCATCAAGTCTGCTCTACCATTTGATCATGGCTGATGCATTTTTCAATCGTGTTCTTCTGCCTTCTCCCTGTAATCCTTGATTCCTTACTAATCAAGAATTTATCTATCTCCGTCTTTAAAAAAATGTACTGAATGACTTGGCCTCCACAGTCTTCTGTGAAAATGTGTTCAACAGATTCACCACCTTCTGGCTGAAGAAATTCTTCCTTATCTCAGTTCTGAAGGGCCATCCCTTCCCTCTGAGGCTGTGCCCCTGAGTCTAGTCTTTCCGACTACTGGAAACATCTTCTCCACATCCACTCTATCCAGACCTCTCAGTATTCTGTAAGTTTTGATCAGATCCTTTTCCCCCATCTTCTCCCCCCTCCCTAAATCCTTCTAAACCCCATCTAGTTCAGACCCACAATCCTCAACTGCTCTTCATATGACAAGTCCTTCATCCCCGGGATCATTCTTGCAATCCTTCTCTGGACCCCTACAAGGCCAGCACACCCTTTCTTAGATACAGGGCCCAAAACTACTTACAATATTCCAATGGGGCCTGTCCAGCGCCCTGTACAGCCTCAGAAGTACATCCCTGCTCGTGTATGCCAGCTCTCTTAAAAGGAATACTTACATTGCATTTGCGATCCTAACTGCCAATCAAACCTACATGTTAATCTTAATAGAACCCTGAACTAGGACTGCAAAGTCCCTTTATGCTTCAGATTTCTGAAGCCTTCCCCCATTTAGAAAATAGTCTACACCCCTACTCTTCCTACCAAAGTACATAACCTCACACTTTTCCACATGGTATTCCATTTGCCACTTATTTGCCCACTTTCCTGGTTTGCCCAACTCTTTCTACAACATCCCCACTTCCACAACTCTACTCATCCCTCTTTATGTGTGTCATCCGCAAGTGTAGCAACAATTACTTCAATTCCTTTGCCCAGATCATTAATGTGTAGCGTCTTTCATTCTAATTGGAGATCACACACAACAGATGTAGAGAGAGAAAATTGAAACCATTCATCCGTCATATGTTGATAGGCAGTTTAATTGTAGGAACTGAATAGTTGTGGTCCCAACACGGATGTCTGTGGAATTCCATTATTCGCTATCTGCCATGTTGATAAAAATCCCATGAAGGCCACTTCCTGCCATCTGCCAGTCAGCCAATCCTCTATTGATGCCAGTACGTTGCCCATGGGCTCTTATCTTATTTAGCAACTTCCAGAGCGGCACCTTGTCCAAACCCTTCTGGAAATCCAAATAGATCATGTCCACTGGCTACTGTTTGTCTAATTTGCTTATTACCTCAAAGATAATTTCTAATGACCACGAATGGGCAGCCTACCCACCTAAAGGCTAGTTAAGCCCTTACAGTCAGGGGACTGTCCATCCAGGGAGGTTGCAAAACAAACCTCTTGAATTTATCAGCTGACTTCTTGGAAGGGCCCTGGATCCACCTCCGCCTGTTTGAGGGGGCCCAGCACTGGGTGGAGGACCCACAGGAAGCCACCACTCATACCCTCAATGCTGTCGCTCTTCTTTTCCTCCCCCTCTTCCTCTATCTCCAGTTAACACCCCCACACCCCACAGTCCCCACTGTCCCCTGGGTCTGTCTCACCTACCTCCGTCTAGATGATGAATCCCTGTACTCTGGTTTGGCCTCAGTTGTCCTCAATACTGTCAGTGAGCTCTGCTTTCACTGCCACTGCTGCTGCTACAAACGTACACATTAAAAGCAGGAGTCGGCCATTTGAATATTCGAGACTACTCTGCCATTCAGTAAGATCATGGCTGTTCCCACTGTGGCCCCAACTCCATCTTCCTGCCTATCCCCCAATAACCTTTGACTCATTTGTTAGTCAATTATCTAGCTAATTCTGTCTTTAAAAAAATTAATTGATTACCTCCCTGCTGTCTGGGCTGCACACTTTGGACCTGGGTGTCATTGGCTGGGCCAGCATTTATTGCCCATTGACCTGAGTGGCTTGCTAAGGCCATTTCAGAGGGCAGTGAATTGCTTTGGATCTAAAATCGCATATAGGCCAGACCAGATAGGGACAACTGTTTTCCTTCCCTCAAGGCCATGAGTGAACCACATGGGTTTTTACAGTTAGCAATGCTCACCATTAGGCCAGCTTTCTTTAATTCCAAATTTTTAATTGAACTAAAGTTTTATGATCTGCCATAGTGAGATTTGAACCCATATCCCCTAGAATTAGCCTGGGTTTCTTGATTACAAACCTAGTAACATTACCACTATACCATTACCTGCTGACTTCTCTTTGGTTGGCAGCTCTAGGGAACAAGATATTTGCTCCACAATAGAGGGCTCCATGATTCAATTACCCCAAGTGAGCCGGTGTTCCCTGCTGCCAATTAGCAACTTGCACTGGGACTCCTGGAGATTGAGTCAATGGATGTGTCACTAGGCTTTGCTGCCAATTGTGGAACCCCCTGCCACCCACACTAAATTCTGTCCAAGGTGCCAATGAGTTTCTTCACCCTAGACATGCCTAATCAATGACATGCAACTAATTGCTTGTAAAGTCCCAAACATTAGAGGCCTCTGTGATTAATAGATTGCGTGTTGATGGATGAAGACAAACATAAGTGGCAGAGAGGTTTGATTTGAAACTGATTGATGCATCACAACCTGATAATTAGCAATTGATCAAAGAAGCATTACACTTTAAAGCAAAGAAGTGTAGTAAGTATAAAGCAACTTATCTATAGTTACAGTTTTCAGTGAGAGAATTGATTTGAACCAAATTAATAGAAATGAAGAGTAAGTGAATGGGACGATAGATAAGTGGCAAATCTTCAAATACAAATGTACGAAGTATGATATTGAATATCATCCTATGAGATAATAGGGTGCATCAGAGAATAATTTCTTTATATGTCTGCAGAATGTAAATTAAACTGAAGGTTGAAATCGAGATAAATCATAAAAGAATTACATAATAAATAATGAGAAATATGGAAAAAAGAGAGGTGGAAAATGGGATAAGTATGCTGAGAAAGGAGGACAGAAAACGTGTAGCATGTAATATAAATGAAACACAAAGGATTTTATCTGCTTATTAAAATAATAGTTAAGAAAAAGGTTTGGCTAATTATGGATGGAGGAGAAAATCTAATTGGAAATGTGTTGGAGATTATATTAAATAAATAGGTATCTGTTTTCATAAATTCTGTTGGAGGTGTTTTCTTGAGGATATAGAACAATTGCTAGAGATTCCTGTAGAAAAGGATTGGCTTCCAAAAGCAGTGGTAGACCTCAAAATAGATAAAAACTAGGCTCTGATTATGTTCACTACCATCTGTCAAAGCAGAAGAGACAGCAGGGACATTATCCACAATTTTTTAATCCTTCTTAATTTGTAAATACTACTGGATGTCTGTGGCACAGTCCTTGTAACACAGTAACAACTAAAAGTTGATTTCATATTGTGATTTTAGATGTCAAAAAAAATACCAAAGTGCTCCACAAAGACAAGTGGGTAAACCAATGCTGACTCAAAGAAATAGATAACAAGGTGTAGAGCTGGATGAACACAGCAGGCCAAGCAGCATCGGAGGATCAGGAAAGCTGACCCCTCGGGCCTAGACCCTTCTTCTGACCCTTTTTCTGAAGAAGGGTCTAGGCCCGAGGCGTCAGCTTTCCTGCTCCTCCAATGCTGCTTGGCCTGCTGTGTTCATCCAGCTCTACACCCTGTTATCTGAAATTCTCCAGCATCTGCAGTTCCTACTATCTCTCAAAGAACTAGATGTTAGCTTTTCCAAAGTGCTGGCTTTTATGGAGGTTTGTAAAACTGAAGATGGTGGAGAGGGAAAGTGTTTTAACAAGGGGAATCAAGAGATTAAGATCTAGCTGGCTGAATGTGTTATTGAAAGGGAGGGGAACTAAGGAAGTCAGAGACAGAAGGACAGCAAGTATCGAGAGTTTATGGGTTTAAGGTAGTTACTTTGGCAGATGGGAGCAAGGCTATTGAATGATGTAAACACAACTTTGAAAATTTTAACTATGAAATTTTTGGGGTATGAGATAAATCAAGGTAATGAATGTAAATTGGTGTTGGATGGATTACGTGCAACTAAGATTCAAATTTCTTGATGTTTAAGGATGGTAAATGTAAATTTGGCTAAGAAAAGTGGTAGTGTTTAGTTGTTATGAATGTAAGAACATGTGAATTTGGAGCAGGCATTGGCCATTTGGCCCTTGAGATTGTTCCACTATTTGATGAGATCATGGGTGACCTAATTGTAGCTTCAGCTCACTTTCTTGCCTTCCCTCAATACACTTTGACTCCCTTGTCAAGCAAGAATATATCCAACACAACCTTAAAAATTTTTAGTGACCCGACGTCCACTGCAGTTTGTGATGAAAATTCAGGAATCTGTGAACGCTCTGAGAGAAAAAAATCTCCTCATAGGAAAATGGACACGTATGAAGTAGGAGCAGGTTAGGCCATTCAGCTTATGAGTCTGCTCTGCTATTAAAATAGATAATGTCCGATTCTGTACCTATACTCCCTTCTTCCCCACTCTCTTCTTAGCTCTTAATGTTATTAGCATCCAGAAGTCCCTCGTTGTTTGTCTTGAATGTGCTCAATGTTTGAACTTCCATAGCCTCTGAAGTAGAGAAATCCAAAGATTCACCACTGTCTCATAATGACACAGTGAAACATTTCAGTGATAGCTGGGTTACTGTGAGGATGGAGTGAAGGGATGACTTAGAGGTGGAAGCGGCAGGCTTTTCTGAATGGATGGTTGTGGAAGCATTGCTAACATTGTAGACATGTTGAATTAGCATGAGACATTGACCATGAAGAGAGCTGAAACCAGTGCTGATGGTATGAAAGTTGCGGTAGCCCCTAACGGTCACAGTTCTACTTTATCCAAAGTTTAGATTTAAGAATAGTAGGAACTGCCGATGCTGGAGAATCTGAGATAACAAGGTGTAGAGCTGGATGAATACAGCAGGCCAAGCAGCATCAGAGGAGCAGGAAAGCTGACGTTTCGGGTCTGGACCCTTCTTCAGAAATCTGAAAGATTCAGAAATCAGAAATCTGAAGGAACCATTTCTGAAGAAGGGTCCAGACCCGAAACGTCAGCTTTCCTGCTCCTCTGATGCTACTTGGCCTGCTGTGTTCATTCAGCTCTACACCTTGTTATTTTAGATTTAGGAAGCTATGATTCACCCATAGCTTTTCCAGCAACTTTGTTTTTGCTGTGATTCACTCAAGACTGGGTTTCAGGTGAGCAGTTTGACTGCTGGAGGTTGTGGCAAGAGAGCGAGCTGAATAATACCATGATATATTAAATGCTAACCACATTTAGATGATATTGACTCAGGACATAATGAAGATGAAGAAACTGAGACTGAAAACTAATGGAACATGAAGTGCAAGGCTACAAAGGGAAACCACTGATGAGGACCCTTTGTCTGTAATAGAATCAGTAGGATTGGAACAAGGTTGGAGTCATATCTAGCACATAGGAAGATAGCCATGGTTGTCGGAGGTCTCAGCTCCAGGATTTTCTGCAGGAGTTCCTCAGGATAGCATCCTAGGCCCAACTATCTTCGACCACTTTATCAATGACCTTCTCTCCGTAATATTTGGGAATGTTCATTGGTGCTGAACATTGCACATTTACAAGTACTCAGATACCCAAACAGTCTGTGTCCATATGCATTGAGAATGCTATTCAGGCTTAACTGGATAATTTTTTTTTTTATTTATTCATTCACAGGATGAGGGCATTGCTGGCCAGACAGCATTTATTGCCAGTCCCTAATTGCCCAGAGGGCAGTTAAGAGTCAACCACATTGCTGTGGGTCTGGAGTCACATGTAAGCCATACCAGGTAAGGATGGCAGATTTCCTTCCCTAAAGGGCAGTAGTAGACCAGATGGGTTTTTCCTGACATTAGACAATGGATTCATGCTCGTCATGAGACTCTTAAGTCCAGATATTTATTGAATTCAAATTCCACCATCTGTCATGGCGGGATTTGAGTCTAGGTCCCCAGAACATTATCTAGGTCTCTGGGTTAACAGTCAGGCAATAGTACCACTAGGCCATTGCCTCCCCCACTAAGTAACATTTGTGCTACGCAATGACCACCTCCAACAAGAGATAATCTAACCACTGCTCCTTGACATGTAACTTTCTCAGGGTTTTTTACAACAAGATGATTGTACTAAAGGTCCAAGAACAATTTAAGTCAAGTAATTTCTAAAGATTTGTATCTGTAGCGATTTCAGGAGCACACATTGGACAGAAGTAGTGAATAACTGATAGAACCTTCTGAATTTCTGTGTTTAAGGTTCGGCTGTAGATGCCAGGTTGTCTGTATTACAGCTGTAGCCATGGCAAGCTGCGACAGCTTTGCCATTGCAGGAATAGTGGCACAGTAGCAGTGCCACTGGACTAGTAGTCAATCCAGAGACCTAGGCTAATGCTCCTGGGACATGGATTTATATCTCACCCTGGCAGATGGTGAAATTTGAAAGTTCAATGAAATTTGGAATTAACAACTGGCCTAGTAATGACATTGTAAACATGCCAATGGTCGTTAAACTCCATTTAGTTCTTAAATGTCCTTTAAGGAAGGAAATCTGCCATTGTTACCTGGTCTGGCCTATATGTGACTACAGAGTCAGAGTAATGTAGTTGACTTTGAGCTTGCCTCTGAAAGGTCCTACCAACCTACTCCATTCAAGAGCAATTAGGGATGGGTAATAAATACTGGCCTTGCCTGTGATGCCCGCATTCAATGCAAAAATAAAATCCAAGCCATTAATTTAGTAGTCCAGCTTCTGAGTTTTCCATTGGCACTATATTGTTCATACGAGAGAATCATATCTGCACATGATGTTTTGATAAGATGCAACCAGATGAATTATTGCGTGTTTTACATTTAAATATCATGGCAATACATACAAAGATCTTTTTACATTTGCATTAACCCAGTTTCATTGCCTGTGAGCTCCCTTCTGGTTAGAGCCATACCTAGCAAAAAGGAAGATGGGAGTCGTTGTTGGGGGGCAGTCTCATGTGCAACCTTAACTGGTTGAAGTACATGAAAAAATTAGCACCAACTTCGTTTGTGGAGCTTCAGTGTGTGGATGACAATGTCATCCCTGCTCTCTCAGAACAGAATCTTCGTGTCTTACTTAATGCCTCAGAGAAGCAAATGGAAGAATTGGCCTTAGTTTCAACTGCAGGAAGATCCCATCCCATTACCAATCCTGTCCCAGGTGAAGTTCGAGTCCACCCCTCAGTAAGATCATCGGAGAGATTCTCCCAAATGTGGAGCATTTCCCTTACCTGGGAAGCTACCTCTCATCTAAGGCTGACATTGATGTGCATCATGTCCAATCTATGACTGCCATCTTCAGAGACCTGAGGATGAGAGCCTTCGATTTCAGTGATATCAGTGCTGATACCAAGATCCTTGTGTATAAGGCGGTCAACTTTCTGATCCTTCTACATGGGTCTGAATCTTAGACTTCATATAGACCACCTCAAGACTTTTGAGAAGTACCATAAACATTGTACTTCAGATTCTCCACATCAGCTGGGAGGGCAGTGTACTAACACTAGCAGCATCATTAAAGCCATAATCATTCAAACTAAGTCTGCTGGCATGGCTAAGTGCTGAGGAAGCCGGAGTTCTAACTACTAAAGTGAATCATCTTCAGCCAGCTCAAGGCAGGCACTCAAGTGAGAAGAGAATGAAGGAAGTGTTTCAGAGACTTCTTGAAAGCTTCCCTCAAGAAATGCAACATAGCTGTCAGTACATGGGAGACCACCATTCAGAAGAAACCAACTTGGAGGAAACTCCCGTATGAATGGATGCAATTCTTTGCAAATACCCGTCAGCAAGAAGTATGGATAAGGAATTGGAAAAAGGAATGCCAATAATCTCAAGGCCTTGGATCACTTCCGCCTCCTGGCGACACCTGCCATATGTGTTGTTGGAAATGCAATTCTAGAATCAGGCTCATCAGCCGCACAAGGGCCCGCATGATCCATGATCAGTGACATGGAAATTCCTAGGTAGACAATCATACTTCTTAGCAAGTGATTGCTGATGCTGATGAGTTGTCTGTGTCCAATTTTAGTCAGTTAAAAAGGAGAGAAGATTTTAAGCCATAGACAATGTTTAAACCAGATTCACAAGAGATGATACCAAAACACAAAACTAATTGTTGACGAAGAACTTGAGATATTATTTCTACTGGTGTGGGGACAACCAAGATGGAATGTAACTGAGGTTTTCAAATTATAAAGCAATTTCATTGGATAAATAGAGAAAGATTAGTTCCTTTGGATGGGTAATCATTGAAAAGGGCCAATCATTTTAAAATTGTTCCCCAGAGAACAGTGGGAGAGGGTAAAGCTTGGAATGCTTTGCCACAGTAAATAATTGAGGCAGAAACTATGTAACCTTTTAAGGGAAAAATAGATTACTATTTGAAACAGAAGAAGGTAAGAAGATAAAGAATTGTAGTCATGAATTGCTCACATATATGATGGATTGAGTTGGCTTCCTTTTGCTGTTGTAAACTCCTATAGTTTCTGTATAAATGACAGAATAACATATGGCTGTCACCCTACCCATTCAATTTGAGATTTAGGCTTAAAAGTATCCCCTATCAGTAGAATTAAAGTGAAGCATCAGAGGCTTTCTCTATGATTGTGAGCATCCTGAGTGAAGTAAGATTAAAGTCTGAATCAATTTCTAGTGAGGTTGTCTTTGTATATAAATTAACAACTAAAATCATTTTAAATTGGCAATCTCAGTCAGATAGGCAAGAGAATGCATATAAAATGAGAAGGAAAAGAAGATACACCAATTTTTCAATCATTTCAATTATGGTGTTGAGACAGCTAATATGCAGACTTACATGCTGGCAGTTCAGAGAGTGAGACACACTAAATCTTTTAATCAGAGTCTCTCTTGCCAATTTGCATAAGCTATAGGCTCATAAATAACTTCCCAGAGAGCTTGGACAGAAATGTACTTGGCTGGAAATCTTGACCAGCAACTCATAAAGAACTGCAGGCTTCTATTAAAGAGACATTTGTGGTAGTGATAGAAAGCTTACTAGTTGTCCACCATGGTATGGAAAAGCTTGATGTTGAATAGTGAGAGATCTTTCTGTGTTAGGTGATCCATTCATAAAAACACAAGTAGAAACCACAATGAGGAGATGCACCTCAATGAGTTGAGTGGCTTCAGATATGAAAAAGCATCCTGGCATCAGGATAGCAGCTGTCTGCCTCAGTGGATGCTGGCAAATGAATATTCATCATCATGACTTCATAATGATGCAATTCAAGTGTCTGGATTAGTCAAGAATAAAAAAGAATAAAATTGACAAGTAGAACGCCAACATGAAGCAAGTGAATAAATGCAGGAGAAAGCTATAATTAATGATGTAATAAAGAAAGCTGCTGACAGGAATTAAACTTTGCTTGAACTGTGCCCAAATGCCCAAACTCCCATATGTTCATTTTTTGAGGATATTATGGCTAAGTCAATACTCAAATTAGGACAATTTGGTTGAGAGCTGCTGTAAAGAATCTGTTTAAATAATGAATGCTTCCATAGTGCAGCCTCACCAGCAATTGGACAAATCAGTTGTGATGTGACTCACTTACACAAAAAGCAAATGCTAGATTTTCTAATCTACATTTGCCATCAACAAGGCTCTGTGTCATAAACAGAGCTTTGGAAAATCAAATCCCGGAAACTCTTCTTCGAAAAAAGATTTAATTTGAATTATAAAAATCAAAATGATCAATTGTATCTGTTACAGTATGTAAATGACAAATACCATACACTGTTATAAACTGAGAGCACTGCAAGAGACAGTTGACAGATAGGTGATCTGTAAGAGAATTGGGGAATGGGAGGCAAAATGAAGTTCAGGCAGAGGATCAGTCATGATTGTGTTGGATTTTCATGCAAGCTCAAAGGACTATGTATCTCCTATTTCTCATGTTCCTTCAGCCACTTCTGGAGGTTACCATATGCTTCACTTACATGTCACTTTTCATAGATTGGTGCAAATCAGACCTGAAGTGTTAAGGAAAGCACAGGTGAAATATGAGGTGAACAACGGCAGCACCAAGAGCTTACAACAAACAATTTGAACAATCAAAGAACTGCAGATGTTGGAAATCTGAAACTAAAACAGGAATTGCAGGGAAAGCGCAGTAGATCTGGCAGCCTCTGTACAGGGAAAACAGAGTTAACATTTTGGGAGCTAACGTAGAATTAGCAGAGTTAATGTAGCAACAATCAGTTCTGAAGAAGGGTCACCGAAATGTTAATTCGACTTTCTCTCTACAGATGCTGCCAGACCTGTTGAATTTTCCCAGCAATTTCTATTTTTGAGTTTGAATGATAGACTAAATTACCCTAAACATAAATTGAATTCATTTTACCTTCTTTTTGACTCTGGGCTGATAAGTAAAGTTCAAAGTTAAGACTCCACTCACAACCAAAATGAAAATTAGATCGATAATATGATAGAACATACTTATATGATTGTCTTTTTAGTAATTACATTAATGTGAAGGATTTGCTCGTCACTAAAATTTAAGTTGACATTGATACTTTGATCAACAGCTATTGTGTGCTTTAGGAAGAAGGGGTGACTTGAGGAGGACAGGGTGCTTTGTGAATTAAGTGCTAAGTCAAGAATTTGGAGAGGATGACAATTGAGTGTTAGTAGCTGTTGGTTTTCTTTTATTCGCAAGCTAGCAGACTCTAACTTACTATCTCTAAAGCTAACTAAATTAAATAATTGCCTAATTAAGTAAATGTAGACAGAAAGGCAGGGATGATGGTGTGGTGTGACTACAACATGCAGGAATCTGTGGAATGCATTGCATTATGCAGGGCAATCACATCTGCAGTTAGTGTCTGCTGCTTGAGCAACTTCAACTCAATGTTGTTAAGCTAGTGTCTGAGTTGCAGACCTTGCAGAGAACCAGGGAGAGGGAGAGTTACCTGGACATTTTTTTGTCCTGGCAGGCAGTCACACCCCTTAGATTCTGTTGATCGGTGGTCAGGGACAGGAGGTAGTGATTGTGAATGAAAGAGGTTTTGGGATGTGACATGTAGTCATGGAGGAATCTCAACCCTTCAATTTTGTCTGACAGGTGTGAGGTGCTTACTACTGGTGTGGATGAGAACAAGCACTAAAGGGTAACAAACTGATCATGGCACCGTAGTGCAAGAAGCCATTCAAGTGGGGGGAGCAAAAATGAATGTGGTACCGATAAGGGACAATATATTCAGAGAAATAGTTACTGTTCCCTGCAGACCTCTTTGTGGATTCTGAAGGTTGTATCGCTGCACAGTGCCAGAGATAGGTTCATGTGCTTGTGGCTAGAAATGGACTTTCTGATCTAGAGGGGGAGGATCTAGTTAACATGGTCCATGTAGAAATCAACAGCATAGTTGGAAGTAGATCTGTTTTGCTAAGTGTTCATATGTTGAGTAAATGGGCAAAGATCTGACAAATGGAATATAATGTGGAAAATATGAAATTAGCCATTTTGACCAGAAGAATGAAGAGGAAACATATTATCAAAATGCTGAGAGATTGCAGATCTGAGATCCAGAGGGATCTGAGTGTCCTGGTGTGAGAATCACAAGTGCTAGCATGCAGATACAGCAAATAATTAGGAAAGCTAATAAAATGTTATAATTTTTTGCAAAGGAATTGAATGCGCAAGTAGTGAGGTTATGCTTCAGTAATGCATGGCACTGTTGGACAGGGTAAGGTTGTAATTGCTGGAGGTTAGAAGAGTAAGATTCTGATAGATTATCAAATTAAATGTTCATTAAATGGTTAAAAGAATGGTGTGAGAAGAAGGGGTTTTGTTTCATGGGGTACTAGCATCTGTTCTCAGGGATGGATTGACTCCACTTAACTTGATGTTCTGATGGAATGCTTTCCATTTAAATGGGGCAAATGACCTGTCAGGCAATATAACCAGGGGTGCGGATAGGGTTTTAAACTAACTGAGATTGAGTGACTAGTTTAGGGGAAGTGAGAGTTAGAAATTCAAACACAAAAGTCAAGACAGTGAAATGGTGTAGCAATGTGGGTAAAGGGAAACAGAGTGGGACAGGAAAGGACACAGAGTTTAAAGGTATACTGCATTAACTTGCGATGTCTTTGCAGGGAGTCGTAGTACCAAAACAAAATTAAAGTCTGAATTAAATCTGAACACAATAAGCATCCACAGTAAGATAGAGGATCTAGTGGCATAAAAGAATGGTTTAAATCTAACCACAATTACAGAGATACGATTACAAAGTGAACAGGTTTTGGAAATAAACGTTCCAGCATATGCAATATTTCAACAAGTCAGGCAGAAAGGAAAAGCAGGAGGGATAGCACTAACGGAGAACATTGATATAAGAACGTTAGTAAGAAAGGATCTTTGGCTGAAAATTTTAAGAAGTAAAATTGGCATGGGTGGAGGTTAGGAGTAGGAAAGGTCAGAAAAGCTGATGGAAGTAGTTAATAGACCCCTAATAGAAGATATGCCATTGGACAGAACATTTATCAAAAAATTATTGCAACTTGTAACAAAAACAAAGTAATAATTGTGGTTTATTTCATATTTATATAGAGCGGACCAAGCAAATTAGCAAAAGTGGTCTGAAAGATAAATTTGAAGAATACCTTTATGACAGTTTCTTGCAGCAATATGTTGTGGAATCAACTAGGGATACAGCTATCTCATATCCGTTGTGCAGTGAGTTTGGGTTAATATTAAAATGTCCACGGGTTAATAGTGATCATAATATAGTCAAATTCCATGCTAAGTTTTAATCTGACATTTTGTAGTCACATACAAAATTTTAAGGAAACAAAGCAGATTGATAGGTATGGGGGAGAATTAACTAAAGTTGATTTGGTAAATAGACTAACAGGTATAGTGGTATATAAACAGTGGGAAACAAAAACAACTTCCATTAAAAAGAACAAGAAAGCTCCATCCATGGCTTACGAAGGAGGTTAAAATAGTATTGGATTAAAAGAAGAGGTTTACAATGTTGGAAGGAATAAGAGTAATCCTGACTTTTGGGAATGTTTTAGAAGCTAGCAAAAAGCCACCATATGTGTAATAAAAAGGAAAAGAAAAAAGAAATTAGTCAGGAATACAAAAATACAGATTGCAGGAGCTTTTATTAGAATATAGAAAGAACAAGATTAAAGTAAATGTACTTAAAAAGTAAGGTCAATTGGAAAGAGTGAGAGGGGAATGAACAAATGGCAGAGACATTGAAAGATATATTGTGTCTGTATTCATAGTAAAAGACATAAATTACCTCCAGAAATAGCAAATAACTTACAGCTAACAAGAGAAAGGAAATTAAGGTAATTAATATGAGCAGAGAAAATATACTGGAGAAACTTAAGGGAAAAAAATCTGACAAACCCCCAGCACCTGATGGCCTACATTCTAGGTTCCAATAGGGTTAGCTGTAGGGAAAATAGATATGCTGTCTACAATTTTCCAAAATTTCCTACATCCTGGAATGTTTCCAGAAAATTCTATGTTAATAAATATAATGCTACTAATCGAGAAAAATGGTAGGGGACAAACCAGTTGCTACAGGGCAGTCAGCCTTACACCAGTCATTGGGACTATACTAAAATATACTATTCAGAATGATTTGACAGTGCCATTACAGCATTATAGTAAGATCAGACAAAATTAGCATGATTTGACAAGCTTATTTGAATTCTAACACTCAACAAACGTAGTTCACTTTTAACCTCGGCATTTGGCTGCCACCTAAGATCTGCATCTCGAGTTGATGGGAACAATTCCATCTCATACTGCTTCTCTGGATTTAAAAATGTGCATGACCTAGTGATTTTCTGACATGAGATATGTGCCTTGGTATTAAAGTCCAGACCAAGGCCTTTAGATTACTAATTCAACAAAATAACCACAGTGCTACCGTACCTCTCGTAATTCATGCCACTTTTAAAAATTGCTATAAACTTTTAAGTACTTCTAACACTTTTCATAGAGTTTTAAAAACTTTTCTGTTTTCTTGCAATCTATGGAAATAGAACAATTGTAGCACATACACCTGTGAGTCAGATGGCAGTGGATCCATATCTTCTTGTATTCTGGGAGTGCTACATTGTCAGAGGAGTTTCATCCTGTATTAATTTAAATGCATGAAATGTTACACTGAGGCCCCTTCAGCTCTCTCAGGTGGACATCAGAGATCCCATTGTGCTACTTTGAAGAAAGGCATGGCAATTCTATTTGGTATCCTGGTCAAAATTTATTCCTCAATCACTGTCACAAAGCAAATGATCAAATTTGGTCATTAATCTGCTTGACTACCATTTTAAATTAATTAATGGCAACAGGGAGAAGGAAAACCAATGAATTACTCAAAATGTATGTTGAAAATTCTGTCGGCTATCACTTTAAATTCTCAATTGCCGGAGAACCTAAATACGTGGCTCAAAATTCCCAGAATCCCACTCTACTGCCAGCAATGCAGGATTTCAACCATCAATTCCTTCCATCTCTGAACTTATCCTAAAGTGTGGAGATGTAATCATTTGTATTCAAGGAGCAATTGCTGTTTATTACACAATATCTAGAGACTTTGACTATTGTTTGGGGGTATGTGTGCGTGTGGGTGTGTGTGTGTGTGGGTGTGTTTGTGTGTGGGTGTGTGTGTGATGTTGCTGATGGAAATGCCAGAAACAGCATTGGAATATTTTATTATTCACAGTTTTCCTGTTATTCTGTAGGCACAGTTGTTTTGTTGTGAAAAATCATAATTTTATCCCATTTCATTCTACATTCAACTATCCCTTCCTGTCTACTGCTGTCACACTGTATTTTCACTCTGTTGAGCAGATCTTGGACTGCCTGTGAGCATTGCCACCACACTAGAGATCAACATGTATAAATGCAAAATATTATGTTTTTAAGAAAGTAGTTTCATCTTGGCCTCAAGTTTTACTTCCATGGTTGATAAGAATAAATTTACTTACATTTCCTAACCAGATAGCACCTGAGAAAATAGATGCTACACGGAGAAAGTTGAAGACTCAAATAAATGCAAAGTGCTAGAATTCTAAAATCACAACAGAAAATACTGATGAAACTCAGCAGGGCAGGCAGCATTTGTAGGGAGAGAAAAACAGAGTTAATATTTCAAGTTAATTGGTGGCTAACTCTTTGCCTTTGTTTAGCATCATGTCTGAATTCTTTTCATGGCTTCACTGTTGTCAGGACTTGACTGCAGTTGAAGAGGGAAAAGGACAAATGAACATTAGATTGCTTTATGTACAGGCTTGCTGCAGTAGCACTGATTATTTCCAGAGCTGCAGTTCCATTGTTGCCTGTCTTAAGAAACAAGTTGCTATATTGTCATTAAAAGTTCTGATTTTGGTATTTTTGAATGAAAAAAAAATTGTGTACACAATCTTGTTTCATTTTATCCTTAGTGATGACAGTTGCGTTTCAATAGTCCTCCATTTTTATCCAATAAGGCTTACTTACACACAGATAAAAAGAAAGAACCAATACCACTGTCCCTCTGTCCTCCCCTACAGCTGCTGAAGTCATTTGCCTAGCTCTCTCCTGACACATTAACAACTGTTTCCCTATAGCACAGTAGAAGTGGCACCTCCCTCTGACCACATAATGGCTCAACCTTTTCAAAAAGTAAAAGAGAACCTTATAGTGAAATAAGCTCCATTGTCCCATTCCCCATCTTTCATACGCACCCTTGCCTTCTCTGTTTGTCTACCTTCTGCTGTGTACTGGGGAAACAGTTGTTAGTGTGTCAGGAGCAGCCCAGGCACCAGAGGTTTGCCCTTTATACAGACTCGTGATTACCCACACTGTCTCTCGCTTTGAGGTCTATATGTTATTTCAGTCTTTGAGGTGCGAGTTGTTGCTTATCAAAAGTATGAATGATTTTCAAACACTTTATTGAAAGTTGTTAGGATAAAATCTCTGCTTGTCTTGCATATAAAATCCTTCTGAATCTCCCAGGGGGCTTACATTTTACTTGCCCCTTTACAGGCACAGCTGGTATTCATTCATGTCCAACACATTTCCAGCATTGTCCAGCTGCATGGGAGTGTACTTACCTGGTTTCACTTTTTACTATGTTCATTTCATAGGGTATCATTTGGAATGACTTGTCTTCCTGTTTCCACGTAGTGCCTCAGGTGAATCCCAAGTATCTAGCTTTAGGCCCCTCCTCAATCGCATCTACATACTGCCCCTTGACAGCATCATTTGAGCCAAAGCACTTGTTTTCACATACACGCTGATGATACCCAGCTTTACTTCACTGTCATCCCTCCAGACTCTTTCAGCATTGTTAAAGTATCAGACTCTTGATTAACATCCAGACCTTGATGTGCAGAAATCTTAATTAAATATTAAGTATTGCCTTTGGTCTTTATTATCAAATCTGTTCCTTTCCTTGCAACTCCAATCCTCTTCCTGGCAACTGTCAGAGATTGGGCCAGATGTTTGCAAGCTGTATGTCATATTTAAACCAAGATGAGCTTCAGACTACACATCTATGTCATCACTAAGACCACCTATTTCCAGTTCCATGACATCATCTTACTCTCCTGCCGCCTTAATTAATCTGCTGCTGAAACTTCCACCCATGCCTTTACTTCTAGGCTTGACTATTCCAATGCTGCCCTCTCCAACCTCCCACCTTTTACCCTCTGTAAAGTCGAGGTTATCCAAAACTGTTCCACTCATATCCTTCAAATGCCAAGTCTCATTCATCCACCCAACCTTTGCTCAGCAATCTACATGCCTTCGTTAAGCAAAATCTTGATTTTAACATTCTCAACGTCATTTTCATATTACTTCATGGCTTCACTCTTCTTTATGTTTGTAATCTTCTCCAAAGCTGCACAATTCCTAAAGATATTAATATTCATCTGGCCCCTTGAACATCACTGAGCTTAGTTATTCATCAATGTTGACGTATCTTCAGTTGGCTATGCTCTGTGCTCTGTAATTCCCTTGTTAAGCATTTCTTCCTCTCTCTATTTCCTCCTTTAAAGCACTCCTTAAAACTTACCTTTTTGATCAAGCTTTTCGCTATTTGCTCTGACATTGCCTTATGTGATTCAGTGTCGAATTTTATTTTATAGTACTGCAGCCAAATGTCTTGGGATGCTTCATTATTGTAAATACACTGCGTAAATGCTATTGCGCTGTTTAAAGTTTAACAACATCTGTATTTCAATAACAACTTCTATTAATATAATGCCTTTAATACTGAAAAATGTTCTTGTTCCTTGCTGCATAGTGCCTGTACAGGGATCTGGTGTTTAATGTTAGCTAGATCTGGAATGGAGATTATGCGCGCGAGATATAATTCAATGCAGCATATTTTCAATGTAAGAAATGCAGAAAATGCTGCATTGGATTATTAGCAGATCTACCACCATCAGTGGAATGGGAGATAGAATCGATGTCTTAGTCAGAACCGGAAGCGCTTCATGATGAGAGAGCTTTTAATCAAAGCAGGTAAACGGGGACTGGAGAAAAGAATAAATGGTAAACCTGTGAATGGGTAGAAGACATGAGAGATTAATGAATTCCGTCATAGCGCCAGGGACTTGGGTTTGATTTCAGCCTTGGATGACTGAATGTGTGTGTGGAGTTGGCACATTATCCCCACTGCATGGGTTTCTGCTGGTGCTCCAGTTTGCAGGCCATGATAAACACAGTGGGGTGGGGTTGGGATGGGGGGAGCAGGAAGGAAGTGGATCTGGGTGGCTTGTTCTTTGGAGGATTTGTGGAGACTCGGTGGGTCGAATGGCCTCTTTCCACCTGTAGGGAGTCTATGAAAAAAGATAAAAACAAGACAGGTAAAAGAATGTAAGATGTGTCTGGAGAAGGCGTAACTGGCAAGGCAGAATGATCACCTAAACACTGATGTCCAAGGAAAAGGACAGAGGCTATGATCTGAAATTGTTGAACACAATATTGAGTCTGGAATGCTGTGAAATGTCTAACTGAAGTATGTAGTGCTCTTTGCTAATCTTGCCTTGAGCATCATTGGCATAGTGTCTGAGGACAAGAACAGAAAGTTCAGTTTGGGAATGTAGCAAATATTAAAATAACAGGTGACCAGGAGCTTGGGCTCACGTTCATGAGCTTAACTGAGATCTTTTGCAGGGTGATCAACTGATTTATGTTTGGTGTAAGGTCAGCAGCAATGTTGAGGTGGATGGATGGCACAATGAAAGGAAAATTTGATGATTGAACAGATGCTGCGCATAAATTGTCCTTGAGCATTGCCTGTCCAAACATCCAAAAAGTCTTCCTTTTACTTAGCCCTTACACTGAATAATTCTTTTTCAATGTGCCACAGCTTAAATTTGACCCTTAAATATCGTAAAAGATTTCAAAATGCTTCAAAGGAAAATGATTAGGCAACCTCCTACCTTCCAATTTTTGATACCCTTCCCCACACTTACCATTTACAAATTCTAGGCGCGTCCTTGAATGACAAGATCACTTATGTCTAATCAATTGTATGGTTCTGTCTAACAAAACAATCTTGACTGTGTCCAAATCCTCCACAATCACTGTTGTCCTGGAGAAAATTACCACTACACAAACCTCTTTCTCCCACCTCAGCACTCCTGTTGATCCAGCCCTGCACAATAATTCATTTACCTCTGTCTTTAATGATTTGGTCCTTTATATTTGTTCATTGTAATTCATTTCCACCATTCACCCCATTATATTTTAGTTGACACCTTCGCGCCCTTAAACTTCATGTAATATGCATAAATTGAAATCATGAAGAATTTCTGGTTTAGATTTCTAGAGCACATCATTGCTAAACTGAAGACCATCTATTTATCCTTACTTCCTTACCTACAGACATCATTTTAAATCTCTGTTTCCTTTTGAAGCATATTTTGTTCTTCAGTCCTTGTAAAACTCCTCTTGCAAGACACCATATCAAGTGACTTCTGAAAGTTCATAGATGCAGAATTCATCCTAGCCCCTTTATATAGCATGCACTTGCACCAAGCTTTTTCTTAGTTATGAAGCTATTAGCAAATCTCCCATTAATGACCAATTCTGGGAGGTTGCAGGGAAGCATTTCCTCCCCTGTTTTATTGTTAGAGTACTTCCCCTGTCAGAACATTGTCCCTACTAAGTGTAGTGAAATAAAAAAGTAACTGAATCTTCAGTTGTTAGGATGTGCATGTTTCAGTGATGAAACATGATTCAGCCTATGTTCTGAGATCATAAGATATAGGAGCAGAATTAGGCCATTCGGCCCTGCAATTCTGCTTGTCCATTTGATCATGGCTGATATATTTCTCAACCCCATTCTCCTGCCTTCTCCCTGTAACCTCTGATTTCCCCTACTAATTGGGAAGTTTTCTATCTCTGTTTTAAATACACTCAAATGTTTGGCCCCCATAGCCTTCAGTGGCAATGAGTTCCACAGATTCACCACTCTCTGGCTGAAGAAATTCCTCTTCACCTCAGTCCTAAAGGGTAGTCCTTCACTCCTACTAGTGGAAACATCTCCATGCCCACTTTATCCAGGGCTCAGTATTTTAGATGTGTTTTTTTCTCCCCTGACAATTGGCAATGGTTTCAATTATTAGCATCTTAATTCCAGATGATTTATTGAGTGCAAATTCTGCCATCTGCCTTGGTGGAATTTGAACCTGGTCCCTCCAGGAAATTAGCTGAGTTTCTAGAACTATGGTGAGCAATAGTACCCCTAGGCCATTGCCTCCTGTCTTGTTTGCTTTCCTGTAGATACCTGTCCTTAAAATAGTTTGAAGCATCTATTTCTTTGCATATTATGCCAGAATATTCAATGCATAAATTATTAAAGAGCTGATGACCATCTAAAACTTGCAAACAATATATTGTTGATTCTCTCAGAGATAGCAGGAACTGCAGATGCTGGAGAATCTGAGAAAGCAATGTGCAGAGCTGGATGAACACAGCAGGCCAAGCAGCATCAGAGGAGCAGGAAGGCTGAC
>JAHRHZ010000264.1:26420109-26482315 GCA_024137785.1 Ginglymostoma cirratum
GTTTCGGGCCTAGACCCTTCTTCCTGCTCCTCTGATGCTGCTTGGCCTGCTGTGTTCATCCAGCTCTGCACCTTGTTATCTCAGATTCTCCAGCATCTGCAGTTCCTGCTATCTGTGAAACAACTTTAACCCCACTGCGAAGCCTCTTCTGAGGATGCTTACCCTGAAGAAGTTACCCTCCTCCCTCCGAAACAACCTCAGTGGATCTCTCTCCCACTGCAACTCTCTCGTAATCTCTTCGGCCTTGAAACTGCTCGACCACATCCTGAAGCAAACCAGGTACTACAGCCACATCACCTTTCTTAGTACCTGCCTGCGGAACCAGATCATCCCCAATGGACGACAGTCGACATTCAGGCCTTCCCAATTTGGCCCCAACCATGATAATGTCTACATTATTGATTCTCTAATTATTTTTGCCCTATGTTTATCCCAATTGATTACTGGAAGACTATTAAGCATTTTAAACAAAGAAACAATACTGATTAATCTGAGGAGTTCTTACATTCTATACTTTTACAATGAGTTCATCTTTCACACGTGTATAATGTGCTATAAGTCACAATGTAAACGTTTGTTTATGATTATTGTTGTCATCGTCACTAGGTATACTGGAATTCATTAGTATAGCAGTTGGCCTGGTCAGCATTCGTGGTGTAGACAGTGGACTCTACCTCGGAATGAATGAGAAGGGAGAGCTGTATGGTTCGGTAAGTCCAAATTTGTGTTTTTGGTCGTTTTAAATGCATTTCACTATGGCAACAGGTATGGCCCCTTTGCCCAAACAGTAGTGAATTTTATTTAATTGTGTTTATTAACTTTGGTTACTTGTCCATTTTAAAGAAATTAATAAGTATTTAGTTACAAACAACTGACATGGGAACATAAAAGTGAACATAAGTTAAAGTTTTTTTTACTGAAACCACATGCAAAGCAAACAGTTTCAAGGCTACATTTTCACATTAAAGACACTGTATCCTTTTTGTGAGCCTATCTAGGCTGTAGTTCAAAATGATCCGTGGTGTAGTTGAGAATATATGCAAACCTTTGTGGACCAACAAAAGCTTTAGTGTCTCATTTTATTGACCTACAGACTGCGACTTTAAATCAAAAGCACATCACTTTCTCATTGCTGTTCTTTACTTTCTCTTGTTGCTAATACGTAATTCTGCTACGCTTACTTTTTATTGTTATATCGTGTTTCTACAACTTCCAAATAGTTCAGCGTTTCTTACATTGTTAACAAATTTTCATTAAAGCGTGATCTGCTAGAATGGAACGCAATAAGAAAATATTATTTGACCAGCGAAATCTGTCCCTTCCCAATTAATAATTTGACTTCTCATGGGACCTTCCTAATTTTCTTAATCTACTGAGGGAGCCAAAAGACCAACTACAGGTGAAACCTTCATGATGATGAGAAATGAAATTACTGTGTGACCCCAAAGGCAATGATGCATTATTCAGTCTTCACTGATTGCATACAATATTCAAAATTCCAATTGGTCAAGAAATCAGACAGGATTAAACAAACATGAGTGTGCTGCATTAAACAGAGTGTATCCGGTCCCTCATAACAGCTTTCAGTTGTTTGGTTTCTTTTGGTTGATATCAATAATCAGATATTTCTCTTTCTTCTGCTTTTGTTAATGGTTATTTATGAAGTTGTCATGTTTCTAATTTCACTGTATATTTGTCAACACCAATTATGTCCTTCCTTAGCCTATTTAGCTTATTTTATCCAAATCCTTTCTGAATCTTGTAAGATAATTCTTAACTCCTGTTATTACTGGTTGCCAAATATACCCAGGTTTATTTATCATTACCTTTTACTTTCTATTGCTAAGCTAATTTTCAAACCAGCTAACTAATTTCCCATTAATTCTATGTACCTTTTGTTGTCTTTTCAAATCTAAAAGACAGAACTTTATCTTTTGAAAATATAAGTAATTATGTCTTTGGAATAGCTCTTGTCCACTAATTTAGTTACCTCCCCAAAGAATTCCACTGAATTTGTGATGCATGACATATTGCTTCCAAAACCACAATGACTGCTCCTTATGGCCCCTCTGGTTTTAGAACTTAATGATAACTGCACCCTAATTACAAATCCCAGAAGAAAGGAGCGTCATGGTTGTAAAACACGTTTTGTTCAAGTGGAAGCTTATTAATCAATGAATGTAAAGATTATGCAGACATAACTTCCACAGTTAATAGTTTTGCATCTGACGCGGATCTGAAGGGTACGAGATGCACTGAAAGAAAAGCACAGTAAGGATAATTTTCTTCATCGCCACTGGGAGGTAACCTGGCAGAATGCAAACCTCACCAACTTTATGAGAGGTTCAGTTTACATCCATGTGAAGATCAAAATTTACTCGATTTTTCAAAATAATTTTATGGTCTTTAAAAAAAACAGTGAACAGCTACAAAACAAACTAAACAATTCCCTCAAAATAATTTCCTAACTCCCAGTCAGCTGCCATGACGCATTCCCTTTGCTTATTCTCTGTGCATTCTTGTAATTAGTTCTGTCATGTTCAACTAAAATCCTTGTCATTACAATTCCCCCCACCCTCCTCCGTTTCAGTTGGTTGATGCTGGTTCTTTGTGTATCATCATAGTTGTCTTCTTGCTTGAGGATCTCAAAGTCAGAAATCGTTGATTCTAGAGTTCAAGTGCTTTTAGCTAGTGTTTCAAGACATTCTTTGTTCGGAAGCCCTTGATTTCTCCAGTCTATTTGTCTGTGGTTCACAATTTCTGTATCTCTCATTAATTACTTTGTGAGGTTAACTGATGTGTAAAATATTTTCCTTTCGTTTCCCAGCCTTTTGTTCGCTTCTTTTCGATCTACTTCAGCATATTTTACAAACTTTCTTTTTCTCCTTTTGCAGAAACCACTCCAGTGTATTTTAATAATTTTGTTTCTGTTTTAGCGTCTTTGTCTGGACATTAGATGTAAACTGCTGGTTTTTAGACTGTAGCACAATGGTGCTTCAGTATCAGTGGGAATATTCAATATTGTGCCTCCATAGCATTTTTATTCTTTTTTTGCTCTACAACCATAGCCTCCCAATGAATGCTCTTCATTTACCTGTATATGTGAAAGAGGGAAGGAGATGAAAAGATTTTTGTCTAATATTTTTACTGTAAGAACAATTCAGACACGTCAGTGCAGACCATATTTGTCCATACTTGCCAACATGACAATTTTCTGTATGTTTGCATTCCAAAAGTATTCCTAGCTTCCCAAAAGTAATGGTTCTTCTCTTGCCTAATCATCTAGTCCATGTATTCTAGGTGCCCATCTCCTTCAAATCCTTTTAGCACCGCAAGTGCTTTCAGAACATCCTGGCTATTTCAAAAACTTAGGTTGCTGAGTCTTGTGTCCTGTGTCTTCCAAGGCTCAATGCCAAATATCTGGATCCCAGCCTCGCTCCCCACCCCACAACCCCACTCTAACTAGCCTCAGTTCCATATACCTTTTTCTCCTGAAAAGCTGTCAGGGCCCAGTTCTCAAAAATCTTGGTTTCATGTCCCTCAGACTATGAGTAATCCCAGGGTCTAGATGTACCTGTTCCATTTCAGGCATCACCTACCAACTGATTCTTGCATGACAATATAGGACTACACCATTTATTTTGTTTTTGGCTCCCCTGTTTATTTTCTTGTAGTCTGAATCTTTACCACAGCTCAGTTTTTTTTCTCTTACTCACATGTGCAGTATAGGTTCCAGACGTCTCTTTCCTTGATTGTATGGTTACCTACCATACCTGTTGTGTGTCCAGGTATTAGAGCAAAATAATAGATAATAATTAAGTATAGAAGGAGCATTAATGTCAGGAGAACACTGGGAGTGCATCCAAGCTGCAGTACTGGATAACTTCCAGCAAGGTCATCAATTTCAGCACCAAGGAGAACAGGGACAGGTTTGGTGAAAAACACAGGGAAATTTTAAATCCTCTGGCAATAATGATGTCAGCTCATGAGTCTCTCCTGAGATAGCTTGCAATACTCTTCAACATAAACATAGGAAGCTCCAAATGGATCGCACTTGCAGAAAAACCCAATTGTACACTGATAATGGCAACCTAAGAAGCTTCAATACAGTAGTAAAATCTGTCTTTGGACCAACACATCAAACCAGAAACTCCCGAGGACCGATGATGGCAAGATCCCATGACATCAGTCCTGGTTTGATAATCAGAGAACTTTAAAGCAATCTTTAGTGCCAAGTATACAGGGCATGATACTGCCATCAACCACATTAAATGACAGCCAGTCAAAAAAGAACTGGATGAGAGCTCAACTTTGGAGGAAACTGTGATCACCAGTGACCAGAAAAAGAACAATAATGTCCCCAAACTTGATGGAATTCCACACCTAGTGTTGAAGTATGTTAGCCCTGCCCTACCTATCGAACTGCTTGAGTTTTTTTGATAACTTTCTGGGAACAGAGCAGGATTCCACAGGATTTTTGTACGTCACATTGTACAAAAACAAAAGGGAAAATTCATATAGCTCCAACTATCATGGGATCAGCCTCCTTTCTGTTGTTGGGAAGATCCTGGCTGGAATACCTCTGAACAGGCTCACGCCTATCCTCATGAAGGAAAAAAGCTTGCCAGAAAGCTAGTGCAGTTTTAGGTCAAATAGAGACACACTAGGCAGGATATTTGTACTCAGAAAAATGCAAGAAAAGTGGTGTGAGCATAACAAAGGCTTTTAAGTCACTTTTGTATCTGACATTGAACAGAGATTCATCTTTGAAAATCCTTGAAAAACTTGGATACCCAATCAGATACCTGGCCAGGATGTAGAAGTTTAATGAAAACCAGTGCGGACAAGTCAAGCAAAACAGTGAATTCTCAAGTTCCTTCTGAAATCTTCAATAGTGTGAAGCAGGGATGTGTGTTGGCCCTGACCTTATTTAGCATCTTCTTTACTACAGCTGGCAAACAAAGGCTTTAAAGAGGCGTTTAGCAATGCGCTTCAGAAATGATGGAGACCTCTTTAAACCTTGAAAATGGGACCAGAATTATCTGGGCTATCTGGTTGGCATGGATGAGTTGGACTGAACAGTCTGTTTATGTGCTGTTCATCTCTATGACTCAATGACTGTGGCGTCTTCAGGTTTACCTAAAGGTGCAAGAAAAACTCAACGATATGCCTCCTTTCACTGATGACTGTGCTCTCCTGGCCCTCAATCAGTTAGATCTGCAATATATGCAAACATGTTTTCTCCAGGCATCAGGCTGCACCCATCAAGAATATAGACCAATAAGCATTCTCAAAGGAACAGTAATAAATTATGTAAAGGTGTCATGCATCTCTCTTTGTGGAGTATCATTTTGTTTGATGCCACTATAGAGTAAGAAGTGGACAATACACTTTCTAAAACAAGCAGTGCATTCAACTAACTCCACAATTAAGTGTGGAGCAACCACACTTGAGAGCACAATTAGATCAAAGTGCACAAAGTCTAGTCCTCATCACCCTCTGTATGACACTGAGCCATGGTCCAGTACTGTGTGTACACCTTCCAACATGTTTCTATCAGGTGCTACCTCATTGTATCCTCAAGATCCACTGGTGTAGCCACATCACCAACTTTGAAGTCCTGGAAACAGTCACTATCACCACCATTAAGCTCACCCTTGAACAAAAACAACTGTGTTGGGCAGGTCAGACTTTTCCAGATGGATGACAGCTATGAGCCCAAGTCGTGTTGTACAGAGAACTGATCACTGGTAAACAGAACTAGGGGGGTTTATGTATTTTCTGAAGGAGCCCCTCCCTGTGTGACAGGGAGAAGCACAAACCCTAGATTGGGATGCTTGGAGCTGCTATATCAAGAGGGCTACAGACAACTTTGAGATCGGGCAAAGGACCAACACAAAGGAAAAATCGGCAGAGAAGGGAAGAGCCAATTGTCCTTAGTAATGCCTACATCTTTACCTGCCTAGTGTAGTAGAAACTGCTGGTCACCGATAGGCTGGACTCACTAACAGTGAGCCTGTCATTGATGAGTACAGCCTTCCTAAAATTATCATCTGTGAAGAAATACCAAGAGAGAAAAAAGGACCACACAGTTATTTCAATGAGGAAGAAGGAGGAAATATTAGATGATAATCTAATAAGAAGTTTAACGTCTTTGAAAATAGGTTAATACCCAGGCCAGATTTTTAAGGTATTCTTGAGTTGTTAAGGGAAATCAGACGAGAGATAATGGAGGATCTGACTATCATTTTCCAATCCTTCAAGGTTCCAGGTTTGGAGGACTGACTGATGTTGTTTAAAAAGGGGCAAAGAGACAGACAGTAGGCAATGACGGATGAATAAGCCTAAACTCAGTGGTGGGAAAGTTATTGGAAAACATTTTGAGAGTTGGGATAAATATTCATTTAGAATAAACAAAGACAGTCAGTGTCAATTTGTTAATGGAATGTTGTACCTGACTAACATTGTTGAATTTTTTTGAGGTGGTAACAAGGTGGATCTCTGAGGGTAATTTGTTTGATATGGTTTGTATAGCTCTTAGCAAGGCTTTGATAGGTCCCACCTAACAGATTGGTCACAAAACCAAAAACTCATGGAATTCAAAACAAAGCGGCAAGTTGGATCCATAACTGAGTTACAGATAGGAAGGATTGATAAGTGTTTTGTGGTTGGAAGGCTTTTTCCAGTAGCTCAGTGCTAGGACCTTTAATATAATGATGTAGATCAATAACTTGGATTTTAATGTAGGGGGTGTGATTAAGAAGTTTGCAGATGAAACAAAACTTGACAGTATGGCTGATAGTGAACAAGAAAGTTGTATAGTCCAGGAAGATATAAATGGATGGGTCAGGTGGACAGAACAGTGGCTAATGTGTTCAAACCAGTCTGCATTTGGGAAAGGCTGACGAGGCAACGGAATGTGCAATTTGGGGAAGGGATTGCGTAGTAGTGATGCCACTGGCCTATTAAACAAGCAACCTAAACTAATGCTCAGGTGACAAGATTTCAAATCCCACCATGACAGCTGGTGGAATTTAAAATTCAATGAATAATTCTAGAATATAAAACTAGCCTCAGTAGTAGTGACCCCTCACGATCAATCAATCTTTGATTGTTATAAAACTCATTTAGTTCACTAATGTTCCTCAGGGAAGGAAATCTTTAGCAGGTCAGAAGTTAGGAATACTGAAGTGAGTAACTTACCTCCTAACTCCTCAAAGCCTGTCCACCATCTACAAAGTTCAAGTCAGTAGTGTCATGGAATACTCCCCACTTGTCTGGACAAGTACAGTTCCAACAACACACAAGAAGCTTGACGCCATCCAGGACAAAACAGCCTGCTTGATTGGCATCATATCCATTTTCTCCACCACCAACATTCAGTAGCAGCAGTGTGTACTATCTACAAGATCTACTGCAGAAGTTCAGCAAAGACTGCATCTTCCAAACCCATGACCACTTCCATCCTGAAAGGACAAGTACAGCATATACATGGGAACATTACCACATAAAAGTTCCATTCCAAACCATTTACCATCCTGACTTGGAAATATATCATCATTCCTTCAATGTCACTAGTTCAAAATCCTGGAATTCTCTCTCTAATAGCATTGTGAATCTACCGACAGCACCTGGATTGAAGTGGTTCAAGAAGGCAGCTAAACACCACCTTCTCAAGGGCAGCTAGGAAAGGACAATAACTTCTAGCCAGCCCGCAATTCCCGTCAGTAAATTTAAAAAATACACTTTGAATTGGACTAGGTGTGCAATCATGGACTGGTGATACCCATATTCTATGGAAGTATAAAGGTAAACTGGTCAAGTTGTCTTCATTTGGCTGACTCACTGAATGTAAGAGCTGTGAGGTTATGGTGGAACTATATAAAACACTAGCTGAAGTATTCATAGAATCATAGAATCCCTACAGTGTGGAAACAGGCCATTTAGCCCAACAGGTCCACATTGTCCTTCGGAAGAGCATCTCACCCAGACCTATCCCCATACCCTCTCCCTGCAACTCTGTATTCCCATGTCTAATCCATCTAATTTACATAACTCTGGAAATTCTGGGCAATTTAGCATGGCCAATCCACCTAGCCTGCACATCTTTGGACTGTGGGAGGAAAGCGGAGCACCCAGAGGAAACCCACGCAGACACGGGAGTATGTGCAAACTCCACACAGACAGTCGCCCGAGGGTGGAATCGAACCCAGGTCCCTGGCACTGTGCTGCCCAAAAATAGGGGGCACCTGGATTTGAACAAGGGACCTCTTGATCAGCAGTTAAATGCTCTACCACTGACCAATACCCCCATTGGCAAAATAGTGACACCTACCAATCCCCATAAACCAGCTCTGGCCACTTCACTCTTAGAAAGGTGTGAGAGGGCACAGGGGAGATTTAGGAGAAAGCTGGGAGAATGTTAGTTACGGATGTAAGAATGGTTAGGTGAGGGTTCTTTTCTTTGGAACAGAGGAGGTTGAGGGCAGACCTAACTGAAAAGCGTAAAAGTAAGAGTGGTCTAAAGAGAGTGAATAGAGTCATAGAGGGCTACAGCATAGAAAAAGGCCCTTTGGCCCATTGAATCTGTGTTGTTCAAAAACAAGTACCTAACTATTCTAATCCCATTTTTTAGTTTTTGGCCTGTAGCCTTGTCTGCCTTGGTATTGCAGGTGCACAATTAAATATTTCTTAAATGTCATGAGGGTGCCTGTCTCTAATACCCTCAGGCAGTGAGTTCCAGATCCCCACCACTCTTTGGGTGAAAATCCTTTTCCTCCCATCCTCTCTAAACCTCATGCTCCTTGCCTTAAATCTATGCCCCTGATTATTGATCCATCCACCAAGGGGAAAAGTTCCCCCTTTTATCTAACCTATCTCAGCCCCCTGTAATTTTCGCATCTCAATCATGTTCCTCGTCACTCTCCTCTGATCCAAGGAAAACCAACCACAGTGTTTCTCTTCATAACTGAAACTCTCCAGGTCAGGCAACATCCTGGTAAATGTCCTCTGCATTCTCTCCAGTGCTATCACATCCCTCCAGTCATGTGGATTCCAGATCTGTATACAGTATGCTAGCTATGGCCTAACCAACTTTTTTAAATACAGTTCCAGCATAATCTCCTTTCTCTTAAGCTCCAAGTGTATCATATGCCTTCTAAACCACTTTATCTACCTGTTCTGTTACCTTAAAGGACCAGTAGACAAGCACACCAAGGTCCCTCTGATTGTTGGTGCTTCCCAGGGTCCTGCTGTTTCTCACATATTTCCTTGCCTTATTTGTCCTGCCTAAATGCATTGCTTTACACCTATCTGGATTAAGTTGGCACTGATCAGTCCATTTGGTACATCATCCTGTAATATAAGGCTACCCTTCTCACTATTTACCATCCCAACAACTTTCTTATCATCTGGACATTCCTCCAGATTGCTTTAACTTGAGTGACAACCTTGCACCTAGCTGGCATGCTCCGATGTTGTAGCTTCCCCTGCCAGTCCTGGGGGAGGAGAAAGTCCTGCCTCTGCACTGTCCCATCCAGCAGGACCTCCAGGACCCTGCTTGCAAGCAGAGCGAGGATTACCACTGTCTGCTGTGTCTGGGGCAAATGACAGTAACTGTGGGGCACCGTTGGACTGACAGTGCCTTTTTGGGTGCACAACACCAGATGTGCTGGCCAACTCAGGGATCTCCAGTGGGCAGCAAGTCGCTCCCTTGGCAGGATGGGGCAGAAATTGGACGTGATACTCACCATGAGGGCTGAAACATCAATTAATGTTCAATAATAATCAATTAATTGCAATTAGCAAAATAAACTATCGAATTCAGCCTTTGTGGCTGATCAACGTTGTCAAGACAATGTATTTCAAATGGATAATCAGACGTATGAAAAAATATTTGAAGATGGTGGACTGGATTTTCATCTTCAGGGTTATAGAGGGAGTCTGGAGAGTTCCCAGTTCAGTATGCCTGCATGGACAAAGCGTGAACAAATGCCGGGGCGGGGGGTGGTGGGTGGAGGGTGAGGTGATAATGGGAGTTGCTGCCCCAGAAATGTGGACCATGAACCATGAGTCCATTAAATGCTGGGCCACCGCCATGGAAACTGTGGAGAGCTAGGACATGACTATCTATCCCTGCAGTAGAGCTAACCACCAGCGGCCCATAACTTTATCCTAAAGTGATGAAACTGGGGGTGCTGGGAATAGTGTAGGGAATCTTGGAATCAGGCCCAGGCCCCCATTTTTATTCTCTCATGGAGTCTGCTCGATTCCATGAAAATCCAGCACATGATAACTTCTTTTATTTTAAGTATTATTTCCCAATTCCTAACTGAAAGTGTAATTGTTTCCCGATGAGGTATAAATGCTTTCAAATTTAACCTGTCCATTTGAATTGAACAGAAAATTAAAAGCTATAGGAGAGTAAAGTATAAGGAAAGTTGTTGCAGTTGTAGAGTCATAGAGATATACAGCACGGAAACAGACCCTTCGGTCCAACTCATTCATGCTGACCAGATATCCTAAATAAATCTAATCCCATTTGCCAGCATTTGGCCCATATCCTTCTAAACCCTTCCTATTCATATACCCATTTAGATGCCTTTTAAATGTTATATTTGTACCAGCCTCCACCACTTCTTCTGGCAGCTCATTACATACGCGCACCACCCTCTGTGTGGAAAAGTTGTCCTTTAGGACCCTTTTAAATCTTTCTCCTCTCATCTTAAACCTCTGTCCTCTAGTTTTGGACTTCTGTACCCTGGGGAAAAGACCTTGGCTATTCAGCCTATTTATGCTGCTCATAATTTTATAAGGATTGGCAGAAGTTTGTAATATCTGCAGATGCAGATGGGTTCCAGACTGTTGAATACATCTTTGAATTGCAACTGCTTCTTATTTGTATCATATATTTATTTACCCGTAGAGATTGGAGTTACCCAATTTCTTCACTTGGCAAATTTTCATTTATAGTCTAGTTTATAACTAGTTATGGAGAGTTAGTTATGTTTTTATTTGCAGTGACTCTGTACATTACAAGATAATAAATTATTTTAAACCCCCGCAGCAGTATGAGTGAGTATTAGAAAGGGAGGCATCCAGGTGGTGCAAAGTGTGAGTGGGATGATGAATGGCGGTAGAAAAATGAAACAGCAGATTGAAAAGTCAGTCTTTTCTATTGAGTGGGTAATCTAAGTTCTTCTTAATGCATGCAAACACTCCATGACTTATGAGAGGATCTGCTATTGTTGAGTCTTTTGTTTGCAAAACATACATCTAGTTTTGAATTTAGCTATTGAAAACTTAGTATTCTTTTCATTAGCAGACAAAATATAATCAATTTTACCCAAAATATTGACCTGTTGTTGCAGGTATCCCAATGGGTGAGGGAATCTGGGAAATATGGTGGGTCTGTACATTAGCACATGATCTTTTAAAATAAGTTTTTTTTGTTGAAATTGGGTAATGGATTTTGTTCATGTTCACTTTCACAATATGGGTTATTTTCTCTCTGGATGAGTATGCAAGCTTTTAAGTGGAGTTTACATTATGGGAATGATTGGTTGAAGACAGTGGTTTGTTTGCCCCAGGGGCGTTGCTATTTAGAGCCTTCTGCTGTGTAATACTGCATCTAATCTGTGTGCATTACTATAATACATGATCAAATGAAGCAGATCACATCCTGAAACCCCACTAAATAAATGCCACCTTCTGGAATCTTAAACACATTACATCAAAAGCATGAATTACAAATAAAATAAAACAGGTTCCTGTTGCTGCTTGCAATCCAGATTTTTCATTAACAGAACAACAACATTAACAGTAATAAAAAGCCAAATAGATTAGTGCTCGTAGTACAGAGCAACATTTTACTGATTGAATGCACGCCAGTACTTTTTATGGTAATATATTTGCAGTAGAGCATACGCACAGACATGAATTATATTTTCAAATGTTTCTTTTTAATATAATGACATTCAAAACATAACATTGCCATAAGTTGCACTTTGGAAGTAACAAACATCACTGTAACTCTAGCATGAATACACAAGCATATACAGAAATTGACACCAAGTCATTTTTAAACACAAGACTATTTTGTAACAATGAAAACATTTAATACATAAATATTGAATTAAAAAATAAACTTTATTACATTATACTGACCAATATTATAGTAAGTACACACACTGTATGGCTTTGAGGGCTGCAATGGACCCACATTTGTGAACTCATTTCTGT
This sequence comes from Ginglymostoma cirratum, assembly GCA_024137785.1. Lineage (NCBI taxonomy): Eukaryota > Metazoa > Chordata > Chondrichthyes > Orectolobiformes > Ginglymostomatidae > Ginglymostoma > Ginglymostoma cirratum. The sequence continues at coordinate 26,432,350 of JAHRHZ010000264.1, forward strand.
TAACTGATCTCAACTGTAATTGCATTTTGGTGCTGAAATTACCATTGGGATCCAAAACAAAATCAGCTAGAATTGCCTGATTGCTATTTAGTCAATTCCCACCAGAATATATGTGTGAGTGAATGTTTGGGGAGACTATATTTGGCTTTGAGTATAATACTTGGAGTTGAATAACCCATTGAGAAACACTTTTGAGATTGAAATCACTCATGAAAATAGACATTTGGGTGAGGTACTGCACAATGACTATCACCCACACAGTAGCCGCGTGTGGAAGGTTTGAGCTATAAGGAAGGGCTGGATAGGCTGGGACTTCTTTCACTGGAGCATAGGAGGTTGAGAGGTGACCTGATAGAAGTTTATAAAACAGTGAGAGGTATAGATGCTGCTTGACCTGCTGTGTTCATCCAGCCCCATGCTTGTTATCTCAGAGGTATAGATAGAGTTGATAGTAGTTGTCTTTTCCCTAGGATGGGGGATTTCAAGACTAGGGGCACATTTTTAAGGTGAGAGGAGAGAGATTTAAAAAAGGCATGAGACAAATTCTTTACACAGAGGTTGGTTTGTGTGTGGAACTTCCTGATGAAGGTGGATGCCGGTACAATTACCACATCTAAAAGACATTTGAATGGATATATGAATAGGAATGGTTTGGGGGAATATGGACCAGGAGCAGGCAGATGGGACTCATTTAGTTTGGGATTATGTTCAGCATGGAATGGTTGGACTGAATGGTTTGTTTCCATGCTGGTTGACTTTATGACTGTATGTCACAGAATGGATTGAATCTATACTTTATCATTAGAACAAAGAATATTGTGGACCAATGATGTAATTGACAGTATGAAGTGCTAAAACATTAAAATCAATCTGATTACTTCATCCAGGTATCAGGTTGTGAATTAACTTCTCTGCAGGAAAACACCATAGAAACTAATTAGGTGATCTTTTACTGGCTGATATCCTGTAGTTTCTCACTTTTGTGATGGATTTTCAGATATAATAAGCCAATTAAAACATGCATTTTCTCTTTCCATCTGTTTTTTTTTTGGTGTGTTTTGTTTCCACAAACAAGCATGCATGTGTATATTATGAGAATAAATTAGTTCATATTCGCTTGGAACGTTTTCTTCCAATACTGATATCCAGCAGATTGTGTTTCCATAAAAACTGAGATGTGTATTTCCAGTGAGAATTTCTTCCATGCTACTTGTCATGTGATTCAGTTCCCTGCAGAGAGTACAAAAACTTGATTTAAATTAGTCTCATGTTTCCTGTAGAGCTACAAGCAAGCACACAGCACTTGACCTCTGTTTTACAATGAAGCAAAAAAACAAATCAGTTAATCAAGAACAAATCTCTCCAGGGATATGATGAGATAGCAATGAATGAATGAATAAGCTGAGAAAAAGCTACACATTACATGATCTAACTGAGCTAATAAGGCATTTCTCTTCAGAACAAGCACGGTATAGGTATGAGCATTGATTTGGATTCATGTATTTTGGGGGAATGTACTATAGCATTAGTTAGAAGAATTTCAGATGTTACTTTAAGAATGTCTTGCTCAGTCTCATATATGTAGAGACAGAGTGTATTTGGGTCTTCATATTTTGCTCATCCATAAAATTCTTACATGGGACCAATATATGAAGATCTAGATGGTGTGTGGAACCTGCCAACCTGCACATCTAGACTACTATTTCCTCAATGACTGTAAAGTTTTCATCTCCATTATTCAGTCTGGAGGTTCATTCCATCTATGAATCATTCTTTGTGCTGAATAACTACTTGACATCAATTTGCCTTATTCTAATTGGAACCTACATAGTCTTTGTCTTACTCTCATTGTCTAATGTAGTATTCCAGATGTATCCTTTTTAGCATTTTTGTACCTCTGTAAGATATCTTATCTAAAATTTGTAAATCCAAAAATTTCTTGGTCAATGCTCTTCCTCAGTAGTTCAGATTTGCGGTTTTAAAATATTCTTTGTAATTGAGGTTCTACGAAGTGTTGGCTGTTCTATTTAACGTACATTGCTTTGCAGCATTAAAAGTATAATAGTTGTCAAATCTGTAAATGTTAGATCCATAACCAAATGCACAGGCCTAAAATGAACACTTTACTGTGACATATTTGGCATAATTTTTTCTGCTCAATTTTTCTCCCTTTCCTTAAAACAATGATTCTTTCTAGGGGTGAAGTTCTGCCGACACCAGATACCATCTAGATCTTCATGCCTAGGTGCAGCCAGCTAAAGTGTCCATTTCAAATGTGTGAAATTGAACCTGGGGAGGCTGATCATCAAGCTTGAATTCTCATGAATATCTGTTTTGACTCAAGTAGAGCCAACAATGCTCAGAAAACTGGCCTATATGTGATTTACACCTTTTGGCTGGATGTCACTGATAGATGAGTGGGCAAGTTCCCACATCCCCTGGAATTAAGGGCTATAGAATTATTGGGAAATCTCTGGACCAATACACCATCCTGTCTCTGTTCCAAATTCATATATATGTAACTCGCATGAGTGTGTATCTTAGTAGATTTTTCCTCTTCCAAGCATTGGACTGCTGTGATCAATTAAGGCACTCTACAGTTTACTCAGCTGAGACCAACCAACTCAGCACTGGTTATTTATAGTTCAGTTTTATACGAAGCACAGAATTGATCTGTGAATCTATGGGCTGCTATATTTTGAGTTAATTTTATATTACTTATTACTTACCAGTAATGCTAATTTTCAGTATCTGTGGCTCGAAACATGTCATTCCAACACAGAGCATTAGCTTCCATCATCCCTGCTATCGTTTGCTTTTGAGAAATGAAACTCGGCAAGAAATGTGGCAAAGAGTCCCAAACAAGAGGTTAAGTGTGATGTAACTGGCTTGCAAAAAATATTTACTGCCTATAAATCTAGCTGAACAAAGCACATTTAGCTATGTATTTTAAAGATAACTGATTCAGGAATATCTTTTTATCAAAAAATAGCAAATATGTTCTGATACACATTCATTTCTTTACAGCAAATAAAAAATATATATTCATAACTACAGCATGTCTGTTTAACAAGCTGAGTTGTGCCTTGCTGTTTTGAAGTTTTCCTACATGTCCTCTGTTGTTTGGGGATTTCCTACTGTCAAACCCCAGTCTAAATCTCATCTATAACCAAATTCTAATTGTAACTCACCTCTAATAATTCCTTACCATCAGTAACACAATCAATGAACCCACTTTTATTTAATAAAAGCTCTCAAGTAGCAGTTGTGAAATTAACATCAATTGGCTCCGTAAACTAGTATTTCCGTCTGTTCTTGTGAGCTCCTAAATTACAAAGCTGAAGAATCATGATTTAATTGCTAAAAGTTGGGAAATGGGATTCCAACTGTGACCCCTATATTACAGATATGAGTCTGAGGTGCTGATAGGTCTGAGAGGTGAGGTTCTGAACATTTCATTGTGCTATTCGCTGTGAAATATCAATTAATGACCGCAGCCTTCTGTATAATACACCTTTTTAATTCATAGCCTAAAAGCTAGTGCAAGATCTTCTGCTGAGATTAGGCCTACAAATACCAGCAAAGCCAAAGATCCTATTTCCGGTGCCAGCTATTTTAAGGGGAGGTAGGTTGTTGTCCAGCAGAGCTGCCTTCATTACAAGGTGACCAGTCCATTAGGCTCATTAACAGCTTTGTTAGGGGTATTGACAGGAGACCGACAGAAACTTTTCCAGTCAGCCTCCAGTTTCCTGCCTCAACAGGGGCAATTTGGTTGCCTGGAGGCAGGCAATAGAGATACATAGATCTACCTTAGCAACAGATAATTATTCTGAAGTAACATGATTAATCTCTCTTCTACAGTCGCTTGGGATCGAGGATGACTTGCTTCCACTCAAATTGATGAGCTTAGGGATGGCTAGTAATTTCATCGTGTGATCTGTGGACTCTACCATATTGCATTATATAATGCACCTTCTAAAAATGACTGTGTTACCCTAGACCATCAAGTGTTACACATAACACTCACATCTTGTAAACAGCACAGTCACACCCCAGAAAGAATTTAATCCAAGTGATGGGATCTCCCCTGTCAGCAGGAGAACCAGTGAAACGCCCTCATTGCCTCCTTTGTGAAGGCCCTTGGTATTAAAGTAGCCAGTGGTCACAATTTCCTGAAATCCCACCTCCTGAGACCTGCTGGCCAATCAGAAGCCAACAGGTCTCCCATGGGAGGCAATACGACGGGGGTAGCAGTGGCAATTGCCAGCAGTACACCCACCGGAGACCCAAAATCAGACAGTGACCCCAGGCGACAGATGAGTGAATGTGTGATAGGATTAGGGTCATGGGGAAGGGCTCACTGAACAGCTGGCCAGTGGTATAAGAAGAAAAGGCAGTAGATGGCAGCAATGCCAAACCCACCCCCAAGGGGCAAGCTTTCTCGATCAGGCATTGAGAATTTTAACAACCTAACAATGCAAAAGCTCGTTCTCCCAATTCCACAAGCAAACACAACAAAGATTTCTAGGCTTTTGTTGCTCCCCATGTGATGTCTGTCCCGAGCATGGCTGTTGAATAAGTAGCTACAGAGTGAATCCCTTAAGTGGGCATTAATCACAGAAGGACAACCATGAGTCTGTTCACCCCAGACTTAATTGGTGAAGAGGCAGGAAGGAGGTGGGATTCCTACCCAGCACTTTCTAGTCCAATTAAATGGTCTCCACCTCAACCTCAGTGAGTACATTAAATTCCAACTGTTGTAATACTTTTTCAGTTATCAACTCCTCAATATTGTAAAAAAAAGCCCATGTATATAATCTTATGTAATACAAGTAATTCATTATGTAATTCATTACAATTCAGATGCTACATTTCAAAGTGTCTAAAGTATTAAAAAGTAGAGCCTGTTACACTCTTTTGTGAACTTGCAGATTTCTTATTTTAATTACTTTTCTGTTTGGGACCACTTATTAAACCTCATCCATGTCCAGATAAAAATGATCGATGCTGACTCAGCTGAGAGAAGCCCAGTTTCCCTGAGGAATGCTAACAGTGTCGTTGACTCTTATTAGCATAATCATGGGACCTAGTGCTTGCTTTAGAAAATTATCTGAGTCCAATATGGAATTGGACATTTTTGATATGCCCTTGGACAGCAGGGCTGTGTGTGCAGTCACTTTTTGCCCCTGTAAAATGTGATGATAGCTAATATTACAGTAGAGATTCTGACTTTCTGCATGTGATTGAGTTACAATTTCCACCTTAGATCCAAGAAAGACAGTTCAGTGAGTGCAATAGGTGAATAAAGTGATGGATACTGTTGATGGATATATTCCTTTCATAATAATTGACCTTCAAGTACAAGTTATTTTGTTCAGGTGTCAATTTTTCCTCAAGATGAAATATTTGTGTTTATTTAATTAGCATTATATGAAATAAAAAGTTATTAATACAATTATTCTACTGCCAATATTGCCTTGACTTCTATTTTTCAATGTGGCCAGGCTAAGCAATTTTACAATTTGCAGTATCATGTTCTCATTCAGCTTCAGCATGATTTTATAACATATGCTGCCCAGAGAGAGAGAGAGAGAGAGAGAGAGATTAGCATGCTTATGATGGTATCTGTCACTCCACTCTCTATGGAAAAAGGCAAGAGCAGCTGGACTATACAAACTGTAAATAAATCAAAGTAAGATATTGCTTTAGCTTGTTCCTGTTGTCTGAAATAGTTTGAAGGTGCAGTTTTGGAGAATATATTTGAATGTGAAATGTTATAATGTTATAACCTTTTTTATTTACAGATTAAGTCGTTTAGTTTGTACTTGCCTTTTGTGTGGTAACCTGACAGAATAAATTCCCCATGCACTGTAGGACCCAACAAATTTGATCACCTTTTATTTCAATAAGATGAAAATCTGGTGGGTTCTACAATGACTGAGTGATCCACTTCCCCAAGTCACCATCCTGAGAGTGTACTTGAATAAATTACACGAATCCATCCAGTTAATGAGCATTGATTGTAAACAATGTTTGATTCAATTATTTTTAAACTTCAGCTTCAGAAATAATATTTTGATTCCAATTTTTTGCAGGAGAAATTGACTGCAGAGTGTGTTTTCCGGGAACAGTTTGAGGAAAACTGGTACAATACCTACTCGTCAAATGTATATAAGCATGCGGACACTGGAAGACGGTACTTTGTCGCGTTAAATAAAGATGGAACCCCAAGGGAAGGGACTAGGACTAAAAGGCACCAAAAATTCACACATTTTTTACCGAGACCAGTGGACCCTGACAAAGTACCTGAATTATACAAGGATGTATTAAGCCAAAGTTGATGAAGACAATCCTTAAGTTTGGACCACTGAAAAGCAACCACTATATTGGTTCATGTGGTGGGTTCTAAATGATTAGCTGTGTCATCACATCAGCTCTACTGTTGCCAAACTTTGTCGCATGCATTGTGTATGGAGGCTTGGATGGGACACGCTGATTTTGTTCTGCACTTACAGTTTGTCCTCCCAGAGGTGAGCCTGTGCCCACTTGCTTGGTTGAGAAAAAAAAAATGTGTAAGAGGGAGGAATATAATGAAATGCCGAGGAGAAAGTTGGCCTGATGCATGCTCCAAGATGGGACACGCTTTAAATTTTTTTGATCAGTTCTATTTCGTTATGTATCAGCATAGCTGCCATACTTTGATTCATCAGGATACTGGCTGGTGACATGCACAAGCCCACGCTGCATTTATAATGGCATGGAGGACACAATCGTACTTTAAAAATGATTTAAAAAAGACAATTCATCTACCAGATCAATGGTACTACCCCATAGGGCTTTAAGCAAAGACCTCTTAGTAAAAAAAAAGAAAAGTTAAATTTATTTATAGAAATTCCAAAGGCAACATTATATTTATTTTATATATTTATTTATTATATAGAGTTTATTTTTAATGAAATATGTACAGGCCAGATAGGCATTTCGGAAGCTTTAGGCTTTGTAAGTGTAAAAATGCCAGTGGCCGCTATGAACCTGTGGTAAGTTCATGTGAGTTAATGTAAAGGTGCATGGATATAAAAGGATTCCAGTAACCCCTCTGTTTTGAAAGTGACAATCTCTTTTGTGCCCAAATTATTGTAACACTATGAACACCACTCATTATATTGAGTATCACTCTTCTGACTGCTTGTTTTATGGCTTTCTTCCTCTTCTCCACCCTTTCCCCTCATGGATTAAAGATAAAGTTGGGTCTTCGGAAATTACCTTGTCTCTTTCATATCCAGTTCTATCAGATGCAGTCTTACGGTTCAATGTTAATACTGGGTACCTGGCTTATTCTGCATCTCAAAAGTAAGACATCCTTAACTGTTGCTGTTGTATAATTTATTACTAAAAGACTGCAATTTTAAAATGGATTTTGGTAGTAAAATATCTGGGCCTGTATTCATGGTAAAGTGTTATCAGGATCAGCGTTCCTTTTAGGTATTACAGTTACTAGGAAATTGGGAAACTCTTAAAAATGTTGAGTAATGGAATTAACTTTTTAAAAATCCGATTTCATAATAATTACTCTTAACATAGTTATACTGAAAAATGTTTTCTTTTGGATGAGAAGTGTGTGACTTTTCCATAGCCTTAGAGGGAATGCTAAAGATTCTTGTGATATTTTAGGTCTATGTATTTAACAGCCTTTCTGAATATTGGCTCTGAACAACTGCAACTCTATGGTGCATTAGTTTGAATTGTTCAAGCAACCATTTCTACTGTAGTCACTTGGTAAAAGTAACATTTAAGGGGCACAGGCAGTCACATTTTCAGTGACATGTGAAAGGAATTGCTAGGTTTATGATGCCCCTGTCCATTTGCCTATGTTCAAACTGAGATTGGTAATGTCCTTTACCTGCAGGGATTAAAGTTGATAGAAAGCTAACATGTCACCCATGTTAACTTGGCATTCAAATGGCAGGAACTTACAACGAAAACTGTACCATTGAAAATATTAGTTCCCAAAATCTGAGCAGAGCGTAGGCACACAAACTGCAGCCCTGATTTATTTTAAATCAACATTGTCAACCAGACTTACAAAAATTTAAACTGCTTTGGAAATTAGTGTAGAAAAAGCAGCTAGGTTCCTGTTGTAATTGTTATGCGTCCTACTGCTTTGACTGCTTGTGTTTCTTTCAAATGATTTTTAATCATCAGGCACTTAAGGTATTAAACCATTCAACAGGAGCACAGTCCAGGAAAGATAATAGTGAGCATGATGGACCGTTCATGAACTTAGCTGCTCTGGATGAAACCCACGCCTGGGATGTTGATCTGCCAAATGTGTTGGGTCACAGTCACTATCTCATTGATATTCCACTGGAACAACAATTTGCATTTATATAGTGCCTTTAACTTAGTAAGATTTCCCCAGTTACTGAGCAGGAGAATTATCAAACCAATTTGGTTCTGATGACAGAAGAAGGTGTTTGGGCAGGTGACCAGTCGCTAAGGTAAAGAATGCATTTTAAGGAACATCTTAAAGAAAGAGAGTGAGTTGGAGAGCTGAAGAGGATTGGGGGGAAGTTCCAGAGTTTAAATCTTTGGCAGTTGAGGTTAGCTATGATGTGAGATGCTGTTGTGACATATTATACTGAATTTTAATTTTGATGTTTATTTTGCTTTGCATTTGTCTAGACACTGTTGAAAATGACTTGCTTCCTTTTTAAAAGCATCCCATTTTGTTGATACATAGTCCATAAAACCTTAGGGAACTTCTGTCTTGGGTCCTGCAGTTTTTGTAGATTGTGTCAGCAATATCATCCTAGCCTGTAGGGATATGGTAATTGCATTTGGCAGCAAAGGCCAGATTCCTTAACATGCCCATCCTTAGTTGCTGGCATTATCCAAAGGTCACATGGATTCCAATTTTTTTGGCCATTCCCTTTAAAAATAAAAAAAGCAGGCAGATCACACATACAGATGCCCACCAACCTTTGATGAGCAGTCTGGCTCTGATGCACTGCACTTACAAACTGTATGATTCAGGTTTGATGGTATCAATTGAGACAACTATCATAAAGGGCTTTAACTTAATTCACCCCCTTGAAGGCAGTATAGTGAGTATTTGTGGAATACTCTTAGATACCAGGCTGTGTTGATTAGTGAGAGTTTCACTGAGGAATTATAATGTTCTTTTACCTTTGGGGCTAAAGTAGTGATACAAGCTTGATGGACTAAGAGTTGTAAAGGTAATAGTGATGTATAACAAATATATTTTATTCTGATCTTTGTCAATGTATCTGCCATATCTAAGCATTCATTATATAATGCCATGGTTGATTTCCTGAAATGTGATTGGCTGCTAGGTGTGTCTTATTGCATTACAGAGCACACCTAATTAAGTATGTAATTTAATTAATAAATTAATATTGGACGATCAAGTATCATATCAGAGTAATGAAAATCTTTAAGCATCTAGGAGAGGGTGAATTATTTCAGATGACTTGTTTAGCTTGCCATAAACCCTACTTTCTGAATACACTTGAATGCATTATGGAGGTTTCAAAGGGCATTAGACTTTAGCTTAAGTTCAGTTTGTATCTTCCTGTTTCCACCTATGTACAAACTGTTTTCACATTTTGTATAGAAAGAATAAGCTAATGCCTTGCATCATGTGACACTTTTGTGATATATCTTAATGTTGCTGAAGTGTGGCTGACACAGTAGGATTAAAAGAGGGGCTAAAGCCCTCCCTTCACATTTAGCACTGTACCTCAAGTAATACTTCATCTGAGAACCCTCAATTGCCCAAAGTAAATGGATTGGAGCACAGAGACTTTGCAACATTTCAATTGGTTAGGCCACTATTGGAATACTGCATGCAATACTGGTCTCCCTGCTATAGGAAGGATGTTGTGAAACTTGAAATGGTTCAGAAAAGATTTACAAAGATGTTGCCAGGTTTGGAGGGTTTGAGCTATTGGGAAAGACTGAATAGGCTGGGGGTATTTTCCCTGGAGCATTGGAGGCTGACAGGTGACCTTATAGAGGTTTATAAAATCATGAGGGACATGGATATGGTGAATAGACAAGGTCTTTTCTCTGGGATGGGGGAGTCCAAAACTAGAGGGCATAGGTTTAAGATGAGGGGGGAAAGTTTAAGAGTGACCTAAGGGACAAATTTATCACAGAGAGGGTGGTGCATGAATGGAATGTGATGCCAGAGGAAGTAGTGGAGGCTGGTACAATTACAACATGCATGGGTATACAAATAGAAAGGGTTTACAGGGATCTGGGCTGAATGCTGGTGAATGGGACTAGATTAATTTAGGGTATTCTGTCAGCATGGACAAATTGAACTGAAGGGTCTATTTCCCTGCTGTACCTCTCTATGACTCTATAACTCTGATGAGGAGGAAAGCTTGCTACTGCTTTTGTTAATGGGTTAGGCTTAATTACAACTGGACTATATTTATGCAATATTCTTTCTCAGCAGTGGGACCTCATAATTTTAAAGGCTCACTTTAAATGGTTTGGTCAAACAGTGTTGAGGTGAATGCAGGAAACATTAAACTCCTTTTCAGAATCTCATTGTGACATTCAAACTGTAGTTTTAAATTTTGATTGGTTTACCAGAAAGTTGGTCAGTGTTTGACCTATTGTCTGTTTATTCTCTTAGAAAAACTTACTATACTGCTTAGTGTCTTTCCTCTACTATCTGCTTACCAAACATGGATCCAAGCTGTGGCTAGGAACTTGCCATGTAGAAAACCACATATTCACTTCCGGATACATAGTGGCAACAGCACACTGGTGCACAAATATATTAAGTCACTGGAATGTTTACTTTTCATAATCATTGTTTTAAAATCTCACCATTTATTTTCTTGCATTCTTAAATTTATGAATCGTGAATATTTTTTGTCATGACCTCTCTCCACCAGAGGGAAAATGGAACTGATAGTATTTCCCACAAAGGCTATGAAATTAGTAGGAATCAGTCCAGCAACAGCCACATATTTATTCTCAAGCTAGAGAAATAACCCAAGGTGCTTCACAAAGGCATAATAAAAAAAAATTGCTCAGGTAAAGTAGGAGATATTGGGATGGGATGGTGGGAATGGAGGCAGTAAATGAAAAGCCTAGTCAAAAGCATGAGCTTTATGGAATATCTTAATGGTAGCGAGAGAATGGAGAGAAGATGGGAGTTGCCAAAGGAGGAGTAATGGTAGACAGCAGAATGGCTACTAATTTTATAAAACTGAAAAAATGTGCAAAAATCAGAGATTTAAGGAAGATTACTAAAACATAGTTAGGGAGATGTTGAAGCCATGGTGTATACAACAATGAGATTGATGGTTTTCAATTATTGTAGTATTTAGAATATAGGAACAGGAGTTGGCTATTCAACCCATTAAACCTGCTCTGTCTTTCAATTCAGTCATGGCTATCTTTCATTTCAATGTCACCTTTCCGCACCATCTCCATATGCTTTGATCAAAGAATCACAGAATTGCTACACAGTTCATTCAGCCCATTGTGACTGCAGTCACTCTTTGAATGAGCATCATGACTTAGTGCCATTCTCCTGCCTTTCCCTGTAACCCTGTATATTTTTTCTATTTAAGTAATCATCCAAAGCCCTCTTGAATGTCTTTGTTAAACTAACCTCTACCACACTTCTAGCTAGTGCATTCCAGACACTTTTTCCCTGTCTACTCTGTCCAGACCTCTCAAGACTTTAAGCCTTCTTTTCTCCCAATTCCTAACTCAACTTCCAATGCAGAACATTTCCAACTTCTCCAAACTATCTTCATAACAGGAGTTTCTCATCTTTGGGAATCATTCTTATAACCTCTCCTGTATTCTATCTGTGCCATTCACAACCTTCCTAAGTGTAGCACCCAGAACTGTATGCAATACTCCATCTGAGGTCTAACTAGTGTCTAATACAGGTTCAATAAAATCTCCCTGCTCCACTTTATTAACCACGCGATTCACCTATCCTGCTACCTTTCATGACTAATGCACATATACACTCTGGGCTCTCTGCTCCTACACAACTTTTAGAGTAGTATCCTTTAATTTTTACTGACTCTCCATGTTCTTTCTATCAAAATGTTATCACCTCACACCTTCTCTGCATTGAACTTCATTTATTACCTATCTGCCCCTCTATCTTTTGAAATTATACACCACTTTCCTCACAGTTTACAATTCTCTCAAGTTTTGTATCATCTGCAAACTTTGAAATTGTCCTGTACACTCCAAGATCTAAATCACTAATATAAATCTCAAAAAACAAAATTCTCTGTACCCACCCTGCTGAAATTCCCATACAAGCACTCTGCCAGCCTGAAAAATATCCACTAACCAATTCCCTCTAATTCTTATTTCTCAGACAGTCTTTTTTCCACATTGGTATTGATCCTTCTATTCCACATGCTATAACATTTTTCACAAGTTTGATGTGTGGCGTAGTATTCGACATCTTTTGGAAATTCATGTACAGCACATCAACAGCATTACCGTCATCAGTCCCCTGTTTTATCTTTTTAAAGCATTCCAGAAAATTAGTTAAATGTGGTTTTCCCTTATGCTGGCTTTCCTAATTCATGCACATTTGTCTGTGTGACTGTTAATTCTCTCCAGAATTATTGTTTCTAGATGTTTCCCTACTCCTAAGTAAAAATTAACTGGTTTGTAATTTCTGGGTTTATCCTTACTACATTTTTTGAGGATGGGCACAATGTTTATAATTCTCTAATCCTTTGACACTACACCTGAATGCAGGGAAAACTGCAAGATTATGACCAATGCATCTTCATTATCCACTCTCACTTCCTTCAGTATCTTTGGAAGCATCTTATTGGGTCCTTGTCAACTTTAACTACCAACAGCTTATCCAATATCTCTTCATTATCAATTTTAAAACTTCAAATGACTGAGTTTCCTCTTCTGCCACCGTGGCCTGTTTTAAATCTGCTTTCTTGGTAAAGACAGATGAACAGTATTTATTTAGTATTTCAGCTGTGCCCCCTGGTTCTAATGTGTAAATCTCTTTTTGGCTTTTAATTGGTTCTACTTTCACCATCCTTTTACTGTTTACGTGCCTATAGAAGACTTAAAGGTTCACATTTATGTTAGTTGTCAGTCTCCTTTCTTAACCCCTCCTTACTTCTAAATAAAAACCAAAAGAACTGCGGATGCTGTAAATCAGGAACAAAAACAAAGTTGCTGGAAAAGCTCAGCAGCCTAGCAGCGTCTGTGGAGGAGAAAACAGAGTTAACGTTTCGGGTCCGGTGACCCTTCCCCAGAACAGTTCTGAGGAAGGATCACCGGACCCGAAACGTTAACTCTTTTTTCTCCTCCACAGATGCTGCCGGACCTGCTGAGCTTTCCCAGAAACTTTGTTTTTGTTCCCTCTTTACTTCTGTTATTTGTGTTTTAAACTTCATTCTGCGCATTTTGTATTTAACTTGGTTCTCAACTGTATTTTCATCTGTCATAACCACTGTTTTTCTCCTTTATCTTAATTTTTATCTCCTTTTTCATCCAGAGAGCTCTGAATTTTGACGCCTGACTAGAACATACTCGAAAATTGAGCTTCCACAATCCTCTGGGGTAGAGAATTCTAAAAATTCTGAATGAAGAAATTCCTCAGTTCAGTTTTAAATGGTCTCCCCTTTATGTTAAAGTTATGCCTCTCGTAGTTCTAGTCTCACCAGCCAGGGGAAATAACTGCTTTCATCTTGTCACACCCTGTAAGAATTTTATAAGTTTCAGTGAAGTCACATCTCACTCTTTGAGGCTCTAGAGAGTATTGATCCAGTTTCCTGAATCTTTACTCCTAAAGCAGTCTCCTCATCCCAGGGATAAGTCTGGTGAACCTCTGTTGCTTTTTCCTATTTGATAAGTATATCCTTCCATAGATATGGAGACCAAAGCCTTACACAATACTCCAATATAGCTTCACCAATACTGTATAACACTGCAGTAAGAAACCTTTACTTCTGTACTCAAATCACCCTTTCATGAATTCTAACTTACCATTTGTCTTCTGTGGCATTGTGATTGTGCCACAGTGATTCTGGACTTGAACATTCAGGTTCAAAACCTCACCTGTCCTGTTTGCATGTCATAACATAGCTGAACATGATGGTTAAAAGCATTTTAAGTTGTGTTGTGAAGTAGTAGTAGTGTTTGGCTGGTGTTCCAGCCCTACCTTTGGGCTGGAAGATCATTGTTTAAGTCCCACCTGCCCTGGAGGTATTTCATAGCATGCCTGAACAGGTTGACTTTTTTTTACCATTTGTTGTCTTAATAGCTTGCTGCGGCTGTATATTAGCTGTATATGACTCATAAACAAGGACACCCTTTGGACAGCTGCACTCCCCAACCTCTCACCATTGAAGAAATAATCTACCTTTTTCTTTTTTCTATCAAAATTAATAATTTCGCATGTATTTGCATGGTATTCCACCTGCCATATTCTAATCTGTTCATTTAGCCTGTCTAAGTCCTCTTGAAGTCTCCTGGATCCTGCTAACAAATTACAACCCCAAATAATTTATTAGATTGTGACTGATCCTTGTGGTACCACATTAGTAACAGTCTACCATCCTGAGAAAGATCCACTTATTCCCTCTCCCTGCCTAATGTCTGTTTCCCTTTCATAAATTCATATTTGTTCATAATTCATATTTAGAGCCTATAGGCTCTAACATTTTCTCTATCACTGATATCAAACTAAAACGTTTGTAGTTTTCCAACCTCCCTCCCCCTCTCTTCTTAAATAGTTTCATTATATTTACTAATTTCCAGTTTTTAGTAACCTTTCCAAAGTCCATACAATTTTGAGAGGTAACCACCAATGTATTTACTCTAGGAATAGCCACATACTTCAATACTCTGAAATGTCATTTGGTCCGAGGAATTTATCAACCTTTAATTCAGTTAACTTTTCAAGTACTGTCTCTTTACCAATAATAATGTCTTTTAGTTTCTCATTTTCACACATTTGTATTTCTGGGATAGTTTCTGTCTTTTCTTCTATGAAGACACATGCACAGTGTATAGTTTTTGTTCCCTTTCCCCGTTCTCCATTACATATTCTCTTGCAACATGCAGATTTTGATTGGACAGTTAGGTGGTGATATGCTATGTTAGGGAACTATCCCAAATCAAATCAAATGTTAATGTAGACTGATTTTGTTTATGTTGCCTGTTTCTTGGGTTTTCTTTTGAAGATGGTAATTCAGCTCAGGCATGTTTTCACTGTGTTTTCATCAGCCCTAACCTTGTTCAAGCACCTTGTATCGGTGGGTATTCTCCAGATGTAGACCTAGAGAGTGAGTGTTAATAGGTCATTTAACATTTGAAAGAGACAGCTGGAAATACACAGCAGGCCAGGCAACATCTGTAGAGAGTTAAGATTTCAGGTTTGTGACCTATTGTCAGAACTTTTTGTTGAACTTCATATTTTGAAGCCCAGATGCAGAGGAAATATTAAAAACTAAAATTGCTGAAGAGACTCAGTACTGTCTGTGCAAAGAGAAACTCATGATCCTATTGAATGACAGGGCAAATTTGATGGGCTGAATGACCTACTCCTTTTGCTATGTCTTATGAAACAGAAGGGAAGGTCAGGAGAAGATTAGATGGCAAATGAGATTGGGGATCATAGGTGTCACAAAACACAAGGTAAAGGAATGGTAATGGTTGTGGAGAAGAAAGAGAGAGACTAGGTGCTTCAGCATTTGAGTTTCCTAACTCAAATGGCCTCCTCTCTACTATAAATGTCCAAACCTGCCAAACTTCCAGCCCCTACCATAACAAGCTCTCCCAGCTTTTCTTCAATGGTGACTGGAATGTGTCCAATTATCACCACCCTCCTCCACCTGGCTGAGCTTATTCTCTCATGTGACAGTTTCTCCTTTAACTTGTCTCATTTCTTCCAGATAAAAAGATGTAGCTATCAATGACCTCTTGGGTCCTAGTTAGGCCTGTCTTTTTATGGATTAGTGGAATATTCCTTGTTCCAATTCTATTCCAAGCCCCTTTCACAATTAGTTTTCCAGTACTTTGACTGTATTGGTATTGCTGCCTGCTCTTGCCAAGAACTGGAAAAATTAATCAATTTTGCTTCCAGCTTCCATCCTTCCCTTGGTCCATCTCCGACTCTTTCCTTTCCTTGGCTTCTCAGTCTCCATTTCAAATCTGCCAACTTTCGCAGTTAACTTGACACCCTGACAATAGACCATAAGACCACAGTAAATAGGAACAGGTGTGGACCATTTGGTCCCTCAAGCCTGCACTGCCATTCGGTAGGATCATGACTGATCCAGCATTCCTCACATCCACTTTCCTGCCTTATCCCATAACCCTTGAGTCCCACTGACCAAGAATCTATCCATCTCAACCTTAAATCCTGCTTCCAGTTAGCTCCCCATTCCATTCTCCCAGTTTCTTTGGCTCTGTCGCATCTGTTATGATTATGTTAACTTCCACAACAGTTCTTCTGATGTGCTTCCAGATTTGCTCAAGGTTCCCTTGCCCCTCCCACTGTCGTGAACAGTGTCCTGAACTGTGTCTGATCCATTTCCAGCACGTCTTCCCTCATCCATTTATCTCGCTTGAACAACCAGAATAGGGTCCCCTTGACCTCACTCAGTTGGTTGAATGCTGGTTTGCAATACAAAGTGACACCAAAAGCGCGGGTTCAATTTCCTCACTGGCTGAGGTTGCCCTGAAGGTCCTGTCTTCTCAACCTCACCCCTTAACCTCGGGTTAAACTCACCAAGAGCTGCCTCTCTAATGAGAGAATGGTCCTATGATCCTTTGGGAATATGGTGACCTTATCTGATTGCTGCTCACAATGCAGTCTCTGATACATTGTGGAGGCAAAACACAGACTGTGAGACTGCTTTTTGGAAAACTTCGGCTCAGTCTGCGAGCATAACCCTGACTTTTCAGTCACTTGCCGTTTCAATACACCATCTTGTTCTCACGCTGACAGTTCTGTCCGAGGCCTATTGCAGTGCTCCAAAGAAGCTCAATGCAAGCTGGAGGAATGGCGCCTTATTTCTCACTTAAGCACTTTACAGTCTTCTGGACTAAACATTGAGTTTGACAACTTCAGACCATGAACTGACTGCCATTTTGTTTCTCCCGCCTTCCTCCCATGTGTGGTTTTCTTGTGCTTTGCTTTCGCTAGAGCTAACCTGTGTTCTGCCAATAGCACTACTCTGGGGATGGCTTCCTTCTCTATAACCTTGTGCCTAAGGTTGACACTGACTTTGCATACAGAAATTGCAGTTAAATGCGACTCGCGCACCATTCAAGCTTGCACGCAGCATGATCTCTTAAACATCAATGAGATGAATTACCAATTAATCTGTGTTGACTGTTTTAGTAAAATCTTCATAAGCTTCTTTCTAAATTGACAAGTCGCATAAACATGTCAACAAGATTACTGTCACTTAAATGAAAACACAAACCAGAGATCTAGCATTTTCAATAGTTTCAAGACCTTGGTCTTAATTGCTTGTATTCAGAGCACGACCAACATGCTTCTGCATTCACATAACACACGTTAAAAAGTATTGCAATAACTGCTAGAGAACAACTGCTGGAAAGTAAAGTAATCGTCTTCTGGAGAAAACAACATTCATATCATAGTTCTGTTTGGATACTGCAGCACATTGGCCTAATACAGTTATAAATAAAAATCTTCAGGCCGAACCTGATACACAGACTTTAATGAAACGTTACTGGGATCAACTGTACAGCTATTGCTTTTAACATGTGGTGCTTGGTACATCCACTTAATACACAATGTTTAAATTGACTTTGAGGTTATTATTTTTGGTGCAACATGTATGCACCAGAATCAAAACAAGAATGTTCTGTGTTATAATTCACGAACTCCATTTTGTATTTTTTTTTACTTGAAAGCTATTCATGGTAAATGATGCAAAATATCTGAATTGTGTTTTGAAAACCATGAAGCACATTTACTGCCTGAAAGCTTTGAGGTCAATGTGTTAGTCTCATAAGCTGCATTGCCATAACAGCAGGCACTAAAGCTGAACTGAGGTTTACATTTTATTCTGTAAATCAACATTAATGAGGCCTCGTATTTTAAGTATCACAAACAAACACTAATGAAGCTTCTATCTCAAGAGGTTACAGTAAAAATAAGGGATTTTCACCAAACTGCTCCTTATAAATCTTAACTGGAGGTTATTTTAAAATGTTGTTGACGTATTTGTATGTTTACAGATACATACATTTTATGGTGACACAATGGACTTTGTGGCCACACAATAATAGCATGATCAAGTTGGCTCCTTACAATTTAGAGACTGTGCCCTGACCAAGCTGATGGTTTAAGGATCAGCTCACGTTCCGAAAACGTAACTTGGGCAGAAAAGCAATGTATTAATTATTGTTAACTCCTTCGAAGACCATCATTTCAACATTCTCACCAAGATGTGTGCATTTAAAGTTAATTTTGGAGAAACATAGAAAATGTGAGTGTTTGGCCAGCAGACTTCATTCTCAACATTTTGAGGCATGGTTATTTTGTGTTTTAAAGTGTCAAGTTGCAGACTGATTATTTCTGTGCCATTTTAAGTGCCCAACATCTGGATTTTAAAAAAGCCATTTTTGTTAACACAGAGAAGGATACACAGTTTCAACAAAAGCACATGGTGTTTGTTGGAAAATCAACATATGACAAGTAAGCAAATAGATGTAAAAATCTCTTTGGAACATGAGTCAAATACTGCTTCAGACATTTGTGAGTTGTATGATTGGGTGCACTGCTTGGTTTCTCAGAAGTAAACACCTATTTGTTCATCTAACTATGCAGAAATGACACGGTTTAACATTTTCCTTTGAATTTTATGAGTAACACATCTATAAACATGGAAAAGTGGGCTGGAGCTCAGAAGCAGCACTTATTTTATGGACAGATGGATAATTTCACAGTCGTCAACCATAATAAGTCACCCAGTGAAAATAAAGGCAATAATACACACATATGAATCATCGCCAAATGGTCCACACTTTATTGCAGGTCAAGCCTACAACCATCGTATCGAATTTGTCATATGTGTTGTTTCTCAGCTGGGCTGGGCAGACAGCTCCCCCACAGAGGGAAGAATTAAAGTGAGGCTTCTGGCCAGGGTTGGAAGGCCTGGAGTTGGAGGGTTCAGGTGACCTTTAAAGACCTTTGCATTGACACATAATCTGATGAGATGGTTGGCAGAACCGTGAAGCAGTCAGCAGCTCCCCAGGGCTCAGTCCCCCAACTCAACAGCATCAGATGTGAGAGGCTTTTGAAAAGGAGGGATTCCACAAGGGAGACTTGAAGTGCCAATCCATAGTCCCGATTGAGCTGGTTTCATTCACATCACCTGCTGACTCAATGGTTCTGCTGTCAAGCATCTTAAAAAAAAGATGAAAAATGAGATCAGGTGCTACTGCTAGTTTCTGTTTGTGACTGATAAAATGAGGTGAGTTAGCAAACTGTGCGAATGAATAATGCAGCTCTTGTAAAGGAAAGATTTCTATTGACTAATTGTGTACTTCTTGACCTTTAGGCTTTTGTCACATGGAGAATTCAGTTTGATATCTGTCTATTATGTATATGTAATATGTCTATTAACCGTCTTACTGTCTGGAATTCAATGTCTGAACTTTGTATCATCCCTGAGAAGATACTATTTGTTAAATTTAGTGTTGTATCAGCCATCTGAAAGTGACCAATCTTGGTGATGATATTGCCAACAGTAAGGTATATAATTTTCTTTGAAGCCATTCTCAGTAGATTCTTAGTACTTTGTTGGTACTTAATTTTTGGAAAAAAATTTAAGTCCATGCAATTTTCAGCCCAATGAATAACTAATGAAGACATTAAAAATGTTGCAATGCTTGAGTGAAGAATGAACCATAACATTTTATACGGTCAGGGTTAGAGTCAACTTTGGGTCTGGTTATCCTGCCTCTAAAATTAGTACAACAAACTTGTCGATTCTTGCTACCTTTACACTATTTAATTCATCCTCTTCATATGAATGGGTTAGTTGTTAAATATATCCCTTCCTGTGAATTAATCCATCTTTAACATCATCCTACTAAAAATTCTATTTTGACATGCTGCACTCCACTTTGGAACTTTTTAATGGGAGATTGTTTTGTTAATTTAAATTGAACCTGAGATTTTTTCAAATTATAAAATTATTCTAATTACAAAGCAAGACAGGGGAGGAAATTGTTAATTAACTGCATGTGCATGTTGTACCATTTTATTTGACATAGTTTCTGCTTTGAATTGTTTCCATCATAATTTTTATGAGTGGTCGCCTTTTCAGGGGGTGAGTTTTGACAAATAATTAATGAATTAACCATTACAATTTCATAATGAAATGTGCTTTTGTTACTTGACCAGATCTTTAGTGAAAAATGCAACCACTGAAGCACAAGCAAAATAATTGCTATCCACAAATAGGGCCATTGTGTGCAGAGAGAAATTACTTATTAACTAATATAAAGGTTTTACGGTTAGTGAAAATTACCTTGTCATCTACCATGGATTTATAGAGGCATACATAGCTTTAGAGGGGACCTGATATATAAGTTAGTTAAATGGATATATAAACAAAAACTTGGAACAATCCTTGCAGAAACTCTGAGGCACCAGGAAAAGACAGCCCACATTCAGACATGAAGGGTAATTTCTCTCCTAGAAGGTGATCAACAGCTGCAAAAATCATCTAAAAAAGTAATTGAGGCCAAGACACTGAATTTATTTAGGAGATAATTACATGCTGTAATAGGAAGATGGAAGTATTGGTTTTCTGGAAGCATGAGATAAATGGCCTAAATATTCTCTCATCTGAACCTAGCTTTTAAGGAAATTACATTAAAATAGATTTGAATGTATTTCTATATACAGCTTTTCAACTACATCCATGGAAATGCAAGCTATTTCCCACCTGAGCAAATGCTGGCCTTTTGGGATGTCCGACTTCCTTTAATAAACACTGTTTGTTTAAATTCAAGTCTCCTGTTTGAGGGTACTTTAATCTACTGTGTACCTTGGCACATTCAGCATTCCTGGGTGGGTGGTATGCAGAAGATTCTCCGAATTTGTAATGAAGTAAACAATGACTATTAGAATAATTATTGTCGTTTTAATGATAAACTCTTTGTTACCTCTAGGAGGCTATCTATCTGTCTAAATTGTTCCTTATAAAATATAATTGGTTGCTTGTCTTCATTCAACGCATCATTTAATGTGATAAAAATGTAATAAAATATTGTTACAGAGTATCACAAATTAAGTCATGGATGTTTAATGCAAATAGAAATTTACCATCCAGGGCTTTGAAAAATATATTTCACTTGATTTCAATGTGTTGTGGGTGTTGCAAATTAAATGTGTAAATTTTCAATTACACATATCATTTGCATTATTTGCTTCTTGTCCTAATTCCAAAGCATCGGGGCAACTTGATGACAATCTGATAATGAATGTTTCCACATCAGTATTGACATATACTTATAACGAAACAAGTGCAAAGAATATAACTCTGATTTATATTTGCTGTTAAATGTGGAAATGATGATGCAAACCTACCACCACAAAGGAGGGCTTAGTCATTCATCAAGCTACATGCCATTTGTAGAGAGAATTTCCACAACAAGACTAGTTAGAATGTATAGCTCAAATATCCTCACCCTGTCTCTGCCATCTCAATGCATTAATTCATAGCTTTGCCTACATCAACAGATTGAATAGACTTCTACTTTTAGCAAAACTGGTTCTGCCATGTTTTGTGCCAGACATTTTCTTATGTACTTGCAAAAACTTATAGAATTCTGCCCAAGCTATGTCACTTAGAATTAGACTGACAATGGTAGAAGTTTTATTTTGAAAGAAAGCTTAACTGATGGTCTACCATTTAGAAGTAATGAAAGTGCTGTCTGATCTCATTATGGCAAATTTGTGGGAAATGGCAAAATGCATCTCATTGGTTATTGTTCTGTGGAAGCGAGAGATTCTCTCATTTTTTTGTGCTTTTTGTCACAGGTCGCTGCTAAAGGGAAATGCATATTTTGCACTTTGTGTGTTAAACTGCACCTGGGAAATTTGATGTCACTTGTCATTTTCTGGGAATGGCAAAATAATTACAGTTGTGCAGTTTAATGTAATGGGACAACATTCCTTTCATAATGCAGTGGGACTTGGTATTCTGTTCATTATAAAGGGGTAATTGTTATTCATTTTATCTTATCAGGGCCAGAAAACAAAATTTTAATCATGCTTGAGTTGGAATAAATAAAGAGCTTATTAACACCAAAGGTTTATACATAGCCAAAGGGTCAGTTTTTTTTAACCTCATTTACAATCTTTTAGAGCCAGGCAGTTTTGGCTTATTTCAAAGAATTGACTGATTTTCGCAATGCGTTTTCAGCACTGAGAGTTTTGTAACAAAAAATGCTTGCGAGTTGAATTTTAATCCTCCGGGGGCATCACAGTGTAGAGCTGAGACAGTGAAACTTTTAAATCATTTTATTCCACGCATTCCAGGGATGTGGTCTTAAGTGTTTGAAACTATTCGACTAGTTGATGGAATATAGAACTGCTCAGGTTTCTATCATTATCAGTTTGCACTGTCTCCTGTGTATCATAAAATGTCTCTACTGAGTAACATTTCAAGTATAATTTGGCCGTTGATCCCTACTGCATCCAAACTCTAGTATTTGGTGGTCTATGATGCTGAGGGACTGAATAGTTTTGGTTAGATTGGGGCCTTCTTAACACTCATTCTGTCTAATCCATGTTTGAACTTTTTTTTTTAAACGTAGTTTTACTAAATAATTAAGAAACTAAATAAATAGAACTAGAAATATGAAATTATTTCGATGGTGAGGTATGGCATCAAGGGGGAAAACATACTTATTCACTTTCCCATTCTGAAAGAGGCCTTTTTAGAGCATTTATGTGTCTGACACTTCCAAGGTGTCACAATGCAGTCGTCACACTTTGTTACAGAGATAACACAACTGCAAAAATGATAAACAATTATTTACGGTCAGAAATCTCGCGACACCAGGTTATAGCCCAACAGCTTTATTTGAAAACATAAGCTTTCAGAGTGCTGTTGTTTTGTCAGATAAAGTGATTTCAAATAAAACTGTTGAACTATAACCTGGTTGTCGTTAGACCCCGAACCTGTCCACCCCACTCCAACACCGGCACCTCCACATCACTGTTATTTAAGGCAGGACTTTCACGACCCAGTGTTAGTCTTTGATGAGCAGAAAGAAACAACTGAGTGACTTCGGGAATATGTAAGTGTTGACAATTGTGTGAATTTGCCCGTTTAAACAATTTTTGAATTAGTGCTACTTAGGTAATAGCCTACAAGGCATGGTCGGTCAAAGCACAGCTTCATTTTAGTAGTTAAGGAGTACAGCTGTATCCCAGGCCCAGACTACATTCAAGCAACGCTATAGGTGACCAGATTTGAAGACCAACAGGACCTAAGAGACAGGGGCTGGTGTAAGATATTTAAGGTCCCTCATATCTGCACCACCAGGTAATAAACTCATGGATGATGTTCTACCTTAGCTAATGCTTCCTTTGATATCCAAGAATCTATCAAACACTGGCTTGAAAATCCTTTTCCTCTCAGACAGTTTTGAGTCTGCTGCATTCTTCCCCAGAGAATGGTGGAAAGCAGGGTCTTTGTGTGTGTTTAAGGCAGAGGTAGCTAGACTCTTAATGAATGAGGGAGTCAGAAGTTATTGGGGGTGTGTGGGAATGTGGAATTGAGACCACAATCAGATCTGCCATGATTTTATTGAATACCAGGCTTGAGGGGCTGAATGACCTACTTCTGTTCCTAATTTATATGCTTGTATGTTAACAATAAGTATTCACAGCCTTTTGCAGCAGACGTTTCCAAAGTTTCACAGTCACTTGAGCGGAGACATTTCTCCTGATCTCAGTCCTAAATGATTGATCCCACATTCTAAGACTATGACCCCCTAGTTCTCAACTCCCCAGGCATGGAAAACATCCTCTTAGCAATTAACTTGTTAAGCACTTTTAGACTTCTCTACATTTCAATGACATCACTTCTCATTCTTCTAAGCTTACGGGAATGTAAGCTTCAGTTCGTAAAGATATTGATTGCTTTTGTGATTAGTTTAAACTCTAAAGTAACATCATATGAGTTATAGATGAATGGGAAAGATACATTCTGCTAATTGTTGCTGTTAACAATATGAATGATACAAAATAGATCTGTTAAAGAGTTAGGTTTCTGAACTTTACCTTAGTTCCAGAGCAGCCTTAAGACTGGTTTACCCATCATCATAATGAAGTAAATTGAACAAGGCAACATACATGACTAACATGATTTGGAAACATTACCTGCATAACTGATACCGAGCAAAACATGCCTGAATCTAAAGCTCTTTACTTTCTTTTCTACAATATTTGTTTAAGATACGAGTAACTTTATTCTTCTAGCCTTGAAGTCTCTGATTCTGCTATTTACATTATAATATATACATTTTGGCTGTACTTCCTAACATGCATTTGCAACAGGAGCTGAGACACCATGGCACCCCAGGTCTTGGTGAATTTTCAAGCTGTGTGAGTGAAACAGAACTTAAGCTCTGGGCCTCACACAAAGGGTCAGTGGAAATCGTTTGTAAGCATTTTTTAAAACATAGTTTGATTTATTTGATAGGTGACTGTGATGAGATTTTTCTTCAAATGATTTTTGAAAATGCATTTGTTCCAAAATAACTATTATTTTTACATTTAAATGCTGACATGAGTGACAAAATAAAACGCTGGCTGAAAACAAACCTGACTTGCTTGATTTCATAGTAATTAGATCTTGAATAGACTTGGTACAAGGTGGACTTTTGAACATATCAGGGTGATTAATATTAACTGGTTCATAGTACTTGTCCAATCCTTTAACTGTGACAACTAGATTTTAAGTATGTCATGTGATCTTTGCAGAACTTTACATTTTGTCCATGAATGGGGGTATTAAAAATAGAATACATATGTTTGCAGCTGGAGACACATTTGTGTGAGAAATCAAAACATGGAAGTACAGAGATTTGCTTAGCAACTGGATAAAGTATCATTGTGAGGGAATTTAAGATAACATACATATCAGTACTGCAAATAACATTTAATTGCACAATGTTTAAATTCTATTTACATTGAATTGCATAGAAATTACAAACTGAAAATAGGATACATGGCCCATCCAGGCTATGTTATAGTTTAGCTTCTATAGGAGAGGTGGTGCTTATTCCATATACCATTCCTGTATGTTTTATTCATCGCTGGCAAGGACAGGCTTTATTCATCATCCAGAGTTGCCTTTGCACAGTGTGGCTTACTAGGCCATTTCACAGGTGCAGTTAAGTCAACTGTATTGTTGTGGATTTGGAATACCATCCGGTCCAGACCAGATGAGGATGGATTTCCTTCCTGACAGGGCACTAGAATACCAGATGGGTTCTTACAGCAATTGATGATAGTTGTCATGGTCACCATGGGACTAGCTTTCAATTCCAAGTCTTATTAACTGAATTTAAATTCCATCAAATGCTGTGGTGGAATTTGAACCCTTGTCCTCTGAGCAATTGCTTGGACTGTTGTGATTACTTGTCTAGTGACATTATTACTACACCATCATCTCTGCTCTCTGCCTCACCCCGTCCCACGCTGTTTTATTCTCTGTTCATTCTGATGAGCAGTAATGTTGGTAGAGCGGGCTGAAAATTTAATAACCACCAAATCAGACATATGCATTGTGACAAGGAATTAACCTGGACCTGTTGAAAGTATTACAGGTAGTCTGCTTGTATTGTGCTGCATGTCCTTGAAATGATGGCAGTCTGGAGCCTAGGGTTAAATACAGCCCCCCCACCCCCATCCCCGAAGTTCATGCTTGAGTCGTATCATTTAAAGTTAGTCTGCAGTACTCAAAACTTGACTGCACCTTTTAAATGTGAGGTGAGTTTTGGCTGCAGCAGATGGTTGAGATCGTTGTGGAAGAATTTATGAGCAGTCAGGAGGAGAGTAATTGGTGCAGCAAGTGAGAGAGCATACCCCAAGGCTTTCTAAAGCAACACGGGAGGCCTTGTTGCAGGAGGTGAATAGGAGGACAGAGGTCCTCTTCCCTCTATGAAACGAGATACCCTCCAGACATTACAAAGGCAGTGTGAACTAGAGCGGTCAATGTTAGCATAAAAACATACCAATAGTGAGAGGAGTAGGACACTTGGTCCCTTGACATGTTCCTAATTCAGTGAGATCCTGGCTGATATGACTGTTTCATATTCTCACCCATCTATGATATTCTTCCACCAGCTTTCTTACCAAATCTATCTACCTCAGCCTTAAAAATATACAAAGACTCTGTTTCCACCACCTTTTGAGGAAGACTGCTCCAAAGACTCATGAACCTCTTAGAGAACAAAATTATTCTTCCTCATCATCTTAAATCAGTGACCCCTTACTTTAAACAGTGAATTCAGGACACACTTCGGTATTTATGGACAGGCAACAGGGTAAATGGGTGGAATTCAATCATCCTGGCTTAGACTCTAGCAATGAACCTGAAAACTGCAGGCATTAGTCAGTTACTGGGCCCAGCCAAATCTGGAGCAAAAGCAGGAAGGTAGGCATCAGTTGATGAGGCAGAGATCTAAACACTATTTTTAATTGGCACTAAGGAACTTACTGCAGTGCCAGGAAGCCAGTGGTAGATTGTTATCGCAGAAGTTTTAAAGAATCACGATCCTGACCAGACCCACAGCCTCGTTCTGCATGAGTCGTCCAGATCCCAGCCATGTTCAGATCTCCAACCCCATTTGTGCTTCTCTTCTTCCTGCTAATGCTGTGAAGGAGGGGATGACTGACAGATAGAAGTTTCAGAATGGACGAAGAGTGGTCCCATGTTTCTGCCATTCATTCTTGCAGGTTCTCCTCCAGATTTCCCACTGATAGAGTGGGAGATGCTGTTCCTTGTGGTTACCATCAGGAAACAAGGAGGACCAAGCCATTGACCAAGGAAGCCTATTTGGAGATGGTGGCAAAGGCTAGCAGCCATGGGAACCAGAGGTGCCTGGTTCCCGTGGATGCTACAACCAGCTTCAAGCTGCCAGGGTGGGAGCAGCACAAAATGTTTCAAATGACGTGGCTCTTACACGAGCAGCAAGCAACAGCTCCCAGCCATGGAGGGACCAGGCAGGAGGATTAAAGAATGTAATCTCCAATAAAATGTGCCATATGAGGATTAGCTACAAGTGGGCATGCGATAGCAGCCTCTTGATGCCAGCACCCTCTAGTTCTGTGAGATTGGGGTTTCAGTTCATCAGCCCTGACACCAGTACTGGGTAGAATGGAACTATTCCATTTAAACTGGCTTCACTTGTACTATTGCTGGGTCCAGGTAAATAGTCACCATGGTCAGTTCTTCAATCTTGTGCAGAAACTTTGCAAGAACCTGGCAACTGCAGGAACCGAGGCTCCTCAAGGGCTGTCCCTTGGGTTGCTATATCTGCCTCACCTACGGTCACACCTTCCTATTCTTGATCACAGACTAAATTTGAATTGTGTCAGCTAAGGGGTGTGTCCACCTCCTGGAGCAAAGTGTGCAAGGAGCATACTCCATGCCTGATGTGATGCAATGTCTACAGCTCAGACTCCCGCTCCTCACCTTGGATCCAAAGTTGCTCAAACTGCAAACATTTATTACAAATGTGTTTGCTCTGGATCACCTTGGCATCCAGGGGCTCCTATAAATTGCAGTTACAACACAACACCAGATCTGTCATCTCTATCATGTTTATTTATGTTATGTCACTTTAATACCCATGCTCTTGACAATTGAAGGATCCCCAAGCTGAACCCTTAATTGTATTCTTTTTCTTATAGTATGGATTAGTATCAATTTTATATTAAACAAGCTATTTGTAAGAAAAAGAGAGAAAAAAAGACTGGAGACATAAACACAAGCTAAATTTAACCTTGCTTGAACTGCTTTGTCTAAGCAAAGGTAAGCTGCTTCCTTCTATCTCTGAACTCTTTGTTGACATTACAGCTCACCTATTATTATTCAGCCTGCTGTCTTACCAAGCTTGGCACGGAAGACCTGACAAAGAAATCTGGTGTATTCAGTTCACAGCTTGATCTGAATGGTCCTCAGTGTTGCTTATAACCAAATTGTAGTCCAGGGCACAATCAACAGGCACTAGCTGCACATACCACTTCTCCATGGACATTGGCATCTGTCGTCTGCCAACCCACCATAGCATTGCAGTGCACTCTGGGTGCACAGATGAACATTGCAGTGTACACCAGCAATGTGTGTTCAAAGGCTGCAGCAGAGGGACTTTGTGCTCAGGGACAGGCAACCAGCTCACAAGCTGAACCAGGCTACATCTCAGGGCTGATCACTTGTTGCCCTGGTGCTCACTTACTTTGTGTCTACTTGCGTGCTTATAGCATTCCTGCTTTGTCTTGGGCTGTCAATTAGGGCAGTCACAGAAACAGGCAGCTTGGAGACAGCAAGAACTGCAGATGCTGGAGTCAGAGTCAATACAGTGTGGAGCTGGAGGAACACAGCAGGTCAGGCAGCATCAGAGGAGCAGGTGAATCGATGTTTCAGGTTGGGACCCTTCATCAGGACTCAGGACAGGCAGCTTGTCTTGCTGTTAAACAATCCTCAGTCTAGAGACAGCACATTTTACTGCACATGTGGCTAACACACTGCATATGCATCAAATAAGCAGACAAATCTCAAAGCCTTATTGGAGTAGCTCTTGCTGAAGTCTATCAGTCAGGGGGACCTGGTAAAGTAAGTTAAGGAGAGACCCTATATCACTCAAAGCCTATGGTCAGGTGTGCATTCAGAATGCTCTCCATCAGGTGTTCCGTGTCGCTGCAATCCAGGAAGTAGGTCACGAGTAGTATGTTGGCTCTGTTGCAGTAGTGAGTGACCACACCTGGCATGGCCACTTCATATACCAGGAGGCTGAGCAGGAAAGGTGTAAGTGCATGTACACTGATTAGGTGGGGTCTTGAAGAAGTGTGAAGCCCGTGGAGTTTATGGGATGGGTTTAAGGAAGGAGATGCAGATGTTTTGGGCTCACCAGGTGTTTAGGATGATCCTGGAAGGCCTTGGCAGAGGACTGTTCACGGTAGCCTTTATTACATTGAAAATCAAAAGTGTGCACACTGGAACAAAATGTGAGTGACCAATGTATTCAGAGTGAGCAGGGTAAGTGTCTCAACCCATGAGGAAGGTGGCAGCAGCAATCACTAAACATGGGGCTTTGAAAAGTAAAGAACCTAGATCACAGGGCTGTGTAATATACAGTACACAGCATACAGCCTGTCTACTCCCTGGCCATCTCACAGCATTGATCTTCTGGATCAATGGCCTTAGATGTGTGTTGAGGCCAGGTTCATCCTATACCTCATGTGTAAACTCCATCCTAAATCCGAATTTCAATCAAAAACTCATAATCTGATGAGAAGCGTGGCTTAGTTAAAATATGAAATGTTTTAATCGAAAATATTAATAAACAGGCAAAAAAGACTGTCAAAATATGTATGTAAGCACTCCTAGGTGCTCTTACGATGCAGTGCTAGTGTTCTACCTCTGTGCCAGGAGACCTGGATTTTAGTCCCACCAGTTCCTGAAGTGTTTTATAACATATCTGATCAGGTTGATTAAAAATATTAATCTTTCCACTGGGGATCTAGTGTGGAGAGTGCTGCACGTAGCAGTCCCATGTAATATTCCATTCAGAAAGTTCACTAGGTGCCTGGCCACATGTAGTTTTGTGCTCTGGGGAAATGATTTTACTCAGTTATGATGAGTGTTTTCATTTGTAGGCCCGTTTTCAGTTTTTTGAAGGAGCTGCTCTTAAACCACTCTTTTAGCCCCAGCTCCTATTCTCTAGGCATCTTATGCAGGGAGGGTGGGCAGGTCAGAGGTCCACCTCATGGGTTTACTCCTGGGCTTGGTCATTAACAGGCCCAGGCAGTGGGCCATTGAGAGGCTCATTGTGCTTGATTGACTCTTTTTTACAGTTGTTTCTGCACTTGGGTTTCCATTGAGAGAGAGCGTACAGCGAAGACTGGTAAAATAGAGGCCTTTGAGACTCATGGGCATCGCACGGACTGGGGTATATCATCACCCTGGTAAATGATATTTCTATTTGGTAAGGTTCCAGTCTATAAGATTCTGTTAATTGTTTATTGCTTCTGTTACAGCACCCACGGTGACTATTCAATCCATTAATATTTGTCATATTAAGATTTGTAAATAATCCTATTTTTAGATGCAGTCGGTGTTAATTACAATAGGATCCATTAAATAAAAGTCTGGAAAAAGAGAAAAGTTCACTTCAAAAAAGGGTGTGACAGTACCATAGCTACAAGACCAAATGGCATTCATAATGAAAATTATATTTGCTAAAACTGGCATGGGGTACGTTTGTTTTCTGGAAAATTAACTTACCACATTCCTAAACTTTACAATTTCTGAGAGTATTGTTTGGAAACATAGAAAGGAATGATGAAAATCAAAACAGTTGGTGTTTAATTATCATTATTATACTTAGGTTTAATTAATAGATCTGTTATCCTTGAATTAGATAAAATGTATGATTATATATCTATTGAAATGCAATTAGTCTGGTGCCTCTCAACAATCTTTTCCGCACTTCCGTGTCACAAATATCCTGAAAATTGATGGCAGATTCAAGACTGACTTCCAATCAATGTTGTCTTTAAAATTTTGCTTCCTTATATGCCTCGGTTGTACTATGTGTGGTCCCTTTTATGTGTAGTTTTTGAATGAACAAGACCTGTGTGATAATTCCCAGGCTACTTTGCAGGTTCGCACTCTTACAATGTAGTGGGAAGATTTGTTCCAATAAACATAATCAGCTGCCTTTTAGGTCCAAATGTAACCCTGTAGCCTTTGACCATGACCCCTGGGTCTGGACTTCCCAGTCATTGAATGCATCCTTCCTGCATGTACCCTGTCTCGTCCAGTTAGAATCGTATAGGGTTCTATGAGATTCCCCCTCATTCTTATCTTGAATGATTAGTCCTAAATGATCCACTCTCTCTTGATCCGTCAGTTCTGCCATCCCAGAAATCAATCTTGTAAACCTTTATTGCACTCCCTCCATAGCCAGAATAACCTTCTGCGGATAAGGAGACCAAAACTATGTACAATATTCCAGGTGTGGACTCACCAAGGTCCTGTACAATTGCAGAAAGACATCCATGCTGCTGTCCTCTGTACCTCTGATTTTAAAAAGTTTGTAAATATCAGTCAGCAATTACTGACCAGTCAGTTTAACTTTGGTAGACAAACAGGAGGTTGTAAGAACACAGCAAGCCAGGCAGCATCGGGAGGAAAGGAGCAGTCAACGTTTCAGGTATTATCCTTCTTCAGGACTGTCTCTGACCAAGTTTAACTTTGGTCATGGGTTAGAATTTATAAAATGTGGATTGTTTCAGAAGAGTTAACATGTAGGTATTGAATGAGATCATATCTAACTAACTTGGTGGAGAGCATGGCTACTGATATGGTGGTATATGGACTTCCAAAAGGCATTTAATACAGTATCATACAATAGACTTGTGAGAAAGGTTCAGATCATGGAATAAAAGAGGCAATAGCAATGTAGATACAAAACTGGGTGAAGTATAGGTAACAATGAGTAATGATTACTGGGTACTTTTTGGGCTGGAGGAAGATTCATAGTGGAGTTCCCCATGCCTCCATATTGGGAAACCTGCTTTGCCTGATATGTATAAATAATATAGAACTTGGTGTGCAGAGGACAGTTTTGAAGTTTTCAGATGACACAGAACTGTAAACTGTGAGGAGAACAGTGCAGAACATTGAAAGGATTTTGACACAATGTTGGAGTGGGAGGATAGATTAAGTTTAATGTGCATGAGATGATGCACTTTGGCACAAAAATTGCAGAGAGTCAGTATAAAATAAAGGTACTTTTTAAAGGGTGTGCAAAAGCAGAGAGATCTGGTTGAATATCTACATTAGCCATTGAAGATAGTAGGACAAGTAACAAGAACTGTTGATAAAGCATACAATATTCTCGGCTTCATAAATGGGGATATAGAGTACAAAAGCAATGAAGATTAGACACTGGTTTGGCCTCAGCTGGAGTACTGTGTACAGTTCTGGGTGCCACACTTTAGGAAGTATATGAATGCATTGGAAAGAGTGCAGAAGAGCTTTATGAAAATGGTTCCAGGGATGAGACACTTCAATCATGAGAAACAATTTAAGAAGTCGGGACTGGTTTCCTGGGAGATAAGAAGGTGAAGAGGACATTTAATAGAAGTTTTCAAAACCGTGAGGGATCTGGACAGTGTGAATGGGGAGAAAGTTTCTCACTCATAAACAGATTGAGAACCAGGAAGCAGTTTTAAAGCATTTTGCAAAAGAGGCAAATGCAAGTTAAGAAAAACCTTTTTTCACAGAGCAAATAGCTAGGGTCTGGAGTGCATTGCTTGGAAGGAGGCAGGTTCAATTGAAGCATTCAAGAATGCTGATTATAGAGAATTGATATGCAGGGTTAAAAGGAAAAGGCAAGAGATTGGGATTAAGTTAAAATGCCCAGAGAATCAGTGTGGAGGTGATGGGCTAAACGGCCTTCTCCTACACTACATTGATTGCATCAGTGGCTGTTTGAGTTATCCATTGTGTACACATATTAACCCGAAAAGCTCTGAAAATTGGAATTGTGCCATTTGCACCATGGTGGTCTACTCTCTGATCTAACGAAGGAAGACATTTAAGTCATGCCTCTCTCAGTACAGGAAGTCAGGACAGTTTTCTAGTGCTGTGGAAGTTTCCCTTTTTCCTTGCTATTTTGAAATCCTTCAATATGTTTAACTCATTCATCAGATTAAGTTTTACTTCAAAGAACCCCCTTGCAGCAGACATTTATAAGCTATGACATAATGGAGATGAAATAACCTATAGTTTAAGAATCCACCGCTTCATTCATGAATGAGTCAGAGGCAGAAAACCTCATGCACTTTAAGTGCACAGAGTGCTCGTATAAGAAACCATGCAAAATATTTTGACCTAATAGTTTTTTCAGCTGTGGTGGAGTAGGATTGTTTTCTCAGTAATGTAAAGCTAATCTTCACATTAATACAATGGTATGACTTTCATTGGAAAAATAGCCATAAGCTATCCAGAATTATTTATATCTTACTTAGATGCATGTATTTTGTTATATCTATTATTGAATGCAAACATTTATGAAAACTTTGCATTTATTTTAAATTGTCTTTTTTCCCCAAAATGAACTGAAAATCTGAAATGCTTTTAATGGAATATTTTAGATTCTTTCATACTTATCTGAAGTGTGGTTCATTCAGACCATTTCATATCTAGTGAACCCTGTCCTTTAAAACAAAAAAAATGAAACCTGCAAAGACAGAGGATATTCCTGAACCCCATGTGCTCACGACTTGTAGAAGATATCATAGGTTTCTTTGCCCTGGGTATGTTGGTGGTGAACTACCCTCTGTTGCCGAAATCATAATAACATTGGCATAAATTTTGGGTTTGTCTTTGGATTTTGAAGATCAATATGAAAAGTAGAGTCAAAATTTAAGTTCGGAAGATAATCAAATTCTCACTAATCCTTCATCTACTCAGGATTCACATTGCTTTGTGCTGAGTAACGATGAGACCATGCACGCAACCAGTTTTATTGCAATCAATCACAAAATACCTTACAACGCTCTTCTATGGGTCATTAAGAATTGTGCTGATTCTAGCATTTCAAGATAGTGCTTGCATGATGCACAAGGGACTATCCATTTTCTGTATTTTAGTTATGTCTAAAACATGAATAAGAGCAGTTATTTGATGAAAAATGGCAATTTGCATTCCCATGTGATTTTTCACTTTTGCTGTATTCATTATATCACAACTACTCAAGAAAGCTCTTTCCTTTGCTACCAAAAATTGCGTCCCAATTGTTATCTCACATATGATAAAATTTAAGCCCCTATATGTACAAAGTTTAGTTAGATTTGAATACCTGTACCATTAACATAGCTTCAACTTAAGAAATTGAAATAATGTATGAAAATGATTTGGAAATGCCAATGAATGGTGCAACCTGTGGAATCAAAATTGCTTGAGATGGTGTATGAACTCTTCTTGTTAACAAACTTTCACACAGTAAGCTCTGAGTTAGGACTGATCAACACAGCAGTGAAACTCCAAATTACACTTCTAACCCTTTTATTGTGCATGTATTTTTTCCAGTTCCACACAATAGAACTGGCTAAGTAAGAGCTCTGGAGATTGATTGTAAACTGAAGTAAATATTTTACAGAGGGAAGAGAAGAGAATTGAGCTGCTTTCATTAATTTAAGAACCTTGCTACACTGAACAGAATATAGATGAATTTTTCCACATAGAACAGTTGCATTTTACTTCAGAAACTTTTTCAGCAAAATAAATGAAGAAGAAAGTTATATGAATTTGGAATTGTTTGTTCAATTAGAAGTCAGTAACTGGAGATAGTTCCCCAATTGTTCTCCTCTGCAATGCTGCTATTTCTTCTACAAGAGTGATTCACTATATAAATAACAAAAACAAATAGTGTTTTATGCAACATCTTTAATATTGTAACGTATCACGAGGTGTTTTACAAGAGTATAATCCTACAAAATTTAGCACCAAGTCACATAGGAAATATTAGGGCAGATGACTAAAAGATTGGTCAGAGAGGAGTATCTAAGGAGTGTCTTAGAGGATGAAAGAGGTGGAGAGGTGAAAAGGTGAAGGGAAGGAACTCAGAATTTAAAACTTTCCCATCTGAAGACATGGCAACCAATAGTGGGCCAGAAAAAATCTGAGATACATATTTGTCAGGATTGGAGGAATGCAGAGGTTTAATAGGATGACAGGCCCTGAAAAGGCTACAGAGATAGTGAGGTGCAAGGCATGAAGAGGTATGAACACAAAAATGAGAATTTTAAATCTGAGGTGGTGGTGAACCAGGATCCAAAATAGATGTGAGTACAGGATTAAGTGTGTGGCAGAATAGTCAAGAGCACTGTTCAGAATGTGAACAGAGAATTGTGTACCTTTTTCGTGTCTCTTCATATTGAGATAACAGTCCATTAAGGAAATATATTTCTGAATTTAAGACCCAAAATATGCAACAAGTCTGATCAGCACTTAGGTCTCCATGTGAAACTTGTTTTGATTTTCACAAATTATACTGCTAATGGTGATAATGTTGCTAATATCTGCAACATCAGGCCAAGTCCTTAATGGTTCACGTTCATTACATTATGCATTTGAGCTGAATACAGACAGTGGAACAAATGAACCAAACTAATCACTAATGTACTCACTGGCTATATTCACTTAGCTTTTACACAGCACGTGGGGTAATATGTGAATTATTCTTAAAAAATAATCTATAGTGATTGGGACCAGGTGGACCTCATTGACTACAAGGTTCTTGATTGGTGTTATTAACCTGGGCCCATCAGGAAAGCTTCGGCTGACCAATATTAAGTGGTCAGTGACCAATATCAGAGCCAGTGTACTGTGCACCAGTAAATAAAGGGTGACTTGGTGATGGGGCCCAGTCTCTGTGCAGTTATTTCAGAATCAATCACCATTGATATGCATATTGGGCCTGAAGATGCATGATATTCTGGGAGATTTGACAATAACTTTGGCAGGAGTTCATCAGAATGGCACAATCCCAGAGAACAGCTCTGGATATCAATACGGTTCTAAAGCTCCTGAGATGTCCTTATGGTTTTCGACTATCTGATTGCTCATTTAATTGCTATCAATGTCTAAACATTGGAGTTTCAACATCCAGACCTAATGGGCTCAAACACATTGGCTGACTCTACAAGACATGTAGAAACTGTCTTTTGGTCCAGATTACCTTTGTGATATGCACCCCCAAAGATTTTGGGCCTCTAAACTTTTTTGTGCAATGCTTAAAGTATCTCCTTTTTCAGCACATGGATAGCTACCGCTTGTATCCAGAATAAAGAGACACCTAAACATCAACCCTTTGAGTGATGCCCATGCCACACATTTCAGTTTCTTTCCTAAATTAGTTGAGTGTTGACTAATGTAGGCATTTGTCTATTTGAGCCAAATTAGAGAATTGCCTCTGATATTGGATTGTTTATTTGGGTCAGTGCTGAAGGTTCTGATGGACATGATCAGTGCTGCAAACATTTTTTTTCTGCTCATGACATTCAGAATAATTGTATAATGTGATCTAATATTTAAGTAGGTTAGGCAGTTTTCAGATTAACTTAGACACTTGGAGTTTTAGTGAGGAATAGTTGAAATATTTTAATATTGTTAACTGTACAGTGAAGCATACTGAGTCAGAAAATATGAATGATACATTGAAAGAGCAGATGCCCAGAAATAAAGTGGGAAATGAAAATAATTTGACTGTGATCACTGACTAAAGTATTTGCTGACAGATTCTAGTTGTTGCAAAGCTGTTTTGAATAAGTTAATACTGTCACTTTGCAAAAGCACCAACTATAATTTGAGAAAAAGTCATTCTAATCGTGATTTGATTAGAATGTAAGAAATAAGAGCAGGAGTAGGCTGTTCAGCACTCCACAAGTCGATAAGGCCATGGCTGATCAGTTGTAGCCTCAACCAGAGTTTGGGATAGGACAGAGGTACATCCAGGACCAGTAACTGGGACATGGGATCATAAGAAGGCTCCTCCTCAGGTTGGGAGGAGGGAACCACTGTGCTTTTGTTGGGCGTTGGAGCAGATCTCCTCAGTTTGGGGGATGGCAATGGGAATGGGAGGATTGGGGAGTTGGTTCAAGGGGAGCATAGTTGCTTGGGTCAGGGGGCAGGATACCTGTGCTCCAGTTAAAGTGGGGATGTTGTGCTCCTGTTGGGGACAGGGCTTCTGTACTTGGGGCATAGGTGGGGTTGTTAAAATGGTTGGAGCCCAGCACTAGTATCACTGATTTCTGGCCATGGTCTCAACTCCACTTTCCAACCTATTCCTTGCAAAATTTTGATGCCCTTGTTGATCAAAAATCTGCCTAACTCACCTTGAATATATTTAATAAGCCAACCTGTATTGCCTAAATGGATGATCCTGGTTTGGAAATTGACCTCTCTTGTTTTAGCTGTTTCCACTAGGAGAAACATCTTTTCTATATTTACCCTGTCAAGACTCCTCACAACCATATATGTTTCAGGAAGGTGATGGCCTAGTGGTGTTATTGTGGGACTTTTAATTTAGCAGACCCAGGTAATGTTCTGTGGATCTGGGTTCAAATCCTGCCATGGCACTTACTGGAATTTTAATTCAATAAAACAAATGCGGACCTAAGAGTCTGATGATGGCCATTAAACCATTGTCAATTGTGGGAAAAACCTACCTGGTTCACTAACGTCCTTTAGGGAAGGAAACCGCCATCCTTACCTGATGTGGACTACATGTGACTCCAGGTCCACAGCAATGTGGTTAACTCTCACCTGCCCTCTGGGCAATTAGGGATGGGCAATGTACACTGGCCTAGCCAGTGACACCCACGTCCTATTAATAAATAAAAAAGTAAGATCACCTCCCATACTTCTAAATTCCGATGGATATAAGACCAACCTGATCAAATTGCCCTCATAAGTAAGACCCTTCGTCCCAGAGTGAACCTAACAATGTTTCTTTGAACTGATTTTAATGCAAACACGTCCCAGTTCTTTGCCCGAAGAAGAACACAAAATGTTCGCATTGTCTTTCTTTCCCCACAGATGTCGGTAGGCCCACTGAGTTTCCCCAACGCTTTGTGTTTTTATTTCAGATTTCTAACATCTGCAGTATTTTGATTTTATCTCCACCTCCGACCTTATAGAATCGTAGAATTCCTATGGTGCGGAAAGAGGCTGTTCAGCCCATCAAGTCGGTACCGATGCTCTGAAAAGCATCCCACCCAAACCCAGCAACCCCCAATCCCTGTAACCCCACATTTACCATGGCTAATCCACCTAACCTGCATATCTTTGACTGTGGGAAGAAACCAGAATACCCAATGGAAGCCTGTGCAGGAATGGTAATAATATGCAAATTCCACACAGCCAGTCACCCAAGGCTGAAGTTGAACCTGGTCCCTGGCACTGTGAGGCAGCAATGCCAGCCACTGAGCCACCATGCCGCCCTATGATAGGTCACTGATAAAGCATCTGAAGATGGTTGCATCCAGGTTACTGGTCTGGGGAATTCCTCCAATGTTGGCATGGAGCTGAGATGACTTACATCCAACAACCATGACTACCTTCCTGTTGCCAATTATGACTCCAATCAATGGAGAGATTTCTCCTGATTTCCATTGATTGTAGTTTTGCTAGGGCTCCTCCATGCCACAGTTGGCCAGATATGGCCTTGACATTAAGGACTGTCACTCTCCCCTCACCCCTGGAGTTCAGCTGTTTTGTTCAATTTTGAACCAAAGCTGTACAAGTGGCATGCTGTTTGATTCAAAAACAGAAATTGCCAGAAAACCTCAGCAGATCTTGCAGCAGCTACGGAGAGAGAGTAGAATTAATGTTTCAGGTCCAATGACCCACTTCAGAACTGATTTTAGCTTGGAAAAGGTTGGTATATATGCTGAAGATGGGATTGGGGATGAAGGTAAGAGTAAACAATAGGAGGAAATGGAACTCAGAGAGAGGGCAAAATGTTTGGGCAAACAAAGGAATGAGTAAAGGAGGCTGGGAGAATGAATGCTCATGGGGATTATTTGTGCCTGACAGTTGGTTGTTTGTGGTAGGACACCATGTGGTGACAAGACCTGGTGTGCGGGGTTGGGATAAGGACATGGGAGAAGGTGCTCAGGCCCTAAGATTATTGAATTTGATATTGAGTCCTGAAGGCTGCAGGGTCCCCAGGTGTAAAATGAGGTGCTGTTGCTTTAGTTTACGCCGAGCCTCGCTGGAGCACTGAAGCAAGCCTGAGTCAGAGCTGTTGGCCAGGGAACATGGTGGTGTTGAATTTGTGGGCAATTGGAAGCTCTGGGTCTTGTTTGGGCTCAGAACACAGGTGTTTGACAAAATGGTCATCCAGTCTGTGTTTTGTCTCCACATTGTAGAAGACACCACATTGTGAATAGCAAATATAGGAGACTAGCTTGAGTGAAGTACAGGTAAATCACTGCTTTGCTTGGAAGGTGTGTCTGGGGTCTTGGATAGTGAAGAGGGAGGAAGTAAACTGGCAGGTGCTGCACCTTCTACGATTGCAAGGCAAGGTGCTATGGGGCTATGAGGAACATGTTGGTAGTGAGAGGATTGGACAAGGGTGTCCCAGAGGCAACAGTACCTGTGGAATGCTGACAAGGGTGAGGTGGAGGATGTGTCTGGTGGTGGCATCCCACTGGAGGTGCGGAAATAATGCTAATGATCCTCTGGGTGTGGATGCTGGTGGGACAATAGGTGAAGACAAGGGGAATCCTAATGCTGTTGTGGGAGGGAAGAGAGGGGGTGAGGGCTGAAGTTTGGGAGATATGTCACACCCAGCTGAGGGTCTTGTCCACCATGTCGCTGGGGAATCCTCAGTTGAGGAAAAATGTGCATATTTCGAAGGCTTCCTTGTCAATGTTGGCATCATCAGAACAGATGTGATGGAAATAGAGGAACTGGGAGAATGGAATAGAGTTTTTACAGGAAGCAAGGTGAGAGATGTATTGACAAGGTAACTGTGGGTTTGTAGTGGATGTTTGTGGCCAACCTATCCCCAGAAATGGAAACAGAGCTGTCGAGGAAAGGAAGGGAGGAGTCAGAGATGGACCAGATGAAAGTGAGAGCAGGGTAGAAATTAGAAGTAAAATTGATAAACTTTTCCAGTTCCGAACGAGAAAGGGGAGCAGCACTGATGATGTCATTGATGTCCTGAAGAAAGAGTTGTGTGTGGGGTCCTGCGTAGAACTGGATCAAGGAATGTTCCATGTACCCCACAAAGAGACAGGTATAACCATGACCCATGTAGGTACCCATGCTGTTTGATTCAATCTGCCAGTCATCAGAATGTCCAGCCTACATACTGACATGAAACTGGATGAAACCCATATACCACATTGCCTAATTGTGTGGAAGGCATACTGTCTTTTAGCTTGACAACAGCATTCGGTTAGCATTATGTATTTACTGTAAAATAGCAGCATTAGATAGCTAGCTTCTCTGTCACTCACACTCTGGGATAGTTCCCTTCTAGGGTAATATGAGATAGACTGCAGAACTTTCAGAGCCAAAGAATGAACTTATGCACACACTGCACCTTTCTCATTGAGGGAAGGGATATGGAGACTGCCAGATCCTGCCGCATTCCTCATGGCATTGCCCTTTCCAATCAGAGTCTATTTGCCTGGTGTAACTTTAATCTGTTAACATTGGCAGTTAACAATTCCTGTTGCAACTAAAATAAAATTCTTCTGTCATATTGCCTTAAATCTGATGATTCAGTGTTCGTTTTTACCTTCACAGCTTGGGCTATAAAAATGGTGGAGGGTGTCACCCATTCATTTTAGGACTTTTCTCGTTTACTATCCATTAATTTAAAAAGTTACTGAAGGTAGTTGGATCTGCAGTTTGCTAAATTCATGTACTTAGTCCACTGAAGCAAAAGACTTACATGTGGTATTACATTTGGTCACTTGAATTAATTCTGAAAAAGGTATACTTTCAAGCTTAGGTTTCTGTTTTCCCAAATTTGTTTCAGCTTTAATGGGAGCTTGACCCTTCCTGGCAAATGATTGTGTGTTCAAAATTCACTCTGTAGATTTTAGTACAAAATCTATTCTAATAATCTGGTAAAGCACTGAGAGAATGCTGCACTGTTAGAGGTGCCTTTTTTGGGTGAGATCTTGTCCTAAGTTGCTATGTTAAGCATTAGTCCTGCTTGATTCTCATATTGCACAAAAAACCCATATCTCTATTTAAGGAAGAACAGGGAAGTTCTCCCTATGGCCTGACTATCATTTAATGCTCAATCACAACAGATTATTTGGTAATTTATTTTATTACCATCACGGGATGGTGCTGTGAGCAAATTGGTTCTTGTATCTTAATACATTACCACAGTTTTTTTAAAATGTAACACATTGCCTGCTTTACAGCATTCAGGTAACATAAAACTTACTTTATAAATGCAAGTTCTTTATTTCTTTCAAATGGCAGTGAGCCAGCATAAAATTCACTAATAGCTGGGAACGCAACCATTTTGAGTGAACTGTGAACTTTTCTGTGGAGTCATGTCCATTTGGAACGGGTTGAGACAGTATAATCCCTTTCATGTGCAATCTTAGAAAAACCATCTGAAGTCTGAAGAGGCTTCTATTCCATCTGTCTGTTCTGGAATTGAACTCATGTCCCAGAGGTGACTATACAAATAGTCCCTTCAAGTTACATTTTTCTCATGGTGTGTATAGTACGATGGTACCAGCTTGAATTGCACTGCAGTGATAATCATTTGTTTCTGATAGATTGTAGTAGGTGGATTTTTGTTCTAGAACTATTATTTGTTGAGCAAAAGGTAAATTACATATAATCTGGAAAATAGGTAGACAACAATAAGGGTTTAATCACACAGATGGGTATTGTACCACTGAAAACATATCTTTAATAATCTCTTTTTTGTAAAATGGGGCCTAGGGTAGGGAGCCTAAATTATTCCTTCCAGCACAATTTGTGTTAGGGGTAATTATAGGCTACAAGTTACTTATTTCCGCGAGGTTGACATCATTACAGGCGACATCTGGAAACATTCCATAATTTCCACCAAAACATATGATGACACTTTTCTAAATAAGGTCTGTAGCTGCTTGTTTGCAAATGTGTGTATGCATTTCTCCTCATGTTATCACAATATTCACCGTTTAGCTCCTCTTTGTAATAACACTGAGAATGTCAAACTGATTTAAATTTCTGTAAACTAATCTTATTCTAATTACTGTAAAAGTAACAGCTATTATAGAGGGTTCACACAGTATAAGAAATAAATATTGCATCATAATGATATTTGCAGCTATCATAACCTCTGTGTCTATTTGAGTTGGCCACCCATGTAGGTGTATCCTAAAAGTTTTCTTTTACGCAGTTTAGCCAACCTTTCTGTAAGCTCATGATCTGATTGGATCCATGCCAAATGTGCTCTGATTGATGCTGTTTCTATTTTGTAAAAGGTAAATCATACAAATCCCATTATTGCTGAACATGACAGACAAATAATTAAAGAAAAATGATGGACAGCAAATGCATGTGTGTGCAACTGTCAACAGAACGTGATTCATCATATTGTGCAGCAAAGATTCTACATTATAAAAGGATAGACTTTGGGAAGGAGAGCTACAACGTTCTAACTTGAGCAGGTTGGGCTCTTGGGTTGAAGTCCACTTTATTGATGTGTGACTTGTTCCAGTGCCTAGTTTCTAAAAAGCAAAAAAAAAAATTTAATTAATACTGATTCAGCTGTTAGAATAAAATAACTCTCTTTTATGCCAACTGTGGCCCATACTTGCACTAGTAATGTGTAGATCAATGATTGCATTCCTCATGTTTGTACATATTATTCCATTGGGAAAAAGCTTAAAGGTCTCGCTTCTAATCACACCACCATCCCTGAAGGGGAGGAAATGGTTGGATATGAATTAAAATCTTGTGAAATTGTGCTTGTGCCTCTAACCTGCCTTGTTTCCTGCCTTTCCGACATTAATTGTGTTGATTCAGACTATTGACTCAGCTCTTGCTAAGGCAGGG
Organism: Ginglymostoma cirratum; assembly: GCA_024137785.1. Taxonomy (NCBI): domain Eukaryota; kingdom Metazoa; phylum Chordata; class Chondrichthyes; order Orectolobiformes; family Ginglymostomatidae; genus Ginglymostoma; species Ginglymostoma cirratum. The sequence goes on from JAHRHZ010000264.1 coordinate 26,475,240, forward strand.
AAGCACTTAAGATGCAGAGGTTATGGCGTTGTTCCGATGTCTTGCTAACCTCAAGACAGTAGCAGCTTTCCATAATCTGCAGTATGGAGCCATAGAAGGATGAACCAAGTGGCCACTTGGATTGAAGGAATTTACTTCAGTTTGTGCCCATTTTGTATCAGTAGGAGTACAAGAGAAGCCCCAAGGTGACTCTGGTGAAGGACTATTCTAGTCTGCCCAGTCTCCCAATCTCTCATTCTCATATCTCTGAGACAGAGGAAAACCTATTTCCTTCATAAAAGGCCCTTCAACCCATAGAAACTGCACCAGCCAAAAACAACCAGCTAATGTAATCCCATTTTCCAATACTTGGCCCATAGCCTTGTAAATCTCCCTTAATCCCAGAGCTTGAGGGAAATCTGGACATTTTTGAGGAAACTCCTCACTGATCTCTGATCAAAACAAAATTTGCCATATCCCCATTCTTGAGGCAACTACCCTTATTCCTAACCTTGTACAAATGCTGCCCCATCGCAATCTCAATGGAACTCTCCTCAGTATCCAATTTGTATGGGGCAGCCTGGATCCACAAGTTCTAGGAAATTTTCACAATACTAATGCTTGACCCTCAACCTTGAAAGAACAGCCCACCCACAATAATCAATCCCAAGAGGACTCTCCAATCTTGAAGGAACTCCCTACCCTCGTCATTCTGGCAGCAATCTTCCTCCATCTTTAAGCATGCAGCAATCCCTTGATCACTAATTTCCAATGGGATTGAAAATGCAGTCTGCTAATTGCTGGAGACCAGAAAATGCTGGAAATACTCAGCAAGTCCGGCAATACCTGTAGACAGACAGTAACAGAGTTAGCAGGCAGAAAGTTATAGGAGTCTGAGTGACATGAGATTTGGTGAGATATGTGGCAGAATTGGATGGGAAGTCAATTGATGCCCATTTTGACACGAAAATCATTTCGCTGTACCTTTTGCACTTTTTGCAAGGGGCATGATAAGACTCTCACCAGGCAGTAGCGAGATGCTAATTGATAGGAATTACCATTTGCTAAATGCCTTCTTAATGCCACAACTCGCCTCATTATCATTTAGCCTCCCATTTTAGCAAACCGGCCAAACAAGTTAGACACTGGAGAAACTTGACAAGGAAACTGAGTGCATGGCAGGCAGATTCCGCTCACTGCTTGCTCTGAACCACATCCAACATGGAAGCCCTTTGCAGCCAGCAACCAGGTGCCCTCTCTGACTTCTGAAGGTGAGAATCCTTGGTGTCTAATTTGCCTGCGATGGATGCTATGATAGAAAGCACTTCCGATTTGCACTTAATAAAGTTGTTAACAAGCAATGATCCCTGTTAATAAGCAAGAATCTCACCTAGATACCTGGAACGTAGTTGAAAGGTTTTTTAGGTAGTCCCTGATGTTGAGATTGGCCTCATTGTTCTTCTCACATGATTCTGCCGTCTTTCTTGCCACATTATTCATGTCCCTATAAGATTCTGCTAAATGTCTTCAATGTGAAACACCCAAATGTGCTTCATAGTAGCACGATGAAGCAAACGTGCATGAATTCCGCAGGAGAAAATGAAGCAAGAGTGAATATCCCTGGTTTATTAACAAATATAGGAGGTGCTGGAGAAACCCAACAGGTCTGATAGCCTCTGTGTCGGTAGAAACAGTTCAAATTTTGAGTTCAGGATGACTGTTTTTCAGAAGAGTCCTGAAGAAGAGTCATACTGGATTTGAAACATTAAATCTGTTTCTCTCTCCACAGAATACTGCCAGACTTACTAAGTTTCTCCAGTGCTCCCTGTGTTTCTTTCAGATTTCCAGCATCCATGGTATTTTGCTTTTACCCATGGTTTATTGTTGGTCTCCTTTGTTGCTGAGTTGGTGTTCCTGAGGCCACTGTTTCAGCCCCTTTGGCAACCATGCCTGAGATGAACTAACCAAGCACAATTTTGATCTGTTTTATATAAACAGTTTATTTTTAAAGTTCTCACATTACAATCTGGTTTCTCAATGCATTTAAGCTCTAACACCAAGCAGAAAAAAATGCTCTCATCTGGTGGCAAAAGACTTGTAACTATTTCGTCCCAAAGTAGCAAATGGTTTCTCTCAACTCAAAAGAATCATCAATTTGAAACTTGTTTTCACTGTGCAGATGAATTTCTGAAGAAATGAAATTGTGCCAAGAACACTGTATTGGAGGAATGGTTTGTGCATTAAATATATTGTTTGGAGTCTGGAGTTTCATTTTAATTGTTCACTTAAATGGGCCAAAGTAACACCTCATTATTCGCTGAGTTCAAGCACTCACTCAGGTGCATTGTCAGCATGGGTTTCTGTTCACAAAATCAGACTTCTTTTCATCACTTTAGAGACTGGGGGCTGGTGGAGAGAAGGGGGAGTGGCATGGGGTGGGTGGATACAATTTGCTGTTTCTAAATAGCACCAACAATAAAGTTATCAGAATAGTTGTTCTTTTTTCACTGTTACATTCCCATTAACATAATATAGTTCCACATTTTGAACCAGCACTTGATTTCAACAACAGGTTGACTTAGAGTACATTGTTGGCAGTAGGTAGGGTAGGTCATTAAAATGCTTGCTGATAATCGCAATGGATGAATGGACATTTTAATGAAATCCAAAAAGACCAGATCTGATATAGGCTTTGTTTTTCTCAAACTAGAATCGATTTTTTCTGTCCAAACCACTAACCGTACTGATAAAATATATCTGCTTAAAATTAATTGTTGAGTTGTTCATGTTCAAAGTCATGAATTTCCTCCATATCAAGCTATGCTTAACCAGAATTAATAACTGGAATATAGACAATCAGTTGGAAAAACCAAGTTTCATGTTTGCAAATGTGGTGTATTTGATAAACTGATAGTTATGCTAATATTCACTTATTTCCTGTTTTACAAAGTGAATGAGAAAGCTTTTATTACATTTCTGTGTTCACAGACAGTCTTCTGTAATAAATGTTTGGAGCTTTTATTTACATAATCATTAAAGAGACTTTCTACCCTGACTTGATGTGTGGAGCATACATATGTGCAAATTGTTACAAACTCCTGACTTTATAAGATGGTTTATTTAAAGCTGTTATCTTTAATTGAAGGAGAAATGACATAGTTTCTCTATAAGAGAGATTGTGACATCTCAAATCTACCTGGAGATGGCCCATGCTCATTATTGACACAGAAACTTAAAACTTACTGAAAGTAAAATTCAAATTTAAACACCTGAACACAAAGGAGGAAGCAGCTGGTCATGTTGTGTACCATTTGTCACAGTCAGCCAGACAGATAGATCGAAGTAGAAGGTCCACTAAAGACTCAGCTGGGTGACAAGAGAAAAGGACTCTCTCCTGTTGTACAATTGAACAGAGGACTAATGAAGACAGGTTCTCTGTTTGCAGAATTGTGACGTGAAGCGAATTAAAAACTAAGGTGCATTGCTCTGAGAAATTCTTTTGTTAATGTTCAGATGATTAGAGCTAAGACTGTTCCAAAAATTTAATACTGAAAAATTCATTCATAAATCCAGCAGGAACCTAGAATGTCATACTCAAGAATAAAGAGGGTAGTATTCTGTGAAAACTTGATATTGGGTTTTCAGTTGAGTTAACAACTTAATGGGGAATAATGTTTCTTTAGGTTATTGTGTTTATTTATCTATCAAGTAATGTTTAGTCAATGTTGATTGAAATTTTTTATTACACTAAATGCCTTGGAATGTGAAATCTTGTCACATGATTCTTGCTATTGATTACTGGGAAGTACATTTTTTTTAATCGTTGTAAGCGTCTGTGGGAATCATAACAGTATATATACATGTCTTGCATGAACATAATTCCTTGTCTGTATATTTGTTCTTCACTTGTTAATAATGGAAGCTTGTGAAATTAATGGGAAAGTGACACTTGCTCAATAACAGGATTGGTGTGGATGGATGTTTTGAGACTGGGGGGGGGGGGGTGATATTTATAGTGGTGTTCCCCAAGGAGCAGTTTTATAAAATTAGGTGATGATGTAACAGTTGGCAAAGGAACAAACGAAAATGAGAATAGTTACACGTCTCAGTACATAGAAGTTATAGTGATAGTATTGAGGTCAGCCAGGTGGACCTCATAGAATATGTGTTCCCTGATTGAACCAGATTATCAGCCCCAATCAGGGAGCCCAGGCTGACAGATTAAAAGAGGAGTGTCAGACATCCTGTTAACTCTGAGAGGTGGCTCTGAGGAAGCTGGATCAGTGTCATGGACTCTCCGCGTCTAAATAAAGGCTGACTTGGTGATGGGATAGCAGCCTCTGTGGAGATATTTCAGAAATGATGGTGAAATGGGCAGAAGCCTGGCAGATGTTATTCAGTGCAGAGAAGAGAGGGGAATAAAATGGAAAGACATCAGCCAGGAATTAATGTGAAAGCAGTGGCTGAGAAGCTTGGTTGTTTAGGCCATTTGTTGCTTCAGGTCATGTCTTCTGCCTCTTCTGCATCAGACTGTCCTGTCTCCAAGAGCTGCTGGCTGATCAGCCCTTCAGATCTTCAGTCTCAGTAGTGTCAGTTAGACTCATGGCCATTGCTGAGGCTGTAATAGTTTCCAGACTAGGAGTGGTACTGCAGAGAGTAAGTGGGTCAGGCTTGCTAGGAGCAGTCATGCAGGGCCAGTTAAGATGCCAAAGGCTGTTTTTTCAAATATGGGCACCCTTTGTCGCTGTCCGTGTCCTCCATGAGAGACAGGGTGCCTAAACAGGGGTGGCATGGTGGCTCAGTGGTTGGCACTTTTGTCTCACAGCACCAAGGACCCAGGTTCAATTCCACCCTTGGCCGACTGTCTGTGTGGAGTTTATACATTCTCTCCATGTCTGTGTGGGTTTCCTCCAGGTGCTCTGGTTTCTTCTCACAGTCCAAAGATGTGCAGGTTAGGTGGATTGACCATAGGAGATGCAGGCTTACTGGGATAGGGTAGGGGGAATTGGTTGGAGTGGGATGCACTTCACAGGTTGGTGTGACTCAATGGGCTGAATAGCCTGCTTCCATCTGTAGGGATTCTAGGATTCTTATCTATTCTAACAGATGGAAGCAATCCCCAACTGAGGCTGCAGGCAGGCTTGGTGCTTTTGCCATGTGAAGTAGCCTATCCCTGTTACTGGTAAAAGTCAACTGTGCCTGTAGTTGGCAGGTATAGTGCACGCAGGCATTCCACCTGAATTTAAATAATAACTCCCTGGCATTGCACAACCTACTTCATTCCACCAGACAGCACGGGGGAATAAAATTCTGACCAGTGTTCTTTAAATTGTTCAATTTTCAAACATTGTGAATGACCATGGAGGACTTGCTGTCCATTGGAGCAAACCTGTAAAGATTCTGGGCAGGTTTATAAGGAAGATAAAATGTTCTTGGATCCGCAGGTTATTCCCACCAAACTGGTCTTAACGTTTCCTGGTAGAGATCCCACGAATCTCCTCGCAACTGCGTACAGATCTGGTCACACTTCTATAGGGATGATGTTGTTAAACTTAGAGGGTGCAGAAAAATTTGCAGCGATGTTGCTGGGACTACAGAGTTTGAGTTATAGGGATAGGCTGACTAGGCTGAGGCTATATTCCCCGAAACATCAGAGGCTAAGGGATATCCTTATAAAGGTTTATAAAATCACGAGGAGCATAGATAGAGTGAATAGCCAAGGTCTTTTCCCAAGGGTGGAGGAGTCCAAAACTAGAGGGCAAAGGTTCAAGGTGAGAGGGAAAAGATTTACTGAGGTGCTGAGGGGTAACTTGTTCACTCAGAGAGTGGAATGTGTGTAGAATGAGCTGCCAAACGAAATGGTGCAGTGAGTACAATTACGACATTTAAAAGGCATTTGGATAGGTACATGAATATTTGGTTTTCGATGGATATGGGCTAAATGCTGGCAAATAGGACTAGGTCAGATTGGGAACCCTGGTCAACAAGGATGAGTTGGACTGAATGACCTGTTTCTGTACCATGTGACTCAATGAATGTTGTTTGTCATGGATTCAAGGGCAGAATAAGTACTGTGGACATCCTGTAGTTCCTGTTCGTCCAGTGTCTGTGAGGTACTGATTGAGTAGGTCTTTCCTTGCATGGGTCTTCAGGTCCAGCAACATTGAATTCCCTGTGGCAGTATTTGTGCTGCCGTTTAATAATAGAAGGCTGGATTAGCCGATGGCCAGTCCAACGGTGGTCCTGACGTGGCTTAGGTGATGCAAGCTTCCTGAGGTTCCTCACTCAGATGACGACGTAGTTAAGCAATACCAATGTCCAAAGGATGGGTGTTGCCATGAGGTTTTGTTCTTTTGCTCTTTCTGATAAAATGGGATGGGGTTTGTGACCAAGCCATGGTGTAGTCAGTTTTACAGGAAGAAAACTTGCCAATCATGCCTTTCCAGAAGTTTGTGAGCCTCCCATCTCTGGAATGGAAACCACTAAGGAGAATCAGCTTTAAGTGTCCCTTTAAGATATGGGACAGTGACTGATTAAGATTTGAACAGAATTTCTCTCTGCTCGCACCCATCGGTTCTAGGGTTGGAACCTGAGCACTGATAACTGTACTGCCCTGTTTCTGGGCCAGGGTGAGCTGAAGGGTCATGAGATGTTTATCCATTAGGGACTCACTGATGGTAATAAGTTGCTGAGGTCCCCTGCAAGGTTCCTGATGTGCCAAGGCCTAAACTTCATTTTGAGGGGGGTGGATGATGCCAGTAAATGGGATTCAGAATGTGGGTGGTGTAGTGAGGTCAGCCAGCTAGACATCATAGAATATGAGCTCCCTGATTGGGGCTGATAATCTGGTCCAATCAGGGAGACCTGGCTGATACAAAAAGATGAATGTCAGAGATATTGTGTCCTGAATGCCGTCTCAGTGAGAGGCAGTGCCATTGTCAAAGGCTATGCATTTGTAAACAAAGGATGATTGGTGATGGGATGTTGGCTTCTGAAGAGTTATTTCAGGTGACGTCGTTGCATACTGACTGCCACACTCTCCTGGCTGAGCTAACAAGGTGTAGAGCTGGATGAACACAGCAGGCCAAGCAGCATCA
>JAHRHZ010000264.1:26482715-26555919 GCA_024137785.1 Ginglymostoma cirratum
CAGGCCAAGCAGCATCACAGGAACAGGAAGGCTGACGTTTTGGGCCTGGAACCTTTCTGAAGAAGGGTTCTGAAGGCCTGAAATGTCAGCCTTCCTGCTCCTCTGATGCTGCTTGGCCTGCTGTGTTCATCCAGCTCTACACCTTGTTATCTCAGATTCTCCAGCATCTGCAGTTCCAACTATCTCCCGGCTGAGCTGTTGTCCAATGCAGGGATAGCTGAAAAGATCAGAAACCAGATTGCACTAACACATGAGCATATTGTTGATGCTAACCCCCACCAAATCCTCAGGACCCACAGTCCTGCTTGCTTATGCATTGCTGTGCAAAAAGAGAAGGTGTTACACACCAGTCAGTGCTTGTAACATCAGCAAAGACTCATTGCTTCACGATGGCCAATTGACCCTCCTCTGCGTCAATGCCACATTTAATTCCTGACATTACATTTCAAACTTTGGGCTTGCCTTCAACCCATCACCTATTGCCCTAATCAGGCACAGATTTAAAATCATTGGTGAAGATCTTGAGGGGAATTAAGGAGCCTTTTTCCTTCCTTTCATTGTTATCTGGAATGTTCTGCCTGCAAAAATGGTGGAAATGTATTCTATAAATAATTTTAAGAAGAGGCAGGTTGCGTACTTGAGAATGAGGAATGTACAGATTAAGGGCAAAAAGTGAAGGTGTGGACAATGTATAACAGCTCATTTGAAAGGGTCAGCTGGAGTAAAATAGGATTAAAGGCCCCTTGCTATATCATTATGTTTCTGTGATTCTATGGATGAATGCATGCATGTATGTATGCGCATTTTTGTGTGTTCCAATCTGGGTTATAGTTTAGGGTATAGTTTAAGTCTGCATCTTTTCTTTCACATTTTGTTAGTTACTTTCAGCTCTTATTATTTTTTGTATGCATATTTAAATAATTATTCATTTGCAGCCCACAAACCCAGCATTTCATGACAGTAACATTGTTCAGATTTTCTCACAAGCTTTAAAATTCTGATTATTTTTGAATAAACTTGGTACACAAAATCAATCTTTCTCTCAAGTAATGAACCTCCAAACATTTTGCTATTGCATTAGGAAGTTATTAATCAATCTTGTGTTCTCTGAATAGCTTTTTTGTTGCCTTCTGTAAGACATGTTATCAACATTGAACCCTGTTCTTCATCGATAATCAAAAACAAAATCAGCAAGGATACCTGAATTCTCCCAGTTAAACAATCTATTATTAAAAGAATGACTTTAACATTAAAGAAAATAAACATAATTTGGAAAAAAAACTCACCTTGATGTAATTTATGATAATATTTAACAAAAGTCAGCAATTAATACTTTGTATGCATAACATTATTTAAATGTTGATGTTATGATCTCTGTTTCATGAATCTATTTGGATGCAGGCCAAACATGAAGCAAAACTTACATTTATGTTATCATTATTTCAGGAGACTCTAACTGCTGGGCTTACCTGCCCAGTTTATAAGCTCATATCCTGTTTTTCATTAGCAAACCAAAGTCATTTAAAATCCATTCAAAGGCTAGGCTTGTGCTCCCTTAAGTATAGATGATTTAGGGCGATCTAACTTAGATCAGCTAGATAACAACAAATTATTTCCTGTGGTAGAAGAGTCTAGAACAAAGAGACATAACCTTCAAAGTATCACAAGTTCATTCAGGTGTAACATCAAGAAACAATCCTTCACCCAAAGGATAGTTGGAATCATGACTGTCACCCCGCCCCCCCAAAAGCTGCTGAGCTTGTTGTAGAGTCCTACCACCAATCCTCCTGTATAATTTTCTAATCAACCTGCTCAGAGAAGTTATTACATACTTTTGGAATAGGTGGGTCTTGAACCAAGGACTCCTGGCTCAGAAGTAGGAACATTGCCACATAAGCCCAAATCCTCCCTTGTATAGTGAGTCTAAAATAACACAGTGTGGAGCTGGAGGAGCACAGCAGGCCAGGCAGCATCAGAGGAGCAGGAAAGTTGATGTTTTGAGTCGGGACCCTTCTTCAGACCCTTTTTCTGAAGAAGGCTGCTGACCCGAAACGTCAACTTTCCTGCTCCTCTGTCACTGCCTGACTCTAGTATTTGCAGTTCTTATTGTCTCTCATGGTGAGTCTAAGGAATTAATTACTAGTGGTAGAGGATAGATGATTGGTGAGTCTTTACAACAGACAGTTAATAAAACAAAAGGCAGTTTATTGTATAATAGCAATGTGTACAAGTAACATTGACTAGTTGGTTTAATTATTTGATTTGATTTTTTTATTGTCACATGTACCTTGTTACAAGACACAGTGAAAAGTGTTGTATAGTGTTGCCACTCTCTGACACCATCTTAAAACACAGAAAGATAAACAAAAACACAGAATAATGGCAGAAAAATGAAGAAATAAAGAAAGTGTCCATCCTTACATTCCATTTTGTTAAGTGCTCTGTCATGGGCAATGGGCCACGCTGCCAACACCACATCAAAAGTTGCCACTCTTTGGCACCATCTTGCCTCTAGTGATGCCCTCGCCACTAAGAATCGTTACTGACCTTGCCAATGCAGACACCAATTACTTAATGTGGAGATGACACATCTCTCTCAGTCTTGTGCCTTTTGGTCCACTTCTCCACCCAAAGATTCTGCAACATCATCAGATTGGGTGGAAATGAAAGCAAAATTGCCTTTAGCTCTTTCAGAACCATTAGCTTTTGCAACAAGGTGTTTTTTTACCCTAGGTAACATTGATGCATTCAGGTATATACTTACTTTTAGATAGGTTCTTATCAACCTATTTTGATATGTTACATCTCTCTGGAAAAGGTGGGACTTTGACCTGGGCCTGATGTCTCAGAGGTAGGGACACTACCACTGCATCTCAAGAGCTTCACACTGACCACTGTCTGATCTGCTCCCAAGTCTATGATTTAACAAATACAGGCAAGGTACAATTCTTCCAGAAAGAATTCCCTTCTGACCTGGAATGCTTGATGATTATTAATCTTGATTCTGCTCCTGACATTGATTAGTCTATGAACTATTTCTCTACAGGAGGGTCTTATATCTTCTGGATCTCCTTTCTGGAGATAATATCCGGGATGTCCACCCTGTAGAGAGTATTAAATATCTCTCTTATGCAAGCATAGGTAACCTTAATAGATTTTCCCTTCTGTTTGGGCTCTACTATTAATCTTGGAAGCACAATATGATCTTCTATAGGTTGCCCTTTGATTGGTTGGTTGTCAATGGTTTGTTTCTTGACTAGTCTGGGAGAAGAAAGCAAACTCCTTGTGCTATTTTAAGGATGTTGAGACCAGGATATGTGTACAAGTTAAAAAGTGAGAAGTGCTGACTGCGAATTATGTAAACATTTTCAATTCTGTTATATTCCTTCTGTTGCAATGTTACATATAACATATAGCATATCTATCTTTTTGAGAATTATTTCACCTGTGGCATGTTGTCTCATCTGTATAAGCTTTAACTTTTATTTCTTAGGCCATGGTATCTGGTCTAACAGGACAGTGATAAAGTATAAACTTAATGGGATATCTGGTGATATAAACAAATTCTGTGAAATTAATTGTTTGAAATGCCAATTTTCATTAGGAATGGCTTGAGCGCATTTTCTCATGAAGTTATATCTCATGAAGTCTAATGCATTTATCTTTTATAAAGTAGAAGGTTCTCCTGCATTAATATCTTTGCACGCTGAAGCATTTGCAATTTTGCTGTAATGAAACTGTGTTGCACTTCTGCACATTTTCTGGAACCTACCCACAGTTTTATAGATGTGGCATTCTTTATTTTTGTAGCTGATCATGGTTTGTATCTATGAGGCTTTTTTCCCCCAGTGCTTTCTTGGTATCTGTTGATTAGTACCTCATCTCTATATTGAGTTCTCCCTGACTCATTGGAGCTTTACTCCCTTATGAAGTGAATAGGTTCTATTGCTCTCCAGAGATAGGGCTGTTCTGATCCTTTAAGGATTTGTCTGTGAATCTTTCTGATTTCTGATTCTAACACAATTTGAATAATTTTCTCCGAAGTTAAATCTTTCCTGGATTATATGAAATCTGAGACTCATCAAAAGTTACAAACAATTGTCTAGGCCCGAAACGTCAAGTTTTCCTGCTCCTTTGATGCTGCTTGGCCTGCTGTGTTCATCCAGCTCCACACCTTGTTATCTCGGATTCTCCAGCATCTGCAGTACCTATTATCTCTGTTGCTTCTTAATTCTGGTTTCAAAGCTTCATAGTCACAGTTCTCTACTAATCTGTAATTAAAATATTTATGTGTTCCCTGGAAGCTGAACTCTTCTGTTAAAACTTGCCATGTCAAGAATTTTATTCATTTACTGATAGAAATGTTTATCAAAACTTTTAAAACTTAATTAAAGTATCTGTGCCTTCTTTGATAGTTTGATGGTTTATGATGTCTTGTTTTATTTGACCTACTTAATGCAATAGTGTATTAACTTATACAGTTTCAGACTTATTGCTTAAGTTTGAAGCAATTCTGAATCATGTGAATTGTTTTCTTCAAGATGTTCAGTCCTGTGTTCTGTTTGGCCCATCTCTGACATTGAATCATTTTGAAAGTATTATTTCTTATCAATGTGTTTACTTACTGTTATTCCTTTAAGTCTATTTTAAAATACCATCTAAAATTCTATATGTCATCTCCTACCCTCAGGCTTATATATTTGCACTTTTTTCCCTTAACTTTTTTTCTGACTTTAAAACTCACTGTTATAGCAATGTTGCAGTATTTTCTTCGTCAGCAAGTTTTAAATTCAGTATTATGGCAATATTGTACAAAATTCTTCAAATAAAGTTTTAAGAGTTCACTGTCAAAACTATATTGTGTTACCAACTTCAAAGTTTTAAGTGTCAATACTGTATTTTTGTAATACTTCCTGGGATTTCCTGCAACAATTAATGAGCAAAATCATGTAACCAATTTGAAGGTTTCCTATTTCTTCATAGACAAAATAGATATTTTCCACCTTTCTCGGTTGAAAACAAAATGCACGTCATCTTGCATAATTTTTTCAAACTATACTTCTGTGGCTGTGGTCTTATAATTTTTTCCTGCTGAAATCATGGCTTAAGATATGATCTTCTAAAGTCTTTAGGTTTTTCTAAATTCCTTCTTTGTTTGACTCTTTCCACAGATCCTTTAAATTTGTGTTTTATTTTTCCCCTTAAATACAATTTGCATGCTTTCCAATGCTGCTGCTTTGATAAAAATCACACTTTTGGCCCTTGACCTGTCTACTCTAAGTTATGGTGACTGCTCATGATTGTGATGCCAAACAATACTTATTTTGAAGGGTAGGTGCTCCCTTTTCCTTCTATACTTTCAGTCTGGTTTTCTGTACCATTATTATAGTTCTTTAAGGATATTTAACTTTCTTCCTAGAGCTCCCAATCTCTCCCACAGAGCATTCTTCTGTAAGGACTCTGTTTGCTCTCAGTGCGGAAAGCTTTTGTTCTCATCCTAGCTTAGTTTTTAATTTTGTGGCTCTGATATCAAAGTGCAGAATTTCTTCCGCAATGCTACTTTCACTCTATCATGCCATTGAGTGCTGCTGACTTCAATTGCTGACAGGTTGTGCAATTTTAAATTAGTAAACTAATTTGTCTTCAGAACATTTTTTCTTGAGAGTTAAATGGATTGTTTCCACTCGTGTTATCTTGAGGTATTTCGGAAATAGTGTCCACTGCTGATCATCATGTTATTTTGGGCTTTGGGTTACCAGCCACAGGTAGATTGAGGTTGAGGTATTGTGCTGCCACTAATCCTCCTTCCTACGCTGAGTAAAACGGCCTTCCTAATAGTTAGTGGTACAGAATAGACGGTTAGTCAGTCTTAACAGGAAGAGGAACTTGTCTCAAATAGCAAAATATAGCTAGTGGCATGATAGCTACAGGTAGAAATCACATTGATTAGTTAGGGAAAATTACTCAAGAATAGCAGGAACCAGAAATGACAAGTCTATCTTCTTTAGAACCTCATATGAGACTGCCTATTTCTCCAAAAGCTGTGTAATTTCATCACATAGAGTGAAGCCAAATGAAACATTGGCATTAACTCTTTCAGAACAATTAACATATTACAAAAGAGTTAGGTCAATGGAAAGTTTCAATGTAGAAGTCAATAGTTTGGCAATTGTATTATGTGTTATGAAACCAATTATATTTGAAGCGGTTAAGTTTGTGATCGGCCATAATCAATTTGAGGGTGGAACAGTTTCAGTTGGCTGTTCTAATGTTACTAAGTCATAGGAATCTTGTCAAGGAGCAGCTGCATGAAATAAAAGGAAATCAGCTTCCTTTCAGCCCTGCTGATCCAGAGCCATCAGTGATTTAAAAGAATGATTGGCTAGATACTTCATTGACAGTTTGGGATCAGCACTCAGAACTAAAAAGGATGCCTAATCCTCGCTGACTTTACAGAACCCATCCTTGACAGACATGTTGTTGACATCAAATAGACAGATGTTTACAGACTGTCAGTCTCCATAAAGCTGCAGTAATAGCTATCAAAGTTAAGGAAATAGCTTCCCATCTTTCCTCCAATTTCAGTAGAAAGTGAACAGCTTCACTTGATTTTCACAACCACAGACATACCTGTGGGTCTGGGCAGAGGTAATGGAGTGGTCAGGGCACTACCAGCTCAGGATGGGAAGCAGGAGAATTGGTCTGAAAACATGGAAGTAAATTTTAATGCTGTCACTATTATCTCCAATGTAATCAACTGACTCAGCATGGGTTGTGAATCCAGTATTAGACCCACAGAATTACAGGTCACAAGAAGGAAATATTTTTGTTATTACTTGAGTTGAGGTTGGAAACATATCTATTTACACTGTATAAATCACTGGCTGGGCCTCAGTTGGAGTGATACATTCAGTTCTGGGCATCACATGTCCAAAAGGACATCAATGCCTTGGAGAGGTGCAGAGGAGATTTACTAGATTGGTATTAGGGATGAGGACTACTGTTGTGCAGACACACTAGAGAAAACTGGAATTATTCTCCACAGAGCACAAAAGATGAAGGGGTAATTAATTCATATATTCAAAATAATATACTCCTCTGATAAAACACATAAAAGATAAACTGTTTCTACTTGCAGGTGGGTAGGAATGTGAATGACCGGAATTTAGGATACAGTAATTGGCAGAAGTTCCAGAGGGAAAGTGAGGACAATTATTTTGCACAATGAGTCGATAAATCAAATGCTCCGACTGGAAAGCGGATGAAAACAGGTTCAGATGTCCCCTTTTAAAAAATTGGATATTCTACTTGAAAAACCAATTGCATGGTTAAGTAGGAGAAAGAAATGAATGGGCTTTACTGAATAACTCTTTCATAGATGATGGCTTGAATGATCTCTTTCACGTTATATAATACTTTGATTCCATGCCCAAGTTTAAAGAGGCAGAATGTACACTCTTGGGGATATTAATGTACCTTTCAGACTTGGGTTTGAAATACTTTTAGGCCAATAGAATGAAATGCTCTTCTCTTGACTGCAAGAGTTCTAGATGCATCAACATTTGACCCTGTCATCCCAATTTCCCGCAGCCATTTCCTAAAGCGCATCACTGTTCAGAGTTTGGCACATATAGCAAGCTCTATCTGAGAAATCACCGAATGCCTGGTGTGAAGTCATTACAAATTGTATAAAAATTGATCTACACTAAAATACAGTTCTACATTTCAGGGCTGAGGTATATCTTTCGGTGAGGGAATCTGATGATTCATACGATGATAATGTGCAGAGAAATGACTCAACAAGGTTATAATCCCTTACTTTAAAAAGCACAAACTTTACTAAAAATCAGGAATTATTCTTTGAGAAAACACCAAACATTTGAGTTTATTTATTGCCATTCTGTTCTTATGGAAGTTACTAAACATTTTCACCTACCCAAGGTGAAGTGAAGTGATTTGATTCCATCAGGAATTCCTGGAATCAGCCTAATTTTAATTATCTCAATAGCCTTTAGTGAGTTGGAACTTATCATTTAGGGATCGGAGTTTGTGGGCCACTGCTGCACTCTAAGGCCTTCGGTGGCTTAAAGCAGTGGTCAACACAGCGATTAATTAATGACTGTGTTCTTTGGAAATGCACAAGAGTCTTTGGTCCAGCAAACTGAATTCTACACAACATTAGCTGGATAAAAGATGAGCTGTTTGAGTCAGAGTCATGCTAATGTAGCACCAGTTCTAAGAAATGGCTGGGAAGTGAATACAAATATATATCCAACATGGCACAGTGACCTGGTACCATGTAAATACAATGAACCGGCCATGTCTGGCATGGTAAGTTGAGTCAGCTACACCATGGGAGAATGCATACTTACCCATACTTCAAACCAAGTATCGAAACATCCAGTCCATCCCGTGCTAAAGTGAGTGAATTATACATCAGCATTTCCCAAGATGTTAATCACTACTTTTTGTATTCCCAGACTTTATTTATAAGCGTTTCTTTAGTCACATCCTGACATGGGCTTTAATTGCATGGTGCATCACACCCACAATGGCTGCTTGCTGGCACTTACATTTTACAGCTTTTAGTGATAACAAAGATAATTTCCACTTTTTTGTGCTATTTTAACACCATCCCCAATCCTCTCCATGGTGACTACACATTTCATAATAATAGTGTGACAAATAGTACAGTTGGTACATTTACTCTGCACTGGCAGATGAGGTTCAATGCAAGGAACTGTGAGGTGATTCATTTTGGTTGGAAGAACATTCAAAAATAGGGTGAGCAATTCTAAAAGGGATGCAGGAACAGAGGGACCTGAGTGTATATGCACATAGAACACTGACAGGACAGGTGGAAAGAGCAGTGACATACAGAGTCCTTGGTTTTATTAACATGCAAGAGCAGGGTGGTGATGTTGAACTTGTACAAGACACTTGTCAGACCTCAACTGGAGTATTGTGTACAGTTGTGAGCGCTACATTATAGTAAAGATGTGGATGCATTAGAGACAGTGCAGACGAGATTTACAAGACTGGTCCCAGGAATGAGAAACTTCGGTTATGAAGATAGATGGAAGAAGTTTAGACTGTTGTCATTGGCGAGAAGAAGGCTGAGGGGACATTTGTTTCAAGATCAGGAGTGGGCTAGATAGAGTGGATGGGGAGAAATTGTTCCTGCTTGTAAAAGAAAGATCTTTTACACACAGCGAGTTGTTAGGATATGAAATGCACTGCCTGGAGATGTGATGGAGGCAGGTTGAATTGAAGCATTCAAGAGGGCAGTGGATGATTTCTTGGATAGAAGTAGTGTGCAGGCATATGGAGAAAAGGAGGAAGCTAGCACTACGTAATAGAACCACTAGTACAATGGACCAAATAGCCTCCTTCCATGCCGTAATAATTCTATGACTATGTGACTTCTAATTTCGAGGAGAGAGGTCATAAAGAGGAAGCATGTTAAACTAACCATTATTCCTCCTTTTTGTCTCTAGACATGATCCAAGCAGAATCAAAGGAACAATTGCTAAACTCCTCTGGACTTGGCCTTTCCAACACTTCATAAAAAGTAAGAACAGAAAGTGCTAAAAACAAAACTCACTAGGTCTGACAGCATCTGTGGAGAGAGGAACAGAGCATTAATTCTTCTGTGTTCCAAAAAGTCATTGAACTCAAAATGTTTACTCTTTCTCTCTCCACAGATGCAGCCAGATTTATTGAGTTTTCTTTTTAGCCCTTTCTGTTTTTACTTCAGATTGCCAGCATCTGCAGTTCTTGGTTTTACTGCAGAAAAACAATGCTATTTCTCATCCACCTTCCACAGCACCCCTAGGCCCGAAATGTCAGCTCTCCTGCTCCTCAGATCCTGCTTGGCCTGCTGTGTTCATCCAGGTCTACACCTTGCTATCTTGTTGATTCAGAAGGTGTGTTCTATTCTGGCAAACTGGATGGTGAAAGATAGAACTGAACTAAATCTTTGCATAATTTTATAAACTTTTATTTACAGAGGTACATATTACAAGCATACAACAGCTAACGCAGCAACCAGTCTGTTCCTATTTATTGGAACATAGGTGAATCTCCAATTAAAGTCTACCTCTGGTATACAATTAAACACAAGTTATTAACAGGGAATTAGCAGCTGCTTGGATTGAAGAAGGGTAGACAGTGGTGTTTACTTGGAACCAGTTCTGCATGCAATTTTTCTTCCCAATTTAAAATGTGGAATTAATGGAATATGATATTGGTGACAGAAATGTTGAGCTTTTGTCACATGGCAAAATGAAGTGTGAATAATTAATTAACTCAACTCAACTCACCTACCAGCCCACATACTCATCTTCCTGGTGGGCCAGAAAATGAACTGGTTTTCTGACTGGGAAACCAGTTTTATTCTGGTGAATTTTTATGCTGAATTGGAGTGGTTGCAACATTTTCATCAGTCTGGGACCAGTTATAGAAGGAACGAAGCAGATAGTTTAATAGAATGGGCAGGCTGGTGGCAAGTACAATTTAATGACAAGGAGCTTATTGTTAATAAATATTAATCCATGGAGAACAGCAAGTAGGGTGAATGCAGAATAAATCGGATATAGGTAGAACAAAGAGATAACACAGTGTGGAGCTGGAGGAACATGGCAGGCCAGGCAGCATCAGAGGAGCAGGAAAGTTGATATTTTGGGTTTGAAGAAAGGTCCCGATACAAAACGTCAACTTTCCCGCTCCTCTGATGCTGCCTAACTTATTGTGTTTCTCCAGCTCCACTCCATCTCCAGCATCAGCAGTTCTTACTATCACAGGTAGAATGAAGTCTTATTTGGAATACCAAGTCTTTTTATTCTAATGGATCACATTCAATTAACACTATCATGGGCTTGGCCCATGTGTTTTAGGTCGAGATTTAATTCTCCAGTGCCTAGTTGTTGGGGTGGTGTGTTCAGTGGGAACTGACTTACGGGCCTCAACAATGAGAAAACCATCAAATGAGGCTCCAATCAAATGGTTAAGAGCTGACTGGCAAACCTCTCAGTGAATCACAGAACTTGACTCTGAAGTCCAGCCTCACATGCAGCTGCTGGCCGCTCCAAAGCTGGCAGCTTCTGGTTTCTATGGATCGCCATTGGATGCCAGGTTTGCACAGGATGCGATAGTAAGAAGGTAGCTCTTTTATTTTGGGTCCTGTAGGGTGGGTGTCATGGGAAAAGAAGAGTCGAAGGGGAGGGGAGTCAGAGGCAAAGGCAGGGTGATTGCTATCATTAACCCCAAAATTAGGGTAAATTGAGACACCCGGTTTTGAGAGGCATGTTGCTCTGGTTTCTCAGCTAGGAAACCAACTGTTTTTGTCGCCTGCCAGGAAGGAGTTTATTGGGCTGATGGTGTTGAGGCCATTGAGTGACCTGAATTGATAAGTTAACATTCTTAATTGTTGGCAAGTTCATATTGCCCCTAAATGACCTTCTCGTCCAGCACTTAATTGTTGACTGGCCTGTTGTGGTATATTTTACAGCTGACATGCGATATTCCTTTAAGAGGTATGCTCCTGATGTCATCACTCTATCATGGTATATGACCTCGAGGTATAAAACTCTCAGTTTCCATCTTACTGAGCTCTCCCACAGCGTGGCATGCTAAGTGAAACATTCCATAGTATATCTGAATTGTTTAGCTTGAACCCAGGCATGTCTGTTATCATAGTGTCTAAATGTAAATTTCAGAGCTGTAATAAATGTTCATTAGATTCTTCAGCACTATGTGACCCATGTCTCGTTTGTATGTTGTGGGCATGAACATAAGTATCAAATGTTGGTAAGTGAAAATCATCACCTATCATTGTTATATCACATTGGGGCAAGAAGGGGGGACAAATGTACCTTTAAGACCAACCTTCCAATTACTTATCCTCTTCTCAACTGCCTTGGCACTTTCAGGAGTGAGAAAATTACATCCTTAGCATTGAATTTTCTTAGCCCCTCAGCCACGTGGACAATGATGAGTTAGTTGGTACAATATGGTAAGAAATTAGATTCCCAACATTGAGAAATAATGTCGATTTTCCACCCCAGGTTTTAACAATCAGAAGGGAATCTCAGTAGTGAGCAGTGAGAGGCCTATTTGCATGCATCAACATCACATTTGTTTCTTATTCTTACCTCATTTACATACAGATAGATATTCTCCCATATGGTAGAGAGAAACCAGACAGCGACAATTCTCAACACAAAAATCAGAGTGGGTGCCTAGATACTCCAACTCACTGCTTGCTCCTCTAGATCTCCATTGGCCAGCCAGTCCCAAAAGGTCCTGGCACACTGCAAGGGCATAACCCACCTGCGACCCTCCTCTGTGAAGTTAGGCATTGGACACACACCAATCTCAGCACATCATCAAAGCCTATCTCCAGCTCACATAGAATACAGATCTTCATTTCAATATTGCATTGTGGAGCTCATTGACATCTTTGATTGTAATATCTAACCTACAAAGCTGCCTACCTTTGGCAATGTGGGGGATATGATTTCATTATGGAGCAAGGTTTGGAGCAAGGTTTCATTCAACCTACACCAGTTGTAATCTAACGTATTTGTGTGACATGGTTCATGCTGCTAACATTGGAAAGAGGTTCCTTGTGTCGCAGGTATATGTGCAGAGTCCTCCCATTGTATCGAGGACTAGGCTAAGCTGTTGTCATGTGTGCTGTGAATGCTTATTGCTCACAATAATGATGTTACTACCTTATCCATTCTTTCTAACCTTTCCTTGTATAACTAACTTCTATTGTTAATTTTAAAAAATTTATCAGAAAGGTTCTGTATAAGGCTGTGGAATCAGTCTTAGAGACAGCAGGAATTAGCATGAATTGTGACTGGCCATTGAACAGTCACCCGTCACGATGGAGAAAACCAACCAAAGCTAAGATGGAGTTTAACCTATGATCTTGCAACGGATACAGTAATGACCGGTAAGGGAAGTTACAAATTGAATGGTAGAACGAGTTGTGATGGAGTTGCGATGCCAAAACCCACAGCCATGTGTGCGGAGTCAATGGCTAGAGCTTGAGTAGTGAGGTTTGAGAAAGGATTGCTCGCGGATAGGAGACACACCATGATGCCAGCTTGGTAGGGAACAACAGGGATACTGCTTGAAGCAAAGAACAGTAACCGTACCTGCAGCAGTAAAGGTCAAACTGGAAGACCAAGGAACTGTATCAGATTGGTCGGGAGCCATGAGTGACTGTGCTGAAGAAAGAACCAACCCAAATCAGTAACTCTTTCACCTCTTCCGTCATCAAACTGTCATAGAACTGCTCAGAGGGGTTTAGCACATTCGGAAGTTGGAACTGCTAATTTGAGATTCAAATATCTGAATCTAGCCATGTGACTTACCGCCTTTCTCCTCTTCTATCTTTAGCCTAATATCTAACCTATATGACTAACCTTTTATTTTCTTTTTCTGGTTTAAGTGAGGGGAACGGGGAATTTTAGGGTAAAATTCTGGTAGTTAATTTCTGATTTTTATCATTGCCATTTCTAGAATTTTGTAGAGTATTTTGTATTATTGATAGTTAATTGTTTTTGTAATAAATAGTCATAAATAATTATCCATGTTTTCCATAAAAGAAATGGTATCAGATGTTTTTGAGTTAAGTATTGCTCAGGGACAGTAAATTGACAGGTCAATTGGGAGGAGTTATTGCAATAACTTCACAAAACTTCCATCACATATTACGGACTTGTGGTTCTCCACTTTGTGTTTGTCCGTGTGGTTAATTCAGTGCCAATGACAATAAGGACCTGCGATAACAAGGTGTGGGGCTGGATGAACACAGCAGGCCAAGCAGCATCATAGGAGCAGGAAAGCTTGACGTTTTGGGCCTAGACCCTTCATCAGAAAACCTTATTGTGTCTCTGATACAATAAGGACCTGTCCTGTTTCTGATATTCCTCACATACGTCTATTGGAAGTGTGACCAATGGATCCAGCCATAGCAAGGATTTATTGTCATTGTGCTTGCAGTGAAATGAAAGCACAGAGAAACTGAGGAAGAACAAGAAACCCAGGACCAGTAGTAACCTCCAGTAGCTGCCAAACAACCTCCACATGAAAAAGTCACAGTTGAAATTCCCTTTAGGATATGAGGAGGGTACAGAAGGTTCAGAATCCATTGTCCTTGATACCATTTCCTCCAGATGAGCAAGGTACAGTGTCATAATAGACTGAGGATCCATAAAGAAACGGTTACAGGGCTGTTTCGTGTTCTGCAGCGGGATCTGTGACCTGAATGAGTGTCTAACCCAGTGACCATCGAGGTGGCAGTTGCACTAAATGTTTATGCAATGAGCAGATTCCAAGGATTGACTGGTAAACTCTACATGATTTCTCAATCCTCAACACACAAACGTACAAAGCCTGTTACCAATGTACCTTATGACAGATCACAACACTCCATCTGGTTTCCCTGTGACAAGGTCAGTATTGTAGCCTGAGCTTTAAGTTTTGCCAACACAGCTGGCTTTCCCTGGATGCAGGACATGACAGACTATACACATGTCATGTTCAGAGAATTTGATCAGAACACAGCCACATTCATTAACAGAAAAGGGGCTCCATTCCACCAGAGTACAAGTCATCTGGGCTCATTGGTATCATGTTCTATAAGTCTGTAGCATGTTCATTGGAAGCTGCCATGTGGCTTCAATACTTAAGAAAGCTTATGTTCCTTCTTCATTTCGAGGGCCAGATGCCTTACAAGGATGGTTACTGTGAGACAAGGGCTACATCTGCAACTATGGCTGATGACTCCAGTATGCAATTCCCTGAGGTTCAACACAGATGCATTACAGCCTAGTCTTCCAGCAGTGTCAGCATGGAGCAGGCAATATACCTCCTGAAGATGAGGCTCAGATGGCTAGATCAGTCTGGGGGAGGGACTTACACTATAGTTCAATCAGAGATGGCTGTGTGGTCCTTGAATATTGTGCTGTGCACACCTGGAGCAAGCAAAGAAGGGATGTGATGGAGACTGAAGAACTGGGAGAGCAGCAATAATCTTTCAAGGAGAATGATCAGGAAATTGAGCAGGAGGAACATCACCCTTACCTTGATAGAGTGCTGTAGCATCAGGGGTAATATGCCAGACAGAGCTATGTTGACATTTGCTTCCAATAGCTCTGAGCTGGGCATAGAGTTCATTCATTGGCTGTAAAGATCATAAGACCTTAAGATATAAGAGCAGAATTAGGCCATTTGGCCCATTGAGTCTACTCCATCAATCAATCTTAGTTGATATATTTCTCAAATCCATTCTCCTGCCTTCTCCCTGTAATCCTTGATGCCATTACTAATTAAGGACCTATCAATCTCTGTCTTAGATATACTCAATGACTTGGCTTCCTCAGCATTCTGTAGCAATGAGTTCCACAGATTTACCATCATCTGGATGAAGAAATTCTTCCTCATCTCAGTTCTAAAGAGTCGTCCCTTCACTTTGAAGGGTTTATGCCTTTGAGTCCTCGTCTCTCCTGCTATTGGAAACATCTTTTCCATGTCCACTCTATCCAGACCTCTGTGTATTCCGTAAGGTTCAATGAGATACCACCCACCTTCATCCTTCTGCACTCCATCAAGTACAGAACGAGAGACTTCATATGACAAGAACTACATTCATGGGATCATTCTTGTAAACTTCCTCTGGATCCCCTCCAATGCCAACACATCCTTCCCTAGGCCCAAAACAGTTCACAACATTCCAGATGAGGTATGACCGGAGCTTTATACAGCCTCAACAGTCCATCTCTACTCTTGTAGTCTAGCCCTTTTGAAATAACTGCTAACATTGCATTTGCCTTCCTAACTGCCAACTGAATCTATGTGCTAACCTTAAGAGAATCCTGAACTAGGACTCCCGAGTCCCTTTGTCTGAAGCCTTTCCCCATTTCAAAAATAGTCTGTGCCTTCCTACTTACTACTGTTCTTCCTACTAAAATGCATAACCTCACACTTTCCCACATTGTATTCCATTTGCCATTTCTTCACCCACTCTCCCAGCCTGTCAAAGTCCTTTCGCAGCCTTCTTGTTTCCTCAACACTACCTGTGCCTCCACCTATCTTTGTGTCATCTACCAACTTCGCAAAAATGTCCTAGTTCCTCCATCCAGATCTTTAAACATTGGCTGCCTGAAGTAGGCCCATTTATCCACACTCTCTGCCTTCTGCCAGTCAGCCAATGCTCTATCCATGCCAATACCTTGCCCCTAACACCATGGGCTTTTATTTTACTTAGCAGCCTCCTATGTAGCACCTTGTCAGAGGCCGTCTCAAAACCAAATAGATCACATCCACTGGCTCCCCTTTGTCTAACTTGCTCAATACCTCCCAAAAGAATTCTAACAGCTTTGTCAGGTATGACCGCCCATGATGAAAATGTGTTAGCTCAGTCTTATTTTACCTCAGTCTCATCCTTAATAATGGACTCTAAAATCTTACCAATAACCAAAGTCAGGCTAACCGGTCTATAATTTCCCATCTTCTACTTCCCTCCCTTCTTAAACAGAGGTGTTGCATTAATCATTTTCTAATCCTCTGGAACCCTCCCTGACTCCAGTGATTCCTGGAAGATTACCACCAGTGGCTGTACAATCTCTTTAGTTATCTCCATTGTAATTCTGGAGTGTAGTCCATCTGGTCCAGGAGGTTTATCCACCTTCAGCTGTTACAGCTTCCCCAGACCTTCCCCTTAGTGATGGCCACAACACTCACCTCTGCCTCTCTGACTCTCTTGAAGGTCACCTATGCTACTGATATCTTTCACCAGAACCTGGATGCAAAATACCAACTCAGTTCCTCCACCATTTCTTTGATCCACATTACTACTTCCCCGGCTTCATTTTCCAACAGTTCACTCTTACCTCTTTCTCACCGTTTATAAATCAAAAGAAACTCTTACAATCTTCTTTGGTATGACTAGCTAGATTACTTTCATCTTCCTCCCCCTTATTGCTTTTATCGTTGTCCTCTGCTAGTTTTTAAAGGCTTACCAACCCCTGACTTCTAACTAATTCTGCGCCACATTGTATGCTTTTTTTCTTTTGCTTTTATGCTATCCCTGACTTCTCTCATCAGCCATGGTTGCTTCAACCTGCCCTTAGTAATTTTCTTCTTCCTTGGGATGAACTTCAGCTGTGCCTCACAAATTACATTCAGAAACTCCTACTATTGCTGCTCCACTTCCTTCTCTGCTAGGCTCCCCTTCCAATCACCTCTGGTCAGCTCCTACATTGTGCCTTTGCACTTACCTTTACTCAATTGTAATAACTGATTCCAGCTTCTCCCTCTCAAACTGCATGGTGAATTCTATCATAATGTGGTCAATGCCCTTGGGGGTTCCTTCCACCTTAATCTCCCTAATCATATCTGCCTTGTTACACATCACCAAATCCAGAACTGCCTGTTCCCTAATGGGCTGTACCACAAGTTGTTCCGAAAAAAGTCTCATAGACATTCTATGAATTCATTTTCTTGGGATCAACTACCAACCTGTTTCTTCCAGTTCACCTGCAGTTTTTAAAAATTCATTCACAGGATGAAACCATCATTGGCCAGATCAGCATTTATTGCGCAGGGCGCGGTTGAGAGTTAATCACATTGCTGTGGGTCTGGAGTCACACACGGGCCAGACAAGTGAGGATTACATGTTTTTTCCCTGAAGGACATTGATGAACCAGGTGGATATTTCTGAGAATCAGCAATGGACTCATAGTCTTCATGAGAATCTTAATCCCAAATATTTTAGTGAATTGAAATTCCACCATCTGCCCTCGGCAGGATTTGAATACAGATAATCACTTGGGCATCTTGATTAACAATCCATTGATAATACCATAATGCCATTGCTCTTCATTGAGCTCCCCCCATGATTATTATAATAGTACTTTTCTAATTTCCTTTTCTAAATCCTGATTAATTTTCTTCCCTACATCCTGACTACTGCCTTAGGGGCTGATGCATAACTCTCATCAGGGTCTTTTATTTTGTAGCTCCTCAACTCTGCCAACACAGATTCTACACCTGCCCACTCTATACCATTTCTGAAGAAGGGTCCAGACCCGAAACTTCAGCTTTCCTGCTGCTCTGATGCTGCCTGGCCTGTTGTGTTCATCCAGCTCCACACCTTGTTATCTCAGACTTCAGCATCGGCAGTTCTTACTATCTCTCACTATATATCATTTCTTGCCATCAATTTGAATTCATTTCTTACTAACAAAGCAACCTGCCCATCTGCTTGTCCTTTCAATATGACACATATCCTTGGATATTTAGCTTCCAGCCCTGATTCCCTCACTGCAACGTCCACTACATCATACCCGTCAATTTCAATTTGTGCTACAAGCTCATTCACTGTGTTTCATATAGTCTGTGCATTTCAGTACAACACCCTCGGTCCTGTGTTGGCCACCTTCTTTGTCGCAGTTGTCCCCTTATCTGCTGTGCCTAATGTTACATTCCTGAACCTTTCCATATCCTCTATGCTAATTCTTGTTCTGGAAACTTTAATAACCTCTCCTGAGCCCTCCCCAGCTTTAACTAAATTTGCTGTTGGTCCCTGTTTATTCCCAGAACAAATACAGGTTATCTGATGCTCCCACATTGGACAATGGCAAGATGTTATTGTCCATGCACATTAGGGAAAGAATAACACTTCTTCAGACAGAGTCCTAACATGGTATGGTGTTTAGAACAAGCAGACTGTGTGGCTTGATTCTTGTAGCTGCGGTTACAATGATAGTTGATTGAACAGGTGACGATGTAAAGTGGCTATACATTGAGATTTTATTTCTAATGAAGAGTCACCTATGTTTACTCAGACGCTATTCTCTTTTGTTCCCCTCCCCCTACATGTACTATGAAGGGATATTCCTGGTTAGTAGCAATTGACCTGTGTGCAGCTGGGCTTTAAATATGGTGTTGGCGGTGGAATTCCAGGAAGTCCCTGACTGTGGAAAGTACTGCTGCTACTGGAGGGCACAACACAACGAAACAGCAGCACCTTAAAGGCGTGGTCTGTACAGAGTGAGGAGAGCAGCGGAGAATTGTCTGAGATAACCTTCCAGAGCTCACAGAGGGAAACCTTCATAAAAAACTTGTTGAATCGACAGTTAGCTGATTTTTGGGAAAATTCATCTCTTAGTTTCCGAAAAAGGTGGACAAATGTAAGTTGACCCACCAACAAGAAAAAAAAGTGTCACGCCTTTCTAACCCTGTGAGTAATTGGATAAGAAACTGCAGGCTTCTAACCGTTGCTATTTAACCCTCAGCTTTGACATTCCAGACGTGACATGAAACATTTCTAAAAGGATGGCAGCTATAATGCAACAGAGCAGTTGATGATGGGATACACAATAGGGTAAAGAATGAGAAATGAGACTATTTTCCTGCAATCCTCTGTGCTGTGTGTGGCTGCATAAGTAAAAGTAGGTCAGTTAAGCCTCTGTGTTTGAAGGAGTTTAAGGGAATGCAGGAACTAACTAGAATGGATTTCTGCTGCCTGAGTGATTAAATCTGACCCCAATTCGACAAATAATGGAGTTATGAATATAGATTTCAGGTTTGAAAAGATTTTGGGTTTTTTGGGCGCAATCTGCTGCTGCATAACAACTTAAAGAGGATTGTGCAGCTGATAGTCTGCATTTATAGGATCTCATAAACAAATCAGTGGGAAAGTACTGTGAAGCAGATGTTGTGCAAAAGATGAAAATATTACCAGAGTTCAGTTACAGTACTGCTGTTTGAAATGAAAAACATGTGAAACCTTAATCTTTACTGACAACGGACTACGTAAACAGGTGCTATCAATAAAGGGAACTGGGCTTTTGTGTGTAAAAAGAGGCTTCATGGCAAATTTTCAAAAACAGTTTTTGCAAAATAGGATTACAGCAAACTGGTTGATAAAACAAGTTACAGCAGAGGTCACGTGACTATGGCAAGGTAGATGATATAATGCACAAAATCATTTTTTCAGACAGTGTTCTTTTCACATAATAATTATAAACACTCTCATTTGCAGTTGTAAATGATCCCAATTACACAATATACATGGTCAATAATCATTCAGGAACAAAATCTACAGGCTGAATTTCACTCAAAGTTGGCTTAGAGTCAATTTTGGTGAGTTTCCTGGAGAGTTTCTATGCACTACCCCTCTATGGACTATTGCTGGTGCTATCTTCTGCTCAGAAATGGTGGATGCGCTGGGATTTCTGGTGGTGCCACCATTTTTAAAGCCTGGCCGTGCGCCTGGCCACGTGCTGCCGGGCAGGAGCTGCCCTGCCCAGTAACTCTGGTGTTACGCAGTCACGTTAAATAATCATACAAATGTGCCCCACAGGATTGTTGGAGGGTGCTGAGGTGTTTGGTTTGTGGGGTCATAGGGGCCACAGGGACAGCAACACAAAAGGGAACATGAAGGGTGGAGGGAACATCATGCTTCTCAGGAACTCACCCTCCTGAACATGAAACTGGAACTTTGCCATGTTGGATTGAAAGAACACATAAGAACTGCACTAAATGGCTGACACCTCGAGTGGGTGGAGCAAATTACTGTTTTTTTCTTTGGCGGGGTGGGGCGTAAAACTCTCAGAAACGTTGACTTTGTTATTGGGCACCTGCTGCAATAATGCCTCCCTTTGTTCAGTAATTCAAATACTTTGCTTCAAGTTGAACCCCATTGGAAGGACATTCATTGTCCAAGAAAGTACATTCCAAACTTGTCCTTAAGCGATCATATTGTGTGTGCTAATGGCCTCCTCGTCATGTCAGTGAAGTGATAGTTGTCACAAAAGGCACTTCAAAGCAGACCCTGAAGTTGCTATTTGCCAGACATACCCCATAGCCAGCACTGAAACACAATGCTTCATACCTCTCAGAATCTCACACTGAACTGTAAGTATCTGAGGACATGGTCTTTGATGTGGAAAGTAACTTTTTTGTGTTGATGGTGGTGGTGAAGGTTCATTGTGGTTTACTGGCAGATTACTAGTCCCAATGAAGCATTAAAATTTTGGTTGTACTAGGTACATTTTAATAATGTCATGTACCTCAGACTTCCTTATGGAGGCATGACAATAACTTCCTTCCCGACACTATATGAGGGCATACCAAAAGGCATCATAGTGATGAATGTGAGAGCACAGGAGATTCTTCAATGAGCTCGTGTTATCTTTCTGACATTGCTCACAGATTAATGCTCACAGATCTCACCTGGAAATTGCCAATGGCCCACGTGTGGAACATTGAAATTCAAGGATCCCCCTGATCTCTGAGGGCCTCTGTGGTTAAGGAGTCAGTTGCTTGTGAGAGATGAGCAATGTTTGGCAATTGCAACTTCTTTTATTCTTGGGATATCTACTCATCTTTCACATGGATGTGACTTAACCAGGTCCAATAGCAAAAATGACAGCAAACATTTTAAGAGTGCAAGTGAACATGCATTTACATAAGTGAAAGGTTGTGTACAATGGTGTGTCACCTGTGCCACATCAGTAAGTTGTTATCTTCCTCTCCCGTTCATTATGTCTATGTGCAGTTCTGACTTCTGCAGCAAGGGACCAGGGAGCTCTCTTTGTAGTTGACCATGTTGGCCTGAAAAACCGAGGGGGTGTTTCAGCCTAGAGGGCACAGGCCTGAAGAGAAAGTCTTGTCTGGATGTAGGCTCAGCCTCTTCTGCATGAACTTATGCAGGCTTTGGGGTAAAAGATGGGAGGAGGTGGAGGGGCTGTGTATCTCTGAATAACCTGAGAAGAGAGTTATAGGGATCCTATGTGTGGCCCTTCTCCTTATTGGTGCTTACTGGTGTCTCCCTAAAAGGAAGCAGTGAGGGTGAGGTCCTTCATTCTCCATTTTGCCTTGATATCAGCGCTGAGCTGATGTAGTGCAGGTCTACGCACACATCGGGAAGACACTAAGTACACAAACAAAGTCATCAATTGCTGAGAGCATGGGGTTATCTTCTGCCTGGAGCTGAGCAGTTTCCTGGCCACCAGCAGTCTTCTGAGTGTCAGAGATTGCTGTGTCGACCAGCTGCAGAGTAATGCCAGTGATGTGCTCACTAGATTGAGCATTTGAATCCAACCTGACTAGTGTACCGACCAAGATGAAAATCTCTGAATTAGTGCAGGCTGTAAATAAAAGCCCTCAGCTATTTTCTCAGTGCCTGCCTCCTCAGTGACTTTTCCTCAGTGGTGGAAGTAGAATTAAGGATCTCAATCATTGGCCTCTTCCTGGTGGAAGCGTTCTGGTTGCCACTAATGCCCGTACAATAGAAGAGATGGACCTTTTTTTGTGGAAGAGGGATAGCACCTTTGTGAACACTAAGAGTCGGTTAGCACTGCTGGAGCAGTGCAGCACAGCACATGTGGCTTACTGGGTTGGTTGGCTGTTGAGGTGTCTGGGTGCCAATATGGGCTGTCTTGTCAAACCAATTCTAACATTTTCTCCTCTTAAGAAGTGAGGAAGTCTGTTGCTCACCACCTGTCTGCTGCCCTTGGTTCTATCAGCCCAGTTGTGCACCAGTGTCTCTTGTATTGAGACAAGAGGCAGATTTGAGACTGATGGAAAAGGATGTAAAAGCAGTTAGTGCATGAGCAGCATATGTAGAGAGATGTCCTCAGTGAATGAGTAGAAAGTGTAGAGAGTAAGAATCACAGATTCTCAGAATTGGAACGGAGCAGAAAGAGGCTATTTGGCCCAGCATGCTCTTCAAAGGAGTATCATTACTTAGTGTCAATCTCCTGTTTTTTCTCAATACCTAGCACACTATTTCTATCCAAACAACCATCCATTGCACTCTTGAATGCTTCAATTTGAATCTGCCTCCGCATTTCCAGATAGTGCATTCCATACCCTAACTACTTACTGTGTGAAAAAGTGTTTTCTCACATCACCCTTACTTCATTTTCTCGTCTCTACATCTATGACCTCTCATTCTTGTTTCTTTTACAAGCAGAGACAGCTATGTCCTATTTACTCGATCCAGCCTGCTCATGATTTTGAAAATGTCGATCAGAACTCCTCTAAGTCCTCTTCTCTCCAAGAAGAACAATCTTGACTTGTTCAATCGATACATATGACTGAAGTGTCACATTCTTTGAAACTGTTTCTGCAATGTCTAAAATGCATTCATATCTTTCCGGTAATGTGGCACCTACAACTGTACACAATACTCCTGACAAGGTCTAACAAGCAGCTTGCACAAGTTCAACATCACCTACATGCTCTGGTACACTATCATGCGATGAATAAAGTTGAGGACACTGCATACTTTATTTACTGCTCTTTCTACATGTCATGCCATCTTCAAAGATCTGTGCACATATAGCATTAGGTTTAGGGTTAGAATTAAGGTTAGGTTCAGAGTTTTGGTTAGGATTAAGGTTAAGGTTAGGGTTATGGTTAGGATGCTCCATCTGCTCCTGCCTCTTTAGTATTGTTTCTCTCATCTAGTATTTTCTTTCAAAATCTTTCCAACCAAAGTGGATCACCTAAAAAAACTCTGCATTGAACCTCATCTTCCACGTTTGGTGCCATTTGCAAACTTTGAAATTATCCCTGATTGCTAAGATCTAGATCATTAATATACGTGTCGGGAAAGGAAATATCTGAGTATCAAATTTTGGGAAACCCCACTGACAACTCATCTGCCAGGCTGCAAGATATACATTGATCATTATTCGCTGTTTCCTATTATTCAGGTAATTGTATATCAACAATACTAATGCCGAGAAAGGATAACAGTTCGGGAAGCTGAGGATTGTGAAAGCCATTGAGTAGACATTGTTAGGCGGAGGCAGAGTTAGGAGTGTTCATTGCACAACGTGTCAGAGTGAGAGGGAGTGTTAGTGTCACACAGTGACAGACTTAGAGGGAGAGTTAATTTCCTGCATCTGCCAGACCTTTACCCACTCACTTAAACTATTTATATCCCTCTTCCAACTTTCAGAGTCTTCTGCACACTTTGCCCCACCACTCATCTTAGTGTCATCTGCCAACTTTGACACACGTTGTCCCCAACTTCTAATCATCAATGTAAATTGTAAACAAGTGCGGTCTCAACACTCATCCCTGAGGCATAACACTAATCACTGATTGCTAACCAGAAAGATTCTCAATTATATGCACTGTTTGCTCCCTTCTTTATTCAGTTACAGGATGAGCATGTCGCTGCCTAGTCAGCATTTATTGCCCATCCCTAACTCCCCAGAGGGCAGTTGAGAGTCAGCCACATTTCTGTGTGTCTGGAGTCACATTTAAGCCAGACCAGGTAAGGATGGGCAGTTTCCTTTAGTGAACTAGGTGGGTTTTTCTGACAATCAGCAATGGATTCATGGTCATCGTTAGATTCTTAATTAAAGATATTTTTATTGAATTCAAATTCCACCATCTGCCGTGGCAGGATTCGAACCCAGTTCCTTAGAATGTTATTCAGATTTCTGGATTAACAGTCCAGTGATGATACCACTAGGGCATTGCCTCCCGCTTCCTGTTAGTTAACCAATTCTCTGTCCATACTAACATATTGCCGGTAACGCCATGGATCTTTATCTTATGCAGCAGCCTTTTATGTGGCACTGGGTCGAATGCCTTTTGGAAATCCAGATACACCACATCTACTGGTTCCCTGTTGTCCACCGTGCTCATAATGTCTTCGTTGAATTCCAGTAAGTTAGTTGGCCTTTCACGAACCCATGACAATGGGACAATTTTTATCTAGATGTCTTGCTGTTTGTTCCTTGATGATAGATTCAAGCATTTTCGCCGCTGCAGAAGTTAAGCTTCCCAGCCTATAATTCCCCATCTTTTGTCGACCTCCTTTTTTAAACAGTGGTTTCACACTTGCTGTTTTCCGATCTGCTGGAACTGCTCCTGAGTCCAGCAAATTTTGGATAATTACCACGAGTGCATTTGCTATTTCTCCCACCATCTCTTTTAGTACCCTGGGATGCATTCCATCAGGGCTAGGAGACTTGTCTACTTTTAGCTCCATCAGCTTGCCCAAATCTACCTCGTTCATGATGAAGATCTTGTCCAGGTCCTCACCTACCTTACTCTCCTTGTCATCAATTGCTGGCATGTTAATCATGTCCTCCACTGTGAAGACCAACACAAAATATCTGTTCAATGCCTCGGCTATTTCCTCATTTCCCATTACTAAATCCCCCTTCTCATCCTCTAAAGGACCAATGTTTACCTTAACTTCTCTTTGTTGTTTTATACATTTGTAGAAACATTTGCTACCTGTCTTTATATTCTGAGTTAGCTTATTCTTGTAATCTATCTTACTTTTCTTTACAGTTTCTTTTGTGGCTTTCTGTTGATATTTAAAGGTTTCCCAATCTTCTAGTTTCCCACTGGTCTTTGCCACTTTGTATGCCTTATCTTTCAATTTGATAGCCTCCCTTATTTCCTTAGATATCCATAGCTGATTGCTCTTTTTCCTACAGTACTTCCTTTTCACTGGTATACACTTTTGCTGAGCACTTTGAAAAATTGCTTTGAAAGCCCTCCACTGTTCCTCAAGTGTCCCACCATAAAGTCTTTGCTTCCAGTCTACTTTAGCCAACTCCTCCCTCATCCTACTGTCGACTCCTTTGTTTAAGCACAGGAGTCTGGTATTGGATTTTATCTTCTCACTTTCCAGAGAAGATGGTGGTACACATCCCTGTGGAACAGAGAATCTCATTGACCTTTTTCCTGCACTGCTGCGCATCCTGTTTAACCTAGGACACAGTACAGGTAGTTCTGCTATAACATGTGTTTCGTTAACGCAAATTGGCTGTAACGCGATTGATGAATAGCGGACACTTTTTGGATACTGTGATCTTTCTGCTGTCCAGTATAGTGATTTTCTATAGCGATTTCCCTATAATGCAATTTTCTACGGCAATTTTTTGTAGGGCAAGGTCATGCAAGGATGCAACTATTGCGTTAAAAGAGGAGTACCTGTACTAGCCTGGACTGCAATCTGTGTCCTGGCTAGCAGTGTCTGGTGGTGCGGCCTCCTATAATGGTAAGTTGGATAAAGACCATAGGACCATACGACCTAGGAGTAGAGGTAGGACATTCAGCCCATTGAATCTGCTCCACCATTCGATGATATCTTAGCTAATCTGATAATCCTCAAGTCCATTTTTCTGCCTTTTCCCGAATTACCTTATTCTAAACCATACTTTACCATATCTCCCTTACAAGAATGCTACACTCCATTCTTCACAGCTACCAACTCCCCAAGTCTGCAGCTACCCCTGTTCCCATGAAGAGGGTCAGGAGTCTTCTCTCAGTGACAGTGCATCCCAATACCCCCCCGCATTACCACGCCCACCCCCAACTCCCACAACCTCCTTTGTCCCAATTTCATTGGACAGACATGATGGATTAATTATAACCCACCCATTGAGTGCCTTATCACATAGCCCTGGTGAGCAAGTGCCTAGGCCTTTGAATAATGCAACCGTTTTATCCCTACCCTCCAAACTGGCAGCTGAAAAGCCAATAGACTGACTGTGTCCTACTCCCTAGATTGCAGAAGAACGGACCCCTGATTCAAACACTTGTCCAAACACCAGATGGTGCCCAATCCCTTATGTGAGAGATTCATATCGGTGGTTGCCCTTGACTTCCTGTGCAGGGTCCTCCTGATTGATGAATGAATCCACAAAATTCACTGATGACTACTCCCCTAAAATTTCGTGAGCTGTCTGCTTGCTTGCTTGCTGCACATGGACTGTGTTCACCACATAAGCAGCTGCACATAGTGCTGGAGGGAGATTACATGGCACACTGCCGCACAGCAGGATGTGAAACCCCTGAGGCTGAGGGCTACAGACAAGCAAAACAAATTGCACCTTGGCGTGACAAAGCAAGGTGGAGGAGGAGTGAACTTGCAGGTAGGCACTGACTGAGTGATGACTAAGAGAGTTAGTGAGCAGTACTGAGATACAGCCTGGTCCACTCCATGATCCTGGTGTCTGTCTCCACATTCAGAGAGTCCGTTCAGTGTGCCCTGCAAAGGATGTCTGTGCTTACTAAGCATCCTGCAAGTGTGTCAGATAGTTGACATGAAAACCCTGAGAGGCTGGCAAATGTCAGATGCCAATGCTCGTGGATGAGGGTTTCATGTGGCTGATGCCCATGGATCCTCCCTTGAAACATTGTTGCTTGCTGACCAATATGGAGGCTCATCGTAGCCAGCGGTGAGCTGAAGTTGCCAGATACCAGTTCAGCTTTCCTTGTTGACAATGCTCGACATCGAGTTTGCTCGTGGCAAAGACGGTGTGTGTTAATGAGGTGAGATGTGGAGTTAATAAATTCATTAACAAGCAATAACCTGGCTAATAGGCACCTTACTGCTGCCAAGTGAGAACATCACCTCAACGCTCAGAACTTATTAAATGAGGCTGTGAGATGTTCCCAACCTCATGGATTTCTCACACAATTCTGCCACATGTGCCATGTCTCTCGGGCCCATGTAGGATTCTCTGGTGTCTCTTGGAAAACCTGGTGGCAACTGCATCGGGGAAGTCTCAGGTAGGAGAATATAAGGGACAAAATGAAACAAAATATTGTGACAGTGAATAGTTGATCAGACCTAACATTGTCAGAGGTTAGGTTGTAAGTCTTCTGCCTCCAATAGAGCAATGAGAGACATAAAGGCTCAAAAGCCCAAATGAAAAATACCTCAGAAGAAAATACAGCAGACCATCTTTAATCATTTTCATGAGCAGCAAAATATGCTTGAATTAAAGAAAAGCAGGTACACAATTTGTGTTTTAATTATAATCTTTTCCCTGCAGCTTGTATCAAGTTTCAAATCAGCTTCATCTCGTCTAGATGTTTAATTCATTTGTTCATGTAACCTAACCTCTGAAAAAGTGAGTAACTTTTAAGTAACTTACAATTGTAATGAAATTTTTCAAGCTCTTTTACTGGGCATATTTTATCAGCAAATGTTATCACCACATTAAAATGCAGTGGGGAAATTTTAATTAGTGTCATAAAATTTCAGGCACATACTATAATTAGTTGGAAAGTAGTGATGCATGATATTGTTGCAATATTTTAATTGAATTAGGGTCACATGTTTCAAAACTTATGACCAAGACCATGACTGTTTATTGACAGTGCGTATATTACCACTATTATCATGATAATACCTTTTTTTTTCACTTTTGACGTATTATTATGATCGGCAGTTACTTTAGTGACATCCTGTAAAATTTAGATGGTGGAATTAGGTTGATAATGCTCGCCCAAAATCACCTAAGCCTCCTGAATTATTTCTGATAATTTGATGACTGAAGGCCTGAGTTGAGTAAGTGTCTTGCTACTCAAAAATAGCTCCACTGCATTTCACCCACACTTTATGGTGTGTATTGACGGCTTGTTGATCCTAGAGGAGAAGACTTGTTGATTGTTATTGAATTGTTTGCTGCATCATCGCATCAAATCTTCTGTTCCGAATATGAGTGGATGTGATGGTTCCTATGGCTAGTGT
Organism: Ginglymostoma cirratum; assembly: GCA_024137785.1. Taxonomy (NCBI): domain Eukaryota; kingdom Metazoa; phylum Chordata; class Chondrichthyes; order Orectolobiformes; family Ginglymostomatidae; genus Ginglymostoma; species Ginglymostoma cirratum. Next base: position 26,511,259 of record JAHRHZ010000264.1, read on the forward strand.
GGCCACAGCTGAGTCCATGATACCATCGCAGTCTCAACTACACAAGAGGTTAGGAAGAAGATGGGCCAAATGCTGAGAAATGGGATGAGAACAGTCAGGTGGTTGCTTTTGAGCAGACTTAACGGATCAAAGGGCTGTTTTCTGTGTTGCATGACTCTATGACTCCTTGGTGCCAGGGTCAAGGATGTCACTGAATGCCATTTGATGTGAGAGGCTGAACAGCTAGTAGTTATGGACTAAATCGGTACCAATGAAAGTGATAGAAACAGGGATGAGGTCCTGTAGGCAGATTCAAGGAGCTCAGGTAAGAAACAGGAAAATAGACCTGAAAATCTAATAATCTCTTGATCAATCCCCAGTACCACATGCCAGTGTGTATTGAAATAGTGGGATGAAATAGGTGAATGTGTGGCTGGAGACACGGACCAAGTTCTAGACCTGAACAGATTGAATGGGTTGCATGTGAACAGCACTGGGATGAATATCCTTGTTGGGTGGTTTGCTGGCACTGCTGGGGAGGTTTAAAACTAATTGGTAAGGGATGGGAACCAAGAAACTGAACTGCATTTGCCATATGAATACAAAAACAGAAACTGCTGGAGAAAGTCTACAGGGCTGACAGCATCTGTGAAAATTAGGCAGAGTTAATGTTTCGAGTCTAGTGATGTTCTTCAGTTGGGGAAGAGTTTCTAAAGTGCCTTCAGAAGAATTTTCTAGGTTATTTTCTTCCTGTCTAGTAGGAAAGAGAAGAATTAGATGGATTGAGTGCCAACTGAAAATCATCTGGGAACCAGTGATCATAATGTCACAAAAAAGGACAAGGAGCAATCTTTAGTAAAAATAATTAAGAAGATGAACTTAGAAATAAAAGCGTAAATTTGCTATTCAATCTTTCAAGCCTGCTTTGCCATTTAATGAGATCATGGCTGATTTACTTCAATACCACTTTCTTGTACTACTCCTATATCTCTTAATTCTTTTAATACGTAGAAATCAATCAATCTTGGTCCTGAATATACACATTTACTGAGCTTCCACAGGCCCTGGGAAGAGAATTTTAAAGATTCAACATACCCTGAGCAAAAATATTCCTCCTCATCTCAGCCCTAAATAGCCTACCACTTCTTCGAAGATTGTTTCCCCTGGTCATAGATAACCCAGTCAGGGAAATCATCCTTCCGGTATCTACTTTGTGGAGGTTTAAAGAAGTTAGCATGAAGGCAAAATGCTGCAGGTACTTGAAATCCAAAATACAACCATAAAATGCTGGAAAAACCCAGCAGGTCTGGCAGCATTGGTGGAGAGGGAAAAAGAATTAACATTTTGAGTCCAATATGACTCTTCTTCAGAACTATACTCTATATGTTAGGGGATCGGTTATCTTGGATGGTTGGCTTGCAATGCACAGTCATACCAACAGCTTGAGTTCAATTCCTAAATTGGATAGAGTTACTATGAAGGACTTTTCTTCTCAATCTCTCTCCTCACTTGAGGTGTGGTGACCCTTAGGTTAAACCAGCTCCAGCTGACTCTCTCTAATGAGAAAGGTTTGTTAGGACAATGGTGAATTTACCTTATTTTATTCTGTATGTGTAAGAATTTGTATGTTTGAAAGAGATCATGTCTCATTCTTCTAAACTCTAGAGAATAAAGGCCCCACATGTTTACCCTTTCCTTGTTGGAAATAATTCAAGGAAAGTCACTTTCAGTGGGGTGAGAATGGATGTGGTACAAGTAAATTGGAATTAAAGATTGTCAAGCAAACTGGAAAGAAACAGTTTAAAGATAGAAAGTTTCATTTCCAGACAAGATGCATTCCACAAAAAGGAAAATCAGGGCAAAGAAAGCTAGAGATGCCTTGATGTGGAAAAAGATAGATGGTGGGATGAAGCAGAAAAATGACGCAAATGACAGGTGCCAAGTTAACACAAGAGAGACCTGTCTGTCGTGTGGCTTTTGGGCCGCACTTGAATTTGGGTTTAAGACAGGCTGGTTGAAGGGAAGGCAAAGAAGAGTCTCCAAACTAAGGCTTTTGTAAAACTCTATTTTTTGCATGTTAACACAATATACAAATACACAAGCTAAACTGAGATCTACCAGGTTCTAATCTTATCGTTACTTTGTGAAGTCACTGTTCTCAGAATTCTTATAATTTTCCATCTTTGCTCTATTTACTGTATATCTAAACAACTCTGCCCACATTAAGCTATTTATATCATGTGGGAAGCCGCTGTTTGACATCACATAAATTTGCTTCAGGGTCCCAAAGACCTCACACAACAAGAACAGATATGAACACCGGAAGTTCAAAGAGGAAGTGAAAAGAAAGAAATAAGAGAAGCAAAGAAAGGGTATAAGAGGAGACTAGCAGCTAATATAAATGCAAATATAAAGGTGTCCTATAGGCACATGAATACTGAAAGAAAAATTGGGGCCAAAAAGGAGATTTACACATTGGAGGAGGGGGCATAGTTAAGGTGTAAAATGAGTACTTTGCATCTGCATTACTATTAAAAAGATGCTGTTAAAGTCAAAGTGAATGAGAAGACTAATTGGGATACTGGATGGGCTAAATGTTGATGAAGAGGAAGTGTTAGAAAGGCTAGCTGTACTTGAAATTGAAAATTTCCCAGGATTGGATCAGATACATCTGAGTGCAGGGGGAAGGTATGATGAAAGTTGAGAAGCCACTGTTCATATTTTTCTGAATCTCCTTATGTAAATAGGTGATATCAGAGGAAAGCAGAATCACAAATGTTACACTCTGTTCAGAGGAACTTGTCAGGATAGGACCAGCAACTACAAAGCAATACAACAATACAATAAAATACAATACTGCACAAAAACAGGCCCTTAGGCTCCACCAAGCCTGTGCCAATTCCTAATCCTTATTTAGACCCGCTACTTATTGCCCACACATGGTATCTATCACTCTGTTCACCTCACGTTCATGTGTCTATTAAAATACACCTTAAAACATTGCTAATGTGCCTACTTCCACAACCTCCACTAGCAGTGCATTCCAGGGCTCCACCACCCTCTGTGTGAAAAGTTTTCCCTGCCCTACTCGTCTAAACTTTCCCCCTCTCACCTTGAACGTGTGCCCTCTTGTAGTTGGCCTTTCTACACTGTGTGAGGTATCCACCCTATCCAAGGCTCTTATAATTCTCCTCTGTTTTTCCAGTGAAAACAATCCGAGTAAATCAATCTCTTCTCATAGCTAAAATTGTCCAGACCAGGCAACATTCTGGTAAATCTACTCTGCACCCTCTCCAAAGTTTCCATGTTCTTCTGGTAGTGTGGTGACCATAACTGTACACAATATCCCTAATGTGGCCTAACTGAAGTTTTGTACAGCTGTAACATAACTTGGCAGCTTTTACATTTGATGCTCTGGCCAATGAAGGCAAGTGTGCTGCATGCCGCCTTGACCACCTTATTCTCCTGTGTTGCCACTTTCAGAAATCTGTGGGCCTGTACACCCTGATCCCTCTGTATGTCAATTCTCCTCAGGTTTCTGCTATTTATAGTATAATTTGCGCTTGAGTTTGATCTTCCAAAATGCATCACCTCAGAATTCATTAGTTTTATCTGGCCTGTGGGAAAGCTTTTAAAAATGATAAACCTAGACAAATGTATCTGTCACGTTGGTAAATTTAGATTGCTTAAAGAATTCCAGCATGGAGTTTTAAGGGCAAATGGTGTTTAACCAATTTGATTAAAGGGTTTTTAATGTTATTGAAGATTTGACTTTATCCAGTCCTTTTTTGGACTTACAAAACTTGTGTGACAAAGGCTTCAATATCTGCTATGATGAAAGCATTTCCAGTGTGATGAAAATGACAGACGAGACCAGACATCACTAGATGTATTTTGGATTTTGTTAAAAGTATGAACTCATTAACTATCAAGTTCATTGGAATTGCCAACAGCTCTATGAAAATCAATCATTGAAGCTCTAAATGGAAGTTTACTGTCCTTGATATCTTTGAAAGTAATTTCTGGAGTATTGAAAAAATGCTTGAAATTTAACTCTTGTCAGTCGGTATAGGCTTGTGGGTTTCCACTCTGGATCACTGCCACACAAATCATTGTAGAACCTAACATTATCACAGCAGGGTGTCTGCTATTTCAAAGGCTATTGACATGTACAGGTGGATATAGACTTTTTGAAGTGCCACTATGAATTCAATACTTATTGTTATAAGGGATTATGCACTAAATGAAAGAGTTCTTTTGTTATAAGGCTTTGTGTAGCTGAAGGAACGTGCATGATCAAATTGAAAGAGAAGAAAACACACAATTTTGCATAGATTAGTGGTAAACCAGAGGACTGGGAAAGTTTTAAAAGCCAAGAAAAGATGACGAAAGAAAAAAATAGGGCTACGATAAACTTTGAAGGTAAAGTTACAAATAATATCTTGATGTACAGCAAAAGCTTCTTTAAATATATAACAAGGAAGTGAGAAATTAAAGTGTACATAGGTCCCTGAGACAATGAGGCTGCAGAAATGATAATGGGGAACCAGGAAATGGCGGAGGAGTTGAATTAATACTTTGCATCGGTCTTCACAGTAAAAAACACTAATATCATTCCAAAATTATTAAGTAATCAAGGAACAAAAAGAGGAGAGGAAATAAATACAAAATTTTCATTAGAGAAAAAGTGCTCAGGGAAACTAATTGGGCTAAAGACCAATAAGTCCTCTGGACCTGAAAGAATGCATTCTAGGATACTAAAGGAAACACTGACAGAGATAGTGGATGTATTGGTAGTAATCTACCACGAATCCTCAGATTCTGGAAAATCAGAAGATTGAAAAATTACCAATGTAACACCTTTATTCATAAAGTGAAGGAAACAAAAAACGGCAACTAAAAGCCAGTTAGCTTAATGTTGAGAATTGAGAAAATGTTAAAGTTTATTATAAAGAATGTAATAGCCGAGCATTTAGAAATGTACGGTATGATAAAGCAAAGTCAGCATGGTCCTTTGAAGGAGAAATCATGCCTGACAAATTTTCTAGAACTCTTGAGTAGGTACAAGCATAATAAATAAAGGGGAAAGCGGTGGATGTGACATATTTGGATTTTCAGAAGACATTTGATAAGGTATGACACATGAAGCTACAATAGTAAGATAAGACCTACAGTGCTGGAGGTAGTACTTTAACATGGTTAGAGAATTGACTAAGTAATAGAAGAAAATTCTGCTGGAGGATGGGGGTATTTTCAGGATGGCATCCTGTAAGTGGTGGAATGTGAAGGAATTATTACTGGAGCCACAATTATTTATAACATATATTAATTACTTGGATGAGAAATGTGAATGTATGTAGCTACGTTTGGGGATGACACAAACATAGGAAGGAAGGCAATTGGTGAAGATGACAGAAAGAGTCAGCAGAAGGATATAGACAGGTTAGGTGAGGGGCCAAAAATTGGCTGATAGAGTATAATGTGGGCAATTATGAAATTATGCACTTTGGCAGGAATAATAGAAGTAATGAATATTACTTAAATAGAAAAAGACAGCAGAAAGCTACAACAGAGGGATTTGGGAGTCCTTGTGCATGAATCACAAAAAGCTAGCATTCAAATGCAGCAGGTAATGGGGAGGCAGATGGAATTTTGACCTTCATTTCAAAGGGGACGGCATATAAAAGTCAGAAGATTTTGCTCAAACTGTACAAGGCACTAGGATGACTACAGCTGGAAGATTGCGAAAACATTTTGGCTCCTTATCTCAGGTAAGATATACTGGCACTGAAGGCAGTCCAGAGAAGGTTCATTAGTCTGATACTGTCAGTTGAGAGACTCTTTTATGAGGAGAGGTTGAAACAGTTGGCCTATTCTCATTGGAATTTAGAAGAATGAGAGGTAACTTTACTGAAACATACAAGATTTTTAGGGAACTTGACAGGGTAGATGTGGTAAGGTTGTTTCCCTTATGGAAGAGTCTAGGACCAGAGGGAATAATCTCAGCATAGATGCCACTCATTTAAAACAGAAATGAGGAGGGATTTCATAAATCAGAGGGTTGTGAATCTATGGAATTTCTAAATGCAGATATTATAATACTTCCCTAATACAAAAAAATCATTTACAAGAAAACATTTTGATTAAATTAACCTCAACAATTTTTGAGGGATAATGTTTCAGATTACCATTTCCTTTTGGGTTCCTAACAACCCTCAAAAGCTGGACTATAAATTTACCTCTCCTTGGATGTTGCATTGTCCACCTGCTCCACCTTTCCATTGCCTTTTTCCATGCATCGTTCTTTCTGGCTGTGTTCACATTAAATTGATCATTACATTCTTCCCTATGTTCTGTCACATCTGAAATTCTATTTCTGCCTTTCTAGTTAGTGACTTCCCATTGTAGTCACAATGTTTTCTTTCCTGGCTTGATGCAAGTGTACTCTGTCTCTCATTTACGATTATTTTTATTCTGGAAGAATGTCCTTAATTTATGACGAGAACGTTGCTATTTAAACCCAAACTGTTAACCTGTTATTTATTCCCTCATTACTTTTGAACAATTTTCCTTCCTTTCCATACTCTGGAAATTTACAACCACGTGTCACTTTGAATCCTCTATCTTTGACTTATGAACCACTCCCCTTTTGTGTGCCTTTTAGAGCTCCTAAGTTAATTCTTCCTATGTCCTAAGAACTTGGAGCAGGAGTAGGCAATTCAACTCGTCAGGTCTACTCCACCATTCAATACAATCATGGCCAATCCCATCTCGGTCTCAACTCCACTTCCTTGGCTGTTCCAATAACCTTTCAACCCATTACTAATTTAACATCAGTCTATCTCCTCCTTAAATTTACTCAATTTACCAGCATCTTCCATGCTCTGAGGTCGTGGATTCCACAGATTCATGACTCTTTGAGAGAAGTGAATTCTCCTCACCTCTGTTTTAAATTGGCTACCCCTTAACCCAAAGCTATGACCTCTCATTCTAGATTTCCCCAGGAGAGGAAGCGTCCTCTCATTGTATACTTTGTCAATCCCTTTTAGCATCTTATATACCTCAATTAGATCTCCTCTCATTCTTCTAAATTCTAGAGAGCATAGGCCTAAACTTCTCACTCTCTCTCCATGAGACAATGCCACATTTCAAAAATTAATCCAGTGAATGTTTAATGTCCTTTATACCTATGTGAACTACCAGTATAGCAAATGTCTTCAGTATCCCTTCTATCCTTCCTCAGGATATACTACCGTAGCTCCAGGTAGACAATTACCATACACACATGAATATCCAATTTCCTGAGGAGAGGAAGGATCAGGAAATTGTGGCTCCTCAACAGCTGGATATTGAACTAGTTACATAGCCATAGAGTCATAGAGATATAAACACGGAAACAGGCCCTTCAGTCCAACTTGTCCATGCAGACCAGATATCCTAAATTAATCTGGCCCTATTTGCCAACATTTTCCCCATATCCCTGTAAACCCCTCCTATTCATGTAGCCAACCAGATACCTTTTAAATGTTGTAATTGTACCAGCCTCCATAACTTCCTCTGGCAGCTCATTCCTTACATGCACCACCCACTGCATGAAACAGTTGCAGTTTAGGTCCCTTTTAAATCTTTCTCCTCTCACCTTAAATGTATGCCCACTTGTTTTGGACTCCCGCACCCCAGGGAAAAGACCTTGTCTATTTACTCTTTCCATGCCCCTCATAATTTTATAAACCTTTATAAGGTCACCCCTCAGCCTCTGATGCTCCAGGGAAAATAGCCCCTGTCTATTCAGCCTCTCCCTATAGCTCAAACCCTCCAATCCTGACAACAAATTGTGAATGTTTTCTGAACCCTTTCAAGTTTCACAATATCCTTCCTATAGCAGGGAGACCAGAATTGCACACAGCATTCCAAAAGTGGCCTAACAAGAGTCCTGACAGCTGCAAAATGACCTCCCAACTCCTGTACTCAATGCACTGACCAATAAAGGCAAGCATACCAAATGCCATCTTCACTATCCTGTCTACCTGTGACTCCACTTTCAAGGAAATATGAACTTGCAGTCCAAGGGCTATTTGTTTAGCAACACTCCACAGGACCTTACATTAAGTGTATAAGTCCTGCCCTAATTTGCCTTTCCAACATGCACCATCTCACATTTATCTAAATGAAACTCCATCTGCCACTCCTCAGCACATTGGCCCATCTGATCAAGACCCTGTTGTACTTCTTCACTGTCCATTACACCTCCAATTTTGGTGTCATCTGCAAACTTACAAACCATACCTCCTCTGACGACAGACTGAGACAGTGACATGGTCAAGAGAGGGATGGTGGAAAGTTAGAGCTGGGTGCCTCACCATGTGCTGCCTATACTCCAACCATCCGATGTCCTGCAAACTTGCTCTCATGAATCCCTTCACTACTGTTATCTACCCTGTGTTCTTCACTGCAACAGACTTTGAGCTTCAGGCCAGGATCTTGAAGGTGAGTTCACTTTGTACTTGCCGTTCGAGCAATAATTTTAAAACTAGCAGGGCCAAAAAGAAACTAAATTATTTCAGGCCTCACTGAGTACACCGTGGAAAACATGTCATTCTTTGCAATGCAATCTTTCTTCCTGAGAAACAGCAACATAAATGTCAGCATGCAAGAAAAATGTTGCTGCACCTTCTGAGAGACAGAAATATAGACTCTGCTTCTATCTTGATCCCTCTACTGCATTCAAGACATTTTGGTAACAGTTGGCTGAGCAGACAGAAGTTGGAAAAGGAAATGCAGACATTTCGGATTATGCATCAGCTCTATGAAGAGATGGAAAAATATAGATTCAATTCTTCAGCCTTTCTGACTCTTCTACCACCTGCTGACTCTGAGCTGTGCCTGTCTGAACAAAAGGATTAATTTTAATGGCTGCTTCCATTAGCCATGTATTTGCTTGATGAAATTTGATCATCCTGTTCTACTTTCTTCTTTTTTTTCACCTGCCATGGGAAGCAAATTCAATTCTTTAACTGAAAATACATTTTGCGGTGAGAAAGAAAAGCTGTCTAAGGCACAAATATTTTCCTTCAGGTTGTTTATATTATACAAATTATTCCGTAAGAGTCCAGTTTCAGGTGCTTAGGAAACCCAGCTGTCCCAAAGATTCATGTTCCCTTATTGTGCCTTCTTCAAACAAGCTGGGGCAAGTGAAGCATAATTCCATTCATTAACACATTAACATGGTCAAAAATCCTTTGACATTTTTGTAACCAAAGAAAAAGGTTTCTTTATTCATCTTATAAGCCATGCTGAAGAAACATACTGAGGTGCAATTTTTGTCAAATATCAACATGTCAAGTAATATTTTGTCTTTCAACTTTACAACAAAGAACTATTTGTAATTTCTTTTTGAAGTAAAACAATTTGTGGATGTTTGCATTGAGTAACTTTGTGAGCAATTTCAGGTTAGTCCTCACTTAAAGTTGTAATAGTATTCCTGAAAATCACAACTTTAAGTGAAATGACTTTAAGCGGAACGTAGGTTCCCATAAGAATCCATGTAAAACCTGGAGTTATGTTCTGTAGGATCTTTTGTAAAAGGAAAAAAATTTTATACAACTTACTTTGTAAGTCAAAATATTTTACATAGCTGAATTTCTAATTGCTAAACCTTATAAAATAATAACAAAAAGGAAAATGTTAAATGCTATTTAGCCCTCCTTGTCCAATACCATCCTCATTTTTCATTTCCAATGCAGTGACTGCTCCTTCAGTTAACTAGTTGTCATTTGCTTGAACTCCCTCCCTCAGAGCCTCAATTTCTTTAAAAACACATCAGGTTATGACAGAAATCCTGGGGTTATTAAAACCGATGATTTAAAAGAAAAACTGATTGCCAAAGCTGTTCCTTCCTCTCACCAGAGCTACTCATATCAGAACACCAACAAATTGGGGGAGTGAGGTCACAGATGTAGGAGTGTATTGAAAGAGGCAGCATTTAGTGGGCCACCAAGGGGCAGAGGCTGCAAGTCACAGAGTTCAACAGCAGGTGAAGCTGTGGGTCATGTGGAAAATAACATTAAAATGAATCTTGAAGCTCTCAACTAGATCATAGACCCCACAACTTAACCACAGTAAAGCAAAATAACATTAAGTGAGGCAACGTTAAATGTGGATTTGTTGTAAGTTTGCACTATTTTCCCCTACGCACTGAACAAGTAAAACACCTGTGCAATAATGTGTAATACTCCTAAGAGCACAAGTGAAAATATTGAAATTTCCATCATGTGGGGAAGAGCAAGGTTGAGGTGTTCCTCTTTAACCTCTAGAAAGTTAAGAAGTAAATTTCTGAACTCACATGTATTGTGAAACAGTAAAATAATGCCATTTTAGACATCTTCTGTGGTACAAACTACACAGATGATCCGATTGACAACTGTTTGTGATATAATTACTCAGATAAAGTCCAGGGATATGCAAGAGGTCAGAATTGGTGAATGTCCCAGCATTTACACTGGGATCATACATCATACTGTCCTCTAACACTGAGCCTACCAAACCATGCAGGGTTGGAGGAAGGCACTTTTAATATGCATGGGACCAGTAAGCACCACTGTCATTACAGATTTATATTAGCTGCATGCCACCTTTTACAGCCCCAAAATTCTAATGCCCTACTGCCACCTAGGGGAAAGGATGGCTGGCTCCCTCCTGGAAAAAAACAAGGTGTTGGTTACATAGGGAGCTGATTTTTTTTTTTGAAACATGTCCTTATATTCAAGTAAGCTGGATTCTTCCATTCCTGGCCCAACATTCCCTAGTGAGGCAACTTCTCACCCTTCAGGAGGCTGGTATGCCCTATGTAACTGGAAGCATCAACTTTTGCCCTTATACTACATCCCAATGAAACTGGGAAAGTAGGAAATCCCAATGTAAAATCAACAATCATAGGTTCCAAATCAAAGCTGCATAGAAAGTTAAGGCTCTGTGTACTCAGGTGCCAGATGACCTCTGCCAACTTTCAGTTTGTTTGTTGAAAAACCCGCACATTGTGTTCTGAACTTCATACTTTCTCAAATTCATTTCACAGCAAAAATAAATGCAAAAATTAATTATTGCACTTCCAACTGTGATTTAGAAGCTTTTCTGCATTAGTTTGTGGATGTGAGCATTTTTGGCAAGACCAACATTAATTGCCTATTCCTAATTATCGTCGAGAAGGTGGTAGTGAGTCACCTTCTTGAATGACCGGTGCCCATATCGTGCAAGAACATCTACAGGGCTGTCATGAGTGGAGTTCCATGATTTTGAGCCAGCAATAGTGAGAAATGAAAATATAATTCCAAGTTAGGATAGTGCATGGATGGAGGAGAACTTGCACATGGTGGTGTTCCCCTGCATCTGCTGTCCTAGTCCTTTTAGCCTGTAAAGGCTGTAAATTTGGAAGGTGCTGTTTAAGGAACCTTAGTGAGTTGCAACAGCATATCCTGTACCTGGTACAAATTGTGTGTCTCTGGCAGAATGTGTAAATATTTGTGGATCTGGTGTCAATCAATGGGCATACTAGATGGTGTTAGCTTCTTGAGAGTTGTTGAAGTTGTACCCATCCAGGCAAGTGCACAGTTTTCCATCAAATTTCTGACTTTTGCCTTCTAGACAATAGGCAATGTTTGAGGAGTTGGTAGGTGAGTTGCTTTTGGGAAACTTCTGAGCCTCTGTCTGCTTTTTAAAATAGTTTTTACATGGCTGGTCCAGTTAATTATTTCATGAATGGTAATCACATTGCCCATTTCTGGGATGAAAAGCTTTTCTTGTGAAGAAAGGTTAGACGGCTTAGGCCTGGAACCATTGGAGGTTAGAAGAATGAGAGAAATTCTTATTGAAATCTGAAAGATGCTGAGAAGACCTGACAGGGTGGATAGTAGGAAGTTGTTTGTCTTGAGGGAAGATTAAAAGTAGTGGACAGAATTTAATAATATTATAATACAGAGATGAGGAGAATGTCTTCCTCCTAAAGTGTCATTGGAACTCCTTTCCCCCAGGAAGTAGAGGAATTAAATTTAAATGGGTCTTTAAATTTATTCAAGGCACTTTAACAGACAAGGGTCATGGAGGTATAGAGATGAAAGTGAAGCTGAGACTATACGCACATCAGCCATGGTCTTACTTAACGGTGAACCAGACTTGAAGTGCCAAGTGGTGACTTCTGCTTCTGAGTCCTATGTTTAAGTGTTCCCCAGGATGTTGATGTTGGGGGATTCAGTGATGAGAATGCTTTTGAATGTCAAAGGGATATCTCTTTTTGGAGATGGTTATTGCCTGGTACTTGTCAGGCACATACATTACTGAAATGAAAACAAAAAATAGTGGAGATCACAGCAGATCAGGCAGCATCCGTGGAGAGGGAGCAAGCTAACATTTTGAGTCTAGATGACTCTTCATCAGAGCTGATGTGAAGTGTGACATTTATTCAATTGTGTGGGGGCTTGCGGGGGGTGGTGGGGGCATGCGGAATGCTGGGGGAGAAAACGTGTTGATAGTGCAGATTAAGTGAGTGGAATGTGGGAATGGCAGAACAATGGTGTGTCTAATTGCCAAACTGGAAAGGACATATGGTCCCACTGCAATGCAGGGAGGGAAGAGAGGGAGGAGACAAGGTGACACAGAATGCAACAAGTAAAGCTCAAAGAAAGCGAAGAAATGGGAATGAGAAATGGGAAAGTGTTGAGTTCAATATTAAGTCCAGAAGGTTGTAAAGTGCCTAGTCCAAAGATGAGAGGTGTTCCTCCAGGTTGTGCTGTGATTCGCTGGAGCATTGCAGCATGCCGAGGGCAGACAAGTGGGCATGTGAGCTGGACACTGGGTTAAAATGACCGGCTATGGGAAGGTTGGGGTTATGCTTGCGCGCAGACTGGAGGTGTTCTGCAAAGTGGTCATCCAGTCTGTGTTTAGTCTCCAATGTAAGCTACATTGTGTGTAGCGAATGCAATGGACCAGATTGGAGGAGATACAGGTGAAATGCTTGTTCACCTGGAAAGACTGTTTAGACCCTTGGATGGTGAGCAGGGAAGAGGTGAAGGGGCATGTGTTGCACCTTTTGCGGTTACATGGGAAGGTGCCATGGGAAGGGCTGGGTGGTGTTGGTGGTCATCGAGGAGCTGAAGACCTGCTTAAGTATTTCAGTCCATAATTTAAGGCAACATGTAGCTGCAGTAGAATGTATTCTGTGTTATGGCAACCAGTAACTTTTACAGAGATAGTAATTGAATGCTTTGCTCATGTCTGGACTCAGATGGAGTTCAAAAATCCCATTAATAAACTATTCAAAGGAGACTAGTTGTCTCGAGTAACATTTGTCCACACCACTTAAAAACAAACCACTTGTCAATTTATCGCCTGCTCTCTATGAGATCTGTATATAAAATGCTGGCCTCTTTGCTGATAAAACAATAGTCATCTCACTTCAAAAGAATTTAGGATATGAGAAGCATTTTCTTTTTTGCAATAATTCATCTGCTGTTCTTTAAATATTCACTACATACTTTAAAATAAATATGAGCCTTTAAAACAGATGAGGAAACTTTTTTTTTCTTTCAGTGAAGGGAAGTCTTTGGAGGTAACAAGCATGGGGCTGGATGAACACAGCAGGTCAAGCAGCATCATAGGAGCAGGAAAACTTAACTTCCCTTTCTCAAAAGGCAGTGAATGCAGAATCTTTAAATATTTTAAGGCAGAGGTAGACTGATTTTTGATTACAAAGGGGATGAACGTATTGGGGAATGTGCAAGAATGAAGAGTTATAGTTAAAATCGGATCAACCATGATCATATTGAATAGTGGAGTAGTCTCAAAGAGCTGAGTGTCCTACTGTAGTTCCTTCTTTGCATGTTTGAATGTTTATAAGTGAATAGGCTCCTTGCTAAGTACTAAGTATATTTTGAGCTGTGATCAATACACTCAAAATATATATATTAACCTCTTTCCCAACTATAATGAGACGTTGAACTTAAAGTAACACATACGGATAGATATTTAGAGCAGAATGTTCCCAGTCCCAGGGCAAAGGGATTGAAGATTATAGGGTGGGTGTAGGTGTTTCCAGGAAAATAATGGGGATCTTCAAAAGGTCGGCTCCATAATACAAGCTGATTGCTGGGGGTTTTCCTGGCTGCAACCTAGAGCTAGAGCATTTTAATATATTGTGTAAAGCATTAATGTCTCCTCTGCTCATTCACAGCACTTTGACTGGAAATGGGGCAATTAAATGGTTGTTGGCAAACTGGCAGGAGTAGCATTTAGCTCCGAACTCAGACTGCGAACCTGTCTGCCATGGCCTAAATCTTGTCAGAATCCAGTGGATCTCCTCTGCAGGCTCAATGAAAAGAACTCCCTTGCAAACTGCAATGATCTCTATCTGACATTTCCAAGACTCTGGCCTCATTGCAAGCCTCTTTCCACAATTATTACTTGCACTCAAAAATTTGGCCTAGAGTTTATTATTCTTTGGATCTTTTACAACATTTTTCTGTAGTGGATTCCTGAGTTTGCGACATACAGACAGTGATGATTTTCTTTTATTCGAGGACTGTATCACTTGGCAGCTATGCCCTTTGACAGATTGCAACTCAGTGCAATTTCAATCACAATCATGGTATAATGAGTCCAAATTTCATTAATTTCAACATATTCCATAGAACTGACGTCTCTTGAACAGTAGTGGTCAAAAACTACATCAAAATCATCTGGCCCCAGAAGAAAACATTTACTCAATCCTTATCTCCTTTATTTTTCGCTTTCAGCCAAATATGTAACTTTTGATCATAATTACACCAGCCAGCTTTGTTAGGATTGAATTCACGCATTGTCCCCAGATATGTCATCATGCCATTTTCGATTGCATACCATACTGACTCACTGTGTACCTGAACATGGTGTACACATGCAACAATCTTTCAAATTACTCAAACATCCTCAAATCAACATTAGGAGTTCCAAAAATGTGTCAGAATGTTTTTCATTTCTTAATTCCTCAAATGAAATGTGACGGAAAATTCCATCAAAGTTGCATCACCATCTTTCTGTTATGTATTTCTTTAAGACTAGCTGCGGGCAGCCATTATTGAGCTAATTTTATTTACACTTCCCCAACAGAGAGGACAATGAAACAACATGCTTAGATCTTGCAATATACTACAGGCCTTACCAAATTCCTGACTATACAGAGGTGCTTAGCTTACTGAAGGAAATAGGCAACCATTCTAATGACATCTCATACCTTGGGGTTAATACTGGTCTCCATTATTCATTCAACTGTCTTGATCATGATAAACCATGGCATTTGCAAATTCAAAATTGTCATGATTAAATAAGGCTCCAATGTCATTGCCTGCATATTTTTGTAAAATAGAATTTAAAAAATAAAATACAATTAAAGGTTGCTCTAAATTCTAACTCACCAACTGTATTATAATCATGCTAAAGTGTCTTCAGGACTAAATATGCACTATCTTACCTAGTGAATTTATCACCATGGTCATTCAGAAACTTTAGCTGCTTATATATAGATCCCTATATTCAGACGCAATACTGACATCCCACAAGAAAGGCAAGTTTTGTGAATAGAGCAATGAAATAGATCTCTACTGAAAACACCCACCGAATTCCTCAGAATGTTGGTTTACATAGACTAGTACTGAACAAGTTAAAGCAATTCTACTCATTAAAAATCAGTTTGTTTTGATTTTTGTGAGCTGTGCTAAAGCAAGATGAATGTTAACTGTTTAATGGGTTTGCTGAAATCACTTAATATCAAAGGGTCACTTTCACTGTTAGTGTAAAGTTGCTTACCATTCTCCAGTATTTCTGATCCTTTAAGTAAGAGTTGTGCGGACTTCTCAATGGATGGACCACAGTAATACATATCAATTTTCTTTTTGAAGATGTTCAAAACCTGGCTATCTCTCTGTTCCCCTTCTGGGTTTGTTAACTCAAATTTGTACTAAGCAAAACAGATAGTCCTGCAAAATTCTTACATTGTCAGAGCTAATGGCATTGTAGGTAATTTGATTGTGCCTAAAAATAGACATGCGGTAAGAGTTAGCAGTGTGTACATCAGTTTTAGTGGCCCTAATGATTATTTGAAATTAGTGCTTGCAACTTGTCATACTATCTCTTCCAGAATTACCAGCATCCGAGATATCTGCATCCTCCAGTTGTAGACTGTTGAGCATTTCTGATTTTAATACACTATTGGCATTCAAGCCTTTGGCTGCCTGGACTCCAAACTCTGAAATTCCTTCCCTAAGCCTCTTTGTTTCCCTAAACTTTGTTCCTTACTTCAGATACTCCTTAAAATCTATCTCTTAGGATAGATGACAGTACATTTGTTCCTTATGTGACTCTGTCTCAAATTTTACTTGGTAGTACTTCTGTAAAGTGTTTAGAATTACTCCATTGAGGAAATCATCTAACTGCAAGTTGTGATTGATATTATACGAACAGAGTGTTATCAATGCAACCTGCACTTTTTATTGTGTCACAGAAAAAAACAGAAATTGTTGGAAAAGCTCAGCAGATCTGTTAGCATTAGTGGAGAGAAATCAGAATTAGTGTTTTGGGTCCAGTGACACTTCCTCAGAATTTTTTATTGTGTGTTTGTTACGAGGGATGGCATATTAGACATTATTTTACCATTTAACTACATCCACTAGGCAAGACATGGGGCAAGTTGTGGTGAGTAACAACCATGAAGGAACTGCTCTGTATAATCTGTTCATTCATAACCCTCTTTATCCTTGATCACCTCTAGTTCACCCCACACTGTGAAAGAACAATAGTTGTTTTTAACAGCCAGCCATCATTCTTTGCTCATCCTTCCCTAAAGCCAATCTTCTCCCCTCTATTTTGTATCAACTGCTGACAACATCAGTGCTTTTGCAGCACTCCAAGATGAGGAAGTTGGCCTTCCCGTAGATGGAGCACTGTGACAAGTACCAGTTCAGAACATGACACCACACACATATATTGGAGTGTAGGCTGGAGGGACAGTCTTCAAAAGGTGAGTCACCAGGGGAGTGTGTAGAAGCTAGGCTAGGAAGGTGCCCACTTGTCAGACTGCATCCCACTCTTGCTCCAGAGAAATCTTTATTTTATTATTAAAATGAGGTTAGTCATACCCGATCCAGTTTGGTCAGCTGTGTAATTTTAGTACAGTCAAGGCATGTTGGCCACCACATTCTAACCTTAAAAGTCTGTTTGATGTCTGTGAAATGAGCATGACTCAATTCAATTTCTCAGACAGCCCGTCTGGAAATGATAGTTCGTGACCAGAGTTGTTTTTCCAATCATTTATGAGATGTGGGTGTTGCTGGTTGGGTCATCATTTATTGCCCATCCGTAATCACCCTGAACTGACTTGCTTGCTAGGTAATTTCAGGGAGCAGTTAAGAGTCAAACCATGTTGCTGTGGGTCAGGAGTCATATGTAGGCCATACAAGTGAGGATGGCAGATTTCATTCCCGAAAGGACATTAGAGAACTTTCTTTTAAGACAATGATTACATGGTTGCCATGAGACCAGATTTTTATTGAATTTGTATCTCACCATTTGCAATGGTGGGATTTGAATTTATATCCCCAGAACACTAGACCAGACCTTGCCTCTCCAAAGTTTTTATTTCGTCTATATAGGGTGGAACCACTGTTTACTTCAAACATAGTCCATGATGTTGAACAGGACCAGAAATGGAGAGGAGATTCTCAAGGAAATTGCTTATTCCTAGCCTTTCTCATCCACGAGATCTGAATTCTGGGAAAACAGACAATATTTTGTCACAGCAACTTTGTTTAGATTGAAATATCACTTATTTCTTAGGGATGACTGACATGACAAAGAGCTGATTCTCCACAGAATGAGACCACACATACAATACAGGAGTTTATAGTTTGTACAGAAGGGTGATATCAACCTAAAGATTCCCGGGTCTTCAGTTTGCTTCCCTAATTTGGGTACGACACTAACCATTACCTTCTGCTCTGCTTTTGGACTTCATGATAGTCAAGTACAGTTTCACAAACCATCAAAGTCCATTGGGACTTAGTTAATGATGAAAGTCCAAGAGAAATGGTGGTTCCAATTTATTTAAGAGTTCTTCTGCTGCTATTTTAACTATTGCTTTCTGTAACCTTGCAGGTTCTAGACAATTTAAGAATGGAAATCACAAACACTTTTTCCAATGCTTTTCTACCTGCAGTGTGGCTCTGGGGATTTTCAAACCTCAACTTCGGGAACAATGACAGATTTTTCTCCTCTCTAATCCAGGACCAGTGATTGGTAGCAACTTCACCCCTGCCATTATTAATTCAACACAGGCTAGGCATATGATTTACTACCACCATATTTTACATTTTTCCTCTAAATGGATCACTACATTACCAGGTAATGTATTCATACAGTGACTATATGGTTTACTACAATAAAAGATGTGTGAATGTATGGCTATCACTGTTCCTTCAGTTGGTATCATTATTCATCAACTCTTTGGCTCACTACAATACTAGATGGCATATGTATCACTGAATGGATTCCTCACTTGTACGCTAATTTGGATGCATTAGATATCAGCATATAAGTTGACTGCTGAAGCCATGAAAAATCCATTCACAAAATGGGCTTTGAATTATACAGAGAGAATGAAAGTGAATATCTGATATGGTGTGCATGGGCACCATTTTAAAATGTCATTGGTATCTGATGCAATGACTGGCCATATCCTCAACTTCCATGCAACTTTACAACACAGCCTGTATTACATGCTTGATACTTTGTGCTTAGTTACAAGTTAATGTGAGTAAAACACACATTTGGTGGTCAAAAAATTAAAGCTGACTACAATTGTGACTACTGTGCATTTTATGGTTAAAAAGGAAGGTCGACTTACATGATGAGTTTCTGCAAAAACATGATTTTTTGGAGCTGGTAAAATTGGATTGTCTTACATGTTGATCAGATTGTTTGCTGTGATTTACAGTATTTAACCACTGAACCAGCAAGGGAACTTAAAATATTTCTTTTATTGTGATATTTTGAAATAATGTAAGCAGAGTATTTCCAGAAGGTGGATTCAATGAAGTCTATTGTGATTGGAAGCTGACAATATATAATTTAATGATTACCACAGTTGTTTATGCACCTTTAAAAGATTTTACATCCATAAAGAATAACTCAAACATGCATTGTTGAGATGCCGGGAAAGAGTGTTTTTGCATGGATCAGTTACACATTCCATGCACATTTTTTAAAGTGTTAAAATTTGCTTTTGTCTCCTTGAATGTCAAAGCAAACAGCAAAAGACCGTGCACATTTACAGACAAAAGGAAAGCTGTCAAAATGACAACTTGCTGGTGAATGTGAGTGTAAATGCTGACCCACCGGCAAATGCATGTATTTTGTACAATTAATCTGCGCATGAATGCGACTGCCAACCTTCCTTTGATTTTCAATTTTTCCTTTGTAGGCTTGATTTTTCCAGTTAGACAGGTGACACTCTTCAGCCATGCATAACGCTAACAAAAATGTTCCCATATTCCAAGAAAATCTTGATGATTATCTCTTCACGTTTTGAACTGTATGTCCTCCTCTTTATTTAAAATGGCAGAATGATTTATGAATGTGTGCTGTTTTAACGTCCTCAGTAGTTGTTCAGTTTGATAAAGACGCAATTAGTTAGTTAGTTATTGGAGCTTTATAAACTATACCAATGTGAAAAGATCCAGTAATTTCAATAACATTCTTACCTTTTGCAGAGGAGGTAATTTAATGCTGCATTTTTAATCAGATCAACCCTAATGTGTAATGCCATTTTTCATTATTCTTTTTAATATTTCATATCATGTTCATCCTTTCATGTTATAATTTTACTAAAACGGTATGAACAGTTCTGAAGAAGAATCATATCGGACTCAAAATGTTAACCCAGCTTTCTTATCTCCACAGATGCTGCTGGACCTGCTTAATTTCTGTTTTCGTATGAGAATATCCCAATCAATTTAGTGGCATTCAGCTAGTTCCCCCCAGGTGCTCCTTTACTTTGGAATTGAGCTACACAATCCAGTGAATCCCAGTTTTCCCTTCCAATCTTGGTTGAGCTACTCGATCTTTGCTAAGATATTGATAGAGGGTGATAAAGTTGGCCTCAACATTCTGGAATTATGGAGGTGTAGAAATTAACCAAAATTATCCACTCTTTTTATTAGTGGAATGATTCCTGTATATTGAAAGCAAGCAAATGTCCCTTCGCTATTTAAGATGGAAGTGAGAGAGAAACAGGAAACCACAGACCTGTTAGCCTTGAATCAGTAATAGGGTAAATGATGGAATCTGTTATAAAGAATGTGATAAATAGATACTTGGATAATAATAATAATTTGATTGGACATAGTCAGCATGGATTTGCTAATGGGAGATGTTGGGACTTGTTGAGGATGTTACTAACAAAATTGATAAAAGAGAGCTGATGGATGTAGTACACTTAGAGTTTCAAAACTATGATAAAGTTTTGCTGGTTAGCAAAAATAAACATATGAGATAGGGGGTAATGTATTGGTATGGATTATTGATTGGCTAACAGAAAGAGTAGGAGTAATTGGATCATACTTGCATTGGCAGGCTGTGACAAGTGGTGTACCACAAGGTACCAAACACAGATACCTGGCCTCCTAATTGTTCACAATGTATGCTAATGATTTGAAGTCGGGAAGAAAATGTAATGTTTCCACATTTGCAGATAGTACAAAGCTAAGTGGGAATGTGTGTTATGAGGAAGACAAAAAGCAGTTCAGGAGAATTTGGAAAGGCTTAGACAGTGGGCAAGAACACAGCAGATGTAACATAATGAAGAAAATTATGAGGTTATACACTTTGGTAGGGCAATCAGGTATGCAGAGTATTCATTAAGTCGTAAGAGGGTGGAAAGTGTACACGTACAAAAGGACCTAGGTGTCCTTGTTGCTAAATGACTGAAGGTTAACATTCAGGTGCAGCAAGCTATTAGTGAGGCTAATGAAATATTAGCTTTTATTGCAAGAGGATTTTTGTACAAAAGTCAATTCTTGTTTCAGTTGTATGGGTGTTTGCTTAGACTGGAGTGCTGTGTGCAGTTTTGATCTTCTTATCTCAGGAAAGACATTATTGCCATTGAAGGAGTGCGACAAAGGTTCCACAGACTTGTTCCGGGGAGAGTGGGACTGCCTTACGAAGAGAGATTGGGCAAACTAGGTCTGTATTCTCTAATGTTTCGAAGAATGAGTGGTGATCTCATTGAAATTTGCAAGGTACATAAAGGGATTATACAGGACAGGTATTATGTCTCAATTGGTTGAAGAGCCTGGAATCAGAGGACACAACTTAAAAATAAGGGGAATGCAACTTAGGTCTGAGATGAGTTTTTTTTGACTTGGAGGACTTTGGAATTCTCTCACAGAGGACTATGGAACTCAGTATTTGAGTAAGTTTAAGGTAGAGATTGATAGATTCCTGCTTACCAATGGCATACAAGGTTATGGAGATAGGGTGGGTAAAAGATATTAAGTGTTCAATCACCATGATCATATTGATGGCACGACAGGCTCAGTAGCCTGAATGATCTACTCCCATTCCTATCTACCTACTCCAAATTACTTAGGGGATATCATTGTGTGTGATACACCCCACAATTAAATAGCTCACCAGTTAGGCTCTCATGTAAAGGGTGGAATCTCATGGAGGTGGCAGGAGTCTCAGGCGGATAGGGAGCTGATGAGGAACCCACACTGCCTATTCCAGTCAGGGCCAATCGAGTTTATTGCCAATCAGACTTTAGCCAGGCCACAAGGGGGCTTTCACCTGGGATCAGTGAGAGCTGCTGCCTAACCTGAAACTATCAGCTCTTGAACTTGGGAGTGTCATGGAAGAGGTTGTGCCAACTGCTAGAAAAGCACCCTGTACCATTTGTGAGATGATATTTCCAGTATTTGGTGTCATGAGGAAGAGCAGCAGGGGCTTCAGAAGCAAAACCAGTCTTGATCAAGAGTGATTTTAATTGAGAGACACCCATCTCATCTCACTCCTCACTGCTGACTAGCTGTCCCCACAGGTTGACCTGTCCAGCTGGCTGCAAGGTGACAGGTCTGTTTGCAAGTAGGGTACTTCATCAAGTATTCTTTAATCGGCCATTTAAGGGCCTTAACTGGCTGTGAAGCAGGAGGACCGATTATAACCCTCTCTGCTCCCAACATATTTCTGATTGATGTGGAAAGGTGATGGGGTGCGGATGCAGGATCATCCCACCTAATTGAATGCCATTCTCAATGCTAAGCCTGCCACCTCTGGGAACACCAGGAATGATCATTTCAGATACTAGAGAGGAGTCAGTGTTTGGGTGAGTATGGCTCCTCATGAATCATGATTTTCAGGGACAGAGTGGTCCAAGTTGAAAAGAAGATCTGTGTAACATTTTTAAACAGTTCAATGGTGAATCAATATTCTTGTCCACTTAGAATTTCTTCTTACGAGGTACAAAAGGTTATTTAACTGGCGTCCTAGCACATCTCGCAGGAACATGTCAGAACGTCTCACAATATACTTTGAAGTACAGCTGGATCTCAAATTAATCATACATTGATAACAAAAATACAGCCTTTTGACCACATGTTTGTGTGGCGTTTGCACTGTGATTAAATTATGTCATGTTACCAAAAACAGCCTACTTTATTTATCATCAGTTTGCCAACATGTTTATCTTTTGAAGCTAACTCATATTTTTGAAATGACAAAATAAAATCTTAAAAAGAAGTAGTCTTATGCCAAGATTAAGTCAAAATCTTTTAAGCAGACAGCATGTATTCTACAACTTTCAGCATTTTCTTCTAGTCTTCATTCAGTGATTCCTATTTGCTCCCAGCGGGTAGTCCTACTGAAGAATAGCTGGATTGAGAAGATGAGCACTATGTGCCATGGCCATATATCTGATCTGGAGTCTTGCTGCATATGGCTTTCGACTATGAATGTGGGATCACAGCATCTTACTGTGAATTTTGAATTCCACACCCTACTTCAACATTTTGCATGCAGCGTCGAGGCATTAATTAAACAAACTATGCGACAAAAAAAGAGAAATGGAACAGATGTGATTTATATCGATTTTCAGAAAGCATTTGATAAGATATCAGATAAGAGTAGAAGTAAAAATTGAAATTGTAGAATCCATACAGTGTGGAAGCAGGCCATTTGGCCCATTGAGTCTATGACAATCCTCCAAAAAGCATCCCACACACACCCAACCCCCTGTTCTATCCCTGTAATTCTGCATTTCTCATGGCCAATCCACCTAAGCTGCACATCTTTGGACAGTGGAAGGAAACCAGAGCACCCTGAGGAAACCCGCACAGACATGGGGAGAACTCCACACAGTCTCTGAGGGGATGGAATCAAACCTAGGACCCTGCTGCTGTGAGGCAGCAGTGCTAACCACTGAGCTACTATGCCACCCAATAATAAAATGGAATGAGAAGAGATCTCATTGAAGTGTATAAAGCCCTGACAGAATGGATGCCAGCACTTTATGTGGTAAACACACTGCATGGATAGTAAGAAAGCTATCAGGCCCCAGAGTGTAGGGGAATAGACCTCACTGAAGTCTGTGAGGAGACCCAGAGGTCAAGGGCCTGGGGCAGTAAGTCAAGGGTAGTCTCTGATATCAGTCTGTGGATTGGCAATGGTCAGGCATCCAGTTGGGGTGTTCTCAGTCAGGGAGTCTGTGCCTGTGAAGTCCAGGGAGCTGTCACGATCAGTGCTGTGGCTCCATACCGACTAGTCCAGGGGTAAGGCTGATGTGTTTGGCTGATGCTGTGGCTTCAGGGAGGGGGCATGGGGACCAGTGTATAACCAGGGATAGTATGGTCCCCTCATATGGCAGGGACTGTGAGGATGGAAAGGCGGGAAGGTACAGGCTAATATAGGGCTGCTGGATGGACACCTGGAGAGGTGTGAAGTCTGTTAGGCCT
The DNA here is from genome assembly GCA_024137785.1 of Ginglymostoma cirratum. Classification (NCBI taxonomy): domain Eukaryota; kingdom Metazoa; phylum Chordata; class Chondrichthyes; order Orectolobiformes; family Ginglymostomatidae; genus Ginglymostoma; species Ginglymostoma cirratum. The sequence goes on from JAHRHZ010000264.1 coordinate 26,535,261, forward strand.
ATGGGAAGGACAATGGAGAAGGGAATTTGATGCTTAGCCACTGACTCATAGATGCAGAGGCACAGCAGCTTTTTAAAGATGGGGCAAACATATGGAATGGCAATCTTTTGGTGGATATCCATCGAGTGGCAAGTCATTTTGAGAACAGCACATGGTAAGCTTGGGATAGAGTCAGATGTGTTAGGCCGTTAGCGTTCAAGTTTGCCAGGTTCTGCCTGGAAGTGAAGAATGATTTGCAAGTGTCATTATTAAATATCACACAGATAGACAGGGTGCAGTGTGAACCAGGTGCACCCACCTCACTGATATTTGTAAATAAGTTTTAGTTGTCTAAAATTATAATTAAAACATTCTTTACATGCAGCACTTTCATATTATTTAGTATAATTTAGCATTATAATTCAGATGGCAGGTCTGTGATCACTAATGCACTTGACAGGAGGGTCCTTTAGCCAACAAGTTTGACAATGGCTGCTCTGTGCCTGCACTTATCCTAAGGATCCCATATGCTTAACATCTCCTCAACATGTCCTGCCACTGTGAAAGATATGAGTACATTGAACTCCCAGGTGACTGTACCTGCATCTCTTTATAATAGTACCATTCTGTTCATATTGTCTTTTCTCTTTCTTCCTATCAAAATGCAATTCTTACTCTGTCTTAAATTGCATCTGCAGTGTTTCTGACCATTTCACCACTCTGTTTATGTCCTCCTGAAATCTTGAATAGTTTCTGCAAACATTGAAATGATATCCTGTATGTCCAAGTCCAGGTCATTGAGAAAAAACATCAAAAAGAGCAGTTGTCCAAATATTGACCCCTGGGGGATATCATTGTACACTTTCCTCAAGTCTGCAAAGCAGCTGTTCAGGACTGCATTGTTTTATTTCTCTTTGCCAGTTTCATATCCATGTAGTTACTGCCTCTTTAATCCTAAGTGCTTCAATATTCTATGATTTGATAAGCTTTTTGTGAGCTCTACGTGAGTGTCTTCTTTAGTCACCATTACAAGATGCTGAAATGCAGCCGATTAAATAATACCGAGCATTACAAAAGCCATGCTATGTATGGATGCATATACATAGTAGTGGGTTTCTTAACTCTCTCTGCCTTTTTTGTCTGGCAAAGAGTTTTCTGGTTCAATATGCCACATTTCCCCGTGAACTTTAGTTAGCTTTATCATTATTCAGAGAACCAATGCAGACACCATGAGCCAAACAGCCTCCTTCTCTAACACAACATTTTTATTCTAATTGTAACCATGAGTTAAACTTTGGAGATATTTTTTCAATGAGAGTCTATCTCTTCAAATTCTTAGAATTCTCTGGCTCTTTGGACAGGTAATTGAAGCCTGGACATTTTAAATTAATTTTTAAAGCACGTTTTGACATTATGGTAACACAATACTGAAAATGAATATTATTCGGAATCCATGCTGATCTTTCCCATAACTCCATGTACGGAAGTTGATACTGTCACCCCTAAGAGTGGGCTTAGAGGAGGATGGCAGGGGGTGAGGGATGCTGTGAATTCAGGAGGCATTTTGGGTGCTGCCATGATTGATTCTCTTGGCATTTCTTTGCTGACATTTGGGAAGGTTGTAGTCATTGGTTGCAACCTGCTGGACACTGATCAGGCCTATCAGTGGTTGGAGGATTCTCTCACAGTAGGTGAAGGTGAAGGTGTAGACGCTGCTGGGAGCAGTTAGATATATCCCGCTCCTCCTTTTCTCTTTCATGCTACTTCCACACTCAGTTTCAAAGGTGTCTGTAACATTCCTGATGTAGCATCTCCTTGTATCACAACCTGTGCTTCCTACTGATGATAATCCATATGGCACAAGGGAAGATCTTCATCAGAGAATGCTTGAAACATTTATATGGGACCCCTGGTTGCATTTACCAATGGTCAGCTCTCCGTACAACACTGTCTCGGGCAGATTGTTGCATCCATCCGAAAAAAGCGATTTGCCCAACACAGTTGGCTTTCAGTAGGATGATCACAATGATGGTGATGTTGGCTGTTTTAAGGATTTGAGTGTTTTTGGTCTTGCTAGTGGATCCTGAGGATGCTGAAAGAAACACTTTATAAGGTATGATATAACAATGTGTAGAGCTGGATGAACACAGCAGGCCAAGCAGTATCAGAGGAGCAGGAAGGCTGATGTTTCGGGTTTAGACCCTTCTTCAGAAAGAAGGGTCTTCATTTTCTGAAGAAGGGTCTAGATCCGAAACATCAGCTTTCCTGCCCCTCTGATGCTGCTTGGCCTGCTGTGTTCATCCAGCTCTACACATTGTTATCTCAGATTCTCCAGCATCGGCAGTTCCTACTATCTCTGTTACAACTTTCTAAGGTATACTTGGTGGAATTAAAGGAGACATGACTCAGCAGCATACAGAAGAGTGGTGAAGAGTACAGCTTTGTATCAGTTGAGATTGATTTGTGCAGTAAGGCTTAGGTTGCTCCATAGTTGTTCGTAGACTCTGCTGAATGTGCTGCACGCTTTAGAAAGCTTATTGTTCACTTTCTTATCTATAGTGGATTCAAACATAAATAATATCCCCAGTAGGTAAATTGTGTGATGGTGCCAGGAGAACAAGTGCAGACATGATCAGCTGAGTGGTGCCAGGAGAAGCCTGCAATAATAGCTTTGTTTATTTCTTCTTTTATGTAATAAATGTATGGTCTGTTGTTAAAGAACATCTGCAGCCTTGTGTGAATATGTTCGGTGACTAAAAACACATTAACTGACTATACGATCTATCAAGTCAGCTTTCATTCGAGGATCTGTAACCACTTGCCTGATCGTGTCTCATTGGCTCCAATTAGCCCTGAACCCATGATGTGACCCTTTAATGGCTGTCGATCTAGGTCCTGTTGCTGTCCCAGCACTGAATCTGACTTGTCCAGTATGACTGCCAGCCGTGATCATAATACATCTAAAGACACTCCCCAATTTCCACATGAGCACTGATTATGCCCACCTCTACCTCACCACCACCTTTCTTGACTCCTCCATTGCCTCCAAATTGTCAGATTGCTTGCTCAATATCTGCCACTGTATGAGCAGAAATTTCCTCCAATTAAATACTGGGAAGGCTGAAACTATTGTCAACTCATTGCCTTAAACTCCATCCCACTTTCCGATAACTGACTGGGGTTGAACCAGACTGCTTGCAAACCCCTTATCCTTGCAATGGATTTTAAATTGCCCATAGTGTTTAGGGATGTGTAGATGAGGTGGATTATAGGGGTATAAGTCTGGGTGGGACGCTCCGAGGGTCGGTGAGGACATGTTGGGCCAAAGGGCTTGTTTTCACACTGTAGGGATTCTATGATGATGATGATGATGAAGATATATCACTAAGATTGCTGAAAGCCACCTCCATAACATTATCAGTCTCTGCCTTTTTCTCAGTTCACACCAATGTACAAATTAGGAATAGGAGTAGGACATTTGGCCTCTTGAACCTGCTTCGTTACTCAATATGAGCATGCCTGACATATTTGTGGTCTCAGCTTCTAAATTCTACTGACCTGTGATAGCCTTTGACTCCCTTACTCATAGAGTCAACACAGAAAGAGACCCTTCGGTCCAATTCATCTGTGCTGACCAGACATCCCAATTTGACCTAGTTCCATTTGCCAGCATCTAGCCCATATTTCTTTAAACCCTTCCTATCATATCGCCAGCCAGATGCCTTTTAAGTGTTGTAATTTTACCTGCCTCCATCACTTCCTCTGGTAGCTCGTTCCATACATGCACCAACATCTGCGTGGAAAAGTTACCCCTCAGGTCCTTTTTAAGCGTTTCCTCTCTCATCTTAAACCTATGCTCTCTAATTTTGGACTCTCCCACTCTGGGAAAAAGATGTTGGTTATTCACCCTATCCATGCTCCTCATGATTCTACAAACCTCTATAAGGTCACCCTCAGTCTCTGAAGCGCCAGGAAAAAAGCCCCAATCTATTCAGACTCTCCCTTTAGCTGAAACCGGCCAGTACCAGCAGCATCTTTGTAAATCTTTTCTGCACCCTCTCAAGTTTAACAACATCATTCCTAGAGCAGGGCGATGAGAATTGTACGCAGTATTCTAAAAATAGCCTCACTAATATCCTGTACATGGCATATCAATTCCTCTACTCAATGTTCTGACCAATGAAGGTAAGCATGCCAAATGCCTTCTTCACCACCCTGTCTATCCACAGGTCCACTCTCTATGTACTCCTTCCTTAAGAATATTCTATGATCCTGCCTCAGCTGCTCCATGGGGAAGATAATTTCACAGACCTATGATCCTCTGAGAAAAAATAATTCTCCTTCAATGGGGGACCTCTTATTTTTAAATTGTTCTAGTTCTAGCCTTTTCAACAAGGGGAAGCATCCTTTCACCCTGTCAAGTCCTCTCAAAAACTTATATGTCTCAATAAGATCACCTTTAAATGCCAATGGATAATGGGCCAGCCTATTTGGACTTTCCTCATAAGATCCCCCTTCCATCCCAGGAATGAGATTGTTCATTTGTCGCTGAAATGCTCATTTGTCCCTTTAGTGCCTTCAGAATTAACCATTCTAATGCTTTTGACCAAATTAGCTGCCCTCTGGAGGCCATTCTGCCCTTGAGGTTATCCCAAACCCTGCTGCTCATGCATCAAATCCTGTTCACCCATCACCCCTCTGATGCCAACCTGCACTACTGCTTAGTATGCCTTGATTTTAAAATTCTCATCCTGGCTTTCAAACTCCTCTATGGCCTCACCATTTCATATCACTATAATCTCCCCCAGTCCTACAATATTTGTGGTATCCGCAGTCTAATGTTAATTTTGAACATCCCTGATTTTAATCGCTCCACCATAGGTGAGCTTGTCTTCATCTGCCATGGCCCTGAACACTGGAACTTTCTCACTAAACTCCCTCTCTTCTCCCGCTTGCTTTCTCCTTTCAGACTGCCAACCTCTTTGTCCAAGCTTTTGGCAACCTACCCTAATGTTTCCTTATATGGCATTGTGGCATATTTTGTTTCATGTTGCTCTTTTAAAGTGCTTTGAGAAATTTTATTGGATCAAAGGTGCTATATAAATAGATGTTCTTGTTCTGGTCGTCATCTCTTTACCACATTAAGTTACACCACACATTTAATCGACGCTTTGTTCTACTCTGTCTACATTAAAGGGTCTCCTGCATAAGACCACAAAATAATAGGGTATTATTAATGCGCACCATTATCAATGTGCCAATTGATTAGCATGTTCAGAAAATGAAGGGATGTGCTATGTCCTGCAAATCTCCAGAACTTGCTAGTCTATTTACATTACCTCAGATGTGCACAAGTGGCATCTTGTCCTTCGCCTAAATATTAATTTTACAAACTTTCTGGACTTGCTCATTGCCCATTAAATTCACTGTGGTCAGTCATCAAAAAATCATAGACTCATACATTACGGAAGAGGCCCTTTTGGGGCTTATAATTAACTTTGCAAGTACTCTTTTAATGATGTGATCATTGTTCATACATGGCCAAAAAGAAGCAATTTAAATTGTTGAGCATCATTCCTGCTTGTGCTATATTGTGAAACATTTTTAGATTTCTACATTTGTTTCTAAACTTTGTTTTTTGTATTTTATCTGTTATTTGAATCTTTTTCTCCTTGTTAATATTGGACAAACAGAGCAAACACATGTGCCATTTAAACTCATTTTCAAGCTGTCTTATAACTTCTTATTTGATAGTTTAGCACTTTGGCCCCTACTCTCTGACACACCAACACACCAATCAATTCCCTTCAGGATGATTTTGTGCGTGCCTGGACCCATGTTACTAAGCAATATCACAATTTCCTTTCTACTTTCTTTCTGCACTAAATCACTAACCTCATCTCTTCACTTCAAAGGATGTAAAACCTCCTTAAAATGCATGTAAACATAGAAACACAGAAACAAGGAGCATGAGTAGGCCACTTAGCCCTTTGAGTCTACTCTGCCATTTAATTTGTGCATCCACCCTTCTCAATATATCACGATTTGAAAGTACTCTTTCTTTCTGTTCTTTACACTGAAGTGTATAACTTCATACTTAGCCACATTGTATTGCATTTGCCATGTTTGCCCTCACGCTCAATTTGTCTAAATCACCTTGAAGCCTCCTTACATCTTCCTCACAACTCATAATCTCATCCAGTTTTGTGTCATTAACAAACTTTGAAATGTTGCATTTGCATCCCTCATCCAGGGAATTCAGAATTAACCATTCTAATGCCCTTGACCAAATTAGCTGTCCTCTGGAGGCCATTCAGCCCTTGAGGTTATCCCAAACCCTGTTGCTCATGCATCAAATCCTGTTCACCCATCACCCCTCTGATGCCAACCTGCGCTACTGCTTAGTATGCCTTGATTTTAAAATTCTCATCCTGGCTTTCAAATCCCTCCATGGCCTCACCATTTCATGTCACTATAATCTCCCCCAGTCCTACAACATTTGTAATATCTACATTTGTGTGCATCAGAAATTGTTGGGGTCCAATCACTGATCTTTGTGGTACTCTACTAACCATTTTTTCTGACTAGCAAGCAAAGACCTATTATTTCCATTCTCTGTTTCCGGTCTATCAACCAATACTCAAACCATACCAATGTGTTACTCCCTCTCCTATGTTCTTTAACTTTTCCCACTAAACTCCTGTCAGGGACCTGATCGAAAGCTTCCTGAAAATACAAATTCACTGCATCCTCTTATTCTCCCTTATCTATTCTACTGGTTACATTCTCCATAAACTCTAGTTGATTTGTTAAGTATGATTTACCTTTCATAAACCCTTCCTGGCCTTGTCCCATCCCATTACTAATTTTCATATATTCTGTTATTACATCTTTTATGACAGAATTCAGCATTTTCCCCACTATTAATGTTAGACAAACTAGTCTGTAATTCTTATTTTCCTTTTCCTCCTTTTTTAAAGAGTGGTACTAAAAAATCTAATAAAATTCCACTGTCTACCACCGTGGGATAAACAGACAGGTTACCAGAGTTCTCAGCATTTATTCACCAAGTAAAGCTCAAAAATGAAACAAAAACTATGTTCTTAACACACAATATCCAAATATAAGTTAAACTTAACTGATACAATTTTTCTAACACCTCTTAATTTCTCTTTCTACATCTGATTTGACTTTAATTCATTCTTCTCTGTCTTTCCTTTGTGTCTTTCTTAATCCTTAAATTCCATTGATTACTGTTGAAAATTATTGGTTGTGTTGATCACTAAAGTCTCCGATGTTCCATAGCCCCCTTGGAAGTTTGCACTTCCAACAAGTTATGAGGTAACTTATACTTGAGCTGGAGAATGCAGAAGAGAGTCTGATGAACAACAAGGACAGTTAGCCCCACAGAGGAAAGAGGTCAAGTGAGAGATGATAAAACTTGAATGGGACTTGAATTCTGATCACACTAAGTTTTAATTTTGAATTGGTGAATAGTTTTTGCTTAGCAATGATATTAATGAGTAAAATTTAGTAGGTGTGTACTTCCTGCTATTTGAGAAAATCTGAATTGGCCAAAAGAACAGTGGGCTATGGTCTTACAGGGGCATATGGCAGGAAAGGCTTTAGAATATTAATCTCTTTCAGCAGAGAACTTGTGTGATTATGAGGAAATAAAGACTACAATGCTCAACAAGTTCGAGTTGGTGCTAGGTGCCTACAGACATAAATTTACTAATTTGAGAGAGAGAATGGACTAGTCCTCTGTTGGATTTTCCAGGGGGGAAATCAATGTTCAATAAGGCGTGTAGGGTGCTGAAACTAGGACAGAACTTAATAACTTTAGGGAAATGATGTTGGTGAATGTATTCAAAAATAGTGTCTATTTGGGACCTAGAAGACCACAAAGCTTATAAAATGAGGGAAGTCTCATTGATGGCAGATGATGATGAATTAAGCCGTAAGATGATTAGTACAAAGTCCCTTTGTGCCAGCTCCTCATAACCTTCAACTCTTCGATATTTCAAAAATATATCTACCTTTTTGAAGGTCTACATCCTGTGCAAAGCAGATTATGACAAAAAAAAAGTTAATGACATGATCTCTGGGCTAAGATCAATACCCTGAAGAAAGATCTTGTGAGTTATCCGACTGTAGAGCCTTCAGGGCAGGACCTGCCTCAAATAGTGGTTTACCAGCAACCCTGTCAGTACTCTCCATACAAGGACATGACACATATCCACAAGTAGAATTTCAAGGGCAGCCAAACATCCAACTGTTGTCACCCAGACTGTACACCACATTGTGATTGAATGTGGCCTATGAAAGAAACTTTCAAAAGTTGATTGGGGTAGACTGTTTGCAGGTAAAGGGACAACTGGCAAGTAAGAGGCTTTCAAAAGTGAAATAATGAGAGTTCAGAGGCAGTATATTTCTGTTAGAGTGAAGGGTAAGGCTGGTAGAGTAGGAAATAATAGATGACTAGAGATATTGAGGCTCAGGTCAAGAATAAGAAGGAGTCATGTATTAGGTGTAGACAAGTAGGATCAAGTGAATCTCTTGAAGAGTGTAAGGGGTGTAGTGGCATTCTTAGGAGGGAAATCAGGAGGTCAAAAAAGGGAAATGAGATGTCCTTTGCAAATAAGATTAAGGATAATCTTAAGAGATTCTACAAGTATATTCAGAGCAAAAGAGCAAATGGAGGAGAATAGTGCCCTTAAAAATCAAAAAGGTTGTCCTTTAGAGGAACCACAGAAGATGGAAGAGATGCTAAATGAACATTTTTGCATCAGTATTTATTGTTGAGAAAGACATGGAAGCTGAGAACTCGGGAGAGTAAATGTTGATGTGTTGAAAACAGTCTATATTAGAGAAGAGCAGGCACTGGAAGTCATAAAAAGCTTAAAGCTGGATAAACTACTAGGACCTGACAAGTATATCCTAGGACATTGTGGGAAGCTAGGGAAGAAATTGCAGGGCACCTAGCAGAGATATTTGTATTATTTATAGCCATGGGTAAGGTGCCAGAAGACTGGATGATGGCTATTGTTGTACCTTTATTTAAGAAAAGATGTAAAGAGAAGCCTGGGAACTGTAGATCAGTGAGTTTAACATCAGTGGTGAGTAAGTTGTTGGAGGGGATTCTGAGGGATGGGATTTACACACATTTGGAGAGGCAAGGACTGATTAGGCATAGTCAGCATGGCTTTGTGAGTGGGAAATCGCATCTAACAAACTTGATTGAGTTTTTTGTTCTCAAAAGGTTAGAGCAGTAAATGTTATGTACATGGACTTTAGTAAGGCCTTTGATAAGGTTCCACGTGGTAAAGTGATTAGTAAAGTTGGAATACAAGGGATTCAGGGAGACCTTGCTAATTGGATACAAAATTGACTGGACAGTAGGAGACAAAGGGTGGTGGGGGAGGCTTGTTTTTCAGATTGGAGGCCTGTCACCAGCAATGTTCTGTAGGGATCAGTACTGGGTCCACTGTTGTTAGTCATTTATGTAAACGATTTGAATGAGAAATGGGGAGCATTGTTAGTAAGTTTGCAGATGACACCAAAACTGGTGGTCTAGTGGGCAGTGAACAAGGTCGCCTAGGAGTACAAAGGGATCTTGATCAACTGGGCCAGTAGGCTGAGGAGTGGCAGATGGAGTTTAATTTAGACAAATGCAGGGTATTGCTTTCTGATGAGACAACAAGGGCAGAACTTACACAGTAAATGGGGGCCATTGTGAGTGTTGTAGAACAGAGAGACCTTGGGGTTCAGGTACATAATTCATTGAAAGTTGTGTCACAGGTAGACGGAATAGTAAAGAAGGGACCTGGAACACTTGCCTTCATTGCTCAGACGATTGAATTTAAGAGTCGGGACATCACATTGTGGTCGTACAGGACATTGGTGAGGCCACTTTTGGAGTATTGTGTACAGCTCCAGTTGCTCTGCTTAAGGAAGGAAACTATTAAATTGGAGAGGGTGCAGGAAAGATTTACCAGGATGTTACCAGGATTAGAGGATTTGAGTTATAAGGAGAGGCTGGATAAACTGGGACTTTTTCCACTGGAACAGAGGTCAAGGGGTGACCTTGAGAGGTTTATAAAATCAGGAGGGCAGAGATAAGTCAAATAGCAAAGGTCTTTTCCCTTGGGTTGGGGAGTTCAAAACTCGGGGACATAATTTTAAGGTGGGAGGAGAAAGATTTAAAAGGGACCTGAGAGCAACGTTTTCACACAGTGAGTGGTTTGTATATAGAAGGAACTGCCAGGCAAAGTGGTAGATGCTGGTACAGTTACAGCATTTAAGAGACATTTGGATAGGTACGTGAATAGGAAAGATTTAGAGGGATATGGGCCAAGTGCAGGCAAATGGGACTAATTTAGTTTAGGAAACTTGGTCAGCACAGACATTTCTGTGCTGCATGACTTTATGACTCCATGACTTATAGCAATCCATCCAACAAGGCACAGTGACTTGGTTGTCCAGTTTTGACTTTTATGTCTTGCAGTTTTATGTATCTTCCAAGACAAGAAGGTAATCTGCTGGAGAAATCCTCATAACATGCTAAAATTAGATTTATTTAAACACACTGCAGGTCTACTTCTCACATCCTACTGACCATAATCCTGAAGACCTCTAAATCTCTAGTATTTTCTGAGTCAGGATTTTGTATGCCTGGGAGAAGAACTTTCAGCTGATGATTGTAGAGTGTTACGAATAGCAAAGCTAGCTGTTTGAGTGAATCATCAGTAATCGCAGTTAATGAGCTGAAATCTGAGAGAGAGCTTCTGATCCTCTGATGCAGCTTGGCCTGCTGTGTTCATCCAGCTCTACACCTTGTTATGTCAGAGAGCTTCTGATGATATCTTGTAACAGTCCACCTTAGAAATAGCATAAATAGCCAATAATTCGGTTTGTGATAGTATGGTTTCCAACTCCTTTCTGCCAAAGACATGCTGATCCCAGTCCAGGTTATTACTACTTGCTGCCAATGATATGCAAATTACTTTTAAGGATCTCTGTTGATTTTGAGAAAACTGGGAAAGCTGAAAAGCAATCAGCTCAGCAAGAAACTCCCATAGCAGCAAACAGACACCAACAATTGAAAATAGCTGCAAAAAGATATGGAGAAAGTGACCCTTCCCAAGCCCCTTGACCTACAGAGGGCTGCAACTCAGATGCACAGTGGATCAACAGCTGTTGCTTCAAATGGGCCACTTCTGGGCTGGTGAAGAAATCAGACGGGATCAGGTTAGGCACTTACTATACAGAACAATAATACTTGATACTCTTACTCCAGAACTAGCTGCACCCTTAGCCTTGAGATAATAGGAACTGCAGATGCAGCTTTTTTTTTCTGAGGAAGGGTCTAGGCTCGAAACGTCAAGCTTTCCTGCTCCTATGATGCTGCTTGTCCTGCTGTGTTCATCCAGCTCTACACCTTGTTATCTTGCACCCTTAGCCTAGCTGTTACATACAGTTAGAACACTGGAATCTACTCAAAGTGGAAAATTGTCTAGGTATGTCCATTCATCAAAAAAATGAACAAATCCAACGAGCAAATTACCGCCCCTTCAATCTGATCTCTATTTTCAGAGAAGTGATGGAATGTTATCAAACAGCACTTGCAAAGGAATAATGATGCTCAGTTTGAATCTGACAGGGCCAATCAGCTTTTGACCTCATTACAACCTTAGACCAAACATGGATACAAGCTCTAAACTCCAGAGGTGAGGTGAGAGTTACTGTCCTTAACATCAAGGCAGTATTTAACTGAGCATGATGTCGCTAAGCCTTAGCAAAACTGAAGCTAATTAGTTTCAGCAGGAAATCACTCAGCTGGATGGAATAATACCTAGCACAAAGGAAAATGGTTGTGGTTGTTTGAAGCATAATATTGGTAGAAACAGAGAAAAGCTTGACAGAGGCAGTCAGAACTCTGCAACAAGCATTGATTCCTTTCAAAATTATTGTTATTGGCTGCCAGTGTACCAAGGTTAAGACAAAAAACCCCAGAATAACCATCAATGAGCAGAGTGTGAAGAGACAAGCTACATTCTTTTCATTGTTAGCCGTTTCCATTGTGGTGATGAACTATCATATGCATTGTGATACCTCCTGTCAGCCAACCCTAGTGATGACAGAATTACACAGAATATACAGGACAGAAACAGGCCACTTGGCCCAATCAATTATTATTAGGACTGTACCTAAACCTAACTGTTCGTTGTGTATTTATATTGACCGTACACCATTGAATAATGTGGTTAAAAAGAGAAAGCCCATGGGAATCTGTTGATGAGACTTTTCTGAAGCTCATTGGGAGCTTAGTCATTACAAAATTCCAACAGTGGCTTTTGGCAGCTACCACTGGAGGATGGAACCTGAATGCTGAACAATGTTTCTCACTCCCTCCTGAAGATACTGCTTTAGTCACCTTCTAATAGTCACCTTCAGCAGCCAAAATCTTCCAAAGTTCTATGGCATGCATCTTAGAGGGCCTTGAGGCTTCCACAGTAATACAATGCCATTCTCATTGACAATCTCAAAGTACAAAATTAATATTCCTAAAACAAATATAGTATGCCCAAAGCTCACCTTGGTTTTGGGTTATGTATCATCAAAGGGCCTTGGATACAATCAAGCAATGACCACATCTTCTGGCTCACTATGACTTGGAACTGTTTGTTATTGTTGTAGCTGATGGCTCCTGCATTGGCTTCGGAGAAAGAAAAACAGAAATGCCAAGGATCCAGGTTTGATTCCAGCCTTGGGTAACTGTGTGGAGTTTGCATGTCCTTCTCATGTCTATGTGGGTTTCCGCTGGGTGCTCTGGTTTCCTCCCACAGTCCAAAGATGTGCAGGTTAAATGGATTGGCCATGTGAAATTGTCTGTAACGTCCAGGGATACGCAGGTTAGGTGAATCAACCATTCTAAATGTGGGTTTACAGTGATAGGGTAGGGGGCTGGGTCTGACTGGGATTCTCTTTGGCGGTTTGGTACAGGCTCAAGGGCCTCTTTCGACACTGTTATGATTACAATCGGAGAAGGAATGGTCCTCCTTAGCCCACATTTAGAGAATACAGGCCAGTTCTCTCCACTCCTTTCTTTCTACTAATTCCTCCCCTGGTCACTGGTCTCTTTACCATATTCACAGTTAATACCCTGTAGGACCCCCATCATGGCCAAGGATAGTACCTGGCCTCACAGCAGCTTCATCTACAAGAACACTGTTGGGAGACTGGTCTCTGACTCTCTGCGACTTTTCTGCTTCATGAGACTCAGCACTTGAATTGTCTGACTTGCAGGCGCAGAAATGTTTTTGCTTTCCCAAAAAAATCAGCACACCCTCAAATAACTCCACAGAGGCCAGTATCCCATCACCAGGTCACCCTTTATTTACACATGGCAAGTCCTTGACACTGATCCTCATTCCTCAAAACCAGCTCTCAGACAGGAACCTCTGACGCTCCTGTTTATATCCATCAGCCAGGGCTCCCTTATTGGACCAGGTTAACAGCGCCAATCAGCGAACTCATATTCTATGAGGTTCACCTGGCTGACCTCGTTACAATCAATACATCCTCATGTTTACCTCTGAAGTACAAATCAACTTTATATTTCATTGTGGGTCATGCTTGGAGAGGTACGAAATGTCATGCCTTGTCACTGTTCCCCATCATATCATACTGGGAGATCCCAAATCACTTTGCTGGATATGAAGCTTTCACTGCCTTAACTATAGTTGTGGTGTAAGAGATGAATGTAAACTTTTGGCCCCTTCACACTTGTTTCTTATCCTTGCAAATGGGCCCTGGAAATCTGTGAAAGAAACACACTGCACCCAGTTATAGCCTCTTGGAAGGGTAGGGGATGTGCACCTAATGGCCTGGATGCCTCACATAAGGCAATTTAAATTAAGAAATGATGCATAAACTGTGACTTTTGGAAGTATTTGGACAGGGTTTAATTTAAAGTCAGGTTTTTAAAATATTAATACAGCATTTTCTTAGGAGGCTCTGGGAGATTTTGATTCAAATTTTCATCCTTTTTTCTGCTTAATTTACTGGCACTGTCCCATCATAGGATTAAATGGCTGTTAACGAAGAAAAGAACACAGTCATCTTGGATTGGAGTTGATTAAATTAGTGTGGAAATGTTCTTTCTCAGTTTTGACACAAAGTATGGATAATGGAGAATATTAATGTGTGAGCCGACCACAACATAACTATTCTTTACATCAATAAAGAAGCCTGTAGGATAAAAGTCCTTTGAACACCTTTTAATCTAGTGCCAAATGGCCTGCTCCTTCCAACCTGCATTTATTCAAGAAAGTTAAAACCAAACGACAGGACGAAGATACCTTTGTGGTAATTAGTATTTTATGTTTAAAAAGATAGTATTCTGCACTTTGAAGTGAACTATTATGAGGGTAAGACAAAAATCTTTTCAGCTAAGGTACTATTAAAGCAAATAAACACAAAGGGCAAATCTTATAGGAGCCTGAATGATGTGGGTTAGAGAAAGATTTGTGGCAGAATCGGATGAGCAGTCTGGTATAACCCATTTTTGATGTGGGAGCAACTCACTGCACCTTTTATGCATCTGATTAGCAACAAGGTGAGCTTCTCACTTGGCAGCAACAAGTTGTCAATTAAGTCTTCTTACACACCTTGTTTTTATCGCCTTATTAATGTTCAGCTTTGCCTCCTACCAAATGTGCTGCACAAGTGAGATTATGCCTCGCAATGAGGAGCTTCTGTGTTGCTCAGGACCTAACAACATCTCAGGGCACAAGCTTTAGCTACCAGCCACTTGCATCCTTCTTCCACGGACATTGGATTCTGACATTTTTAACCCCTAATGATCCTCATGACATCTCTCTGATAGGCTTTAGGAATGTTTAGAAAGTACAAACTTGCATTGCAGGGTACATTGGTAACATTGAAAGGCTGCAGCACTGACAAACACCCAGCTCTTGGGTTGGACCAGGCTTTATCTTGGGCTGGCTTGCTTGCTGTCTTAATGCTTACTCAGTAAAGGCCTACCTGCACACTTGCAGCGTTGATGCCTTGCCTTGCCCTGCTGGATCATGCCTGTTAGGGCAATCATACAACAAGGCAGCTTACCTCACTGGTCAGCGGCCCTCAGTCAAAGGGGCACATATCTTGCAGTGCGGCAGTGTGTTACATCAGTCTCACGCTTGAACCCTGTGCCAGTAGCTTACGTAACAAACACACCGCATGTATTGCAAGCAAATCGCCATGTCCCAAAGTCTTGGTTCACACTGAAGTCCATGGAGGTACCAGTCAACCAGAGGGTCCTGACACAATAAGTCAAGGGCAACATCCGATATCAGTCCACCATCAGGCATGGTCAGGCATCTAGTCGGTGTATTCTCAGTCAGAGCGTCCATGCTTCTGAAGTCCAGGGAATGGGTCACGGTCAGACCTGTGGCTCCATAGTGGCCAGTCTGGGGGTAAGGCTAATGTGACTGGATAAAGGTCTGGGCACTTCACATCTGAAGCTGTCTGCATAAATTGCTCAAGGGGGTGGGCCATGTTTAGTATGTTGGGTCTCTCCAGAGAAACTAAGGAGAAAAGGAGTTGAGGCAGAGCAAGGAGACTTGGGAACCTGATCGTCAGGAGTGGGAGCTGCAAGACTAGGGTGGAGTGGAAGGTGAAAATTGTGAAGGTGCAAACTGTATTTTTGAGGGCTGGGTATATATTAAAATATAGACTGGAACACACTAATGTGGGATGGAGGGGCCTGTCTATACTCAGAAGAACCCTGACCTCAAGGTGGGTGTCAGGGACAATCTAGGATTGTCAAATGAGTTGGAGATGTAGCCTGTTTTGTCTTTGCACTGGTGTACAACAACAAATTGTGATTCCACACCCTTACCACTCTCTTTACTCAAAGAGTGGTAAGGGCGTGGAATGCCCGGCCTGCCAATGTAGTTAACTCAGCCACATTAGGGGCATTTAAACAGTCCTTGGATAAGCATATGGATGATGATGGGATAGTGTAGGGGGTGGGCTTAGATTAGTTCACAGGTTGGCGCAACATCGAGGGCCGACGGGCCTGTTCTGCGCTGTATTGTTCTATGTTCTAAGTAAACAATAAAATACTTTTAGGCAATGTATTCATATTTAAGCCTGATTGTCAGGTTGTTTAAAAAGCTGGCTTAAGTTGTAAAGTAACCATCACTTGGGCACCATTGAGTAGGATCTCTCAGAGTATATGTATGTAGAATTGTGCAGCACTCAGCTTGGTGAACAGTAATAGGGACAGTTTTCCACTGGAGGCACATTACGTCAAAAGGGTGAAGATCTAATGCTAATCCTGGCTTATTGGAAATGTACTAAAAATGCTTTAGGTGTCTGGATGAGTTAATTTGTGTTATGATTCATAGATCCAAAGAGTGGTCAGGTATAAGGAGGTATAAAAGATAGACAATTGCACTGAGGAGACATTTCCATTGAATTTGAATCGATCCCATTCTAGACAGTGTGGGAGAGTTGACACTGGAGGTCCAACTCTGAACTCTGAATGGGTTGTTTGTGCTTGATGGGTCTGGGTTTAGAGAGTCTGTAAAATCCCATTGCACAGGACACTGGTGGCGATTGCCATGAAAGGTACTGCCATATTGTGGCCTGTCAGACTGTCAATATCCTTCCACTTTTCTCCAAGGAAAGGTGCAGAGGTATGAAAGAAAGAATTTTGTTTCTTGGAAGAAAAAATTTTTGGAAACAGTATCATATAATATGAAATTATGTACCTGGTTTGGGTTTGAAACAGCATCTCTACAGACATTTTGGTAAAGAAAGTTCTGTCACAGACTAAGAAACAAATTTAAAGTTGTGATATATCCCTAAGAGAAGCATTCCCCACACTATGTTAGTGGGCCTCATCAGCAATCTTACTGCTTATGAAGATTAGTGCTGTTAGTTTTCTCTTTGAGAAATGAAAAACACCCCTTGGCACACCTGCAGCAGTCAGGTAAGGCTGAAGATTACAATGACATTTTTTTTTCAGTCATTCCAAAAAAAATGAGGACTACTTATTGCTGGAGTTTTGATGCCTGGAAGAGTAATCATCTTGTCATAGGTGGGAACCTCTTCGTGCTCTGTTAGAGATATTTATTACCACTTAGCTGAAAGCTTAGCATGGAACTGGTGGGCGAGCTGCCAAAATATATGAGTCTGTGTGCAGATTACTTTTAGCAGAGGTAATTCAATTTCTAATGTTTCCCCGATACAATAGCCACATAGGGACTGGCTGTTGGAGATAGTATAAGCTAACATTAATATAATTGAAATATTGCACAGATTAAATATCATCTTTGCATCATGAGCATACTGATATTTTCTTTACAGCTGTTAAAATGGAGCACATTTGTTATCTGCCATCTATAGTTGTACTGCATATGTGATGAGGCTTTAAAAAGTTAACAAACAACAAAAGTAAATGAATTAAAAGTAATCATTGGAGATCACATGGATTGTGCTGTTTCAACTTTACCAGTAGCCAGAGGAAAACAGATTATCATGCGAATGAATGAATGAAAAATTCTTTAGTTAAAGAGGGAGTAAATCTTAGTAAAACTTTGAAATAATGCATAGTAATATTTCCTTTAGTTTTATTAATACCAGATACCGATGTGAATTTTACCATTCCTAGTAAAGCATTTCAATTTAAACCACAAACATATTTCAAAAAATTCAACAGACAATAACAAGCAGATGGTCCCCACTTAGAAGCATTATATTTGAAATAAATCTTGCATCATAAGCATGCTTTACAGTGCCTTCTTATAAATGAATAGCTAGCATATAATATTGAATGTTACGTAGAGACAGAAAGCAAAAGCAACTGCATATCAATATAAAACAATTAGAAAAAGCAAAAAAAGTGAATAGTGGACACGTGTGACTGATTATAAGGCAGTAATATAAGCGAGGGATTCATGTGACACTATAAATCACGTGCATAAAATCTAACCACTTTAATGGTCATCTGAACACCTGAAGGTGAGATTACAGTCTTGAAATTGCACTTGGTATCTACAACTTGATTAGGTACAATAAATGATATTATTTTTTGCGGAAGATGTTGTTTCTATTTACTTGTTGGCAGTATAATTAATGACAGATGACAGCCAGCTTGCTCCATCCTGTCGGCACTCAAGAATTTTGGATTGTTGCACCAAAGCTTAGAAACAGTAAGTTGCTGATCATCTGGGAATAGTAAGGCTGAGGTTTCTCTTCTGTTACACTGGCAAACTGTTTAAACCGGAAAGGTATGGTGGCATAACAGGAAAATCGGGGGCTGAGAAACTTTTCCAAATTCTCACCATATTATGGTTTGCCTATGAGAGAGGCTAATAATATTAGCTACACACTGGTCAAGGCTTCATCTGCTCTACAAGGCTGCTAAAGAGAGCAATCTCCTAGCAGTCATATGATCTTACATTACTTCCAAGTGATGATGAGAGCTATCACATCTGTAAGCTCACATTGATACTTTACACTAGACCAAATTCCTTTCCTGCAATTTCCCACTCAAAATGAGGCTGTTTTTGTGAACTCTTTTTAAGAAGAGTCATCTGGTTGTTGTTTAGAATGATACTTTCAGTATCAGAGGCATCATCTTGTACGACAGATGCTCGATCATGTACAATTTAGATGAGTCATCTTTTTGTTCATTGAATTTGACCATTGCTTGTGACAACATTGCATGGTCTGGTTTGGACAAAATGTTATAGTATCTTTCCAAGAACCCATGAATTCATCTTAAGATCTTGAACTCTGATGTTTTGTCCTTGTTCAAGTTTGGCTGACTGTCTGCATGCTCATTGATCATGCTCTGGTACAATTTTATTTCTTCCTTCCAATAATGAATTGTATACATGTGGCTGGATGGTAAGAATGTGTGATGGAAGAACTGTGTGGATCTGTCTTCCAAACTTGAACTGTTGGTGAAGGTAAACTATTGCTTTGAGGAGTTTCACTTAGATTTCTAACTTGGCTATCTGAAACTTGTGGCAAGTAGCTTTCCATTTAATGATTCTGGACTTTACAGTGCATTCAATGAGACTGTAGGTTGAGGATAGTGAAGAGAGGAAGTAATGGATTGAATACCCCACATGACTTGGAGGGAAGAAGTGAATCTACTGAAGCCAACTTTGCAGATGACACAAAAATAGGTGAAAAAGCAGGTTGCGAGGGGGATACAAACAGTTTATAGGGAGATCTTGATTAGTTAAGTAAGTGGACAAGAGTTGGCAAAAGGTGTACTATGTAGGAAATGTGAAGTTATTCATTTTTGGAGGGCAGAACAAAAGAACACCATTATTTAAATGGAGAAAATCTGCAGAAAGCTGCAACACAAAAGTACTTGGAGGTGCTTGTACATGAAACACAGAACATTAACCCACAGGTACAGCAGGTAATCAGGAAAGTTAATAGAATGTTGGCCCTTATTTCAAGGGGCTTAGAGTATAAGAGCAGGGAAGTTATACTGCAACTGTACAAGGTACTAGTGAGACCATATCTGGAATACTGACAGCAGTTCAGTCCACTTATTTAGGGCAAGATAATATTTCATTGGAGGCAGTTCAGAGAAGGCTCACGAGGATGATCCCCAGTGTAGAGGAATTACCTTATAAAAGAAGATTAAACAGGTTGAGACTCTATTCATTGGACTTTAGCAGAATGAGAGGTAATCTCACTGATAAGATTCTTAAGAGGCTTGGCAAGGTAAATGCTGAGAGAATGTTTCTCTTCATGGGAGAGTCTCAGACCAGAGGGCATAGACTTAGAACTAAGGGGCACCAATTTAAGATTAAGATGAGGAGGAATTTCTTCTCTCAGAGGGTTGTGAGTCTTTGGAACTCCTCATCACAGAGAGCTGAGAGGGTAGAGTCTTGATCAATAGGGGAATTAAAGGTTATGGTGAAAGGGCAGGAGAGTGGATGTGAGGAGTATAGGATCAGCCATGATGCTATTAAATGGTGGAACAGGCTTGAAGGGTATGCTCCTCTACTTATTTACTATGATCCTATGAAAAGTTCTCTTGATTATTGAGATTGATGGAACTCTCATATTCCACCTGATGTGGTCAGTTGATTGATGTTCTTATTGATGCCATGCCAATTGATGTTTATACCTGCTGATTTCCTATTTTTGCTTCTTTGTGCTTATGTAGCCTATGGTCGAGCATAATTTGACGTACAGCTTGTGGAAAGAGTAACTTATTTACTTTTGAATATTACATTTCTAGAGAGATTTAGTTTGTCTCTGAATGACCAGAAAGATTGAGCTAATTCTGGCACCTGATAAATAAGTTTGGGCAGCCTGCTGATGATGATCTCTTGAGGCACTACCACTGGACATCATCAGGCATAGCTTGCTGCTCCTGCTCTGCTTGGTTCTGACCAAAATGAATGAAATCGATATGGAGACAATCTCCAAACTCACATTCAACAAAATGCACATGGGGGCTAAGAGGAATATCTTGATGTGGAAGTTGACTTAGAGCATCTGGAATTGATTGCCTGTGATAACAAGCATGGGGCTGGATGAACACAGCAGGTCAAGCAGCATCATAGGAGCAGGAAAACTTGACGTTTCGGGCCTAAACCCTTCATCAGAAAATAGGCCCGAAACGTCAAGTTTT
>JAHRHZ010000264.1:26560919-26661111 GCA_024137785.1 Ginglymostoma cirratum
TGTGAATATTGCGCAATTTTTGTAAAACGCTCACACAAGAGCAGAACTATTGCATTATATCAGAACTGACCGTATCAGATTCTCAAAATTGAGAAGACAGCCAGTTTTTTCCAACAAATCTTAAAAGGTGACATCAGAATCTTAGCTTTCAGCAACATTCGCATCTCCTTAAAGCCCCAGTTCACCCCCTTTGCATCACACCTCTGACTCCCCTCTCCTTCACTGAGAAAATTGTCAGTGTAAATTCCCAATATCCCAATGACGGGGTTAGCTTGCCGAATACTTGTCCTAGCCATCATGCCAGTGTTTCTTCCTGCATGCATTGTCTCTGCATGCTACATCATTGCTATCCTCCTAACCTTTCATCCACACCACTCAGCATTGGAAAACCACCAGCATCACTACCTCATCGCTTCTACTCTCGGACCTACTGAAGCACCACTTCAGGCTTTCAACACTTTATTTTGGTACTCAAAAGTACGTACAACTAACATGGGGCTGGATGAACACAGCAGGCCAAGCAGCATCACAGGAGCAGGAAAACCCGACGTTTCGGGCCTAAACCCTTCATCGATACGTACAACTAGTTTGTTCCTGCCAGGTTGCTTTGCCTGAAGGACAGACATGCATCTCATGCATTTACACAAATGCTTTTGTGCTGACATGGATATATACATAGTACGATTCTTGGTTTGCTTTGTTCTTGCTCACTGGCATTAGCACTGAGCTGCTGGGAGCCAGACTCTGTGGCCAGCTTGTCTTTGAGCAAGAGGGAAAGACAGGCAGTTTGTGATAGTGGGGAGTATTAATCAATCAATCCATCAGTCAGAAAAGGGGTGGATGTATGGTACTATGTGACATCAACATTGGAGCTGCAGCATATGTCAGCAGCTTATGCAGAAAACACACTGCACTTGCTTCAAGAAAATGGCCATGTTTGAAAGTCAAAGGGAAGAGTCTTTAGAGGAGCGAAGGCAGGCTACAGCAAATCGTATTGTATGTTTGTTAACTGTGGTGTGATTCATGGGCAGTGGCAGAGTTAAGAGTGTTGTTTCTGTGAGTGTGAGGAGCAAGATTATTACCCTTGCAAATTGCAGAAGATCGTGGACATTTCTGCATCACTGCTGGGCTTCCCATTTCACTTGGGACAAGCACTGACTAGTGTTGCAATTTCAGTCCAAGGTGGCTGGGTCTGTTAGTGTGACTTCCTCTGGTCGTCAGTTGGAAAAAAAGACTGCTCTTCTCTCTGTCATCCTGTCCAACAGGACCTCCCAGTGCCTGTCCTTAAAGTGGAAATTAGCTTACCTTTCTTCTGTCCCATTTTCGGTGTCAAACACTGCAGTGTGAGAGCAAGTTCCTGACTTGCAGCATATGAAGCGATGTGCAGCTGTACTTTAATTCTGGCACTAGGGGCATGTAGGCCAGAACGTGCAGACTGTGATGAGTATTTCTGGCTTGCTCGTCACGTGATTCCCCCAAGAAACGTGTTGAATGTCTCAGTCACGTAATTAATGAAGTGAAAGAAGAAAATAGCACAAGGAAATTCACAAAATCATACAATTGTTAAAGTGCAGAAGGAGGTCATTCAGCCCATTGTATCAACACTGCCTGCCTGAGCATTTTAACATAGTGTCAACCTCCTGGCTTTTCCATAACCCTGTAAGTTGTTTCTATTTAAATAATCATCCAATGCCCCCTTGAATGCCTCAACTGAAACTGCCTCCACCACTCATCCAGACAGTGCGTCCCAGATCTTAATTACTTGCTGAGAGATTTTTTTTCTCACCTTGCATTTGCTTCTTTAGTAAAACACTTCAAAACTGTGTCCTCTGGTTCTTGATCCTTTTATGAGTAGGAACCATTTCTGCCTACCTACACTGCCCAAATCCCTCATTCTTTTGAAAGCTTCTGTCAAATCTCCTCTCAGTCTTCTCCTCTCTAATCCCTCCTCATAATTGAAGTTTCTCATCCTTTGAACCAAACTCATAAAGCTCTTCTGCACTGTCTCCAATGCATTGACACTCTTCCTAATGTGTGTGCCCAGAATTGGACACAATACTCCAGTTGAGGTCCAACTAGTGTTTTATATAGGCTCAGCATGAGCTATTGTATCTTATTCCCCTATTTATGAAACCTGGAACACTGTATACTTTATTAACTGCACTCTTTGTCTGTCCTGCCAACTTTAATGACTAACGCACACATACACCAAAGTCTATCTGCTTCTGCACACCCTTACCCTTTAGTTAATAGTTGTGAATTGTATCAACGCCACGTCTAAGTGGCACAAAATGAGAGCATGTATGAAGAGGTCAAGTGAATATTGTACAATACGTTTCATTGAGCTATTTCTAACAGTGTGATTCAAATAAAAATACTTCCATCCTCCACTGATCTTCCATTTATAGATTTATTCCTTATGGCTGATACTGATGGCTTTCCCTGAACTATCGTGCGATGTGAAATACTTTGGTATACCATGATAAACATGGAGACAGTGCAACATAATAGAGCTACAAACTCCAAGATATTTAGCAAAGATGGCTGCTGTCTGCATATGACATCAGTGATTCTCAGTGTTCACCTAGGCTACGAATCATCTCCAACTTCATCTTCCACCTGTCTGCCAATTCCACTAACTTGTCAATATCTTTTTGAAATTCATCCCGGGCAATGATAGTTCAGATGCCTTGAAACTCATAATCCAATTGCAAATGGGAAAATTCACTGCATAGTTCCAAATCCAACCCCTGCATTGTACATTTAACTGGTCCAATATGAAATGTGGAAAATATTGCCAGCAAACCCAAATTAAAAGGATGAGCACATTTATGTGTCCTTGTTAGGGCAAATATTTGTTTCAGCCTTTAAAGGGTTGCAAAATTGATCTCAAATGCCACACATCCATGGAGAAGTGCAATGAAACCGTCTGTGAAAATAGTAAACAGCTTCAGTGGACACTAACATGTTTGGCCCTCTGCTAGATTGTTGGATGATCAAATGGATGTAGAACTGCATGATGTGAGTGTGAGGACAGTTGTGACAAATAGACTAAGCACTTCTGCAGACTATCCATAAGACCAAGAAGCTAATAATTTACTTAAAAGAATTTGATAAGGAAATAATACCAAATACCATCATGAATCTTGTGACTGCCCAATGATATTTTACTTCAGCTAAAGGCATACATCTCAAAAAGCTTGTAAAAATCAACTTTATGCCCAAAGTCCTGGATGGCTGTGACACATTGGGGTAATTGCACTATCTAAAAAGAAGTGTACATGTAGAAATTCACAGAGTAATCCCACTAGAAGTAAATGCAGGAGCGGTGGATGATAAACACAGAAAGAAAGATATCAGTTTGCCCAAAGTGCTTTATGGCCAGTTAAATACATTTGAACTGTAGATACAATTATAATGAAGGAAACACCAGCAAATTTGACAAAACAATTTCCCACAAACAGCGATTTGATCATTTTTTATGTTTTTGATTGAGGGATAAATATTGGCCAAGACACCAAGATTACTTTTCTTCAAAGTAATACCAAGTAATACCAAAATAATAATTTTATGTCAGAATGGAGATGGAAGAGTGAAATAATGAAAGCTTCTTGTTAATGGCAATTTTCCTAGCTTGTTGGCAACTTGCCATTGGCAGAATCAATCCTGTGCATCTGGTAGATGTTAACTATTAGGGAGTCCTTTGGAGCCAAGGATCTCTACCCTGAAGAAGAGTTCCTGGGAAGGGAAGGCTGCTCTGTGTCATCATGGGCCTTCCAGAAGGTTTACTTGCTTGCTAGGCCTTTGAGTTTGCAGGGTGGCCGACCCAATTAAGAGGATCCCTCCAAGAATGCAGGCACTTGCTGCTGGGAATGGTAAGCTTGGGACCCCAATTTGGTCCCAAAGTCAGGATACTGAACCTTGTGGTAAAATCTATACTATCGATGCAGTCTATATGAGGACACAGAATTTGATGTGAAACTCCATTATTTCAAGCAGGCTTTCCGAATGGAACCCTCTGACTGTTAACCATCTTTGTTTTTCAACAAATACCTGACACAATGTTACTTTGAAGAATTTTCCACATTTCCCTCCATGGGGACTAGTTGCCATTTCACAGTTCCTATTTCAAATCCATGCAGCAGAGATATTGGAGATCTAACCTTATTTTATGTCATTTCTATAAATAGTTTGGTTTACACTCTTCCTTCCATTTGGTGATGCTAGAAGGTCTGCTTTTCCTATTTCTTAATATTAGGCTGTGCCTCAATGTTCTTTGTGGTATCAAGTTGTTGCCATGTAGTTGGGTCCTGCTGTCATCATAATCTACTTCAGCCTGGATGTTAAGGTCACCATATCTGACAATGCAGTGGCTGCAAGCACATTCTATATGTCCTCATGGGATTAACTTGAGCAGAAGGACGAAGTGTCACAATGGGCAGAAGTCTGTTGCCTATCCGACCACATCCCTAAGTTTGTGTGTCCTAGAAAGATCATCAGCGGAAATCACTGGACTGGTCCTTAAGATGTTTCTAATTAGCCTAAAGTCTGTAATCACTGTTTCATTCTAAATGATCACCCGGTCTATCAAACTTGGGCAAGATGGACCTCTATGTCTCAATAATACCAAATCACAACATTGGTATAGAAAGCCATTGTCTTGTCAGTTTGCTAGTTTGGTGCTTTCATGCAGTTACCACGAAGATGTTTCTTCACTCCATGGTTCTCTGCCCTTTGATTGTACTTTCCACTGTGGTGATGGTAAAGGTGCACTGATGCACATTTTCAATTTTGGCAGACTGTTCATACTGACCTCACAAAATGCTCCTGCACCAACTTGAAAGCAGGTCCATTAAGGGACACCAATCCCTGTGGCATGGGGCAAATGCATCCAGCATAACACTAGCCTTAAAGTTGTGATAAATGAAAAGGCAACCTATTCATACAATTTCACCCACTTTGTGATGGCTGGACTGCTGTCACTGCTGCTTCTCTCTTTACAGGGGGTATGCAACCTTGATGTAGGAATCGAACACAATATGAAGGCAACAGTAACACATGTAACCCCACGTTCTTTCAAGGTTGAATTTTTTGCAAGTGATTGAGCATGGTGTTTCCACAAACACTGCTTCTTACAGGCAAAGCTTGGAACCACAATGAACATTCATTGTGCTGACGTCCTTTGGCCTCAGTTGTATACAATAATTCATTTAAAAGAGGTAAGTATTATTAGCCTGCCCTCCTCCACGAGGCCAAGGAAGAGAAACAATTCTCCTGAGAGCATGGCTTCAGTGATTGAATAAAAAGCATGTTCTCAAACGAGGGTATAGAAGTCCTTCCTTTGCTACATATCCCAAATAAAGGTTAACTCTAACAGCGGGGGGCTGTTTTGACCATATTGCTCCTTACAGCCCATGTGCCCACATAGCAAGTTGCGTGCTTGCTGAGTTAAAAATGGTCTTTCCTTTGAAAAGCATTTGCGACGATTTAAAAGCTGCTAGCTCAACAATTTGTGACAGGTAACCAATAGTTCTCTAATATCTAACTCTGAGTGCATGGACTCTATTCTCAAATTGGTTTTAAATGCATCAAGGCCAGATGCCTTCAGTACTAATGCAGCTGTATGGAAAACAGGCAAACACAGACCCAATAGCTGTAAGGCAATCAAGGCTCAGCTTACCAACATAATTAATCCATCTCCTTTATTCTGTATCACATTTAAAAACCAGAGCAAGAGCAGTTTTCAAAATATTCACTCTTGTTATATTTTTCATTGGCGTGTTGGAATGCTTTATATCTTATAAGTCCAGTTGAGTCTACCGTTTTCACATATGGTTGAAAGATCTTAACTGCCCACCCACATTAAAGTAGTCATTTTGCCGAGCAGGGATGATGATTTGTTAATTAATGCATATCTTCGGGACCTTTGTTTCAGGACATTAGGCATTTTCTGTGACTTCATTCTTGCCCCTCACTCTTCCCTTTCCATTTACATATTTGTGTGGTGCTAGCTGTCATGCTGGTACTGAAGGTGAACCCGTTAATTCTAGTGGCACCTCTCTTATCTTATTTTTCAATCAAGTTGTCTACAAGATAAATTTCCCGCACCACCTGACTATCTTCCAGATTTTTCTCAAATTTCCACTGGCCTGGATGGGAATGTTGCACAGTTTCTGAATTAAAATGGCTAGTGGCAGAATGTTAGGAATTGTGGTCTTCTACCTGATGCTTTTTGCCTATCATTAAGTTTAAAAGGTAGAAACTGATGGTTATAATATAAGAAAACAGATTCTTGGGAAATGATTACAATGGGGGAATGTAATTAGGAAATTCCTGTGTACTGAGGGAATGCATAGTCCAGCTGCAAAAGTCATGCCAATAAGCCTCAAATCACAGAACTGTTACAAAAGAGGCCATTACACCCATCATGTCTACACCGGAATCTGGAAACTTCACTTATTTTTACAGTCATCTTTTGGGAGCTGTCCATTCCAGTCGGTCGGGAGGGGTGTGGAGCACAGTGAGCTCTGGGAGGTTGGGTGGCGGGTCAGCAGAATGAAAATCATTAGGGATACTGTTGCGTAGGGAGGTTGGGGGACTCAGCACTGGTGACTGGAGACAGCAGTAGAGGGGAGGGGGATAAGCAGGGGGCAAACTCGACATATAAGTTGAGGGGAAGCCGGTAGTGAATGCACGGCATTGCTATACAGCAGGAAAGGGTCAGGGAGGCAGGTGTGGGTGTATAAGTGCTCAGCACCCCTGTTGCCTGAACAGGGGGAGTGTGCCGAATAATTCTGTGTATCACCAAACTGTTGTGATGGTGCTTAGGGGGCAAGGATGAGAATTGGAGTTGTGATCTGAGATAGTAAATGGGAATGTGTTGTATCAGAGATAGTAGGAACTGCAGATGCTGGAGAATCCGAGATAACAAGGTGTGGAGCTGGATGAACACAGCCGGCCAAGCAGCATCATAGGAGCAGGAAAGCTTGACGTTTCAGGCCTAGACCCTTCATCAGAAATGTGGGAGGGGAAGACGGTTCTGAAATAAATAGGGAGAGAGGGGGAGGCGGATAGAAGATGGAGATCCCCTGAGGTTTGTCCGGAGGGAGGAGGGTAACTTCTTCAGGGTAGGCATCCTTAGAAGAGGCTTCGCAGTGGGGTTAAAATTGTATCAGAGATAATAGGAACTGCAGATGCTGGAGAATCCGAATGTGTTGTGATCAGTAGTAACAAGCTGCCCTTACCGCACCCCCCACCCCAGGACTGCTGGATGGAAATAGATGTGGAAGCTCAGGAACAAACACAAAGTTGCTGGAAAAGCTCAGCAAGTCTGGCAGCATCTGTGAAATAAAAAACAGAGTTAACGTTTCGGGTCCAGTGACCCTTCCTCAGAACAGGCTCAGGATGGGGGTGGGGGCTGGGGATCCTGATGACAAAGCAAAGCCTGGGACTCACGGTGTCCAGAGTGTTTTGCATAGCCTTCCACAATTTGTCATTTGCTAAATATGTCCTATGGATGGAAAATGGATGTGGGCACACTTCATATGCATGGATTCAATGTCAGTTTGTGGTTGAAAATGCAATCATACATCATGTGTGTGAAATGTATTCAGAATGCAAATATATGGGATGCAAATGCTGGTCACAAACAACGTTGACTGTGTCATTAGTTCTTGCAAATTGATGATAGACACTTCTATGAGGCAGAAGTAACTATAGATGACCTTAAAAGAAGCACTTACTGGCCACAATCCACAATTATAATGCAAGACCTTCTGGTGTGCACAGGCGTATGGACCCTGATTCCCTGTCCGCCTGAACTGTAAGCATAATGCAAGACTCTTTTATACATAACGATGGGTGATGTGGGGCTGGCATGCATGTACTCCATTCATCAGAATAAAATCCAATGTTAAGCTGGTGAATCAAGTCATTGCACAAGATTTTTATGTTTCAGAGAGAGACCATTCAGCCCATCATTGGCAGTCCTAACCAGTCCACCTCTATTACCTAGTGCCAATTCCTGACTTCTCCCCATATCCCTGCACTCTATTATTATCCAAAAAGCCATCCAATGCCCTCTTGAATGCCTTGATTGAACCTGCCTCCATCACTTTTCCAGGAAGTGCAATCCATACCCTAACAACTGTCTATGTGAAAAGATTTTCTCTCACATCACCCTTGCTTCATTTGTCCATCACATTAAATCTATTCTTGAAAATTCTGTGCCCCTTCTTGTCCCGAGTGTCCCATATCCTGCTGTTAGAAGGAATAATTTAAGCCATTATTTGAAAGTGAGGTGAATGCTGACTGCTCACATTGACGAGGACCTGCTCTGCTCCTTGTGCTCCTCACACAGGCTCATTGCTATCACGACTAATAGAGCCAGCACAGAAGATATTATCATTGCTATAGATGTGATGCAATGATAGTATACAAACATGGAAGAGTACTCAATCCATTAGCAAGTCTAGGATCAGGAGGCACCTCCAGCAAAAGCCAAGCAACATCCACATAAAGGGATCATGGCTAAAGGGCCTCTCATGATGTTCAGGAGATTTAGAAGAGTTTGAATCCTGCATCTTCGATGCCAGTTCATCTGCACAATCAAGGCACATTGCTGGTACAGACTGAGGATATCCCTGGACACTGTCACAGATCTATGCCATCTACTCAAATTAAGGAATGTGGTCATCAGTGATTGCCAAGGTGACAGCTATGTTGAACTTCTATGTGTCTGGCTTCTTCCAAGGAGCCAATGGGGACAAGTCTTCAATCTCTCAATCATCCACCCACAAATGCATCAAGATAGTAACTAAAACCAGTTGTGTCTGATCACATCGCTTCATCTCATTTTCTCATGAAGAAGGCAGTGCTGCAATCCCAGCAGTAGGCTTTGCCTGTATCATTGGTCTCTCTCAAGTTCATGGTGCTACGGACTGTACACACATTGCACTGAGATGGCCATATCCGAATACAGCTGAGTTCAGTGGTAGAAAAGGCTTCAATGCAGAAGTATCTCAGTTTCACTTCTGACATAACTATAGGTCTCTTAACATCAGTAATTGGGCAATTGTTAGAGTATAATAAAGAATGTAACAATAGAGCATTTAGAAACACATACTATAATCAAGCAGAGTCAGTATGGCTTCAACAAGGGAAAATCACACTTGACAAATTTATTAGAATTGTTTGCGGAGATAACAATCAGGATTAATAAAGGGAAACCAGGAGATGCAATAAATTTGGATTCCCAAAAGGCATTCAGTAAGATTCCACACATAACGCTACTTGATAACATAAGGACCCATGGTTTTAAGAGTGGTATATTAGCATATATGGATGATTGGTTAACCAATAGGAAATATAGAGTTGGGATAAAGGGAACATTTTCAGGCTAGCAACCTATAACTAATGGAATGCTATAGGTGTCAGTACTGGGGTCACAATTATTCACAATTTATATTAATGTCTTGGATAACAAAAGTAAATGTATTATTGCTAAGTTTGTGGATGACCCAAAAATAGGTGGGAAGGCAACTTTTGAGGATAACACAGAGCCAACAGAAAAATATAGTCAGATTACGTGAGTGGGCAAAAATTTGGTATATGAAATTTAATTTGAGAAAAATGTGATGTTTCCCAGGAGGAATAGAGCAGCTGAATATTAATTAAATGGAGAAAAAAATGCAGAAATCTGCAACACAGAGGGATTTGGGCGTCCTCATGCATGAATCATGAGTGTACAGCAGGTGATAGTGAAGGCAAATAGACAGTTAGCCTTTATTTCAAAGAGAATGGAGTATAAGATATTGATTCTTGCTAGCTGTGTTTCTTTCTCTTCAGATATTGCCAGACCTGTTGAGTTTCTCCAGCACTTTCTTATTTCAGATTTCCATCATCCACAGTATTTTGCTTTTATTTGAGTGTTGAAAGATGCATTATGACAAAGGACAGGTAAGCTTTGGAGCTTGATGGTTAAACAGCAATGTGTAGGTATGTGCAATGAAATTTCAGATGTGCCGTCTCAGTGCCATGTGAGCATTTATTTGTGGTCACTGTGCCACTATGCTTCTCAGTGAAAGGCAACTCAGGACTGCCAACGCTTGGTCAGGTACAATGGGTTCCAAGATGGCACTGTGCCAGAGATGCTGCGATATTCTGGCAGTAGCAGGTACTTTCACTAATAGTGGGTAGGAGAATCGGGCTGGTTTTGGATGAGAGGGCACCATAGTGGCACAATTGGTAGTTAATAAGATGAGTTTGGGACAACAGTGCAATAAAACTTGTTCAGCCTCACGGAAAGCAACCCTCAATGAAGCAATAAAAATGACACTTTGCAAAAATATGATAAAGTTCAGCTCATCTGCTATCTATTGTATTTGACTTTTAGTGATCTCTAAGTTTTTAAGGAGCAATGAGATATCCCTGTGCCTTACTAGGAGTATATCATTCCTGCTCTTAGATACACAATCCATGGCTTTCCAATTGTATGCAGCATCATGAGTCATGGCTCTGAGAGATCAGGTCAAGTCACAGAATCCCTACAGTGTGGAAACAGGCCCTTTGGCCCAACAAGCCCACAATGAACCTCAGAGCATCCCACCCAGACCCACCCCCCCCAACAACCCACACTGCCCTGAACACTACGGGCAATTTAGCATGGCCAATCCACCTAACCTACACATCTTTGGACTGTGGGAGGAAACCGGAGCACCTGGAGGAAACCCACGCAGACATGGGGAGAATGTGCAAACTCCACACAGACAGACGCCTGAGGCTGGAATCAAACCTGGGTCCCTGGCGCTGTGAGGCAGCAGTGCTAACCACTGAGCCACCGTGCCACCCCAAGTGTTATGAAGTAATATCTATTTGAAGTTCTTCTAGGCTTATTCTCTCAAAATATTAAGTAGATTTAGTATTCTGTCAGAAAAAAATGTATATCTGGGAAGGGTCATGTGTAAAGGAGCTGATTGTAAGTATTTTTCTCTTTCAGAGCCTGGTAAATGGGAAACATTCCTGCTTGGGACATTGATTCTCATCCTAACTGCTATAAGGCTGGGGATCGGTTTGCAATGCAGGATAATACTAACAATGTACGTTCAATTCCCAAACTGGCTGAAGTTATTATGGGGTCTCTCCTTTTATCTGAGGTATGGTGAATCTCAGGTTCCACCTTTGTCCGAAGAGAGAGCAGCCCTATGATCCAGTAAGGCTATGGTGACTTTATCTTTACTATAAGGTTAGGTGGAGTGCAGATTAAAGTTTTCTCTTCTGTATTCTAGCAAGATTCCAGGCAACTGATCAACATCCAGGCAGAAACTCTACAGCATCACTGTTGAACTTCTAATTCTTACATCAACCCATCCTGATGTCTATCTGAATGTGTTTGCTAAATTAAAAAGTGGCAAATAACATTCACACCACAGAAATGCCAAGCAATGACCATCTCCAAAGAGAGACAATCGAACTGTGTTAGACAACCTGAATGACACTATCATCACTGAATCGCCTGCTATCAATGTCCTGGGGTTACCATTGGCATTCAACTGAACTGGACTCGCTGTATAAATCCAGTGGCTACAAGAGTGGGTCAGAGGCTAGGAATACTGGAGTGAGTAACTCAACTCCTGACTCCCAAAAGCTTGTCCACCATTTACAACTCAGGAGCGTGATGGAATATTCCCCACTGGCCTGGATGAGGGCGGCTCTAACACAGTTAAGAAGCTTGACGCTATCCAGGATAAAGCAGCCCCCTTGATTGGAACCACATCCACAAACATCCACTATCTTCACCACTGATGCTCCACAGCAGCAGTGTGTATTAGCTACAAGATGCACTGCAGAAATTTGTCAAAGATCCTTAGTCAGCGGTGTCTAAATCCATGACCACTTTCATCTAGAAGGACCAGGGTGGCAAATCCATGGGAACACTGCAAGCTGCTAATTCCCCTCCACCAACTCACCATTCTGACTTGGAAATACATCACTGTTCCTTCATGGTCACTGGATCAAAATCCTAGAATTCCCTCCCTAAGGGAACTGTGAGTCTCCTTATAGCACGCGGACTTCAGCGGTTCAAGAGGCTGGCTCACAACCACATTCTCAAGGGCAACTGTAGGTAGGCAATAAATGCTTGTTCAGCCAGAGATGCCCACATCCCGTGAGTGATAAAGAAAATCAGGCTGGAAATCAGCACAGAGGCGGGCAATTAAAGAAAGGGTACGACAAGCTGCCTGCATTTGGGCTCTGCTATTGCCAAACCTGACAATCATTGGGAGAGTGAAGTCACTCGCATCACTCACAAGTGTAGTAGCCATGGAGAGTACTGCAAAGCTGAACAGTCTGAAACCACTTGGAACAGAATGGTTCATGTGTTTAGAAAAGTGAAACTTTTGAGGAAGCATGTATGATGCATCAATGACGTTTTAATAATACTAATATTTACCCACTTTACCACAAATTGTAACTCTCCAGCTGCTCAGACCAATTTGAAAATGCAGATTATTCTTGCTTTTTAAACCACGCAATGGCAGCCGAGTTTAAAGATCAATTAAAGGGCATGATAATATGCTTTTATTGAGCGTAACATTTTGATATTGTGTGGGTTTTATGGTTATTTTTTGTACTGTGTCAATCTACTCTCAATCTAGACTCATTAGGAAAATAATGCAGGCTTCACATTGTATTTTAGCGTGAAACTACTCTTTATTTAAGTGGCGATAAGACTTCCCCAAACTAATTTCTTGTGGTCCTGTTAACTCGTTGCTGCATTAGTTGTTTCAGAATGTGCTGATCAATGTTTATGAGGAGGAGGTTGCAGCTTAGCGCAAAGCAACCTACTTCCTGTTCTGGCTGCGTAGGAAGTACACTTGCTTAGTATGACACCCGTTCCCAGAGGGTATGGACAACAGCACCAGCTTTGGCTCGAACCGAGACAATGGAGTGGAACTTCATGAAGGAAGAGTGAATCAGGAGGTAAGTAAATTTTCAGATTGAGAAACTGCCTACAACACATGCCAAGAGCTGGTCAGAGATTTCTTCAAGATGGAAGCCCATTTAGGGAGGGACAGACCTGCCTGCTAAATAGTGGAAGGGGTTGGCTTGTGACAATAAAGGCAAGATTCCAGCAAATTAGTCTCCAGCCTGGTTCAACGTGGCAACCATTTTGTGGTTTAAAGAGAAGGAATAATCTGCATTTTCAAATTGGTCTGAGCAACTGGAGAGGTAGAACTTGAGGTAAAGTGGGTAAATATTACTATCATTAAAATGTCATTGATGCATGCTTCCTCAAAATTTCCACTTTTCTAAACCACATAAAATCCCTTCAATCGTCCAATCTGTTCCAACTGGTTTCAGACTGTTCAGCTTTGCACTACTCTCCACAGCTATTGGATTTGATTTGATTTGATTCATTATTGTCACATGTACCTAAGCACAGTGAAAAGTTTTGTTTTGGGTGCAGTACAGGCAGATCGGACCATACATAGGATAATAGAACAGAGTGAGGAACACAAAGTAACAGTTGCAAAGAAAGTGCACAAAAAGGAAGATTAATATTCGATTTGAAATTTAAGTGGTCCATTGAGAAGTCTAATAACAGTGGGAAAGAAACTGTTCTTGAACCTGTTGGTACATCTGTTTAAGCTTTTGTATCTTCTGCCTGATGGAAGAGGTTTGAAGAGGTAATAGCCAGGGTGGGAGGGGTCTTTGAGGATGTTGGCGCCTTTCCAAGGCAGCGAGAAGTATAGATGGAGCCAATGCATGGAAAGTTGGCTTGCGTGATGGACTGAGATGTATTCACAACTTTCTGCAGTTTCTTACGATCCTGACCACTGCAGTTGCCAAACTGAGATGCATCCAGATAGGATGCTTTCTATTGTACATCTGTAAAAGTTGATGAGAGTCCTTGTGGACATGCTGAATTTTCTTTTTTTATTTTCCTGAGGAAGAAGAGGCATTATTGTGCCTTCTTGACCATCACATCAACGTACATGGTTCAGGACAGAATGTTGGTAAATATCACTCCTAGGAAGTTGACGCTCTCGACCCTCCCACCTCAGCTGGTGTAGATACGGCCCTCGTCCTTGCTTCCTGAATCGATGATCAGATCTTTAGTTTTTCTGACGTTGAGGGAGAGATTCTTATCTCTACACCATGTCACCAAGCACTCTATCTCTTACCTGTATTCTGTCTTGTCATTGTTTGATATCTGGCCTACAATAGTGGTGTTGTCAGCGAACTTGTAGATGGAGTGCAGATGAAATTTGGCCACACAGCCATGAGTGTACCCGCAATACAGTAAGGGGCTGAACATGCAGCCTTGTGGGATGCCGGTGTTGAGGATTGTTGTGGAGGAGGTACTGTTGCCTATCCTCACGGATTGCTGTCTGAGTCAGGAAGCTAAGGATCCAGTTGCAGGAGGTGGAGCAGAGACCTAACTCTCTGAGTGTCGAGCTGAGTCTGGTAGGGATTATAGTATTGAAGGCAGAGCTGCAGTCAATAAGTGGAAGTCTGATGTAGGTATCTTCATTATCTAGATGTTGGTAGGATGAGTAGGGCTAGGGAGATGGCATCAGCTGTGGATCTGTTGCGCCAGTAGGCAAATTGCGAGGGATTGAGGCAGGTTGGGAGGCTGGAGTTGATATGATCCATGACTAAGTTCTCAAAGCACTTCATAATTATGGAGATCAGAGCCACCGCACAGTAGTCATTAAAACACGCTGCAGGTGCTTGTTTTGGTGCTGGGATGATGGTGGTCTTCTTGAAGCAAGTGGGGACTTTAGGGTGGAGCGAAGTGAGTTTAAAGATGTCAGCGAATACTCCCGCCAGCTGGTCTGCACAGGATCTGAGTGTGTGATCGGAGAATCCATCTGGGAAGCTACTGCCCTTGCAAATGATGTAACTGACTTCACTCTCCCAGAGATTGTCTGGTTTGGAAATGGTGGAGTCAGAACACAGGCAACTTGTAGTACCCTTTCTTTTGATTGCCTGTGATATGGTTAGGGTTAGTGTGCTGACTTGGCACACAAAAATCCAGCCTGAAATTTTTTGGGAGACCTAGGGGTTCAGGTACATTGTTCTTTGAAAGTTGCAAGACTGGTAGGCAGACATAGTAGGAACTGCAGATGCTGGAGAATCTGACATAACAAGGTGTAGAGCTGGCTGAACACAGCAGGTCAAGCAGCATCAGAGGAGCAGGAAAGCTGACGTTTCGGGCCTAGACCCTTCTTCTGAAGAATTTCTGCTCCTCTGATGCTGCTTGGCCTGCTGTGTTCAGCCAGCTCTACACCTTGTTATCACTGGTAGGCAGGTTGGTTAAGAAGGCATTTAGCACGCTTGCCTTTATTGCTCAGACAGTTGAGTATAGGAGTTGGGGCATTATGTTGAGGTTGAACAGGACATTGGTGAGGCCTCTTCTGGAGTACTATGCACAGTTCTGATCGCCCCACTATAGGAAGGATATTATTAAATTGGACAGGGTTCAGAAAAGATTTACCAGGATAATGTTGAGACTGGAGGGTTTGACCTATAAGAATAGGCTAGGACTTCTTTCACAGGAGCATTGGAGATTGAAGTGTGACCTTACAGAGGTTTGTAAAATCGTGCGGGACAGAGATAAGGTGAATAGCAAAGGTCTTTCTTCTAGGGTGGGTGAGTTAAAAACTAGGGAGCATATTTTTAAGGTAAGAGGAGAAAGATTTATAAGGGACCTGAGAGGCAACGTTTTCATACAGAAAGTGGTCAGTGTGTAGAATGAACTGCCAGTGGAAGTGACAAACGCAGGTACAGTTGCAACATTAAAAAGACATTTGGACAGGTACATGAATAGGAAAGGTTTGGAAGGATATAAGCCAAAGGCAGGAAGGTAGGACTAGTTTAGTTTGGAAAACTTGATCTGCATGGATGAGTTGGACTGAAGGGTCTGTTTCTGTGCTCGATGACTCTATGGCTCTATTCCTTTAAAGTATCCATTTTCTAGTTTTCAAAATTAATGCTCTTAGCTAACCAGTTTTGTTTTAAAATGAAAAATATTATCTCACACTTTGATTCTGTAAGTGTAGTCACTGTTACTGCTTCAGGCTTTGCGATATATTTATTGGGAAAGTTGTTATTGTGATCTCACTGACTGGCCAGCCTCATGGGATTTTCCAAGATCAGCTTGATTTACTCAGGTCAGATATTTCAGGAAGTTTGAGGCCCTTTTAAAGCAGGTTAAGCAGCTCAAGATCGGGACACACAAATAGGAGTTTGTATTTTGCAAACCCGTGTTTGTCTGGATCAAGAGTGGCAAACAAATGTTTATTTCAAATGGTCTGCCTAAATTAAAAGATATCAATCCAATTTTGCCATGGTGCAAATGACTGGATCATATGTAGGCCTCTGCCCCATTGAAGCAACATGCTGAACTTAGATCAATAAACACAAAGTTGTAAAGCTAATGCTGAGGCTGTGTAAGACTTTAGTTAGGTCGAAGTGGAATATTTGTATTTTCAAATGCCTCATTTGATCTCATCTTCCATGGAATCTCAGGGCAGCTCTGCACAGTTTTGGATATCCCACTGTGGCGAGAGTTTGAAACCATATGTGCAGCATTGATTCATTAGAATCTTACCAGGAAAGACAGCTTCAATTATAACACCAAGCTTCAGAAATGAAAATGTTTGTCGTTGGATCCGAGAAGGTTAGGGGGTTTCATGCTTATTATGAATTATGAGGAAGTAAATAGTGTTCATGTGGTCTATTTGGTAACAACTGGACACAAATGTAGCATAATCATGAAAGATATCCAAGGAGCAGGTGGAAACTAATCTTTACATAGAAAGTCATAGAGTCATAGAGACATACAGCACAGAAACAGACCCTTTGGTCCAACTTGTCCACGCCAACCAGATATCCTATATAAATCAAGTCCCATTTGCCAGCATATGGCCCATATCCCTCTAAACCCTTCCTATCCATATACCCATCCAGATGCCTTTTAAATGTTGTAATTATACCAGCCTCCACCACTTCCTCTGGCACCCCATTCCATACATGCACCGCTCTTTTAAATCTTTCCCCTCTCACCTTAAACTTATGCTCTCTAGTTTTGGACTGCCCAACACTGGGGAAAACACCTTCTTGGTCATGTTTTTATAAGCCTCTATAGTCTTCAACATTCCAGGGAAAATAGCCCCAGCCTATTCAGCTTCTCCCTTTGCTCAAACCCTCCAACCCTGGCCATATCCTTATAAATCTTTTCTGAACTCTTTCAAGTTTCATAGCATCTTTCTATAGCAGGGAGACCAGGACTGCACACAGTATTCCAGAAGTGGCCTAACCACTGTCCTGTACAGCCACAACATGACCTCCCAACCCCTATAGAAAATGCATTGTCCAATAAAGGCAAACATACCAAATGAGATAACAAGGTGTAGAAAATTTCTGAAGATGGGTCCAGACCCGAAACATCAGCTTTCCTGCTCCTCTGATGCTGCTTGACCTGCTGTGTTCATCCAGCTCCACACCTTGTTATGTCAGATTCTCCAGCATCGGCAGTTCCTACCATCTCCATACATACCAAGTGCCTTCTTCACTATCCTGTTTACCTGCTACTCCACTTTCAAGGAACTATGAACCTACACTCCAAGGTCTCTTTGTTCTGCAACGCTCCCCAGGTCCTTACCATTAAGTGTATAAGTCCTGTGATTAGAACTTTGGTTATCTGCAACAAACCATCGTTGAAGAAGTGGGATCCTTCTGTGCTGTTAACATCCACACTTCCATGGAGAGTTCCCAAATACTTCTCAGGAAAAAATCAAATAGGCTCTTGCAAAAGCTTAGCATTAAACAAAATAAGGAATGACTAGGAGAAAGTTGTGGGAAAAAATAGTCACCAGCACAGACTGATCTGAAGAAGGATCATTGACTTGAAATGTTAACTCTGCTTTCTCTCCATAGATGTTGTCAGATTTGCAGTTTCTCCAGCAATTTTTGTTTTTGTTTCAGATCTTGAGTAATTCACAGCACAGACTTTGCAGGCTGAGTGGCCTTGGGCCATGGTCACGACAGGGTCAGAGAGCAGAAGAAGATCCCTGTGAATGGGGCCACAGACATCGAGCCCCTCCTTCAGTTTAACATTCAATAGAGTACAATTGTAATATGATGCCAAAAACCTGGTTTGTAAAGTGCTCGAGGGTTTTGTTGGTCACCCTGGACGCTTTGTAATTCTACTTGACCTTAAATTAAACATTTGGCAATGGAAGTTTGCCCCTCCCTATTCTCTAAATATTTAAATTTCCAGCTGCTGGAAGAAAGTTTTGTGTATTCAGGCATGCACAGAGCTTGCTCCGAAACAAGACAATTAATGTTCCAGTCAGGCAGGAGCCAAGAAATGTAAACAGGTTCTGCCTGATTGGAACCCAAACTGCAGCTCCAGATCTCACTAAAAATGTATGCTTGCAATGAAAATAGAAACCAATAACTGGGTGGACAGTTTAAAAAATAACATGGTTCTTTTCACTATTTCCTCTTGCAATTTGCTTACCACCGGTCTGAATTAGTTACTTTTGGGCATGAATTAATATCCTGAATTTGAAATTCGTTTGTATTGACTTGTCTGCTCTTGGTGGATTGTTTGAGAGGTGCTGCCAGATGGTGATTAATATTCAGGGATCAATATGGATTTCAATAACTTCAGAACTGAAACACCTTCCTCTATGTCCTTTCCTTATTCCCAATCTTGCGGCCCTTTCACAACACGGGCGGCTTCCAGCAAAGTGAAACGATTTTCACAGACTTATGGTCCCCATTTTGAGTTTCTGTTTTTCCCAGGCTTACCATTATCCATTTCTTTGTCTGTCTTTCTCTCTCTCTGGGCTCAGTCTCCAACTATTTGCTCATTCCTCCCCCCAACACCCCATGCCCTGTCTTCAGCATATATGCCAACTTTTCCTAGCTACTAATAGCTCTGAAGAAGGGTCACAGGACTGAAATGGCAATTCTGCTTTCTCTCCAGAGATCCTAAAGGACCCCAGTTTTTCCAGCAATTTCTATTTTTGTTTTCGATTTCCAGCATTCTTTTTAAAAATTATTTATTTATTATGGTTGAATATTATTTGTTCCGCACATATCAAAATATACAGAAAGAAGGTTGTACTTTACAATACCGGGTTTAAAGAGGTTAAGTGGTACCATCCGTGACTTAATCACACTCCGGCCTCTGAGTCAGAATATCACGAATTCAAGTTCAACTCTTGAGACCCAAACACAAAACCTAGGCCAATAGTGTCCAATACAATTGGTACTAACCACATATGGTCTGAATGCCGCTAAATTTTTCTTGTGGTGTCTATTGATGCGGGGATGCTAATTGTTGATATTTGTTTTGTTTCCTGGGTGTTTGGTGGCTTTCAAAAAAATG
Source organism: Ginglymostoma cirratum (assembly GCA_024137785.1). Classification (NCBI taxonomy): domain Eukaryota; kingdom Metazoa; phylum Chordata; class Chondrichthyes; order Orectolobiformes; family Ginglymostomatidae; genus Ginglymostoma; species Ginglymostoma cirratum. The sequence continues at coordinate 26,580,325 of JAHRHZ010000264.1, forward strand.
ATTGAGATGTGTGAGTGTTGATCTGCATGGCTGCCAATGAAATGTGCAATGCTGGTGAGCTGAGATGATACAACAACATGAGTGTGTTCACCCTTCATCTTAATAGGTCTATTGAAATAAGTGATTGAAAGGAATCAGACATTATTGGTGTAAAAGGATAAATAACAGGATGTTGGTCAAAAGCAAAAGATCTATCAAATGACCAGACACTATGCATGAAATCATAGAATCCCTACAGTGTGGGAAGAGGCCTTTCAGCCCAACAAGCCTGCACCAATCCTCCAAAGAGATTCCCACACTATCCCTGCATATACAATGGCTAAGCAACCCAACTTGCACACTACAGCCCAATTTACCAGGCCAATCCACCTAACCTACACATGTTTGGACTATGGTAGGAAACAAGTGGAAATCAACACAGAAACATGTGCAAACTCCCACGGACAATCACCCAGGGCTAGAATTGAACCCAGGTCCCTTGCACTGTGAGGTAGTAGTGCTAACTACTGACCCATCATGCTGCCTATAAATTGCGAATGTCAGAGTGTGAGGAAGACAAGAGTTAGAGCACAAAAACCATGTGTTGTAACCATTCCCATAGTGACCACTAACTTCTTTCAAAAGGGTAATCTCCTGGTGGTACCCAATGTAAATTACTGAAGGACAAGATTTCATGTGTGAACACTTTTATAGGAAGAATAAATTAAAATCAGCATAGATCAAAGATTAATTAACAGACGTGTAATAGATCCATTTAAAGAAAATGCACTTTTGCATTAACTAATACAACCAAGATACATTTCACCAGATCTCTCACTTTGCTGCACTTCAGGCAGCAGCGCAGTCTTACAGGAACAATTCCAAAGCAATTCTCAGCAGGCTCATTTCTCCCCGTCACCCTGGGTTCAAATTTGTAGTTTCCTTTGAAAATTATTCTACACAGCTTGAGTCTTCGAGATCTGATTTTCAGTGGAAAATCAACCTTCGCCACTTCTTATTCTTTAAATCTCCAAAAGCTCTGTCCCCTACCTTTTGAACAGCAAATAAACTCTCAGGACATCCTGCATGGCTGTGAATATACAACAAATCTATTGCTTCTATACAGCATTGTTTTATTTGTTTCTTTCTTGATCTAAAAAGTTGCTGTCCTTTTTTTGTAAATTACTCTGTTGGCATGTGATAACTCACTTGATTTCAATAGGTTTCTGTCTGAGTTTCTCCCCTGTGACACCCATCACTTGGGCCTGACTCTGAATAGAGGTGCTTACTGTGACCTCAACATCTCCCTTTCCAGAATGTTCTGTAGCACCTTAAGTCGAAAGAAGCATTGAAAAACATAACCTTCTTGTGAAGTCCAGCATCAAAACAGTGGAGGTTTGTTGATTCTTCTTCCTCTCAATTTCCTAATATATCAATTCTGATAAAATAGAAACAATTTACTCTTGAAGAAATATGTTTTTCTTTAAATAAACTGGAGCCCACTGTCAGAAACAGAACAATTTAGTTAACAGATTGGCACCAAACTCTGTGTGTGTTTACTGCAAGCTTACAGAACATTTGGATTACAAAACTATTTTGAAAATGTTTTTCTGGCTCTGGCAGTGCGTGTATTAGCCTAGATAGCTGACAACTTAAAACTACAAATCTCTTTTCAAAAGATTGTGCATTGATTTAATTCATATAGCATATATTCTGTACAGTGTGTAAAAATAATAATGTGATTGCAAATGTTTGGTGAGCGTTGGCATCCAATTGAACAGCACCGATCAATCTAGCCCAACACTGCACTGCGGCACTGAGAGTTATGCTGTCGCAAGGGGCTGCTTTTCCTGCTAAAATGTTAAACTGAAGCTCAAAATTCTCACTTAGCTTGATGTAGAAGCATGGCACGATTTTGAAAAAGAGCTGAGGAGATCTCTTAGAGATAGTAGGAAATGACAATGCTGGGGTCTGAGATAATAAGGTGTCAAGCTGGATGAACACAACAGGCCAGGCAGCACCAGAGGTGCAGGAAAGCTGACGTTTCGGGCCTGGACCCTTCTTCAGAAATGGGGGAGAGGAAGGGGACTCTGAACTAAATAGAGAGAGGGGGAGGTGATGATAGAAGGTGGATAGAGGAGCAGATAGGTGGAGAGAAAACGGACAGGTCAAGGAGGCGGGGATGGAGCCAGTAAAGGTGAGTGTAGGTAGGGAGTTGGGATGGGGGTTGATCAGTGAGGAGGGAGGGGCAGGTAGGTGGGAGGGAAGATGGACACGTCAAGAAGGCAGGGATGAGGCTAGTAGGTAGGAAGTGGGGATGGGGGTTGGTCAGTAAGGTGGGACGAGCGGATAGGTGGGACAAAAGACGGACAGGTCAAGGAGGGGGGGATGAGATTGGCTGGCCTTGGGATGAGGTCAGGGGTGGGGAGATTTTGAAGCTTGTAAGTTCACATTGAGACCATTGGGCTGCAGGGTTCCCAGGCGGAATATGAGGTGCTGTTCCTCCAGCCTTCGGGTGGCATCGTTGTAGCACTGGAAGAGGCCCAGGATGGACATATCGTCCAAGGAGTGGGAGGGGGAGTTGAAGTGGTTCGTGACTGGGAGGTGTTGTCGTTAGACATGAACCGAGCAAAGGTGCTCCACAGAGTGGTCTCCAAGCCTCCGATTGGTTTCTCTGATGTAGAGGGGGCCACATCGGGAACAGTGGATACAGTAGACCACATTAGTGGATGTGCAGGTGAACATCTGTTTAATGTGGAAGGTTTTCTTGGGGCCTGGGATGGAGGTGAGGGGGGAGGTGTAGGGCAGGTGTAGCACTTCCTGCGGTTTCAGGGAAAAGTGCCAGGGGTGGTAGGGCTGGTGGGGAGTGTGGAGCGGACGAGGAAGTCGCGGAGACAGCGGTCCTTCTGGAAGGCAGATAAAGGTGGGGAAGGAAATATATCCTTGGTAGTGGGGTCAGATTGGAGGTGGCAGAAGTAGCGGAGAATGATGTGTTGGATCCGGAATTTCCTCACGTATCACCCCATCAACCTCCGGATCCAACGCATCATTCTCCGCCACTTCTGCCACCTCCAATCTGACCCCACTAGCAAGGATATATTTCCTTCCCCACTTTCTGCAGTTGCAGGGAAAAGAGGCGGTGGTGGTGGGCCTGGTGGGGAGTGTGGAGCGGACGGGGGAGTCGTGGAGACAGAATGATGCATTGGATTTGGAATTTGCTCACGTATCACCTAATCAACCTCCAGATCCAATGCATCATTCTCGCTCCATGATTCCTCCGCCCGCTCCACACTCCCCACTAGCCCCACAACCCCCGGCACTTTTCCCTGCAACCGGAGGAAGTGCTACACCTGCCCCTACACCTCACCCCTCACCTCCATCCCAGGCCCCAAGAAAACCTTCCACATTAAACAGATGCTCACCTGCACATCGGCTAATGTGGTATTTGTATCCGCTGTTCCCGATGTGGCCCCCTCTACATCAGAGAAACCAAACGGAGGCTTGGAGACCGCTTTGTGGAGCACCTACGCTCGGTTCATGACTAATGACAACACCTCCCAGTCATGAACCACTTCAACTCCCCCTCCCACTCCTTAGACGATATGTCCATCCTGGGCCTCCTCCAGTGCCACAACGATGCCACCCAAAGGCTGGAGGAACAGCACCTCATATTCCGCCTGGGAACCCTGCAGCCCAATGGTCTCAATGTGGACTTTACAAGCTTCAAAATGTCCCCATCCCCAACCTCATCCCATGACCAGCCCATCTCTTTCCCACCTCCTTGACCTGTCAGTCTTTTCTCCCACCTATCCACTCCTCCTACCTCACTGACCAACTCCCACCCACACTTCCTACCTACTAGCCTCATCCCTGCCTCCTTGACCTGTCTGTCTTCCGTCCCATCTACCCACCCATACCTCCTCATTGACCAACACCCATCCCAACTGCCTACCTACACTCACCTTTACTGGCTCCATCCCCGCCTCCTTGACCTTTCTGTCTTCTCTTCCCCTATCTGCTCCTCTATTCCCCTTAGAGCCCCCTCTCTCCCCCACCACCCCCCTTATTTCTGAAGAAGGGTCCAGACCTGAAACATCAGCTTTCTGGCTCCTCTGACGCTGCCTGGCCTGCTGTGTTCCTTCAGCTCTACACCTTGTTTTATGAGGAGATCTCTTGGTGCCTTGGCTGATATTTATCCCTTGAAAAACTTACATAAAAAGAAGTCTGCTCACACACTGCTGTTTGTGAGAGCTTGCTATGTGCAAATTGGCTACTGTGTTTTTACATTACAACAATGACTTCACTTCAAAAAGTAATTAATTAGCTGTAAGGTGCTTTGGGACATTCTAAGGTTGTGAAAGGCATTATACAAATGTGAGTTTGTTTTTTTAATTAGCTGCGAGATTTTTAAATGTATGCTATTAGCTTAGGGAGTTCTTTACCTCCTATTTCTTTTTCATGTTCTAATTGGTTTCAAGTGAGAGAAGAAAAACTGGCACATTGAAGGTCTGATGCACAGCCATATACTAATGAAGCAAATTATTGAGGGGATCTCTGTGCCAGGTCACCTTAAATCATCTTACAGCTGTTTAAAACTAATGTAAGTGCATTGTAGCCTTTCTCAATAAAATTGAAAATACCACATGGGTAGCACATAAACCATTCAGCAGTGTGTAAGGAAAGCACTACTGGGGAGGAATCAGATACACACACAATGGCAGAAAAGAACTGACTCGAGTTGACCTCAATCACATCACCCCAAAAATATTCAAACTACATGCATGAGAAGAAAATTTTCATTTATTTGCAAAGCAGCATCTATTAGGGTGACACTAGTAATGATCTATCATGTACCATAAGAAAATCAGTACAAATAATCTTTGTACTAATGCATTCTTTCTGGGAGGAAGGAGTTCATATGGGAACACTGATGAAATGCAATGTCGCAGATTACTAATGAAGCTGAGAAAGAAATCCCAACAAAATATTAATTTAAACAGTCAGCAGACAGATATTTATGATCACAGTGAGGGCTTTGTAGGACCTGACACATCAAAGCAAGGCTGTTAACTGACAATTGGATGTTACGGAACACAGGTGTTCCTTCCTGTACGAGCTTTGAAGCCAAGAAATGAAGGAATGTTTCCGGCATATAGTAATCACCTAATAAAGGAATGGATATACATTTCAGCTTAAGGTTAAAAGAAAAAGCTGTCAGTGCTTCTCACTCTCAAGGAATGTGGGCAACACACCAAGTGAAACCTTATTAGTTGTTCAAAAGCATCATCAGAGAAAAGGCTGCAGCCCTGTCATTATCAGCTTCAGGTGAAGGGTTCAACCTGAGGAGTGGGAGGGACCTGGTGATAATATTCAGAAATATCCGCTTTCAACATTGTAAAACTATTTAAAATGCATTGTTTGCCTGAAAAAAGGGTCTTCAATAAGAAGTGAGTGCCTTCATGTGTGTGTTTGTATACCTGTGCATGCATGTGCTAATGTGTATGATGTTGCATATATTCACAGTATGAAAAGTTCTAATCTATTTCAAGCTCTTGGACATTAATTCTTTCAACAAAATTGGTTTAACTTTATGAGCTGCCTGTAATCATCAAGGTCCCGTTCTCTGGAACTCCTTCAGTGATGCTCCCTGTATTGTTACCTTCTTTTCCTCCCTTAATGTCCTCCTTAAGATCAACACCTTGGAGCAGTATATAGAGTTATTTGTGTTATGAGGAGATGTTATATTCGGAGAAGTGAATTAGCTTCCCTCTTTTCAATCACCTCCACTGGCTGCATGATTTGCATTCTCTAATGAAAATGCAGATACCCAATGAATACTGGATCTGTAAGAAAATAATTACAAGGTCTTCATGAGTGAAAGAAAGTTTCTTTATTATTTGCTAACCTTGAGAAAAATAATGAAACTATGAAATGAAGCATGCGCATATGTTCTGTACAAAGCTAGAGATAGTATCCAGTCCAAAAGGAACATGAAAGAAGAAGTTTAAAGTCATTGAGGCATAAAGGTTGTTTAATCAATGTTTTATATTCTCAAGAGACACGAATAATTCAGACATTGCTGAATTCTCACTGCCTAGAATGTGCATTTCCACGTCTGAGTTCATTGTTCGCAAGCGTGATAATTTAAGGTGGCGTCTTTCATCTCCAACACGTGAAGTTTAAAATATCGATCCATATTTTATCACTATCATGATGATAACAATATGCTGACAACTAGTCTGAATAATCAGTGATGTTTGAAGAATGTAGAAAATCGAAGCAGGAGTAGGTCATTTGGTGAATCAAGTCAGTTTTGCCACTCAGCATGATCATGGCTGATTTTCTATCTTAGCACCATGATCCCATGCTCTCTCCATATGACTTGACACCTTTATCTGCTAGAAAGCTATCTATTTCTTTCTGTTAGATAATGTTAGACCATATGGAACTGGGACCTGGCGAATCTCCTCTGCACCCCCACAGTGCAATCACATCCTTTCTATAGTGCAGTAAACTCCTCACAGTACCAGCAGCTGTGGCATAACCAACACTTAATGCAGCTCCAATCAAGCTCTCCATGAAATACCTTCAAATTTTCTTTTCTGCATTAAAGATTGTTAGAACAAACAAAAGAATAAAAGAGAAGCGCAACACAGGAACAGGCCCTTCAGCCCTCCAAGCCTGTGCAAATCATCATGCTCTAACTAAACTAAAAACCAAATCTTCTGTCTTTATTCGGACCATATCTCTCTTTTCCCTCCCTAGTCATGTAAACATCTAGACGTCACTTAAATGTCACCAACGTGCCTGCTTCCACAACCTCTTCTGGCAGTGTGTTCCAGGCTCCTACCACACCTGAAAAACTTCTCTCACATATCTCCCTTAAACTTTCGCCCTCTCATCTCAAACCCGTGGCCCCTTGTAACTGAAACTTCAATCCTGGGAAAAAGCCTCTGACTATCCACCCTATCTATGCCTCTCATAATTTTGTAGAACTCCTCTCCTCCTTCAGATCTCCTCTCAGCCACTGTCTTTTCAGTGGAAACAATCCTGGTTTTTAACTTTTCCTCGTAGCCAATGCCCTCAAGACTAGGCAACATCCTGGTGAATCTTCTCTGCACTCTCTCCAAAGCTTCCACGTCCTTCTGGTAATGTGGCGACCAAAACTGCAGGCAATACTCCAAATGCGGCCTAACAAGGGTTTTATATAGCTGCAACATGGTTTGCCAACTCTTGTACTGCATGCCCTGGCCGATGAAGGCAAGCATGCCATATGCCTTCATAATCACTTTGACCACCTGTGTTGCCATTTTTAGGGAACTGTGGACCTGCACACCCAGATCCGTCTGTATGTTAATGTTGCTAAGGGTTCTGCCATTAACAGTACAATTCATACCTAAATTTGATCCTCCAAAATGCATCACCTCACAGTTGTCTGGGGAGGCAATGGTCTAGTGGTATTATCGCTGCATTGTTAATCCAGAGACCGGATAATGTCCTGGGGACTGGGGTTCGAGTCCTGCCACAGCAGATGGTGGAATTTGATTTCAATAAATATCTGGATTTAAGAGTCTAATGATGACCATGAATCCATTGCTGATTGTTGGAAAAACCCATCTGGTTCACTAATGCCCTTTAGGGAAGGAAACTGCCATCCTTACCTGGTCTGGCCTGCATGTGACTCCAGACCCACAGCAATGTGGTTGACTCTTAACTGCCCTGTGGGCAATTAGGGATGGGCATTAAATGCTGCCTATCCAGTGACACCTTCATCCTGTGAATGAATAAAATTAAACTCCATCTTCCATTTCTATGCCCAAGTCACCAATCTATCTATATCCTGTAAATGCTTGCACTATTAGCAACTCCACCAATCTTTGTGTCATCTGCAAACTTGCTATTCAGACCAGCCACATGTTCCTCCAGATCATTTATATATACTACAAACAACAGAGCACCTAAGATTGATCCCTGTGGAACACCACTAGTTACCAGTCTCCATTCTGAAAAATACCCTTCCACTGCTACCCTCTGTCTTCTCTGACCAAGCCAGTTTTGTATCCATCTAGCTAGCCTAGCCTGAATCCCACGTGATTTTAGTTTTTGTACCAACCTGCCTTGTGGGATTTTATCAAATGCGTTACTAGAGCAAATATAAACAATATCCACAGCCCTTCCATCAACAATTATCCTTGTCACCTTATCAAAAACTTCCCTGTACAAAACCACGCTGCATGTCACTAACTAGTCCATTTTCTTCCAAACGTGCATATATGTTGCATAAATGCAAGTTATTCTTGTCATATGAATGAAGTAAGCTCAGCCGGATACTAATCTGTTGTGAGTGCTTTTTGCAATTACTGTGGATCCGTAGCCTGCAGAAGTATTCCTGTTTTCTTTCCTGCTTTCCCAACTCGTTCCTCCTCACTTTTCACTAATTCTTTGGCTGCTCATACTCTGACTCACTAACACTAGCTTCCAAGGTCTTAGTCTTGGTGCCAATGTTTTGATATTTACAGGTGCCACTTGCTCTCTCGTATCTTGGGAAATACCTTTCAGGAAGAGAAAACGAAGATTTGCAAAGCATTTTCCAAAAACCCTCATAAAGGGATAACTTAGCAACATTTTGACTATAAACTGACTGTTTAATAAGTACAATTTTAGTGGGAAAGATGTGAGAGTAACACATCTTCGGGATCTGATGACCTATATCCTACAGTTTTAAAGGACGTTACTACAGAGATAATGGATACGTTGGATTTGATCGGTTGGAAATCCCTAAATTCCAGGGGAGTCCCCTAATTGGAAGGAAGGAAATGCAACTTCATTGCTCAAAAGAAGTTGTTGAGGTCTCTTCTGAATTGTTGTGTGCAGTTCTGCTTGTCTTATTACAGGAAGCATATTATTAAACTGGAGAGGGTTCAGAGAAGATTTACCAGGATGTTGCTGGGAATGGAGGATTTGAGAAATAAAAATAGACTGGAAAGGCTGGGAACTTTTTTCACTGGAGTCTAGGAGGTTGAGGGGTGATCTTGTTGAGGTTTATAAAATCATGAGGGACATAGATAAGGTGAATGACAAGGGTATTTTCCCTAGGGTGGGGAGTCAAAACTAGAGGGTATATTTTTAAGGTGAGAAGAGAAAGATTTAAAAACGACATGAGGGTCACTTTTTTTTTACAGAGAGAATGGTTTGTGTGTGGAATGAACTGCCAGAAAAAGTGGTGGTTGTAGGCATAGTTACAACCTTTAAAAGGCATTTGGATAAGTTCATAAATAGGAAATTTTTGGAGGTATAGGGGCCTAGTGCAGGCAGATAGGACAGTTTAGTTTGGAAACATGGTCAGGAGAGATTGGTTGGACTGAAGAGTCTGTTTCCATGCTTTATGACTCTATGACTCTAAAAGGAGAGAGAAAATTGGATATTTAGGCTTGCCAATAGTCAGGAAATAGGCATCAATAGTAGAAATAAATGCTAGAATCTATCATGTGTGATGTTGTAATAGTTCCTTGGAGCATGTGGCTGGGCTATGAATACACAGATTTATGAAAGTGAAATTATGCTTGACAGATGTGTTAGAATGTTTTGAGATTGTAACTCGCAGGGTAGGTAATGAGATAACTAGTGGATACAGTGCATTTGGCTTTGCAAATAGCATTTGCTAAAGTACCAATCAAGAGACTACTACAACGGGGATTGGGAATAACATGATAATTGCTCGAATGCAGTTCAGGATGGACAGTAAATGTTGGCACTTTGCCGAGCCAGCAATGTGCATGTCTCATGAAGGAATAAATTAAAAGAAAATGTTTTAGTTAAAGAAAAGATATTAGGAATAAATGGATCATCCTGGGGATTGTAGGTCAAAACTAAAAGGAAATGGTATGGAGCATTCCTTGGTCTTCAGCTATATGTGGCAACATACATTAGGAAATAAAGAGTAATTATCCAAGTTTATGGATACTACAAAGTTAAGAGAAAATTTAAGCTCTGAACAAGATACTAGAAGGTTGAAAAGTGATATAAATAGGTTCATTGAGTGTCATGAATATAGCTGATGGAAAATATTATGGAAATTATGAAGTTATCCGCCTATAGCTGATGGAAAATATTATGGAAATTATGAAGTTATCCGCCTTGGTGGAAAAATAGGAGAATGGATTTTTTTTAAAAAGTGAGAGATTGGGATATGTTGGTATTGATGGAATCTGGCTTTTCTTGTAATCTTAGGAAGTTAATATTAAAATACAGCAAGCATTTAGCAGGACAAGTGGCATGTTAACCTTATTACAAGGGAATTGGAGTATAAGAGTGAAGAAGTCTTTTTAAAATTACATAGGGTATTGGTGAAACCAGATCTGAAGTACTGTGCACAGTTTCGGTCTCCTTACCTAAGGAAATTCATATTGGTTCCAGAGGTCTGACTGATTCCTGGAATTAACTGTCCTGTCAGAAGAACTTGAGAAGACTGGACCTAGAGTTCAGGGGAATGTGAAGTATTCTTGTTGAAACATATAAAATTCAAGAGGACCTTTGTAGAGTAGATACTGTGAAAGTTGGCTGGATACCCTTAACAATCCCAAATCTGGAAAAACTGGATATTTAGGACTGAAATTAGGAGAAATTTATCCACACGAAGAGTTGAGAATCTTTGGAATGTTCTATCTCAGAGAATGGTGAATCCTCAGTCTCACACACACACACTCTCTCTACCCCCACCCCTCCCCAGACACTCTTACTCTCTCTCACTCCCCGCCCCCCCCCCCACACACACACACACATACACTCCCTCACACACACACACTCTCTCTCCCTCCCCCCACTCAGACATACACACATCCTAACTCTCTCTCTCCCTCACACACACGCACACACCCATACGCACACGTGAATCTATGGGGTGAATTTATATTTGCAGATACATTTTATTTTGTTCAAAAAGCGCACAATTTATAGACGGTCAGTCAATGTGGCTTTTTATAAATTCCTACTTTAGAAATAAAACCAGTCTGACTCCAAAACAAAACCAAACAGATTCTAAACAAGGCCTCACGCCCAACATGCATTGTCTGACCTAAAATGTCACCTCTTCTTACACTGATAAAACTTTTAATTCTCTCAGGACAGTGACTTGAATGAAATTTGGGGATTTACAAATACATATTAATCAATTAAAATCTTCTAACTGATTAAAGGTTTAACAGCATCTTATGTTTGTTTAATACATCCTCATCAGTGGTGTGACCCTTTGATATTTTACTTATAAATTCTGTTTCTGATACGACCTCTCTCACTAACACCTGAAGAAGGAGTGAGGCTACGAAAGCTTGTGTTTTCAAGTAAATCTGTTGAACTATAACCTGGTGTCATGGGATTTCTGACCTTGTCCACCCCAGTCCAAACACTGGCGCCTCCACAGCATATTCAGGACAAAGGTTGATATATTTTTGGATGATACACTATGGGCTACCCATGGGTAGTGAAGGTGGCAGGGAGCTATACACAGCTGCCCAGTTACCTCTACTGCTAGCCATGATTCTACAATTGGTGGCATTTGATAGGTCATCTGCTTGTGACCCTATTGATGTCCAACTTAAGGGCCAGATCCTGTCATCACTATGATTTAATAATGACAGGAAAGGCTGTTGCTTTATGTGCTCCTCAGCAAGTTCATTCCTGTGAGCTGTTAGACAGTTACTGCTACCAATCAGATCACAGGTTTGCCTCCCTAGACTTGACCCCCCAACACCGTCCAACATGTCTCCAAGTCCCCCTTTCAGATCCTGTCAGCCAGACTCCAATGAGATCCTAGATATGTCTAAACGTCCAGGTCCCTCGTTGAATGCCATCTCCTTGCCTACCTGCAGCTTCAGCAGTGGCCACCACCCCTGGTTATGTTACCAGTGTGCAGAGCTGCTGGCTGCTGTGTGAGGTACGACCTTTTTCTCGAGACAGATGGAAGCCCTTCCCTGTTTCTAAGTAAAGGGCCAGAGCCCGAAAAATGAAAGTGTGGTGAGTCAGCTGTGGGAATGCAGGCTCTCCCCTAACATTTACACTCGGGTGTGAAGAGCAACCTGAAGGAACAGAGGGATATGGGAGTAGGGCAGGAAAGTGGAATTGAGGTTGAAAGTTATATATGATCTTATTAAAAGCTACATTGGGTTTGCATGGGTTTTATGATCATTCCAGCTGTTTACATTCTTATTTTCCTATAATAATAGATTATTGATGCCTGCTGTTTGGTGATTCTGTACACAGTTTCATAGGTTAAAAATCAAAGGGACTTTATCTCAAATTGGGAGTTTTCTTTGGTGTGGTGAATACCTCATGCATCCTTACTTTCTCCCTGCGGTCATGTTCAATTTTTGTGCAGAAAATGAATGCATGTCTCAAAATTAATGGAAGTGGCGGGCAGAAAGCATGTCATTGCAACCTCCCTCCTTTAAAAGTGAGCTCAGATGATGTTGCAGCTCTCAGCACTCACTCTCAGTTGACATTTCAATTGTACTGCGTGAGATTCACCCAATTTAGCGTGGTGGCTCAGTGGCTAGCTCAGCTACCTCACAGCACCAGGGATCCAGGTTTGATTCCATCCTGTAGCAACTGTCTGTGTGGAATCTGCACTTTGTCCCTGTGTCTGCTTGGGTTTCCTCCCACTGTGCAGACGAGGTGGATTAGCCTTGGGAAATGCAGGCTTATAGGGTAGGGAGTGGGATTCTTTTTGGATGGTTAGTGTGAACTGAATGGACTGAGTGGCCTTCTTCCATACTGTAGGGATTCTATGATCAGATATCACTGATTTTTCTCTTACTCCTGTGTTTTTACAGGTACATGGCCTTCCACTTCACATCGGGTCACTTTCTATCACTGCACTTAGTAAAGAAAATGTGGTTAAATGCTGCTGGCTTCCCCATTGGATATTATTGACACGTATTGTTAACACTATTCCTGTTTGTCTCTAATGTGCTCCTTCACTCTCCTTTCAGGACAAGACACAGCCTTTTCAAAGGTGCTGGTTGACTTGATTCTTGGATTGACAGACCTGTTAGTTGCTGAACATGTTTTCCCTGCATGGAGGTGACTAAATTTAAAGATAAGGCCAAAATCAAAAGATTAATCCTTGCAGCCACCTCCTCATTTCACTCTCTTTTTTTCCTGGAAGTAGAGAATTGAAGTTGTTGTCTAGAAAGGCTGTTATTTTCAAGTAAACAATATATTTTGTCTGGTTTAGTCTCTGGTTAGATCAACCTATCTGTTTTTCCGGCGGTGTTTTAATTTGTTTGAGGGGATTCCATTTGGCACTCAGTGGGTGTAAAGCTAACAATATCTGTATTGGCAAGTGTTTAATAACTATGTGAGAACATTCTGGCATGTGAGCATCTGGTAGCTGAGTGAATGTTGCCAGCGTAGCATGACAACACAACATGATTCTGATGTCAAGTTAAACAGCAGCACCACTGCCGTTATGGAATTATCTGTTTTTGGTTTCAGACAACACTCATTTCAGTTTTTTTGATGCTCTGGAGACCACAGCCCATTTCAACATGAGCTATAAGTGATGCATCTCATCGGTGTTAATGGCTGCAGTCAGTAAGCCAGCTCTGAGCGCATTCCGATGTGTAATACATGAAACTGATTACAAATGAATACAATAGGTTGCTTGGCTTTATGAATGCAGACTATGTACAAAATCAAACTGTTGAAGCAATAGTGGAGCCTAAAAAATTGCAAATACAGCAAGTGCAAAATGAAAACAAGAAGTACTTGAGCTGCCGAGTGCTTGAGATGTCCAGTAGATTGAAGAGCGCCTGATTCATAATGCTTTTATCTGAGACAGGGGGATTGGAAAAGCCTCCTTAATGGGACTGACAAAGACAAACATTCCACAACAAGCTCAAGCAAAATTAAAGGAGATGGACAACAGATACAAATCTAAAATTCCAATATGCTATCCAGGGGTCAATTTTTTTAATGAAATTTCTTTTCGAAATTTTCTCGAGGGTGACTTTTTGATCTTTGTGTCTACTTTTTTTTTCTCATTAACTTTTTTATTAGGCAGTACATTCATGAATTAACAGTACTTTCTGTACTTGTATTGATGTATGGCTATTTTGGGCTCAGACAAAAACAGAATCAAAAGAATTAATCCATATCCTGAACAATAGGTAATTAAGAAGGCAAATGGAATATTGTCCTTCATTACTAGGGGGATGGAGGTTAAAAAGGAGGCTATGCTGCTGCTGTATAGGGTCCTGGTGAGGCAACACCTGGAGTACTGTGTGCAGTTTTGGTCTCTTACTTGAGAAATGATGTACTGGCCCTGGAGGGGGTGCAGAGGAGGTTCACTCGGTTGATGCTGGAGTTGAGAGGGTTGGCTTCTGAGGAGAGATTGAGTGGACTGGAACTATAGTCATTGGAATTTAGAATAATGAGCAGGGTTCTTATAGAAATATAAAATTATGAAAGGAATAGATAAGGTAGAAGTAGAGAGGTTGTTTCCACTGGCAGGTGAAACTAGAACAAGAGGGCATAGCCTCAAAATAAGGGGGAGCAGATTTAGGACTGAGTTGAGTAAAAACTTCTTCACTCAAAGGGTTGTGAATTCCCCGCCCAGTGAAGCAGTTGAGGCTACCTCGCTGAACGTTTTTAAGGCAAAGATAGATAGATTTTTGAACAGTAAAGGAATTAAGGGTTATGGTGAGTGGGAGGGTAAGTAGAGCTGAGTCCCCATGAAAAGATCAGGCAGCATCTTAGTGAATGGCAGAGTAGACTGAACAGGCCAGATGGCCTACTCCAGCTCCTATTTCTTATGTTCTTCTGTTAAACTGAAAGCCACTGTACCCAAGGTAAATATTATTTTCTTAGCTACCACAGTGCTTATATTGGTGCAATATAACAGACATAAATTAGCTACAGAAGATTTTTTCAAAATAACTGACATATCCGTGATGCAGCTTCCTTATGCCCTCACACCTATCTTGCAGCTTCTTTCTCTTCTCACAACTGTCTTGCAGCCACTTCCTCCCTTTCCTCCACACCCACCCAACCCAGGGAGATGCTCCCAAAGTGTATCCAGCAGTTAGAACTCCTGGATCCACAAACGGCTTATGGGTCATGGTCTCAGAAAAAAGGAGCCCCCCCCAGTGACTCCTTTCTGTTATAGATTATTTTCCTAAATACCTGTTGTTCAAGCAACCACATGCTATTACTCTCCCACATTTGATGCTCATCGGCACTGGCACCTTTCCACCTCTGAGATAACTTGCAGAAGGCAGTTTTTAAAATATATTTTTCCTCATGTTTCTGACAGCACCTCCCTTCGAGGCATCTTTGTGTCTTCTGCTTTCGCATTGATGCCCATCTCTCCCAACAAGGGCTGCAGGCTTTCCAGTTGAACTTCCTGCCTCGTTAGTCTACCAGGTCTATACCTTGTTACTGGCTCCATCCCCGCCTCCTTGACCTGTCCGTCCTCTCTCCACCTATCTGCTCCTTTATCCACCTTCCATCATCACCTCCCACCCTCTCTATTTATTTCAGATCCCCCTTCCCCATTTCTGAAAAAGGGTCTAGACCCGAAACGTCAGATTTCCTGCTCCTCTGATGCTGCCTGGCCTGCTGTGTTCACCCAGCTCTACACCTTGTTATCCTTAGTCTACCTGGTATCTTCATTGGATAGAGTTCTGGAGGTATCTTCTTAATTGTCCGTGTCTGGAAACAAAACTAATATTCTGCTACGAGATAGTAAGAACTGCCAATGCTGGAGTCAGAGATAACACACTGTGGAGCTGGAGGAACACAGCAGGCCAGGCAGCATCAGAAGAGCAGGAATGTTGACGTTTTGGGTCAGGATCCATTTCTGAAGAAGGGTCCTGACCTGAAACATCAACCTTTGCTCCTATAATGCTTCCAGGCCACCTGTGTTCCTCCAGCTCCACACTGTGTTATCTCAAATGTTCTGCTACAGCTCCTTCTGGGACCTTGAACTGGAACTGAGAGCAATGTTTGGCTCACAATCTAATTAGGAACGGGTCAGAAATTACAGGACACCAAGTTAAAGTCCAACAAGGTTATTTGAAATCACAAGCTTTTAGAGCACAGCCCCTTCGTCAGGTGAAGTGAGAAAGAAGCACACAGAGTACAGAATTTATAAGTAAAAGATCAAAGGGTTACACAACTGATGAGGATGTATTAAACAAACCTATGGTGCTGATAAATCTTTAATCGGTTAGAAGGTTTGAAGTGATTCATTTGAATATGTAAATCCCTAACATGTATTATCTGACCTAAAATGTCACCTCTTCTTTATACTGATAAAACCTTTAGTTCTCTCAGGGCAGTGCTTTAAAGATATTAAGGGATTTACATATACATATTAATCCTTCTAACCGATTAAAGATTTAACAGCATCTTGGGTTTGTTTAATACATCCTCATTAGTGGTGTGCTTCTTTCTCACTAACACCTGATGAAGGGGCTACGCTCCGAAAGTTTGTGTTTTCAAATAAACCTGTTGGACTATAATCTGGTATCGTGTGATTTCTGAAGTTGCCAACAGCAATCCAACACAGGCACCTTCACTCCATGATTAGGAGTAGTTAGCCTGGTATTTCAGGTTAATGGCAGTTCTGATGAAAAGCCTCTGACCTGAAATGTTTATCCTGGTGTCTATCTCCATAGATACTGCTCAACATGTCAAGTATTTCCTTTATTTTCTGATTTTTGGTCAAGATACTCATATGGTTGAAATTAAGCATGTAGTTATACAAAAAGGTGTATAAAGTATAACAGACCAAGAGGTTATGATACTTTTGCAAATATTGTTATAATTGGTACATTACATGCAATTTTGGGCACTCCTTCATAGAAAGTACAATAAAATCATTAGAATAGTGTATATTCTCCATGAAGATGTTTGAACTGGAACACTGTAGCTATATGGAAAATATTGAGAGACAGGAATAATTGTAACCAGAACAGAGAAAGCTAATAGATTGAACTTTTTTAAAATAATTCTCGTTCTTAGAGTTTTTAAAGTGAAAATTGAAGGATTATTTTCTACAGTTCAGGAGTTTGTGACATGGAGTTCACTTAATTTTAAATTAGTTTTCAAAAATCATAGGACAGAAAACGGAATGATTATAAGATATTATGTGAAGGGTTGATAAAGCCTGCAATACTTTGCCACAGTGGGTAGTTGTAATGGCACCTTTTCAAAAAAATGATGTGGAGAAAGGGAAGGACAGTAGGATCAGATTTGAAATGGTCTTGCAAAGCGTTGGTACGATGGACCAAATATCTGCTTTCAACATTTGTTGAAGGTGGAGAGAGGAGCCAACATTTGTTGTCCATCTCTAGTTTCTTAAGATGATGGTAGGCTCTTTCTTAAAGAATTGGCAGCGATCTGATAAAACTGCGAACGTCTAAATAGGCACTTTCAGACATCAAAATCAATCACAGTATGCTTTAAGCTTTCACAGCTTCATGATCCTTTGTGCCTCCTCAAAATCCTGCAGCATGCAGAAACTAAAGAAGAAATGAGACAAATCTGAAAAAAATCAAGGAAATCAAATTGTAAAAGTTCCTTTATTTGTGTCCCCGGCTTTTGCCTTATGCCACATTCTGTGTTATACGCATTGTGTGTATGCAGGCAAATTATATCAATGAGTTATCTGTTTAGGTTTGGCAGTTTGCATCTTAATTTGAACTTGAAACTAAGTTTTAGTTGAATATATTTCAATGCCAGACACAGTACAGCACAGAAGTTCGAATGCAGAACATATCAGATATTGTACATGGGCTGTCTGTCGTTCATCTGTCCTTACAGCAGAGGTCATGAGTGGGAAAACAACATGCCCTGCAAAGTAGGGAGGATTTCTGCCCCAAACCTTAATTCAGGGCGACATACTTTAAGAATTAAAACCAGTGTCTGAATGCTTAGGCTAAGTGGCTTCAGGACAATATTGCCAATACGAATGTAAAGAGAATTTAATTGAACGAAATAATATTTTCACCAAGTGTTCTGGCAATGACTTATGTGCGATGAGATTACACAGGCTATGCATGCAGCCAGATGGTGTTACTGTACTTTCACAGCAAATTAAAATCTGTTTAAACTTTCCCCTTTATTACCAGTGGAGGCTTGGAGAGGTAAGTGCTCAGTCTCTGAAATGGGCAAGAGCAGAATGAGATGCCTGTGAAATTATATCAGAGCCAGTAAATGTAGATTATCAAAGTATTACGAGTGCCATTCAGGCAATTATTAGTTGTGCTCTGTAATTTAAGGATGAAAAGTGTTCTGTGATTATTTCTATTGTGGAGCAGAAAGAAAATGTCCAGCTTTTAAATACTCAAGCAACTGTTTTCAAGAAACAGGAAATGCTTCAAAAAAAGCAGATTTCAAACAAAACATATTTAAACAGAAAGTAGGCAAGGTACCTTAAGCAAAAATAATTTACCTCCCAGTGATGTAATATGTAAGTTCTTTTGCTGTTTTCAAGTATAATTGCAGTTGTGCACTATGGATCAAGTGGTTGGAGCAAATTGTTGGAGCTATGGGCTGACAAATCCCTGGTTCTTGATAGACTTCATCCTCAGGTCTTAAAATAACTGACTAGTGAGATAATTGATCCAACTGGAGGTAATGCTGTTGTGGTATTCTTGATGGACTAGTAATCCAAAGACCCTGATAATGTTCTGGAGACCCAGGTTCAAATCCTGAATAGTGGAATATGAATTCATTAAAAATTTGGAATTAAAAGTTTAATGTTGAAAGTGAAACTATTTTTGATTGCCTTGGAAACCTGTTTGACTCACTAATGTCCTTTAGCATGCCTGGCGAAGGCTAAGGGGCCTGATAACATTCCAGCACTATCACTGAAGATTTGTGTTTCAGAACTTGCTGTGCCCCTAGGGAAGCTGTTCTTTACAGCTACAACACTGGCATCTACCCGACAATGTAAAAAATTGTCCAGGTATGTCCTTTACATTAAAAGTATGACAAATCCAATCTTATCAATCATCTATTCTTGATCATCAAGAGTAGGTGGAAGCTGTCATCAACTGTGCTAAAACATGGTTAACAATAACCTGCTCACTGACACTCAATTTACGTTTCGCCAAGGTCATTTAATTCTTGACCTCATTATAGCTTTTGTTCAAACATAGAAAAAGAGCTGAATTCCAGATGTGAACATATTTGCCTTTGTTATCAAGGCAGAATTTGACCAAGTGTGGCATCAAGGAGTTCCAGCAGAACTGGAGTTGGTGGGAATCGGGGGAAAACTCTCTGCATATTCAAGTCCTTTGTGGCACAAAAGAAGGTGGCTGTTGTTATCGGAGGTCAGTCATCTCATCTCCAGGACATCTCTGCAGAAATTCCTCAGGGTTATATTGTAGGATCAATCTCTGCTGCTTCATCAATGAACTTCTCTCCATCATAACGTCTGAAGTGGGGATGTTTGCTGAGAATTGCATAATGTTCAGCACCATTTGTGACTCCTCAGATACTGATGCAGCCCATGTTCAAATGCAGCACAACCTGGGCAATGACTAGGTTTCAGCTGACAAATAGCAATTAAGATTCAGGCCATATAAATGTGAGGCAATGACCATCTCCAACAAGAGAGAATCTAACAATTGCCCTTTGACATTCAGTAACATCGCTATTACTGAATTCCCCACTATCAACATCCTGGATATTACCATTGACCAGAAACTGAATTGGATTAGCCATATGAATACTATGGCTACAAGAGCAGGTCAGAGACAAGGAATCCTGCAACTTATAACTAACCTCCTTACTCTCCAAAGCTTGTACAGCAGCTTGAAAGCACAAGTCGGAAGTGTGATGGAATAACTCCTCACTTGCCTGGAAGACTGCAAAACCAACAAGACCAAAAAAATTTGACACCATCCAGGACAAAGCAGCCTGCTTGATTGACACCACATTCACAAACATTCACTCCCTCCACCACCCATGCTCAGTAGCACGAGTGTGTACCACCTACAAGATGCAGAAATTCACCAAAGCTCCTTCAACAGTACCTTCCAAACCCATGATCACTACCCTGGGAACGTAAGCCTCCAAGTAGTTCTCTAATCCCCACTCACCGCTCTGACTTGGAAGTATACTACTGTTCCTGCACAGTCACTGGTTCAAAATCCTGGAACTCCGTCTCTAACAACTTTGTGTGTGTACCTGCACCATATGGGCTACAGCAGTTCAAGGAGGCAACTCACCACCATTTTCTCAAGGCCACCGAGACAGGGGCAATAATTACTGGCCCAGCCAGTGCCACCCACATCCTGCAAATTTACAGAAACGTTTCCCTCATTTTGGAAAAAATTCCATTGGATTGGAAAATAATGAATGTGACTTCTTCATTCGAAAAGGGGAGAGCTAGAAAGTGGGAAACCACCATTTTGTTTAAAATTTGTCATCTGGAAGATCATAGAATCCCTACAGTACAGAAGCAGGCCATTTGGCCCATCAATTCCACACCGATGATCCAAACAGCATCCCACCCAGACACACCCACCTATCCTATCCCTGTAACCCTGCATTTCCCATGGTTAACCCACCTAGTCTAGACATCCCTAGGCACTATAGGCAATTTAGCATGGCCAATCCACTTAACCTGCAAATCTTTGGATGTTTGATGCGGATATTAAAATGGTTATAACTTGGCACTCAGAAAAGTTCAAGGTAATTAGCCAGAGTCAATATGATTTTGCGAAAGGGAAATTATATTTAACCAAATGATTGGAGTTTTTAGAGGAAATAAAATGTACTGTGGATAAAAGAGAACCTGTGGATATACTGTACCTGGATTGCCCCAGGGCATTTGATATGATACTAAATCAAAGGCTATTGTGGAAGATAAAAGCTCATAGCGTAGGAGGTAACATATTAACATGGACAGGGTATTGCTAGTTAACCGGAAACAAAGAGTAGAAATGAGTGGATAATCTGCAGTTTGACTTTTTGTAATAAAGTGTCTGCCACAATTATCAGTGTTGGGGTCTCAGATGTTTATGAATTATATCAATGAATTGGGTGAAGAGATTGTTGCTAAATATTTTGCTGACAAAGATAGGTTGCAAAGTAAGTTGTGAAGACAACTTACATAAGGAAGTTACAAAGGGATAAGGACAGTTAAATGAGTGGGCAAAGATCTGGCAAAAAAGAGTATAATTGTCCATTTGAACAGGGAGAATAAAAAAGAAACATTTTATCTTAACACTGGAAGAGTAGAGTTCTGAGATACTGAAAGAGCTGGGTGTTCTCATGCAAGAATTGCAAAAAGTTATTGCACAGGTATAGCAAGTAATTAGGAATGCTAATAGACTGTTATCATTTTTTGCAAGGAAAATTGAAAACAAAATTAGTATGATCCAGTTATACAGGGCATTGATGAGACCGCATCTAGATTACTATCTACCTCATTTACAGAAGAATTTAAATGTCTTGAAGGCAGTTCAGAAAAGGTTTATGAGGTTGATACCAGGAGTGAGTGGGTTGTCTTAGAAAGAAATGTTGGGCAGGAGAGGCTTGTATTAGGAGTTTAAAAGTGTAAGAGGCAGCTTTATTAAAACCTGTAAGATCCTGAGGGGTCATGGCAGGGTGTGTGTGGAAAGCGTGTTTTCTCTTTTGGGACAATGTGGCGCTTGGTGTCATCCATTTAAGTTAGAGCTAAGGAGAAATATTTCTTACTGAGCATTGTGTGTCTACGGAACTGTTTTCCTCAGAATGTGGTGGAAGCAGTCTATTTGAATATTTTAAACCCAGAAATGGATAGAATCTTGATTGGCAAGGGGGAAAATATTATCAGAATTAAACAGGAATGTGGAGCAACAGATCAGCCATGATTTTATTGAATGGCGGAGTCAGCTCGAGTGGCCTTCTCCTAATCCATGTGCATATATTTTCACATGGAGATTCTTGATTCACTTCTCAGAAAAATTAAAGGAAAACAAAGTGAGTCAAAGCCTAATTACTACATGCGGAATAAAGGCAGGAAAAGCTGGAAACGCACAGCAGGCCCATCAGCAACAATGTTGATTTTTGCACCATGTTGCGATTTACAACAATACCTCTACGTCTTCAGGAGGCTAAAGAAATTCAGCATGTCTGTAAAAAATATCAATTTTTATAGATGCACCATAGAAAGCATTCTATCTGGATGTGTCATGGTTTGTTATGGCAACTGTTCTGCCCAGGACTGTAAGAAACTACTGAGAATTGCGAACACAGCCCAGACCATCATGCAAGTGCCCTCCATTCATTGCTTCCATCTATATTCCTCACTGCCTCAGAAGGGCAGTAAACATAATCAAAAACCCCTCCCACCCCAGTTATAATCTCTTCAAACTCTTCTGTTGGGTGGAAGATACAAAAGCTCAAAGACATAAGCCAACAGATTCATGAACACCATCTTCCCGGCTATTATTAGACTTTTGTATGGACCTGTCAAATTTTAAATTTAATGTTAGTGTCGCTGTTTGTGCTCCTTCTCTGTAGCCGCAACATTATATTCCTTCTTCTGCTCTATTACCCCTATGTACTTTGTATGGTATGATCCGCCTGTACTACATGCAAAAACAAAACTTTTCACTGTACCTAGGTACATGTGACTATAATAAATCAAATCATATTTATTATATAACTGGCTGATTAACCTGCTGAGGGTGTTCCAGGCTTTCTGCATTATTTCCAATTTACAACATTTTGCTTATTTATTATCACCTTTGTGGTGTGGTTTTCTCAAAATTAAAATCTACATGCAAATGTTAAATCTGTTCTGCTATTCATTAATACCTAATATCAAGTTGTGTAGAAAATGTCCCCTTTAACAATAATAGCGATGCCGGACAATTTTCCTTACCCCAACCATTGATGTCAGTGGCCTACCTGGGCCATCTTCCTGGAGTTGGTCAATTGTGAATGGCAGGCAAGACCCTCAGAGATTGCAGGCCCAATCACAGGGCCTAAGGTTTTGAAAGGACAGTAATCCCACCAACAGAGATGGACAATGTCGCTGTGGGAGAGGGCGGCTACAGCACCTTCATCTTGAAGCACACTTGAAAAGGTTTGAACGTTTTTAAAAGAATACCTCTGCCAAGCACAACCAGTACATTCTTTTCCAAGTATTACCGGCTTTTGCTCTTAGACAACTGTCAGGAGCCTGCTGTGGGGGTGAGAATCAGGAGGGAGCCACAATCAGCAGTTTGCAGAAACCCTTCTATAGGATGGTCAGTGACCTCAACTGTGGCCTTATCATCCATGCTACTGTGGTGGCCCTACAGGCCTCCTGACAAGTTGGTTGTCATTGTGGGGCTTGTTACTCATCTGGAAGGTGCTGTCTTGTATGCAATCAGTCCAGCTATAAGGCAGGTAATTATTTAAATTGGCTACCTGCTACTGCTGGTCAGGTAACCTTTGCTAACACTGAACCTCACCTCTGGGAGAATTGCCAGTGGCAATCTTGCACCCCTACATTTCTGTCCTCTCTTTATCTTATATTCTGAACAAGATTTCGCATTGAATTGACTGCTCTAACATATATTCCCTGATTTAAACTTTGCAGCCGTCGTATTACTGGAGCAGGAATTGCATAGGTTAGAGAGTATACGAGGGAAGGTTTTTCTAGTTCTGAAACCAAAACACCACAGAACGAGCCAAAAGAGATGGCTTAGAATTAGGGTAAGTGGTGTTAGTGACTCCAAGGTGTCTTTAGTAGTCTGTGGAAAACTATAATCTTAAACCCTTTTTGAGACAAACTTAGATTGGGTGTACCTCTGATGATTTCTCTTAACGTTAGGTTGAGAAAGACAGATCCTAAAACACTAAAAAGTTCTGAAGGACTGATCAATCTCTCTCCCCCTATCCCCATCCCCAAAAGAAGACCCCTAATTGACCTCTGCATTGCCTTTCTAATAAGTCTGAGACAGATTATAGTATCCTGGACGTTGTTAGGCTCTGGAAATAGTTCCTGAGGAAAGTACCTGGCTATTCTACAAGAAAGAGGGTATAAAGTCAGGTTCAAAAGTTAGTTGTACAGAAGACTTTATGAACTAATATAGATTCTAAACTATTTGAATGCTATTAAAGAACTGAAGAGACAATTCACAGTGTAATGAAATCAGTCAATTGCAGCTTTAGAATTTCCAGGAAAACAGAGGAATCACTCTCTTATTTATAATTAAGAGTATGGTACTTAAATTCAATTGTTGCTACAGTAAAATATTTTCAGTAGGATACCCATCAAATGTAAAAGTAACAGTTACTTTAATCCCTGCGTGAAGTCTAAAGAGTAAATAAAATGATTCTGGTCTCCTTATGATTGGAAAGATGTTGGTAAACTTGAAAGCATTCAGAAAATATTTACAAGAGATGTTGCTGGTCTTGGAGGGTTCGAGTTACAGGGAGAGGCTGAATAGACTGGCACTATTTTCCCTGGAGCATACGAGGCTGAGGGGTGACTTTTTAGAGGTTTATAAAATCGTGACAGGCATGGATAGAGGTGAATAGCTAAGGTCTTTTTCCCAGGGTAGGAGAGTTCAAAACTAGAGCTGCCAGAGGAAGTGATGAGGACTGGTACAATTACAACATTTGGAAGGTATCTGGATGGGTACATGAATAGGAATGGTTTAGAGGGATATGGGCCAAATACTGGCAAATAGGACTAGATTAATTTAGGTTATCTGTTTGGCATGGATAAGTTGGACCAAAGAGTCTGTTTCCGTACTGTACAGCTCTATGACTCTATGATTCCAAGATGTCTCTGTTCCAGTTAGGAGAGAGCTATCATCACTAAGCTCCAGTTATTATTAACATAACAAACACTGAAAAAAATTCTGCAAATCTAAGATTCCAATGTGTGCACTCAATATTTATGGTATTTCTTGAGACTGCATGATTACTCTCTTATATAGAGAGTGGCATCTTAATTTTAGTTGAGTTCAGTTTCTTTATATTCCAAATAAGCTTTGTATCAATGTTAATTTCTAAGTAGATCTAACCTGATTCAATTTCCATAAAAAGCTTAAATACTGTTAATTTCAAAGCAAGGTCTGACATTTATTGTTTCTGAGTAGTTAAGCTACGAAGGCTCATGATGGTCAATCATCTGTAGTCATCTGACTCTATTTTAAGATTATAATGCAATGCTTTGGTTTGGTTACCTCTGTTATAACATTCAGCTGATTCAGTTTACGGCTATCAGCATGAAGTCATCTTGTCAAAGGTTGCACAGTAGTAGCCTTCTTGGGAAATCCGAACAGCCAGTGTTAAACTTGATAACTTCTCAGAAATGTAGTGTTATTTAAATATTTAAATAAATAAATTGCCTCCTGGTTACTGACACTTGACCTGAGGTGAGCGATTTTGAGGGAATTGAGATTTCTTTTCCATTTTTACTTAACTCTTGATAAGTGCTATTGTCAGAGTTCGATTTTGCGTATTTTCTAAAGTAGCTTTTACAGACAGCCATTTGTATAAAAACCATTTTAATTGGTGAATTATCTTGACGTACGTCACTAATTATTGCGGATGCTACCAATTAGATTATAAATGGTAACATTTCTAACATCCAGTCCTGGCAACACAAGTCACATATAAATCCTAACCTGTTTCCTAACAGGATTCAGAATCAACTTCTGAAGACAAGACCTGAAACATTAATTCTGTTTTTCTCTCTCCACAAATGCGGCCAGACCTACTGAGTTTCTCCATGATCCTCTGCGTTTGTTTCGGATTTCCAGCATCCACTCTATTTCACTTTCAAGTTCTAACCAATTTAGTTGTAGGTAGAGATGTTTTGAATTGGCCAGGTTTTCACTGGCACTCTCCCCAGCTGTGGGCTTTACTGAATTGGCTAATAGGTAATGGAGATTAGATTGTAGTGCAGATACACTGCTAGGTATTTTGCAATCATTGTGAGACAGATCATTGTGAAAATGCAATCTGTCTGCATGGGGTTTCACAGCATTGGAATTTCATGAACTGACAAGTCCTAACTATTAAAAGTTCAATCACTTTGATAAAGGTTAACATACAGACTTTAGAGATAGACCTCAGGATAAATGAAAGACCGAGACTTGATTTGTTTTCATAGCAGAGATGTCGCTAGGTTATTCATATCGAGGAATTCTATTGTATTGTGTGAAGTAAATCAGAAGAGAAATGTGGAACGATGGATTTTGAACAAGAAAATACCATCATTGAAAATTTAAGCTTTGATCTTTTAAGAGACAACTTAGAATCAGTGCTTCAGAAACAGCTTGGAAGAATTTTCATTATCTCACTGCTGATTTTTTTGATCCAGCACACAAAGCCTTCTATGCAATCATGTGCAATATTTCAATTTATTGTGGACCACTGTGTGAAGGCAATGGATCCTCTTGTGCTCTACACATGACTGAATCAAATGCTCCAATTAATCTGTATCTATCTTATGTCACCAGTATAAGTGGGGTGGCATGGCAGCTCAGTGGTTAGCACTGCTGCCTCACAGTGCCTAGGGCCCTAGTTTAATTCCACCCTTGGGCAACATTCTATGTGGAGGATGCACATTCTCCCCGTGTCTGTGTGGGTCTCCTCCCACAGTGCAGGGATGTGCAGGCTAGGCAGATTAGCCATGGAAAATGCAGGGATAGGGTAAGGGGATTGGTCTCAAAGGGACAATCTTCAGAGGGTTAATGTGGAATTGATGGGCTGAATAGCCTGCTTCCACCCTGTATAGTTTTTAAGTTGCCCTGATTTAGAATTTAATGAATGACAGGGGCCTCCTTTCAAGATCCGCAGTGAATAACTGAATAAGTAATATAATTGTAAATGCAAGCTGAGTTAAAGAAAAAAATCTTGCAATTGTATAACTTCTTTCTTGACCTTATGCTGTCCTAAAGTGGTTTACAGCCAATGGAATGCTTTTGAAGTATAATCATTGCTAGCACTGATGCCTCATAGCACCAGGGGCCCAGGTTCAATTCCACTCTTGGGTGACTGTGTGGAGTTTGCGTATTCTCCCTGTGTCTGCATGGGTTTCCTCCCCCAGCCAAGGATGTGCAGGTTATGTGGATTGGTCATGCTAAAGTGCCCATAGTGTTCAGGGATGTGTAGATTAGGTAGGTTATAGGGGGATGATCTGGCTGGAATGCTCTGAGAGTTGGTGTGGACTTGTTGGGCCGAAGGGCCTGTTGCCACACTGTAGAGATTCTAAGTCTAAGATATCTATCCTGAGCACCATATCACATTACAACCCTGTCTGAAGGAGTGTTTCTCTTTCCCTCATGCCTATTGTAGCAAAACATCTTTTCATTGATCAGTACTGGAGTAGTACATGTTGAAACATCTTCAAATAGTTCAAAATGTTAACTTTTTGTAAACAGCAAGAAAAGCAAAGAAAATCAAACAAAAAAGACCCTGCATTTGCTTCTGGGAACAAACAGGGGCTGTTTGCCTTTTGAACAATGACAAGTTTTCAGTCACTGAATGATCACTGCGCCCAATTCAGATCTTTTGGAAGCAGGTATTATTAGGGTCTTGTTTGGCATATTGTACCTGAGGCTGTATGCTATATTATGTTGAAGGTGCTGTTTCTCCTGTTCAATGTCCTCATATACCTCCTCAGCAGAATGCTGCTGCTCTCATAGCTTTTCTACCTCCATCGCTTCCCCTCTTTGCCTGCTTCAGTCATGCAGAACATACCATACAAGAATGATGTGGCACACTGTTTCGGGATTGGACTGCAAGATCCCCCAGACCAATCCAAGCATCAGCACCTCATCTTCAGGTGAGCATTTGTCTGCTCCCTGATGGCCCTGATTGATGAATGGACTGCATCCTATCTACACTTAGCCTCAGTCAGGGGTGTTATGTAACATAGTCATCAGTTGTGGATGCAAAGAGTAGCTCCTTGTCTCCCACAATCACCCTTGTAAGACTTCCTGACTTTGAAATGAAGAAGGAACATGAGAGTTCTCAGGGATGTAGGCATCATGGCAGGTCCCAGGATACTTGGGAGACTTTTAAGACGTGCAACCGATGATCCCAGATGACTCATACGTTGATGGAATGGGAAACTATTCTGTTGACAAAGTCAGTTGTGTTCTCACATAGTTCTCTTAAAGTTCAATGTGTACAGTCTGCAGTACCCTGCACTTAGGGGATGACAGTTATTTGAAAAAGCTTACTATCCAGGCTGCAACGCTGGCCTCATCACAGGGAAATGAGATGGAGTGCTGTGATCTGTCACAATCAAAAATAGCCTTGATATAATTGTGGATTGAAGATTGAGAGATCCTACACAGGTCTCCAGTCAATCCTTAGAAACAGGCAATCACCTTGATAGCCACTAGGATAGGTTGGCCACCCACTCTTCAGATTGCAAGACCAGTGCCAGCAGATGATATAATTCTATGATAGTGACCTGGGATGTCCTCAGTCAGTGGCAGCTTGCTCATCTGGAAGAAATGAGATCGAGGACAATAGACTCTGGGCTTCCTGTACTTCCTCCACATCCTGAGGGGACCTTCAGCTGTGACTTCAACACGTGGAGGCTGTTCAGCAGTTGCTGGAGATTGCTTCCGGTCTCGGGTTTGCTGATGCATCTGCTCCTCAGCCATTTCTCTGTGCCATCATTGCATCACAGCCAGAGTGATACTAACACCTACTGCGACTGGATTCATTGGTTGTATTTTCAATGAACCCACGTGGGGAATATCCGAAATGGAGCAGATCCTCAGTAATATGAGCAGACAGTTTTCACATCACACACAAGTGACAGCTTACCATGGCCCTCAATACAGTGGGACAACGAGGACTCCAGCAACGAGAGCCGTGGGCTCCTGTACATAGGCATTGACATAGTGGGCCTTATTCTTATGTATGCAGCATAAACTATGATACACAAAATGCAGTAGAAGATTATAAATGCAATAGAATTAATGAAACCTTGTCCTCACACACCTGCACTCATCACCCAAGAAATGATGTGGAGGTGCTGGTGTTGGACTGGGGTGGACAAGGTCAGAAATCACACAACACCAGGTTATAGTCCAATAGGTTTATTTGAAAACACAAGCTTCTGGAGCCTCAGTCCTTCTTGAGGTGTTAGTGAGAGAGGTAGTATCAGACACAGAATTTCTAAGTAAAAGATCAAATGTTTACACCATTGATGAGGATGTATTAAACAAACATAAGATGCTGTTAATTCTTTATAATCAATTAGAAGGTTTTAACTGATTAATATGTAAATGTAAATCCCTGATTTCCTTTCTAATCATGGTCCTGAGAGAACTAAAGGTATTATCCGTGTAAAGGTGACGTTTTAGGTCAGACAATGAATGCGTGAGACCTTGTTTAGAATTTGTTTTTATTCTAGTTTGGAAGCAGACCAGTTTTAATTTTAAAGCAGGAATTTATAAAACGCCATATTGCCTGACTGTCTATGAATTGTGTGCTTTTTGAACAAAATAAAATGTATCTGCGCACATACAAATTCTCTCTCCCACACGCACATACACACTCTCTCTCTCTCTCTCACTCACACACACACACACACACACACACACACACACACACACATACACACGTGACACTATGGGGTGAATTTGTATTTGACCTTGATTACCCAAGAAAGGCAGCATTGCATATAAGACAATTGGTCACTGTTTCCATTTCACATGCAGGTTTCTATGATTATAGGTATTGTCAACCTTGTCTGTTTAAGTGCTTGATTAATGTAATTACCCCTTGAAGTGTCTCACATTACTCGCCAGTAGAGCCCACACACTCAGACAGAAAATCACTATTTACTCTGCCTACTCCAAGAGTGATGGCAGCCACTTTTTCTTTTCCATTCTGCATTTGTGATTTTGATGAGGATGTAAGGCACCACCGAGTGGTACACATTACAGAGTGAGTAGCAGGCCTGGTCTGGTAATCTAGGGAACCATCAAAACCTTCATGTTCCTTGTTGTCTCAGTTGACAAAATCAGAGTAAGATTAGGGCCAGTCAAGGAAAGTAGTGGGAAGTTGTGTGTGGAGTCCAAAGAGACAGGAGAGGCACTAAATGAATATTTTTCGTCAGTATTCACACATGAAAAAGACAATATTGTCGAGGAGAATGCTGAGATATAGGCTATTAGATTAGACTGGATTGAGGTTCATAAGGAAGAGGTGTTAGCAATTCTGGAAAGTGTGAAAATAGATAAGTCCCCTGGGCCAGATGGGATTTATCCTAGGATTCTCTGGGAAGCTAGGGAGGAGATTGCAGAGCCTTTGGCTTTGATCTTTATGTCGTCATTGTCTACAGGAATAGTGCCAGAAGACTGGAGGATAGCAAATGTTGTCCCCTTGTTCAAGAAGGGGAGTAGAGACAACCCTGGTAATTATAGACCAGTGAGCCTTCCTTCGGTTGTGGGTAAAGTGTTGGAAAGGATTATACGAGAGAGGATTTATAATCATCGAGAAAGGAATAATTTGATTAGGGATAGTCAACACGGTTTTGTGAAGGGTAGGTCGTGCCTCACGAATCTTATTGAGTTCTTTGAGAAGGTAACCAAACAGGTGGATGAGGGTAAAGCGGTTGATGTGGTGTATATGGATTTCAGTAAAGTGTTTGATAAGGTTCCCCACGGTAGGCTATTGCAGAAAATATGGAGGCATGGGATTGAGGGTGATTTAGCGGTTTGGATCAGAAATTGGCTAGCTGTAAGAAGACAGAGGGTGGTGGTTAATGGGAAATGTTCATCCTGGAGTTCAGTTACTAGTGGTGTACCGCAAGGATCTGTTTTGGGGCCACTGCTGTTTGTCATTTTTATAAATGACCTGGATGAGGACGTAGAAGGATGGGTTAGTAAATTTGCAGATGACACTAAAGTTGGTGGAGTTGTGGATAGTGCGGAAGAATGTTGCAGGTTACAGAGGGACATAGATAAGCTGCAGAGCTGGGCTGAGAGGTGGCAAATGGAGTTTAATGTGGAAAAGTGTGAGGTGATTCACTTTGGTAGGAGTAACAGGAATGCAGAGTACTGGGATAATGGTAAGATTCTTGGTAGTGTGGACGAGCAGAGAGATCTCGGTGTCCATGTGCATAGATCCCTGAAAGTTGCCACCCAGGTTGATAGGGCTGTTATGAAGGTGTACGGTGTGTTAGGTTTTATTGGTAGAGGGATTGAGTTTGGGAGCCATGAGGTCATGTTGCAGCTGTACAAAACTCTGGTGCAGCCGCACTTGGAGTATTGCGTACAGTTCTGATCGCCACATTATAGGAAGGATGTGGAAGCATTGGAAAGGGTGCAGAGGAGATTTACCAGGATGTTGCCTGGTATGGAGGGACAGTCTTATAAGGAAAGGCTGAGGGACTCGAGGCTGTTTTCGTTAGAGAGAAGAAGGTTAAGAGGTGACTTAATAGAGACATACAAGATGATCAGAGGATTAGATAGGGTAGACAGTGAGATCCTTTTTCCTCGGATGGTGACGGCTAGCAAGAGGGGACATAGCTTTAAATTGAGGGGTGATAGATATAGGGCAGATGTCAGAGGTAGGTTCTTTACTCAGAGAGTAGTAAGGGCATGGAATGCCCTGCCTGCAACAGTAGAAGACTCGCCAACTCTAAGGGCATTTAAATGGTCATTGGATAAACATATGGATGATAATGGAATAGTGTAGGTTAGATGGGCTTCAGATTGGTTTCACAGTTCGGCGCAACATCGAGGGCCGAAAGGCCTGTACTGCGCTATGATGCTCTATGTTCTATGTTCTATGTTCTATCTTCTGAGCTTCTACATTTAATCCATTTAGATCTTCAGCTCCCAAATATTATCCCTGAGCCAGAGGCCTACAGCTTATTAATGCCAACTGTCATGATGCGTTGCTCCCCATCAATGCAGAGTGGTCCAGGCTGCGGAATTGTAGTTGAGGAACTCTAACTTTGTGCTCTATAACATTCCTAGTGATAGTATGACTCTCATTGTCTGACTCCAGCGAGGGTGTGTGTGATTTTTCGATAGACATCATATGTCATGTTGTCACTGGATAACCCAGTAGCCAGCCTTGTCTTGCTGTGGTGGGCGAAGTACAACAGGAACTGAAGATTACTACAGAGCGAAAGACTACTCAATGCTGCCTGGGTGACAAGCATTTCCTCTGTGATGAACTGCTTGTAATCACATTCTGGCTCCACATTGAGGGAGCTAAAAAGGCTGTACTCGGATGAGGGGCACACAAGGCAAAATATGCACGTTCAATGGCACCCTGTACTCTTGGGAAACTTGTAACCTTGTCATCTGTACAAAATCTTGTCTCATTCTACCTGCTTGTCAAGACAGAATGATATGAAGCTGTCTCTCAGGATGAAAGGGTCTGTGACCTCTCTTATACATTGGTGTTCTGAAAACTGCAAGATATTATTTATACATCCTGCAGCAGGCTGTAAGGAGCCAGACCCAAATCAATTAAGAGCTTTAGTCACCTTGTCAGCTGCAGAGATGATGTCCTTACCGATTTGTGGCAGCAGCTGTGGCTATCGCGGTTGCTATATTTTAGTCAGAATGTATTTAGTAAAATAAAGCTGCCTTGAGCATTTGTCTTCATCAAGTTGAGACAAGAGAATCGATCCTGTGGATATGACTTACCTCTACCCCACCTCCCCTTTCTAACTGCTTCGTCATGGTTTGCACAGCTTCTCTTCATCCTTCCAGCCAGGTATATTTTCCTGGGGAAACTATCAAACCACTTGTGAATGAAAACAACATGTTTGGCACAGTTTATTTCATTAAAATGTATTGTAAGTCCAGCCAGACCACTCACTTTAGAGAATCTGAATTTTAGTGTGGTGAAACTTTGTGAAATGTTGTTATTGTTATTTGGAAACGAGGATTCTAAAGTGGACAGAACCAGGTTAAGCTTTAAGCTTGATTTATATTTCTATATTATGCGTGTCAAGAAGGGAAAGCTGTAGGTTCACATTCATTTTTGAGTTCTGTGAGTGGTGCTGGGTCATCTGGAAATTTTGTTTGCAAGTATATTTCAGTTTGATGTAGTTGGGTAACTCCTAAAAAATGAGCACTCTACATATTGACTTAGCTCCTATTGTAGTTATACCAGAGGTATTAACCTTTACTGTTACTCACAACAGGGGTAGAAACTCCCTCCTGGTGATGGTACAAAATTGGTAGAATTTGATTGACTGCTGATTTGCTATCAAACTGAGTATTAGGTGGTGCATATAATGGATGGCCATTTGCAACATTGCCCCACTGCCTGAGGAAGATTTCTGCACCAGAATCTGTGTTCCTTACAGGACCTACTGTCTTTTTGATCTTTATCATACATACAGCATTGTTTCTAAAATATTGCTGTAAATCTTTTAACATTTTCATATGAGTATATTTAGAAATTACTTGTCTCTTTTTATTTGTATAACCTTGTGATTTTTCAGAATGCGAAGTAACGTCCTATTGCGAAACATATTGATTTTATTCCATACATGCAACGCATCATTGTAACATGACTTCCACATCTATGCACACAGACCGATCCTAATGGACATTACTAATTTAATGGCAGCAGTATTATCTCCTTCTATCTCTCCTCTGGGAGACATATCGTACTGCTCTATATATACTTTTGTTCTATTTGCCTGCATTGGCATGAACAATACATTTCTGCATTTACCATTTCACTTCATAACCTAAAGAGTGCCAATTAACATGAAGTTCCTATTACAGAATTTCAATTCAGTAGGATATGGTGATCATGAAGAAGTCAATTCAAGGTGAACCAATTTGCTGTTTGAATGACTCATATTGCAGTTGAAGACATATTTTAACTGAATCCCTTTTACACAACAAATCATGAATACGTGTTCCAAATTATTGTCACAAGAACACAATAAAGTTCATGGATATTTTATTGCATTATTACCACTATTAAGTAGTGATAGGAAACCTTTATAATATTTATGCTGTTTATTGGACACAAACCATTCTGATTACTGCCTGGTATCCTTGAGGATGAAATGTGCTGATATGAGAAGGGTAGAAGTGTCAACAAAATACATCTGAACAATGGGAGAGAAATCCTCTCACTCTGTAGCACCCAGCTCCTTCTGTTGGAAAATATCTCCTGAAATGCACACATATACTTTGACTGGAAGTGTTCTGACACCATCGTACTGTCGTGGAGTGTGCAGCTAATGAGATAGCAGCAGGCGGTGTATGATGTCAATCAGTGTGCAACTTGATCAGTGCGCTCACGTATTATCAGTGCTGCCATTTTCATTCCTACATTCAAGCTTATCCTTCGATTTAATCTTGTGTAGCTACATATGAAGGACCACTCACCAATGGGCTAGAAAGAAATAGCAAAGTAGCTTCAGGTTAGCTGCTGGATTGTGTCTTTTGGCTGTTCGTACAATTGGGTACATTTTTGAAAATTTCCTATATTGAATATTCCATGTTAATATTCTGGTTGGTTTAGCTCTACAATTTTATATCATTTAAACGTGCTGAGACAGATTGCTCCCAGGATGGGGTGGCCAGGAATGATTTCTTTTGAACAAACTTTGGATGATGAAATGAGGCCATGTAGAGCAGGGCAAGCAGAGGAAGGATGAGGATGAAGAGGAGGGCTCTTAGTAGCAGCTAGTATGCTGAGAGAATTCAGCCAGCAATGCTCTTGCTACAGCTTCAGCGATTATCAGTATAAATGTCGTTACTTCAGTAGCATGGCCTTGACTGAAGCCTATGAGCTGCAACCTCTATCAGGTCAAGAATTGCACTGTCTGTGAATATGGGCTGCATTACGTGAATGGGCTGCATTGCCTGTGGTTATTAACATGGCGGTGACTTTTAACTTTTATTTGTTTGGTATTTTCTAGGTTGCTGCTGGAAAAATAAATGAACACCTTAAGTTTTGCTGTGGAAAGGAATCCACTGAAGCTCTCCATTCAAAGAGAAACATCTTCATCCCATTCTCAGAGATAGTAAGAACTGCCGATGCTGGAGTCAGAGACAACACAGTGTGGGGCTGGAGGAACACAGCAGGCCAGGCAGCATCAGAGGAGCACGAAAGTTGACATTTTGGGTCAGGACCCTTCTTCAGAAATGGGGGAGGGGAAGGGAGGTCCGAAATAAATAGAGAGAGGAGGGCTGGGTGTAGAGAGGAGGAGAGGTAGGTGGGATGATGATAGTTGAGTGCAGGTAGGCAATTATGGGAATTGGTCAGTGA
The DNA here is from genome assembly GCA_024137785.1 of Ginglymostoma cirratum. Classification (NCBI taxonomy): domain Eukaryota; kingdom Metazoa; phylum Chordata; class Chondrichthyes; order Orectolobiformes; family Ginglymostomatidae; genus Ginglymostoma; species Ginglymostoma cirratum. The sequence continues at coordinate 26,615,536 of JAHRHZ010000264.1, forward strand.
GGTGGGAGGAGCGGATAGGTGGGAGAGAAGATGCACAGGTTGTGTTAGGTCAAGGAGGCAGGGAATAGAGGGAAGGTTGGACATGGGATGAGGCCGACGGCAGGGAGATTGTGAAACTGGTAAAGTCCACATTTAGACCATCGGGCTGTAGGGTCCCAAGGTGGAATATGAAGTGCTGCTCCTCCAGTTTCCGGGTGGTGTCATTGTGACACTGGAGGAGGCCCAGGATGGACATGTCACCCAGGGAGTGGGAGAGAGAGTTGAAATAGTTTGTGTCTGGGAGGTGTTGTTTGTCGTGAACCAAGAGCAGATGCTCTACAAAGCGGTCTCCGAGCCTCCGCTTGGTCTCACCGATGTAGAGGAGGCCACATCGGGAGCAGCGGATACAATAGAGCACATTGATGGATGTGCAGGTGAACCTCTGTCTGATGTTTGGTGCTTTGAATGAAGGTGAGGGGGGAGGTGTAGGGGTAGGTGTAGCACTTCCTGCGGTTGCAGGAAAAGGTGCCGGGGGTGGTGGGGCTAGTGGGAGGTATGGAGCAGGCGAGGGAGTCGCAGATGGAGCGGACCCTATGGAAGTCAGATTAAAGTGGGGAGGGAAATATCTCTTTGATTCTGGGGTTGGATTGCTGGTGGCGGAAGTGTCGGAGAATGATATGTTGAATTCAGAGGTTAGTGGGGTGATATGTGAGGATAAGGGGGATTCTGTCTTTGTTTTTGTTGTGGGGAGGGGGTGTGAGAGCAGAGGTGCAGGAAATGCAAGAGATGCGGTCGAAAGCATTTTTGACCACTGAAGGGGGCATGTTGCAGTCCTTGAAATAAGAGGACATCTGGGATGTTTGGGAGTGGAATGCCTCATCTTGGGAGCAGACGCGGTGGAGGTGGAGGAATTGGGAGTAGAGGATCATATTCTTGCAGGAAGGTGGATGAGAGGATGTGTAGTCTAGGTAGCTGTGGGAGTCAATGGGCTTGAAATAGATATCAGTTTTGAGGTGGTCATCATAGATGGAGACAGAGAGGTCCAGGAAGGAGAGAGAGGTATCAGAGATGGTCCAGGTGAACTTGACGTTGGGGTGAAAGGTGTTCATGAAGTTGATGAACTGTTCAAGCTCCTCATGGGAGCATGAGGTGGCGCCGATACAGTCATCAATGTAGCAGAGGAAGAGGTGGGGAATGGGGCCAGTATAGCTGGGGAAGAGGGACTGTTCCATGTATCCTATGAAGAGGCAGGCATAACTTGAGCCCATGCAGGTTCCTATGGCCCTGCCTTAGTCTATAGGAAGTGGGAGGAGTTGAAAGAAAAGTTGTTAAGGGTAAGGACGAGTTTGGTTAAGCATATGTGGGTGTCAGTGGAAGGGGAAAGCTACATAGACTACACCTCCTCTCACCCACCTTCCTGCAAGAATGTGATTCCCTACTCCTAATTCCTCCACGTCCGCCACGTCTGCTACCAAGATGGGACGTGTCACTCCTGAACATCCCAGATGTCCTCTTATTTCAAGGACTGCAACTTACCCACTTTGGTGTTCGAAAATGCTTTCAACTGCATCTCTTGTGTTTCCCGCACCTGTGCCCTCAAATCCCCTCCCCACAACAAAAACAAAGACAGAATCCCTCTTGTCCCCACATATCGCCCACCAACCTCCGCATTCAAAGTATCATTCTCTGCCACTTCCGCCACCTGTAATCTGACCCCACAACCAAAGATATATTTCCCTCCCCACCCCTATCTGCCTTCCATAGGGACCGCTCCATCTGCGACTCCATCCACACTCCCCACTTGCCCCACCACCCCCGACACTTTCCCTGCAACTGCAGGAAATGCTATACCTGCCCCTACACCTCCCCCTTTCACTTTCATCCAAGGCACCAAGCAAACTTCCACATCAGACAGATGTTCACCTGCATATCCGCTAACGTGGTCTATTGCATCCGCTACTCCTGGTGTGGCCTCCTGTATATTGGTGAGACCAAGTGGAGGCTCGGAGACCACTTTGTAGAGCATCTGCGCTCTGTTCGTGACAAACAACAACACCTCCCAGTCGCAAACTATTTCAACTCCTCCTCCCACTCCCTGGGTGACATGTCCATCCTGGGCCTCCTCCAGTGTCACAATGACACCACCCGGAAACTTGAGGAGCAGCACCTCATATTCCACCTTGGGAACCTACAACTCAATGGTCTGAATGCGGACTTTACCAGCTTTAAAATCTCCCCACCTCCAGCCTCATCCCATGTCCAACCCTCCCTCTCTTCCCCGCTTCCTTGACCTAACACAACCTGTCCATCTTCTCTCCCACCTATCCGCCCTACCCACCTCACTGACCAATCCCCACCACTGCCTACCTGCACTCAGCTATCACCATCCCATTTACCTTCCCCAGCCCCACCCCTCCTCTCTCTATTTGTTTTGGGGCTCCCTTCCCCTGCCCCATTTCTGAAGAAGGGTCCCGACCTGAAACGTCAACTTCCCTGCTCCTCTGATGCTGCCTGGCCTGCCCCGTTCCTCGAGCTCCACACTGTGTCATCCTCATCCCATTCTCTCTTGCCAGATGCATTTGTGCAGAGATAGCAGCAGAGTTTGCACAATTTTACGGCTTCCTTACAGTGAAGAATGTCATTGATTGAATACATTCTGCCTGCAAGCTCCTCAGTTGAACTTGGCCACTTCTGAAATAAAGGAATTTCACTTTCTCAGTGTGCAGTTTGTGTATGACCATAAACAGATCATTTTTGCAGGTGACAAGATTCCTTCGCTCTGCAGCACTTCTCTGTTTCACCATTAGTTGAAACTAGCAAGATGAAGATAACTTTGGGCAAGCAGAATTTATTCACTGACACTATGTCTCATGGCTCTGAGATGACCAACATATGCACACACAGTAGACATGCATTGAGAAGAATGGTATCTTAAAGAAAATTACAGAACATAACTCAAATAAGACTTCACTGTCAGGACCACTATTGGGTGAGCCCTGGTGTAATCAGCTGAATGGATATCTCATCTCGTGGTAGTATAGTGCATGTTGCAAAATTTAGCCGTTTTGAGGGGCTGCTGGTAGCTATGAGTGTGTCAGTGAGCGTTCATCTTCATTGTCTTCTTCCTCTTGCTTTACTGATTGGGAAAGCTTCAGTATGTCAGACACATAAATGAAAAATTGGAGAAGGCTTCAGTGTTAGTGAGGGGTAAGGACCGAGTCAGAGTGGACTGCTTACAAAGTCTGTATCTTATAAATCAGAAAATAAAGGCATGAGGGGAAGTAGGATGGGAGAAGGAGGATTAGGTATTCGGACATACTCATCAGTGATCACTTCAGGCGCGCCAACAGCCATGGCTTTAGCAATATACATTTCTATGTAGCCAGCACCATCTCCTCAATGGGGTGTTAAAATATACAGGTGCACTTTTCAGTTCTGAAGAGGAGTCTCCCCCTCTCTCTCCACGTACAATCAGACCTGCTGAGATACTCCAGCACTTTCTGTGCTACTTTCAGATTTCCAGTATTTTGCTTTTATTGATCAATAACTGCTGGACTTGCAAGCAATCCCCTCATGCAATAATTGAATTAAAAAAGGGATATTGATAAAAATATAATAAGATTGAAGAGACATAGATGTTACAAAGACCAAAGAAATAGATTGTGGAAAAAAGTTCATTTTGAGCTGATAAAGAATTATCGAAGGAAAGTAAATTGGAGCAAAATAGATGAAGAGTGAAAAATATTCAAAGATTGGTTTAGGAGAACCATATTCCACTTAAAAATTGGCTAGGCAGAGAGATGACCATAAACTTGAAGCTAAGGGAAAAGATATGTAAAGAAATACACAGTAGTTAAAAGAATTAGGTCAAAAAGAATGCAAAGCACTTCTAGAGAAACAGAATATCTAAGATGGCAGGTTGTGTTAAATTTATGTAGAACTTGCAAGATCATACTTGGAATACTGAGTGTAGTTTGATCTCTTTACCATAAAAAGGATATTGAGGACCAAAGTAAAAGCAGGAAAGATTTATAAGGATGGCACTAGAGCTTAACTGCTGCGACTATCAGACAAAACAGAGCAGGGACACCTAGGGATTCAGGTACATCATTCTTGAAAGTTTGCGTCACATTTAAACAGGGTGGTTAAAAAGACGTTTAGCACGCTTGCTTTCGTTGCTCAGTTCTGTGAACCAAGGAGTTGGGAAGTCATGTTGAGGTTCTACAGGACATGAGTGAGGCCTCTTCTGGAGTACAGTGTCGAGTTCTAGTTGCCCAGTTATAGGAAGGATATTAATAAACTGTAGAGGGTTCAAAAGAGATTTACCAGGATGTTGCTAAGTATGAAAGGTTTGAGTTATAAAGGAAGGCTGGGACTTTTTTTCACTGGAGCATAGGAGGTCGAGAGATAACCTTATAGATGTTTATAAAATCATGAGGGGTATAGATAGGGTTAATGGAAGGTGTCTTTTCCCTAAGCTGGGGGATTTTAAGAGTAGGGGGCACAATTTTAAGGTGAGAGGAGAGAGATTTAAAAAAGACATGAGGAGCAAATTGTTTACGCAGAGGGTGGTTTGTGTATGGAATGAAGTTCCTGAGGAAGCGGTGCATGTGGGCACAATTACAACGTTTAACAGATATTTGGATAAGTACATGAATAGGAAAGGTTTGGAGGGATATGGGCCAAGCGCAGGCAGGTTGGACTAGTTTAGTTCGGGATTATGTCCGGCAAGAACTGGTTGGACCGAAGGGTTTGTTTCCATGCTGTATGACTCTATGAGTCTATAACTCTGAACCGATTTAAAAATGGTGACTGGGACTACGTTACAGGATTCCCATTCCTATACCTGGGTATACCAATTTTTGTCAGCAGAGGTAAGGGTATCCAACAATGTGTCCTGTATTCTTAAAGCTGTGCAGCATCTTTGTGTAGGCAGGCAGCTACTAGCTCAAAGCACCTGTGGTAGAAGCTTGCCAATTTCTCCATGGATCTCAGAGGTCTCTGGACCATCGTCTGGATTCAGGACCTTTGAGAGGTAAATTCCATCCATTCCTATTCTGTGGCAATTCATTCCCTCAGCTCCTCAAAGGGCCCACATGTCCTCCACGCTGACACATTGACCTGCCAGGCCCATTTACCCAGAATATGCAGAGTATGAGAACCAATGAATATGTTAACAACATGGATCCCAGCCTCATAAAGGAATAAGCTCAATGGGAGTCCTATTCACACAGCTGAATAAAACTGTTGACTTTGCTTGAATTATGTCTTATGAAGTTATAGTGGTCAGGATCTTAGAAGAGCTTGAGCGATGTGGGCCTCTGGCATGGTCTGTTGTAAAATCAGGCAACGAGTACAGTGAGGTGCATCTTGATGTTGGGAGCAACTCAGGGCATCATTTATGCTTCTTACAAGCAGCATGATGAGATTCTTGCAGTGTAGTAATGATTTGCCAGCTGATGGTGATTGTTGCTTGTAAAACACTTTGTTAACAGCAGAACTCACTTCATCAACGTTGGGCCACTAACTTTAGCAATCTTGCCAAACACACTCGACATCGGGAAAGCTCAACTAGCAAACCAGAGAGAGCACCTGGTGGATTCCCCTTGCTCCGAATGACCTCAGCCTCTGATATTAGTCCAGAGCCTGCTTGGGGAATGCACATCATATTGGGTTAGGAGTCGACAATCAGGCAGCCCATTACCTCGTCTTGATACTTTCTGTCCTATTGTGAACGGTTTTCCTCCTGGAATGAGAATGCTGAGGTATTTCAAGAGATGGAAGAGCATGGCACTATCGCTATTTTTGGTGCAAATGTGGAGGTATTTCAAGCAAGTAAGTAGGTAACACATTTTGAATCAGTTTATACCTCTTTGCAGCCTCTCTGTGTCCTGCCTGTGGATTACCTTTCTAGATAGCTTCCTATCATCAGTAAACTTGAATATATTACTTTCAGTCAATTCATCTAAGTGATGAAGAAAGATTGTAAATAGCTGAGGCGTTGATCCTTGTCGCATTAGTCATAGCTGGCCAACTTGAAAATGCTCTGTTTATGTTTCCTTTTTGCTTCCAGCCCACTAGCAACCACTCTACCTACACTAATGTATTACTTTTAGGAACACGGGGAAAGAGCTGGAGAGTGGGACTAATTGGATACTTTGAAAGAACCGTTGCTGACCTGATGCACTGAATAAAAGCCAAAAGAACTCCGGATGCTGTAAATCAGGAACAAAAACAAAATTGTTGGAAAAGCTCAGCAGAGGAAGGGTCACCGGACCCGAAACATTAACTCTGTTTTCTCCTCCACAGATGCTGCCAGACCTGCTGAGCTTTAGATGCACTGAATAGTCTGCTTCTATGTTGAATCAGTCAATGATTCTATGGTCGCACGGATTTGGAAAATGGAAGCTTGTATATATGTTCCACTGTTGAACAGAAGACCGGTAAGTGTTCTCGTAGAGCAAAATTGCCTGCTGTACTATGTTCACTGTCTCAGCTTGGCACATAAATTGTAATATGTATAAATATTGTAATATTCTTTCTCATATCCTGTTTATTATGCCCTCAGTAACATTTCTCTGTGTTAGCCCAATTGTTTTATATTTATCTGTAACAATAACTATTCTTTATATGCAACATGCATTTCTAATGTTGCTTCTTTATAACCCTATAATCTTAGTGCTCCTGCTCATATCATACAACTTCTTTGGGGCCTCTGCCAAGTGCCTGAAGCATTAAGATTTTCCATTTAGTTATATGCTGTCAGACTTCTTGCCTTTTTTGCATGTTTGTGGCTGTTCCATCAGAATTGTTCCACCATTGATGAGTTTGTTAATTGACAATTCCCTGATGGCAGCAATAAGACATTTTCTTTGTGACTGGATTATTGAAACTTTTGATATTTATACCGCATTATTTTGTGAAGTTTGTAAACATTAATGATGCTTTTAAAGGATTAATATGTTTAAGCATATGAAGTGCTCAAGGATTATCATAACACAGATGTTATGGTTTGAAACGAGACTGTAATTTCACTCCTCTGTTAAATTTGAGTCCAAATCATTTATGGATTTTGGAATTTTCTGGGTTATAAAACGAGGGCAGAATGGTGAACTGTAAGTGTGTGGAAAAGAAAACGCAGATATATATGCAGAAATAAAACTTTATAAAATAGTAAAAGAATGTTTTATCTAGCCAATTATTGTATCTCCTTTCTTTCTGTTCATAGTACCTGATGATGATGAGCTGATGCAAGTTGGGCAGCATTTAAATAAATGGCATTACAGGATGCTTGCCTTCATTAGCTGGCGCGTAGAATAGAGGGGTAAGGAAGTCTTGCCACATCGTTATAGAACATTAGTTTGGCTACAGATGGAATACTGTGTCCAGATCTGAACGCCACACTATCGGAAGGACGTGTTTGCATTCGAGAGGGTGCAGAGGAGATTCACCAGGATATTGCCTGGGATGAAAAATCTCAAAAATGAGGACAGACTGGATAGGCTGGGTTTGTTGTCCATGGAGCAGAGAAGGCTGAGGGAGAACCTGAGCAGACAAAATTATGAGAGGCATAGACAGAATAGATTGTGAGAATCCTTTCCCCATGGCAGATGTATCTAAGATGAGAGGCCATAAGTTTAAGGTGAGAAGTAAATGGTTTAGAGGCGATCTGAGGAATTGTTTTTTCATCTAGAGGATGGTAGAAATATGGAACACCATGGCGGACAGTGTGTTGGAGGTAAGTACTCACACAACATTTCAGAGATATCCGGATAAGTACTTAAAATACCAGAACATATAAGGCTATGGACCAAGAGCAGGTAAATAGGATGAATGTATTTTAGTGTGCGTTGGTCAGCACAGACATTGTGGGTCAGATGCTTGTTTCTATGCTGTAACACTCTATGACTCTAATCCAACCCCAACAATTATTGGAGTACCAAGTTTGACACCATCTGGGAAAATAAATTGGCAAATCCTACAATTGCAGAGCATCCAGGACTTTTCAAATGTACAGATGCAGAATGCTCAGCAAATGACTCTAGCTCTAATGTCTTAAAGTAGTTTTGCCCAATTGCCTCTGTTTCATCTTCTTCACCAAACTTGTCAACTTGTGCTGACACCTTCAGGGATCTTTGGAATTCTCCACAAAGGTATCTTTGTTCCTTAGTACTCTCCAAGGATGTATGATCCATTGAGTATATCCTTCCCTTTATTAGAGCTCCCAAAATGCATCACCTTGCCCTAATCAGGATTGAATTTCATCTTCCATTGCTTCTAAATTACCAGCTGATCAATATCAGACTGCAGCCTGAGACTATCCTTTGCAGCATCAACAATGCCATTTTTTGTGTCATCTGCAAACTTACTAATAATACCCTCTACTTTCACATCCAAGTTGTTAATGTATATAACAAACAGCAAGGGCCCCATCACCAAACCACTGCTGGTCATAGGCTAAATTATAAAAACAACCCTCCACCATCAACCTTTGCCTCCTATTTGCAAGCCAATTTTGGATCCAGTTTGCCAACTTGCTTTGGATCCTGTGGCCTCTTACTTTTTGGACCAATCTTTCAGGTGGGACCTTGCCAAAGGCCTTACCGAACTCGATGTAAACCACACCAACTACGCTACTCTCATCAATATAATTTTCTACCTTTTAAAAAACTTGAATTAAGTTAGTTAGACAGGATTTCCCTCTAACAAATCCATGGTAGCTATCCCTGATGAATTTCCAAGTGTTGATTAATCCTGACCTTCATAAATTTTTCTAATAACTTCCCTACCACTGCTGTCAGACTAACTGGTCTGTAATTACCTGGCCTATCCCTGCTACTCTTCTTCAATAAAGGAACTACATTAGTTATCCTCCATGCATTTGGCACATTACCCGTGGTCAGTGAAGTATTAAATATACCCACCAGGGCCCCAGAAATCTTTTCCCTCGCCTTCCCCAGCAGCCCACGATATATCTCATCAGTACCTGCAACTGCATGCCCGCTAAAATATCTAATACATCCTTACTAATCTTAGCATATTCTAGGTTCTGCAACACTGATAGCTAAACATTGTGCATGACCTGTTGCTAGGCTGTTTGGTTTTACTGCAAAGCTTTGAATGGCTTGAACAGCATGGTGCGGACTTGCCTGAAAGAATTGCTGTTGTATTGGGAATGGCAGCTAAACTTGCTGAAGCTGACCCTGCTTTTGCAGGTTTTACAAATCCACAAACTTTGCAATCTTCACAGCACAACAGAGTCTGCCTCCTCCTTGGCATTTTCTGAGCTAGATTTTTTTGAGGAATTAACCTTAAGTGCTAAAGGAGAGGGCTAGCTGACATGAAGATAACACAGATAAGAGTGGAGGCACATCAGCAGCAGGAGGAGGACATGAATCTTCAAAGGGGCTCTGGAGTTGGGTGTGGGAAGAGATCTGGCTTCCGCTTGATGCTTCACCACCTGAAGGCTGGACAAACTGAATGGATTCTCTTACAGTATTATCCATCTTGTTATTTATGGGTTCGGCCAAAGACACACCATTTCCATATTAATAGGAAAGGTGTTTACAATCCAAATCTGAGTACCGGACTATCAAACTTGTAACTGCAGCAGGATGGATAGGCTGGGTCTGATCTGGATAGGGATAATAGGGATTCCATGAGTTCTTGGGGTGCGTGCAAAATATTTCTGTTTCAAACATCAGACTTCCACACTGAAGATTTATGGGGCACTATTAACTTCTCCACTTGCCAAAAATTGCCTTCTCACAGATTGGGATATTCCTTGAACTTTCTGTGTTTTAGTAATGATTAGAACAAAATCTGCTTTTCAACAGTTATAACTGAAAACAGAAAAGTTGGGATTTGAGATCTGATTCACACTTTCTTAAAACTTTGGACCACAGAAGCATTCCCATATCGTATTTGCAATTCACAAGAAGCTCTATAGACAATAAACGAATAATTAATCTTGTTACATTTAATGAAGTTCAGTGCTTATTGTTACAACCATGAGACTACCTATCTTTTATTATTTTGAATATGGAAGATTCTTATGCATTTATTACATTGAAATTCCCTTCCTCAAAAGGTAAGGGATGCAGAATCCTTAAACATTTTTAACGCAGACGTTGATTCCCAATGGGATGAAAGATTATCGAAAATAGGCAAGAATGTAGGGTTGAGGTCAAAAACAGATAAGACATGATCTTATTGAATGGTGGAGCAGGGTCAAAGGGCTGAGTGGTCTATCTTTGTTCCTTTATTTGTATGTTTGTATATGCAATCAATAGTACGTGCCAGGATTTCAAATTACCTAGAGAAATTAGTAATGGAAGAGCTTTTTTTTTTAATGTGAACCTGTATTTTGTCTGTCATTTGGCATTTGAAAGATGTGGAAAATAGCTTTTACAAATTTGTCACCTTGACCTTAAGGTATTAAGTGACTTGAGAAAAGTGAACAACAAGTAAAAGAAATATAGGTGACTGGCATTTCAATCAAGCAGTTCTGATAATCTTACGAAGCATGAAAGTCAAACTCCAGCAGTTCATCAACGACAACAGAATTCAGAGATTGAATTGCGTTTTGAATCTGAACATTGCTTATTTTTATTCCTTCCTTTATAGCCCAGAGTTTATTTTTCTAGATAACATTTATTTAGCTTTCTAACATAACGTCAGGTGCACTGAATAAGGTGGGAACAACTTTATATAGTGAAAAAGTAATAATCACAATGGTTCTGAACACATATGGAAAAATATGACTTGAATTGTAGAGAAATTTGCCAAGAAATAATTTCTGGAACTTTAACAGTGCAATCCTTCAAAAAGTCATCCTGGGATGGCAGACATGGTTAAATTTAAATATGGTGTTAAAGGTATCAAGTGCCCATTAACATTTATATGTACGTTCTATGATTTAGTTAAAGAATGTTTCCTTTCTTTTTAACAAAGTGTGAAGAAAAATTAGATATTGGGATTATTGCGCTGAGTTAGCAGGGATCCCTCTCGTGCCATGAATCTGTGCCTGAAATCTCCCTACACAGGTTTGTCAGTGTTTTCTCTGTCGAAGATAACACATTGGTACAACATAATTTTGGCCAACTCTAACTCTATTCTTTGTGGAAGTAATGAAATGCAAGTTTATCACAAATTATTATACAATTAGAAGTTTCATACTGAAAAGGATGATTGAAATACGGGCTGGAAACATTCCCACTGCAGCATGGTTCCTGGTGCACTTCTCTGAGACTGGAGGTAAGGTAAGATACAAAGGGTTCTTTGCTCTTTCTTTGACCCATGCTATACCTGACGTGCCAGAGCTTTTTGCTGACATTGGTTGAAAAACATCTAACTGGGCTCAATTTACTCCATCCCTGACTTATATGAATAAATACAGGTAGTTCTCCCATAACACGATAGTTGTGTTCTTGTGTGATCTCGTGCTATAGAAAATCGCGCTGCAGAAAAACGCACTATAGAAAATTGCATTATAGAAAATCGCATTATAGGGAAATCACTTAGAAAATCAATATACTGTACTGTAGAAAGTTTGTGTTATCCAAACAGCGTCCACTATTCATCAATTGCTTTACAGCCAATTTGCACTAATGAAACACGCATTAAAGCAAAAATAGCTGGAGTATACCTGTACCTTTCACTCAGAAAGATATATTAGCTCAGAAGAACAGTCACAGATCATCATAGAAGTCCTACAATGTGGAGGCAGGCCATTCAGCCAATCGGGTCCACACCGACTCTTCGAAGGCTATCCCACCCCATCCCTGTAGCCCAGCATATGCCATGGCTAACCCCCTAACCTGCACACTGTGGACTCTATGGGCAATTTAGCCTGGCTAATCCACCTAATCTGCACATCTTTGGACTGCGGGTAGAAACTGGAGCACCAGTGGAAACCACAGAGTCACGGGGAGAATGTGCAAACTCAGTGGAGACAGTCGGCCGAGGCTGGAATCAAACCCAGGTCCCTGGTGCTGTGAGCCAGCAGTGCTAACCACTGAGTCACCATGCTGCATCATAATCATGATACTAAAACAGATTCTTGCTGAACCATAATCTTTAAAACATTCAATGTACTACTGGGAGTTGAGTTTCAAATAACCCAATATTGATTTTATTTTATTGTAACTTGTACTCAAGTACAGGAGTACAGTGAAAAGTATATAATATCACTACACAAGACGCCATCTTAGGTACAAGAGCCCAGGTACAGAGTCTTAAGAACAGGGTAGAAAGAAAGAACGAAGTTAAAAGTTAAATATTGCAGGTACTTATGGTATGGCATAAATCATACAAAATATGGTTAAAAATTACACATTGCAAACTTTCTTAGTTTTAAGTGGAAAATTAAGAAATAAAGCTAAAAGTTCAAAAATTACAGTCTTTCTTAAGTGCTTAGCTACTGTGGGACCACACTTTGAGGAATCACCTCGAGGCCGGGAGTACACACTGGGCTGAGAATCTGCCATGCTGAGCTGAGAGTCCACCACACTGGGCCAAAAGACTGCCATGCTGAGCTGAAACTCTGCCATGCCAGGCCGGGAGGTATGGATACTAAAGAAATGTTGAACAAATATTGATTGGATTTTTTTTTGAAAAGCTACACCTTGCAATAGAAATAAACTGACTGTTGGGGAAGTTGAGGACAATATTAACAAAGGATATTTTTAATTTCACTCAAAATTCTGCTAATCATCTTGCTTTAAAGGCACGAGATTCAAAATTGATCAGTACAATTATTTTTTGCATGGGTTCCATGTGTGATCTTCATGAAAGTGTAGTAGGTAGCACCAAGTATGAAAACCTAATGCTACCTCCTCATTTATTTAACTGTAGCATTGAGCTGGGCAGGTACTGAACATTTGGCCACCTAGATGCTCAATAGGAGATTGAATAAAGTTCTCAGAGATCTCATAGTCAAGACAAACTACAATTCTTAAAAAAGCATTCTGTTCCTCACAAATAAAAGTTCCACTGACTCACAGGAGATTGCTTTAAAATGGCTGTACCATTCTAAAATGGAAAATAAAACCACATTTTAGAAGGAGGACTGTCAGGTTAACAGACATGGGATTGAAGGTGAACATGAAGTAATGTTCATGTCACACAAGTAGCAGGCGATGACCATCTCCAACAAGGAAGAATCCATGCCTTAATATTCAATGGCATTGTCATCATTGAATCCCCCACTATCCATATCTTGGCAGCTACCAATCACCAGAAACTCACCTGGATCAGCCATATAAACATTGACCCTTCAAAAGCAGTTCACAAGCTTAGAATTCTAACTAACTCACTTCCTGTTTCTCCAATCTTAATCCACCATCTTCATGGCGCAAGTCAGGACTGTTATGGAATAGTCCCCACTTGACTGGATGAATGAAACTCCATCAACATTCGAGAGGCTTGACACCTTCCAGGGAAAAAAACAGCCTGCTTGATTGGCACTGAAACCATCACCTTCAACATTCACTCTTTCCCTTCCTGATGCATAGTAGTGGTGCTTTGTATTGTAGTGATTGTAACAAGGTCAGCAAGCTGGATGCCATGGAAAATAAGTTCCCATGTTGGGGCTGTTAATCTGGTCCAATCGGGGAGCCCTGGTTGACAGATTAAGAACATAATTGTTGGACATACTGTTCACTCTGAAAGTTGGCTCTGAGGGAGCTGAATCAGTGTCAAGGACTCTCCACATGTAAACAAACAGTGTCTTGGTAATGGGATATCGCCTTCAGTGGAGTTATTTCATGTATCACCTACAACATGCACTGAAGCAACTCACCAAGGCTCCTCTGACAGCTCCTTCCAAACCCACCACCTCTTTCACCCAAAACAAACAAGGGCAGCGGATGTAGAGGACCTGAAAGTTCTTCTCCAAATCATACATCTTGGAAATATATCATAATTCCTTCATTTCTGCTGGATCATAATTGCTGCAGTAGTTTTCTGCTGATCATAATCCTTTCTTTCAACTACAGCCTAAAAAAGGTGATGGGCCACAGTGTTATTTTTCAACTCTGTCAGCCTGTAATATACTTACCATTGGAAAGAGCCTTGAGCTGGGTTTTTAACAGAAAACTGATTAATAGCCATTGTTTCGTACTCTGCCAAAGGAGTCGTCTTTTCAATCTGGTGGGTCCTAATTTTAACATGGGTCATGTAGTGTAAATGGGATGATAATGGATCAAACATAATTTATCTTCCAATGTGTGTTGTAATGGCACCACCTATTAAAAGGCCACCTAGTGGGTGGCTGAAATGCACATCCTTGTCAGACAGCAACAGTTTGAATATGGAAACTGGCAATAAACATAAGATACACATAAAAACTGCATAAAAACTACAGGACATAGCTGCTAGACTGGGTTTGCAGCAGGTGGTGAGGGAACCAACAAGAGGGAAAAACATACTTGATCTCATCCATATTAATCTGCCAGGTGCAGTTACATCTGTCCATGACAGTATCGGTAAGAGTGACCATCGCACAGTCCTTGTGGAGACGAAGCCCCGCCTTCACAGTGAGAATAACTTCCATCGTGTTGTGTGGCACTATCACCATGCTAACTGGGACAGATTTCGCACAGAACCAGCAACTCAAAACTGGGCATCCATGAGGCACTGTGGGCCATCAACAGCAGCAGAATTGTATTCCAGCACAATCTGTAATCTCATGGCCCGTCATAGACCCCACTCAACCATTACCATCAAGCCAGGGGATCAACCCTAGTTCAATGGAGAGTGCAGGAGGGCATGGCAGGAGCAGCACCAGGCAGACCTGAAGATGAGGTATCAACCTGGTGAAGCTACCAAACAGGATTACTTGCACGCCAAACAGTGAAAGCAGCAAGTGATCGACAGAGCTAAGTGATCCCACAACCAACGGATCAGATCTAAGCTCTGTAGTCCTGTCACATCCAGTTGTGAATGGTGGTGGACAATTAAACAACTCAGTGGAGGAGGAGGCTCCACAAATACCCCCATCCTCAATGGTAGAAGAGCCCAGCACACCAGTGCAAAAGCATTCGTTGCAATCTTCAGCCAGAAGTGCCGAGTGGATGATCCATCTCGGCCTCCTCCAGTTGTCCCCTGCATTACAGATACCAGCCTTCGGCCAATTCGATTCCCTCCACGTGATATCAAGAAACGGTTAGAGACACTGGATACTGCAAAAGCTACGGGCCCTGACAACATTCCGGCAATAGTACTGAAGACTTGTGCTCCAGAACTTGCCGCTCCCCTAGCCAAGTTGTTCCAGCACAGTTACAACACTGGTATCTACCTGACAATGTGGAAAATTGCCCAAGTATTTCCGGTACACAAAAAGCAGGACAAATCCAACCCAGCCAATTACCACCCCATGAGTCTACTCTCGATCATCCGTAAAGTGATGGAAGGTGTCATCAACAGTGCTATCATGCAACACTTGCTCAGAAATAACCTGCTCAGTGACGCCCAGTTTGGGTCCGCCAGGGCCACTCAATCCTGATATCGTTACAGCCTTGATTCAAACATGAACAAAAGAGCTGAATTCCAGAGGTGAAGTGAGAGTGACAGCCCCATATATCAAGGTTGCATTTGACCGACTATGGCATCAAGGAGCCCTGGCAAAACTGGAATCAATGGGTATCGGGGACAAACGCTTCAGTGGTTTGAGTCATACCTGACACATAGGAAGATGGTTGCTGTTGTGGGACGTCAATCATCCCAGCTCCAGGACATCTCTGCAAGAGTTCCTCAGGGTAGTGTCCTTGGCCCAACCATCTTCAGCTACTTCGTCAATGACCTTCCCTCCATTATAGGGTCAGAATTGGGGATGTCTACTGATGATTGCACAATGTTCAGCACCATTCGTGACTCCTCAGATACTGAAGCAGTTCATGTTCACATGCAACAAGATCTGGACAATATCCAGGCTTGGGCTGACAAGTGGCAAGTGATATTTGCGCCACACAAATACCAGGCTATGACCATCACCAATAAGAGACAATCTAACCACCGCCCCTTGACATTCAATGGTGTTACTATCACTAAATCCCCCCACTATCAACATCCTGGGGGTTACTATTGACCAGAAACTCAATTGGACTCCCCACATAAACAGAGTAGCTACAAGAGCAGGCCAGAAGCTGGGAATACTGCGACGAGTAACTCACCTCCTGACTCCTCAAAGCCTGTCCATCATCTACAAGGCAAAAGTCAGGAGTGTGATGGAATACTCCCCACTTGCCTGGATGAGTGCAGCCTCAAAAACACTCAAGAAGCTTGACACCATCCAGGACAAAGCAGCACACTTGATTGGCACTACATCTACAAGCATTCGCTCCCTCCACCATCAACGCTCAGTAGCAGCAGTGTGTACTATCTAAAAGATGCACTGCAGAAATTCACCAAACATCCTCAGACAGCACCTTCCAAACCCACGACCACTTCCATCTAGAAGGACAAGGGCAGCAGATATATGGGAACACCATTACCTCCATGTTGCTCTCCAAGTCACTCACCATCCTGATTTGGAAATATATCACTGTTCCTTCACTGTTGCTGGGTCAAAAACCTGGAATTCCCTTCCTAATAACATTGTGGGTCAACCCACAGCAGGAGGACTGAAGCATTCAAAAAGGCAGCTCACCACCACCTTCTCAAGGGCATCTAGGGATGGGCAAGAAATGCTGGCCAGCTAGCAGTGCCCATACCCCACAAATGAATTTAAAAAAAAATTTATGACAGAAGAGGGTTGGGTATGCACTAATGAACACTTTATCCAGTTCCAGCTGGTGGTCGGTTAAAAGTGGAGCCTAAATGGAGAAATAAGAGAGATTCCCAATCAGCTCCCTGCCATACTGGCTTCTCTGCAGATAGATTTCCCCAACCTATCTGACCTACTGCTCTCTGGCCTGGGCTGCTTTCTGGACTGTCCGATAACATGCAGGTCGAGAGTTTGCTTTCTGTCCATGGTACCACTTGACAAGTGAAGTGGGTCTCCCATCAGCTGCCTGCTTGTTATAATCCACAATTCAATCCACCCATATCACATCACAGTTAACCGTCACAAGTTTTGACCAACTTACCACAGTGACTCTTTGTCCAGTGTCTCAGGTTTTAATTTCCTTTCCTAATGTTTCAATCCCTTAATGGACTCTTCTCTTAGATCCATTACCTTGCAGCCCACCATCCTTTTGGATCTACTTCTTTAACTGTGACCTTTTGTTGTAACCCGTCCCTTTGCTTTTAAATTAGTATCCATATTTTCAACTGCTGATGTCCCGTTCTCTAAAGCTCCCTACCTAAAACGACCTGTACGTCCACCTCTCACTCTTCCTTTAAGACTTTCCTTAAAATCCACCTTTTTTAAATAAACTGTTCATTTGGCATTCTAATCTCTATTTCTCCATTTTCCTTATATCTATCTGAGGTGCCTTAGCACATTCAATGTGAAAATGAGCTGTTGTTATTTTCTCCGTGATTCTCATTTTATATTGTTTGCCAGCTTGTCATCATGCTTGTAGTTTTTGCTTGAATCAAGAGGTCATGTGTCTGAGCTCTGTTCTAGAATTTGACCGTATCATCTATGCTGGTGCTTCAGAGAGGTTTAACCAACACCCTGTCTTTCTAAGTTTAGGTGGCTGTCAATGATCACATGCTACTATTCAAAGAAGAGCAGGAATTTTCCAGATGCCCCAGCCAGCATTTATTTTGCTGTCAGTTCTTACATAGAATTTCATAACCTCAGCCAATTGTGCCCGTGCTAGTTCTTTGAAAGAGCTATATAATTAACCTCACTTCCTGCTATTATTCTATAGCTCTAAAAAGTTGGGAAATAAACCTGCGTTTTCTTATTTTGTTTTATATTGGCGAAAGTTATTTTTGTCAGTTTCTCAACTTCTGGTGAAATTAACCCTGATCTTCAGCAAATGAATCAGAAGGTGAAGCTGGGCATTTTGCTCTTTATCTGTCTTACCCTGTGACTTGCTGGTGGGAAGTCTGCTGATATTCAGCCCTTCTGTTGCATCAGTATCTTGGGCTGAATTTTGCTATAGGCGTGCTGATCCCAATATTGGGATGGTTTCCACATCTGGGATCTGAAAGAATCAGTGGGACAACATCTTCTACCAAACCAAAGAAACAGAGATCAGAAGGCTTGACAAAGAGTTTATTAAAAAAAAAAGGTGGATTTTAATCTTTCAGGAGGTGGCCTTTGGGATTCTTATCTACGGCTGTTGGGTTCCAGCATCAGAAAATCCAATCAGCACGGGCAATGGTGATGGTCACTATCTGTGTTGGCAGTGTGGGTGATGCCCAGTTATCAGTCCAAGTGACAGTCAGTGAGAGGGAAAGGTTGTTCTGTGGAGGGGAAATTGGAGCAGAGGACCGCAAGGACATGCCCTGCTGAGATTGTAGATGGTTTTACCTCTCTCTTAAATTTGCAAACTGCGAATTATGATTGACACAATTCCACATTATTAAGAATTGTAAATCCAACAGTTTCAATTAAAATCATAGAGTTACCCTTGGGTGGCGTACTTGAGATGACTTTAGGTTGCTGGGGAGTGATGTTTGACAAAAATCTTTCCGTTTGCTTCATTGAGACTTTTCCCTTCAACATGTTCTTTTGCTTTTCTGAAGCCCCTGTATGTGGGCCTTTTCCAGAAGTTTAGATACACACAACACCTTCTGGAAAAAAAACTCATGCACAGACTCTTCTGTATTTGATTGATAATACTTTTGCAGGATAGTGAGAGATGCTGGTATGTGTAGATCTGTAATCAACTGGCCTAGGTAATGCTATGAGAGTTCGAACCTCAACATGGTAACTTGTAAATTTATTTTTAAATTATTCAATTAATAAATAATCTGGATTATGCTGCTAACTTCAGTAATGATGCTATATAATGACCATCAATCGTTGTAATAATGCATTTGGTTCACTAACGTACTTAAGGGAAGGAAATCTGCCATCCTTACTTAGTCTGGCCTACATTTAGATCCATTAAAATGTTCCTTTAAGTTACAATATTAACATTTGCACTACATCTGTGTAGAGACCAGGCTATTTAATAGGCCGATCTGCAAAAGAATTAATTGGGTAATTATAATTGATGCTATGTTTTCCTAGATTTTACAGCCATTTTAAAATTTAGTGTTTTGCTGCCACAATGTCATGGGTGTAACTGCACATGCCTAGATGGATCATGACAGACTTTTTTTTATATTGGAAACCAACACCCAAGTCAAATTAAAGATAACAAGCATGGGGCTGGATGAACACAGCAGGTCAAGCAGCATCTATCCATCTTCTATCCGCCTCCCCCTCTCTCCCTATTTATTTC
Source organism: Ginglymostoma cirratum (assembly GCA_024137785.1). Lineage (NCBI taxonomy): Eukaryota > Metazoa > Chordata > Chondrichthyes > Orectolobiformes > Ginglymostomatidae > Ginglymostoma > Ginglymostoma cirratum. The sequence continues at coordinate 26,634,861 of JAHRHZ010000264.1, forward strand.
AGAACCCTCTTCCCCTCCCCCATTTCTGATGAAGGGTTTAGGCCCGAAACGTCAAAAAAAAGGTGTTCCTGCTCCTATGATGCTGCTTGACCTGCTGTGTTCATCCAGCCCCATGCTTGTTATCTTGGATTCTCCAGCATCTGCAGTACCTTTTATCTCTGACCCAAGTCAAATTAGTTTACATTTTCTATTGTATGACAGCTTGTTCTTCTCACTGTGAAGCCAACCCACTACTGACCTCCTGGCAGACCAGGTGCGGCATTGGGAAACGTGAAGCACTGAGGAAATTAGCACACGACTGGAACTGTAATCAGTTTAATTCCTTGATTGCCTCTGTGAATTAGGATTCCATTTCCATCATCAGCTCATACCTGGGAAATTAACTGGAGGTGTGGGGCCAGGGGTGGTGAAGTATTCTGACAGGGTTTCTGGCAACTTCTCTGCCCTCTCCCATCCAAACCCCTCTCCAAAGTCTGAGAAAATAGAACCTATTGCTTGACTCCACGCCCCATTACACCTGGACAGCTAGGTAGCTGGACAGCTACCTAGAACAAAGTTTCTTTCTGTAGACCTGGGTAAAAGAGTTTAATGGTATGGAAATGGTTTTTGTTTTGAAATTCTAGAAGACAACCATGATTTTCCACTTAATGTTTCCACAGTTTTGTGAGATGGGTGTTAATCTTGATGTAAACAGGCACTTGTCCCACTTATTGACATTTCGTAGCAAACATTTGGGTCCATGGTTCAACACCCCATACAATTTTGATGATGCAAGGTATTTGTGAAGAACACAATTAGGTGCCTGACATTGTTGAAAAATTGTTTCAGAGATAGTAGGAACTGCAGATGCTGGAGAATCTGAGATAACAAGGTGTAGAACTGGATGAACACAGCAGGTCAAGCAGCATCAGAGGAGCAGGAAGACTGATGTTTCGGGCCTAGACCCACTGTTGAAACATGCATGTGCAATGGGCAAGAATCCTTTACAAAATCACCATATCTGGGGTATCCATTGGAAGGGATGGGTATGGAAACTGTGACATTATCCAGATCCCAATATTGGTCAGCAGCAGTCCAGCCAAAGGCAGAATAATTTGAGAAAGATGGCCCCTTCAATGGCTGTGGTGAAGAAAGTGCCTTAATCTAATTAGCCCCACTGCAGTAAAGTATAATGTACTAGTTACTGGGGGGACCAGACACAGGGCTGACAGTAATTCTGCCAATTGAAGCCATACACCAATCCTATCCCCTCTCATGATGCCATTTTGAAATTGGGTACGGTGTAAAGAACCACATATCCCATCATTGCTAACACACACTGGACACTACACATAAGCAGGCTCAACACTAAAATGCATCTTCACCTGCAACCATAATCCTGAAAACGATGTCAACATTTTAAATTTAGTACTTCTTGTTGTAATGCTTTCAGTCAGGACAAAATTTTCAATTTTAATCTCAGGAGCAGAAGGAGGACGAAACAAAATAAGAAATGTTTTTGAAACTTTGCATTTTAAGTTTGTGGAGAAAATGCAAGTTTCAACCTTAATCTACTTACTGTTATAAGAGAGAGAAGGTTATGAGAGGTTAATGTTACAATCACTTTACATAGCCAGTCATTTTACAGAGCATCTGCATAAATTAGAAAAAGCTGCCAGAATCCCATCTGTTAGCAATACAACCTCAGCCAGGAAGACAAGTGTCGTGACAATCACACTGAGCTTGTATTTCAAATGGGACTTGTTAAAACCCAGTGCCCTCCAGCCTCCACCCACTGCAGTTAACAGCATTAAGTGGTACTTTAACTAGTTTTTTTTTAGGCGTTCCTCACTTGCAGCTGCTGGCATACTGGGAACAGTGACTTAAAATAAACCTAACTGTGCAAAGAACGTAGACTCCCTGAAGACTGTAGCATATATAAAACACTTGTCTTAAAAAAAAACCTTTTGAACATTGGAAGGACTACTGTTATTTCATTCTTGTGAAACCGGCTGTTAAAAAATTACAGTCAATGTAGAATGTGAAGTATCTTATCAAGCTGAAGAGAATTGGGTCCATCAATTTTGAGCAAGCATAATTGATATTCAGTTACACATTAAAGATTATTTCAGTTCAACAATATAAAAGCAAACATAGAAATTATTATTGTCATCATCAGACAACTGCTTCAAGCTTCTTTTGAAAATAAATGGTTTACTGCCTGATATGTAAGGAAGCATAGTCCACAAAGGACCAGACACATATCTCTCTGTTAGAAAGAGCGAGAAAGATGATTGGTTATGTGTAGCTTGAGAGTAACTACTAATTAACTACTAACAGTAATTACTATTGAAGTGAGGACGTATGCCACCCTGAATTACTAAAGTCAGCGTAGGAATTGAACCTGTGCTGTTAGCTTTACTGTACATGATACTATAGTCATTTAGCAGACTAAATTAACTGAACACCCCCGCACCCCTACCTGTTATAATGTGGCATTCGATATCTTCAATACTGATTTCCAGAGTAAAATATAATATTGTGTTGTTTTTATAGCCATTCTTTGGTTCCATTATGATATCTCACTGTCATAAGTATCCTCAATCATGTCTATATTCTATTGCCACAGAAAGTTATAACAGGACAGCTTTCAATTTCAGACCATTGAAATGGGAAATGTCAGAAGGCAATAAACAAATTCCATCATACCTATTATCCAATTGTTATTAGGACATTTGCTCTTCCTGACCTGTATTAATGAAGTAGACTGGTGAACAGGGCACAATTTCAAAATCTACAGATGGCGCAAAATAGGAATCTTTGTGTGCTGAGTTTTCTGTCCAGACCCATTATGGTTTTGCATAACTTTTATCAAATAGCTTTTTAGCCCTCTCTTCTGCAAGGAAATAAGCCCCAGCTTTTCCAATCTATCTATCCATCTATCTATATAACTACAGTTGCTAATCACTGAAGCCAGTATCGTGAATTCTTTTCAACACTATTATTAATAGTTTCTCATCTTTTCTAAAATGTGGCATCCAGAATGGGACACAACACTTCAGTTGAGGCTATACTAGTGTTCTATAGGTGTTTAAAAAACTTTTTAGACTTGTTCACCTTATTCGATATTATCTTTCTGTATTTTTCCTACCAAATTAAATCACTTCACACTTACCTGCATCACGTTTTATCTATCAATCATCTGACCCTTTTCACTAACTGATGTTCTGTTGAATTTTTGCACTATCATCCTCACAGTCAGTGTAATTTATCATACATATAGTCAAAATATTCCAGATTAGTACTGTGAGTGAAGGAATCTAGCTTTGTTAGATGATCTGTTCCACAATGTTTTTACCAATGGGTTAAGCAGGATATTAAAATGTTAAACTATTCTTGAGGAAGAATTGATAGATGTCTTGGCTGACTTAAGATGACCCATTTTGTACTATTACACAAAGTCAGAGTATCTTGGTAACTAACCATTATGCAAGAGATGATGGAGTTGATTTACCTCTGGTCAACATTCCTTCCTCCACCAAAACCATTAACTCAGTTGAATCTAGTAGCATTTTGACTACATGGCATACATTTCCCTTTGAATTTCATCAGTATTTCTGAAATGATTTTAACTTCCGGATGAAAATTGGATGGTCAGTTACAATGCTTACACATTGAACTGTGCCCTGCTGTTAATGATGCAAAGGGATTTCTCTGGAAAGCTACATTCACAGATGCTAATTGGGATCTGATGATATAGTTGCACCTTGACCGTAATATTAACTTTGACCTGAGTTGTGAAAATGGCCATGGTTTTCTCACCAGGGCAAAAGCCATGTGCTGAGAGTCACAAAACTGTGGAGATCATCAATCAAAGTTTTTTAAAAATTTCCTTGTAGAGGCACGCAGCTTTAATTCCACAGATTTAAGTATCTTCCCACAGACTCTACCTTACCTCCACTTTCACAATATTCTCCTTTGCCACATTTCCCTCATTGAATAACCTATGTTTTGGTTGCATCTCCTAGTTTCCCTTCATATACTATTTCAAATCTTCTGCTAGTTTAAGAGTGAGATCTAGGCATGAAAGCTTGGATTGTGCTCTGCCAACTTTCCATGAGTGAAATACGAGCAGTATGCTAACATTTATTCCATGTTGGAAATGTGAAGTGCCTGGACCTATCAAAGCATGCGGGCTTGGATAGTGGAACCAGCACCCATTTCTGGTTCCGACCCCGACTAACAATCTAGTCCCAGTTTTGACTAAGTCAGGATTCATGTGCAAAAATTTACATTTTTCCACTGTGACAAAGCAAACCTGTTAGAGGTTAGGAAACCATCAAATGAGGCCTTTAGGCACAAACTAGCATTCTCCTCTGCTGTAGCACAAGACCATAATGTGCAAATACTCAGTGCCACCTGTTCTAAAGTGATTTTCACAGATGTTGAGTTAACATCATTATATAAATAGCACTAATGTTCCATTCCAAATCAAACAGAAAGTTGGATTTTCTTAGAATTTAAAGTACAAAGTAATATTACTATAATGGGATTTGTGAAATCCAGCCAACAAAGCAGGAACTGGCTAGATTGAAACTATGTGTAGCAATTGATGACAGAAAAAATTATCTCCAGATGGTTCCTTAGTGCAAAATGTTTGTTGAAAAAAATACAAGTGCATAATAAGTCAAACAAATTGTGATCTCTATGTTTACTTAAATGATTAACACACTGCATATGTATTGTTGGGTGCTGGTTACTGAGACCTTGGATGGAAAATAACAACGAATAAACCGTGGTGGTGGAAGCTGCTGGGTTGCTCGGTGTGGGTAGATATCAGCCGTTGACCTATGGACCATGAATATAAATCTCATAGGGATGAAAGTTTTCTTCAGCTGTTCACTCTAAGGGCACAATCTGACCTGACTCTGAATGCCAAGGGCTGCGGTGAGATGAGTAGTGGAATCAGGTGAGATGTTTAGCTGACCTGGACATCAAGATTTTCTCGTTGCATCTTTTTTGATTTTCTCAAGTGGCATGGCAAGATCCCTCACTAGACAGCAGTGAATTCCCAATTGTTGATCAATATTGCTTGTTAAATGGCTTAATAACAGCCCAATAAAAACCGAAAGAACTGTGGATGCTGTAAATCACAAACAAGAACAAAAATTGCTGGAAAAGCCCAGCAGATCAGGCAGCATCTGTGTATGTTAAGTCTGATTTCTCCTTACAGATGCTGCCAGGTTTGTTAACAGCCTAACTTGCCATGGATTGTGATCTTACAAAACCACTATTCAAACTGGATATCTTAAAATTCAAAGTGGAGACCAGAGTGGGTTTTTAGGGGTTTAACTCACTGCTTGTTTCAGCAGATCCATGTTGGCCACAGACAAGCTGGACAGCAGAGCACAATTCACCGACACCAGCCACATGTACCCCTCCAACACAGATAAGGCACTCCGCTCTTAAGAAGGCATCACTACCATCTTGGCATCCTCCCATGTGCTAGTCCTGTGCCCTACAAGAGTGGTTTGGTTGCAGTAGCAGGTAAAGTAACTAAAGTTGCCATAGTCCTAGAGGACTGCTCTCCCATTACAGAGAGAAAGTGTGAGAAAGAGGAAGAGAGAAAGAGAAAGAGTCAACTAGTAGCAGTTTAACCTGAGAGTCACTATACCTCAGGCTATGGGTAAGGTTGAGAAGGTGGGAAGTTTATGGTAATGTCAGCTGGCGTGGAAATTGAACCCACACTGTTGACGTTGCTCTGCATCACAAACCAGCTGTCTGGCCACTGAGCTAACTGGATTTTGGCCACTGCCATGCATCTGGTTAGGGTGATGCTGCACAGGGGGAATTGGCCCCTGTGCTAAGAGGGAGCAGGTCATGTTCAATCCTTTATTTCCATAGGGGCTAGTCTGGGAGGTGTAGGAGACTGTCATGGTTAAGGACAGGTCTGTCCACCAGCCAGGGGTCTGGAATGGTGCTGGTCCCTTGAGAGGATGGACCATGGTTGTCCCATCACCTCCATTCACATAAACTAATGGGAAGGAGCAGTTGGATGAAGGGGGAACAGATAGAAAATTTCAGTTGTATGTTCACAGCTTAGGAGAGAGCTTGGGGCAGCATGAAGCCTGTGGGATTTATGGAAGGGATCCTAGAAAAGAGAGCCTGATATTGGGGCTCTCAGTGGCTCATTAATGCTGAGGCTGAAAACCACTCCCAGAGGAAGCTTACTGTTGTGAAGTACATGAAGTATTGAGGAAAATAGCTGTGAAGGGATTCACAATGGATAGGGTAAGTGAGCCTACCTGTGAGGGAGGAGTCTGCATCTGAAACCATTCAGTGGGCCTTTACAGGGGACAAACATTGTTCTCCAACATGTCGGCCACACAGGCGAGGTGGGTGCCCATCCCTGGCCAATGTTTGGCAGTACCTTCTTGGCCGTACCTCCCAAGCCACCACCACTGTTGGGAAACTCTCTCAGATTTACTCTTCAGCACACACAACCAACTGAACAGTTGGCAATGGTGAGGAGGGATCCTAAGATAATGGAGTGAGCTGATGCACATGCCATTGGTATACTTGTTCCCACAGGATGTATTTGACAATTATCACAAACCCCCAGCCACTGCGCCTCCTTCATGCCAAGGAGTGATGCTGCCTGACATCAGGAAGGGAAGAATCTACAGCCAACACAGTGACAAGTTCAGCCACATGATGGTGAATTGCAAGGTTATATGAAATGTTCAAACAATTTACATATCATTGTTAAAGAAACTTTGAACATAAGGTTATTTAAAATAAACTATAGACATAGTATGTTAAACAAAGTATTTACATCAGATATGATGAGCAATATACTACGTACAGGTTTGTCAACTATCACCCGTACATAATATTACTACATCCTCCTCTTCCTGTCTCTCTGGCTGTGTCATTCTGAGCTGCCCTACTTTGCACTTGGGTTGGAGGGAACCTGTTCTATTGTGATGCCTGTGGGCCTAGAGGTTTGGTCAGACAACCCGAGGGCATTTGCCTCTGTGCAGGTCCATACGCATAGGGTCTTCTTGTCAGAGACAAGTTGACCATCCTAGACTGAACTTCTAATGGTCAACTGGGGAAGGGGCTTGCGGGCAGGGTGGAGATGGAGGGGCCTGGCCAGCTCCACTGTCTTCTGAGTGGAGACTGTCGAGGAGCCTGTATGTGTGTGACTCCTCTTCCATCTGGGTGCCTCATGTGTGCTTGTGAGAGGGGAGCACTGATCCCTGTTGCAGTTTTATCCTGCCTTCGGTTCTGACACTGACTGTGTGGAGCAATGGAGTGCAGATGTTGTCAACTCTCCAGCTGCCTGATTGTGCTGGGCCTATCTCATGATGGCAGCTGCCAACTTGTCCACTGAGACACACAGATTGTCACAAGACTAGCTACAGTGTGGCAGAGTCTGGGTGATATCAATGGACTGCCTACACTGCAGCAGCGTCTGAGCAATGACAGGGAGTGTATTGGTACATTGGCTGCATTGGCCCAGTTTCTCAGCAATAAGGGCCAGTGACTACTGTACATTGACCTGTTGCTGCTCCTCCCTGTACAACTGCACCAAGTCCCTCATGGACAAGACCATAGGATCACCTCCTGCTGAAGCTTCAACAGGTGCCTGGTCTCTGCCAGAGGCCTGGGCATTTGTCCCTCACCCATCTATGGGGAGCTTTTACGTAAAACTCAATGGGCTACCTCACAGAGACATCTTCATCTGTGCTGGTGGGGATCCAGGAGACACTACAGACAATGCTTCCTCATGATAATCTGCAGGTCCTGGCAGAAGACAGCCTTCTCCTTAGGAGGATGGATCTGCTTGTGAGACATAAGAAGCAGAAGGTACTGTAGCCTCTGGTTATTGTGGTGTTTGATACCTGGTGACTGTTGCAATAGGATGACAATTGTTATTTACTTGTGTGTCAGGACACTGATACCTCTGCACCCCACAGGAGAGGTCCCTGACTTCCCCTCCCAGGACAAGAAGCCTTTCCTTCGAGGGGGTATGAGGACTGAGGAGTGCAGCATCATTCATCCCCGTAATGGGGTATTTTCTACTGTAATGACATTATGGGGTGAATGAGGAAGATGAAGTTAGGTGACAAGGCTGGTAAGGCTGGCACATGTTAAGGAAATGTTTTGAGGTGTTATAAAAGTGTGAGGAGGTAGCACAGAGACCATGTGGGGTTAGGGATGTGGGATGATGGGGTGGGTAACAAGAGTGAGTGCAGGAGGGTGCGAGGAGGGTAGATTTTAAACTTTGGTAGGAGATGGGTGTAGTGGCATAGATAAGTGTGAGGTCGCAGAGAGAAGACCATTGTGTTGACCCTGACAGAGCAGAGAAGATAATTGACAGTCCTCCTGCCCAGCCCTCCTCACCCCAGAGATAGCATTGATCCAGTTGGTGATCTCCAATCAAGCTGGCATGGTATGGTGGCATCACCTCTTCAGACAGTCCTCTGTGTGGAGAACTCCTCTCCACCATTTGGTCCACAAGGACCTCAATGTCCGTCTCAGAGAAATATGGTATCAGTTTCTCCTTCAATGCCATCTCTGTCATTGTCTAACACAGCCAAGATGCACAGTTTGCAGATGGCAAAACACCTGTACAATGGGCTTTGAAAGATGGTGCAGCCCTTTGGGATGGTAGGCTGATGGAGGACTCCTGTTGAGTGGTGAGTTGCTCCATCAAGGGTCTGTGGTAAGATAGTGCAGAGATAGGGCATGATTCTCACTGTGAGGTCTAAGTGGCAAATGATGCAGTGAGTCAATGTTATTAATGTGAATTAACGTTCTGATGAAGAGTCACCAGACCCAAAATGTTAACTCTACTTCCTTACTGCAGATGCTGCCAGAACTGATTAGTTTGTCCTGTAATTTCTGTTTTTATTTCAGATTTCCAGCATCCGTAAACCCTGAAGCAGTAACAGTGACTACACTTACAGAGTCAAGGTGTGAGATAATATTTTTGCATTTTTTAAAAAACTGGTTAGCTAAGAGCATTCATTTTGAAAACAAGGAAATGGATACTTTAATGGAATAGAGTCAAAGAGTCATACAACATGGAAACAGGCTCTTCAGTGCAACTCATCCACCACAATCAGACGTCCCAATCTGACCTATTCCCATTTTCCAGCATTTGGCCCATATCCCTCTAAACTCTTCCTATTCATATACCCATCCAGATGCCTTTTAATTGTTGTAATTGTACCAGCCTCCACCACTTCCTCTGGCAGCTCATTCCATACACACACCATTCCCTGAGTGAAAATGTTACTTCTCAGATCCTTTTCAAATCTTTCCCCTCTCACTTTAAACCTATGCTGTCTAGTTTTGGACACCCCCACCTTAGGAAAAAGACCTTGGCTATTCACTCTATCCATGCCCCTCATGATTTTATAAACTTCTATAAGGTCACCCCTCAGCCTCTGATGCTCTAGGGGAAAAAAAATAGTTTATTCAGCCTCTCCCTATAGCTCAAACTCTCCAGTCCTGGCAACATCCTTGTAAATTTTTACAGCACCCTCTCAAGTTTAACAGCATATTCCTGTTTGTTTCAAATTAATGCAGTGAGATTGATAAGATATCGCAAGAAAATGTGTTCACTCTGGTACTGAGAATCACTCCACCAAACTGGACATGACTTGAGCTTTACCAAAAAGTGGTAAGTTTCAGCCCTAATGAAATCAGCCCAGACAACCTCAAATCAAGTTTCAATGGATGCAAACTCTTTTGTTTGGCAAATCCATTCAAGAGAGGTCATATGATCATAGGTGTGGAAAATAATTAAGAGAGTGTCTCATGAGGTTTTTTGTTGAGGCACATCGCTGGACAGTATAGACCATAAGAAATAGGACTATGAATGGGCCATTTGGCCCCTTAAGCCTACTCTGCCATTCAATAGGATCATGGCTAATCCAACATTCCTCTTTCCAACATTTTCCCCCATAACCTTTGATTCCTGTACTGGTCAAGAATCTATGAGTATGAGGGGAGCTTTATTTCTGCCTGAAAATGAAATATTTGATGATGATCCTGGAAGACCCAAACTGAAATGTGTTCCATTTCCTTTTGCTGATATCCTTCATTTTGATAAGTATAACTTTTCACTGAAATCATTCTTTTTTTTTTTACCTTTACTTTTGGGCTAATATTGGCTGATTAGTAATGCTAATTGAATTATAACTGGCATTGAGTTAACAAATGTGGAATTGCAAAGGGTATTTTACCCTATGAAGCCCCTCCTTCTAATGGCTTGTATAAAATGAGCATTATCTCAGGCAGTTGCCAGTTGACTAAAAGCTGAGAAAGACACAAAGATAGGAATGAATTTGTCAGAAACAGAAAACTGAGTCATGCCATCCTTCCCTGAACATTATTGTATTAGAAACATTAACATCAGTGGCCTGAGGTCAAGTGAGATTTAAAAGGAAAGTTAAAATTTCAAATTAGATTTAATTGAGGTGGATAAGGGATGGGGTCCCAACACACTTCCAAAAGATACATTGGCCAATTCAATATTTTAATGAGGCTGGCAGCCTCTGGTTTGACTAGTTTTACAACTTTAACCATGGATTGCTGGGTTTAGGCCTCAGGAAATATGTTAGCCAAAGGGAAATGCAGACAGCTTTGGGGAGAAGGTAAATACTTTGTTGGTTGGTAATGTTCCTCAATAATCATTCCTGGTGAGGTCAGTTGAGCCCATACTGTGATGTGTCAATTAGAAATTCATCTTTTGACAGGATAGATCATCATATCACCCACTCTCCTCTGGCAGAACATTAGTCAGTCAGATTGCCAACTCCTTCCAGCAGGGTCTACAGGGGCAAGATTCCTCCCAAACACACCAATTTGAATACTGACACAGTAATAATTAAGATCACTGGTAACTATGGTTATAGAGGTACAAATCCTTGGCAGTCTAATGGAGTCTAGAGATCGCTTATCAACTGCTATTCAAATCACTACGAAAAAAATCAAAAAGCAATTAAACTGGTTGGACCATGGAATGTTAATCTAGGCACCGGAAATGATAACGACATTTAGCCCAGTTAACCCTGCAAAATCTATTTTACTAACATCAGAGAACTTCTGCTCAATTGGGAGAGTTGAATTGTTGAAAACTAAGAGGCATGCATTTAAGGTGAGGCGGTGGCGGGGAAGGTCAAAGGAGATGTGGGGAGCAAGTTTTTTACACAGAGAGTGGAAGGAGTCTGGAACACACTGCCTGTGGTGGTGGTGGAGGTAGATATGATAGGGGTGTTTAAGGGACCTTTAGATAAGCACTTGAGTATGGACTGAGGGCAGGCAGAATTGATTAGTTTAATTTGACGTCATGTTCGGCGTAACATTATGGGCTGAAAAGCCTGTTCCTGTGCTACACTCTTCTATATTCCATCTTAAAAGAGAATCTACTTGATATTCAGTGGTATTACTGACACCAAAATCCCCACCATCAATATCCTGGGGATTACCATTGACCAGAAACTAGACTGGAGTCACCAGGTGTATATGAAACATTTGGAAGGCATTAACAGTATTGGTTATTGGTTTAAAACTGTATTGGTTTATGTAAGATAAGTCAAGTTAACAAATCTGTTGGAGTATTTTTGAGGATATAACTAGTAATATAGCTAAAGGAGAACAGTTGGATGCATGTATTTGGATTTTCAGAATACAACGCAGGGACTGGGGTTTGATTCAACTCTCCGATGACTCTCTGTGTGGAGTCTGCATGTTCTCCCCATGTCTGCATGGGTTTCCTCTGGATGCTCTGGTTTCCTTCCAATGTCCAAAAATGTGCAGCTTAGGTGGATTGGCTATGCTAAATTGCCCATAGATTCCAAGATTGTGCTGGCTAGGTGGGTTAGCCATGGGAATTGCAGGGTTATAGGGATAGGGTAGGGGGAATTGGTCTGAATGAGATGGTTTTCAAAGGGTCAGTGTGAACCTGGTGGGCCGAATGGCCTGCTTCCAAACTATAGGGATTCTACGATTGGATTCTAGTCAATTTGATTTGATCAAGTCAAATGGCTAAGTGGGCAAAATTAAAACATGGGGTAATATGTTGGCATGGATTGCGTATTGGCTGACTGACAGGAAACAGAGAGCAGATGCTGCTTAATTTTTTTTGCATAGCAGATAATGACTAGTGGGGCACCGCAAGGGTCAGTTGTTGGTCCCCAGCTATTCATGGTAAATGTAAATAGTTTGGATGAGGGAACAAAATGAAACATTTCCAAGTTTGCTATGATACAAAACTGGATGAGTTTGAGAGTTGTGAGGAGGAGGCAAGGAGGCTTCAAGGTGATTTAGACCAAATGAGTGAGTGGGCAAACACATTTGTTTCATCAAGTCAAATACACTTGTGATCTGACTACTCCCTGCACTAAGTATTACTTTAAAATATAAACATGACATATTCATTGATCCCCTCTCCTGTTCGGGGTACTGACTACATAATTACTTACTTGAGGAGGAATGCAGTTGCATTGAAGGCTGTTCAGAGGAGGTTCTCTTGATTGATTCCTGTGATGAGGGGTTTGTCTTATGAAGACAAATTGAGCAGTTTAGATCTATATTCCCGAGAATTTAGAAAAATGAGAGATGATCTAATTGAAGCATATAGGATGCTAAAGGGGGTTGACCAAGTAGACATAGAGAGGATGTTTCCTCTCGGGGGACAATCTAGATTGAGAGGTCATAGTTTTAGGATATGGAGTAGCAGATTTAAAGCAGAAATGGGGAAAAATTATTCCTCTTAAAATCTTGTGAATCCGTGGAATTCACTGGAGTTCAGTGGATGCTGGGACACTGAGTAAATTGAGGGAGGGGACAGACAGATTTTTAATTAGAAATGGGTTGAAGGGTCATGGGGAGCAGACAGGAAAGTGAAGTCGAGGCCAGGATGAGATGAGCCATGATTGCATTAAATGGCTAAGCAGACGTAAGAGACTGAACTGCTACTCCTGGTCCTAGTTCTTATGTTCTTAGGTCAGATTTCACATCATTGAGTGTCTTCTTGATTTGCAGTGTCCAGTGAATCTTGATTTTAATGGTTCCCCAGAGACAGGCAATAGTACTAACACCTTATCCTGAAACAAAGTTGAGAACAATGGCTTTTTATCTGCTTTAGTTTTCATTGTTTGTTGAGCACTTTCAAAAGCTTTTTGGGCAACTTGCATATTGATTGGTTTTCTTGAAAACCTAATATAGGTTGGAAGAGGAGTTGAATTTTGGTTTACAAATTTTTAAAAATGAATTAAGGGGGTCCTATCAGCTCATGTCCACGAAGGTCGAATTTCATGGACTCGTTGGAGGCATCCATAATCACAAACAATAAGTTTTAATCATGGTATTTAAAGTTTTATGTCATCTTTATAATAGTCCTTGAGATTGAGGATGATAAGCTTAAGACTTAATCTTTTTTATTTCCAAGTTATTCATTATTTATTGAATAGTTATGATGTGATTATATTTCTTTGGATAATCAATATCTTGTCAAAAATCAGATAAAGTTTTTTACAACTATTTTTGTAGCAATTTTAAGGTACTGCCTCAGGAAATCTTGTTGAAACATCCATAGTTGTTGAAATAATCCACTTTTCCACATTTGATTTTAGGTAGATACCCTTCACCATCTATTTAGATGGTACTATGAAATCTGGTATCAAATTTAATGCAGTGGGTTTAACTGATGGTTTTGGTTTCCCCACTAACTGATGTGTGTGTCATGTTTCTGCGCAATCCTGGCTAATAAAAATCTTTTAGTATTTAACCTGTGTTTTCCTAAGATGCAAGTGACCTGAGCTTGGAATTTCATGAGCCACTCGTAATGTTTTGTTACAGTACTCAGCTGGAACTATTATCTGATGAAATATTGCAGATCCCAGCGGTGAAGAAGAATCATATCAGACTATTTCTCTCCATGGATGCTGCCTGACCTGTTGAGTTTCTCCAGCATTCCCTGTGTTTGTTACTGCGCATTCCTTATCAACTTGTTTTTGAGGTAGTCTTTATTTCCTCATTAACAGTTGCATCTTAAATAATAACATTCAGTATTACTTCTGGTTCGAGTTTTTAAAGTGAGCTGTTTTGTATTGCTGTCTCAATGAAAGATCTGTTGATAGCATTTGTAGTAAGAAGATGGGCCAAATACGTCAGCTTCATTCACTTCACCTTCACCTTTTTAACTTCAATTTATGAAAATTATGTCAGGTTGCTGAATTTCCACATTATCTTCCTCTTTCATAGATGCCTCCTCTTCTTTCCTGCTTCCAGAGGCATGACATCTAATCATAACCTAATCAGGAAACAATCCAGTCTGTTCCTTTTGTGGCATCTCAGTTTCTTTTACTTTCACTGCTTATTTGAACACAGTCAGTGAGTCAATATTTCTGAACAAACAAGTTCGCTCTTCAAGATAAAATTAATTCCTTCCACTGGAATTTGTTTCACTGCTCCAACTCCAACACATCCATTTTCTAAGACACTTTTTAATCCTACTCCATGTAATGAGATGGGATTGTAACTTCCGCGTGTACCTTCAATTAACAATTTTACCTGGATTAGTCACTTTGGAAGACAAATTGTTTCATGAGCCAGCGACTGACTTGTTCCTTCATTGTTGAACGATCAAAGTCCTATAAATTGCTTTACCAGCAGCACTATGCCAGATAGAGTGCAGTGGTCTCATAAGGTGACTCAACACCACATTTTCAAGAGCAATTAATGATAGACAATAAATGCTGGCTTGCAATTAATTTTGCATCCCATGAATATAATATTTTTGAATTAGTCGTGGTATGAAATTTAAGGATGTTGATTTGTTGTCACTTGTGCTCTACAATGAACAACATGGTAAAATACAGTGAAAAGCTTTGACTGTCGCCACAATCCAGTGTCATTTAAATATTTCAAGAATAAAATGAATAAAAAGACAAAGCTGAAATAAAATCCCTCTTCGCTCCACCGCTTCCACCATGATTCCTGGGCTTAGAGGCAGCCGAACACTAACACCTGCGTCTGACCCACCAACATTGGCATCATCACTCTGCAGGCCCCATCTCTTTGTTGCTGCGTCCACCCTGCCAATGGGCTGCTGATGCTAGGACCCATGCTGGACCCACACTGGCCCTGTAACCGGGAGTCCCGGGCTCCGCTGCTGCTGTCACCTCGCCAACCACCAGGAGACTCTGCTCCGGGCCTACCACAACTAGGAGCTGCGGTCTCCACCAAGCTGATAACCAGGAGTCCCCACTCTGGGCCTATTGCAACCAGGAGTTCCTGGCTCCACTGTCAGGCCAGACAGCCACCTTGCCAAGAGTCCTGCTCCAGCTGCTCCCCTCTGCAATGTCACCTCCTCTGCCACCACCTACAGGAGGAAGCTGAAGAAGAAGAAAGAAGCCAAAAATGGTAAGGAAAGAAGGAAGGAAGCAGCTGCCTGGAGCACATGGGCCCAGGATCCCGAACGCAGCCTACCTTGCTGGTGCTGCCATCTTGGATCCAAATCTTGGATCTTGGATAAAATTTGTATCTTATCATTATAGATTTACCATTTTTGAAAAAAAAATTAGGCACACACTAAGATGAATTCACAATATGTTATTTGCAAGATGCAAAATGATAAGCTTGAATGTGCATAGGGCCAAGAAGCATGGTTATAATTAATGCATGGAAGATTGAACTGGGTGCTTTGATCTCCAAGTCCATATTTACAATAGGCATTTCTATTGTAGGAAATTCTATGCTAATTGTACATTCTATCAGATAATTGATTTGAAATATTGTAGTATGCATGGTGCATCTGAATCGAATAAATATGTGTATCAGTTAGAAATTCTCCTGAAGAGTTACTGAGTTACTAATGCAACTACTGATAGAAAATCAAGCAAGTCAGATTTTAGTTTTGAATTACTACATTTATCATGTTTCACTTTTTGCCTGAATTTATGAAGAGCCAGTAGATTGAAATGTTTATAAATGACCAGTGTAGCAAGCTCTAATGATAAAGATGCATGAGTGGGTAGTGTTCTACAAACATTAACAGGTGTAACATCTGTATACTTCATTCTGACATAAAATTGATGCTTTATCTCTCACAATCCTGACCATCCTTTTTCCCTAGATCCTGAAAGGGACAGATTCCACATGAATATGGCATTTGGAGCTACATTCATTGACCTTGACCATTTGCATGAGATCATTGAGGTTATTCAACCACCACATCTCAGATCCTCCTACCATTAATTTTCCAGGCTATCTGCTTCTACTGCAATTTGACTTCATAAGGGCTCCAGGTCACCAGCAGATACAAAACATCTCTCTTCCTTTCAACCAAAATCTCCAGAGCAACATTGGAAAGCCTTTGAACCTGTTTTTTCATGTCATGCCATTTTTCAGCGTTTGTTAGGTCAGATTCACTTCCTGCTTGACTCTCAACCACAATTCAACAGTATTTTTAATGGGGGGGCAGGCTATCATTTCACAGTGCCAGTAAGTTACAAGTTTAGGCCTCCTGCTGATGACTGCAGTAAATGAGCACTGTAATTAGAGTTGACTGCATGCAGAAATCATGCTAATGAACTGGCAGCACGAAGAAAGCGTATGGCCTGCATTTCAAACCATATGCATATGTTAATGGTGAATTATGATCCCCATGGCCATTTTTGGGGTCTTTCTAATGTAGCTGTCAACTAAAAATGATTGAAATTATATAATTGTAACCTTCAATTACTGCATTAAAGCTGAGAAGGTTCAAACCCTTCAGTTAGTACATTTGCACAAACAATGGAATAATACTACAATTATTTAGAACCTTTTAGTCTGTTCTTTTTAAATGCCTTTATGTGAGTGGCAGTTGACAATACAGCATTGCAAAAAGGTTGCTTTTAAACACTGAGGAATTACACTAAGAGGTACCAAGCTGTCCAGAGAGAAAGTCTGCTAATAAGAAATGATTAGACAGCTGTAGTTTACAGATCAGCCTTGCCCTTCAGCCACCTTCTAATGAAATGCTCACTGCACGGGCAACATCTAGACAACAGGAATGAACTATGTTACTGCTATGTTAACAGGTGGCTATAAATCAGTAGACTCTCTTTCAGGTTTATGAAAGTTACTTTGTGCACACCAGGGATTTGTTTTAAGCTAAAACAGACACAAACTTATACATTATGTTACATACCTGCCATGCCTTTGTTTTTACTGAACATGGTTTAAATTAAGATAGACTGTAATAAGTGTGCTGCTTAATGTAACTCAGTCATCCGCTCTACTATAGTTTTACTTTACACAAGGCAACAGAAATTATGGACGCAGCCTATTAAGTCACACAAGATATAACATAATGGAGATAATTTCCCTTGTTTGTTAATTTTGACAAAGAGAGGTGGAGATGCATGAAAGGAAATTACAAAATTGTCCATAGCAGTATTATTCTGAATGTTGCTTTTATTTCAAATTGAGTTAATGGAATGTAGAAAAACTAAAATGTATGTGTTAGATATTCTTAGATTTAGAGAGAATTTTGTCAGAGAAAGGGGTAGATGATAAAAGCAGTGGAAAAGGATGGTCTCAAAACAGATATAGGACATACAGGAGTTGCAGAACCATGCATGGATTTGGTTTACCACAATAAACATAATGACAGTAAGGAGCAGTGGAAGTGAGCAAAGAACAAAAATATTATGAATAAAAGAATTGTTTTTGAGGGTCTGTGGGTAGGGAGAAAAGAAGCAGTGTTGAATGCTAGTTAGCCATGGGAAGCAGAGAATGATGTACCTGGTTGCTTGGAGATGGTGGTGGGTAACGTGTACGGTTCTTTCAAACCCGAAATACTCTAGAGTGTCATCTTTCCCATCTAACTATAAAACTCAAGTCTGTTGAGTAAGCACTATGAAGTTTATTTATTATTTTCAGGTTACATGAAGATGACCTACACTATTACAGAGATTGTTAGGAGCATTTGAGCACAGGGCTATCTCCTACAATCTCCTTCTTTACTGTGACCTAGTCCCCATGACATCATATTGGGAAGTACTTATTACACTCAATTAGATATTCATGCTTTCAGTGTTATAAGCAGAAGAAAGGTGAAATTTGTCATGGAATCTTACTTTGTTACTTTTAGTGATATCATTTCATTTTCTTTCTGCATCGCTTGTCAGATCTTGATGTGAATATTGCTGTCTGTCATTGAACACCTAGACCATTTTACAACTTTTGCAACATGTGAAACATCTAAGAGGAAGAAGGATATATGTTAACTCTGTTCCAACCGCACGTATAAAGGAAAAACAGAGAATACAGAGAATAATTGTTATGGATTGGATTTTAACATCCAAAAAGCTCACCTTGCTATGTAAAAGCATTTCCTAATATTTACCCTTTTGGTCTTAATCTTAAATTCACACCTTTTAGTGACTGACTCACGATCCTTTGGAAATGGTTTATCCAGCTCACCTGACTAAAATTCTTCATAGATTTGAACATTCACATCAGATCTACGTTTAGCCCAGTTTCTCAAACTTTTCATTGTAACTAAAACCTCTTGTCCCACATATCATCTTTGCAAATCTCTTTCAATGTTGAATTAGATTTTTGATCAGCAAAACCAGGCTCATGAGAGGGCAGACAGGAAAGTGAAGTTGACAGCACAATCAGATCAGCCATGATCTGATGAGTGGTGAGAGTAGGCTTGAGGAGATGAATGGCCTACTCTTCCTGATTCTTGTCTTCTCATGTTCACTTAAAGACCTTGCTAGTTCTTCTAAATTCTAAGTGTGGAATTTATTGTTCTCTCCCAAGGCAATTTTGGAGAGGGCAATTTAATTGGAAGAGGGGTTCATTTGGGAACCCTGCCGTCTTTCCATCTCTGCCCTGATTAATCCCAGGGCAGGAAGGCATGGAGATGATCTTCCTATCCCAATGCCAATTGAGGTTCTTACGTGGACTACCAATGCCCATTTAAGGGTCTCTTCCCACTGCTGATAGCTCATAATCAGTTGTGGTCAGAGCATTCATTGCATGGGGAGCTGGACCAGCAAACCAGGAAATTATAGACCAGTGGTAAGGAAACTATTGGGGAACATTCTGAAGGAAAGAATTAGTCTACACTTGAAGAAGCAAGATTTGCTCATGGATAGTCAGTATGACTTTGTAAGAGGGAGGTCGTGCACAGTACATTTGATTGACATTTTCAAGGAGGTGACCAGGTGTGTAGATGGGGGCAGCGCCATTGATATAGTTTGATATATGATTTTATTAATATATGGATCTTAGCAAGGCCTTTGACAAGGTCTCACATGGGGGACTGATAAAGAAGGTAAAAGCACATGGAATCCAGGGTAGCTTGACAAATTGGATCCACAATTTGATAGGAGACAGAGGCTTGTGGTTGAAGGCTGTTTGTGTGACTGGAGACCAGTATCCAGTGATCCACTTGGATCAGTGCTGGATCCTTATTGTTCATGATGTATAAAAATATTATTGAAAAAAAATGTGGGGGGCTAGGTGGTGCTGATAAGCAAATTTGAAGATAAGTCGAAGATTGGCCAGGAGGAAGGAGGTCTTGGGTTACAAGAGGATATAGACAGATTGGTCAGATAGGCAGATCAGTGGCTGATGGAAGTTAGCCCTGATTAATGTGAGGTGATACACTTTGGAAGAAGTAAAAAAAACAAGTTAGTACTCAATAAATGGCAGGACACTAGGGATCTCAGATGAATTGAGGGATTTTGAATCAGCCATACAATAACGAGCTTCTCAGGTTCACATCTTCACCCTCTGTTGGCTGCTGTATGTCCCTGCTGTTGTATAAGGGTGTAGAAGTGTGAAAGGGTTATTGCTGAGGTGTGCATTAAGCACAAACCACCATAATGATGATTTCACATGAATTTGGGAGGAGAACAGCTTAGGATCTCAAAAGAGTAAGGCTTACTATTGTGTTTTTCTCACAGAAAGTAAAAGCAAAATATTGCAGATAATGGAGATCTGAAGAAGAGCCATGACACTTGAAATGTTGACTCTGATTCTGTCTCCACAGGCAATGTTACATCTGTTGAGATTCTCCAGCATTTTCTGTTTTTATTTCAGACCTTTCTCATGTCTATCACATCACTGTAACTTGCGTATGGTTTTGTCATTCAATAAACTTTATCTTGTTATAAGTCAAGATCTTCCTCTCATTAGACCTCCAAGTGGTTTTCCACTAGCAGACCAGGCCAACCAAGCCCTGTAGATCCCTACCAGGAAAGGAGGTAATGGCAGTTAAATGACCTCCTAGTGAGCAATAATGCAGAGAGCTCACACAACATGATGGGCAGTGTTACGGATTGCAATACAACTGCCTCCATCTGGGGTGCAAGGCAGCCACACAAGTGACCTGACCCCTTAAATTTAGGAGTGCTCATCTTGGGCATGGGCTGAAGCAGGGTGACATGGCCTGTTTTATTCTATTAAGACAGAAATTCCAGTACAATCTTGTATTATATCTTCCAAACTTTTACACAATTTTCTCGTGGACTTCCCTTTGCATGATCAGAATCCATAGCATTGATTTTGTTTGTTCTGCTTTGTCTTTGTATTCATCTTTACTAGTTCAAGAGGCAGACAATGATCCTCTGGTCTCTATAGACCTCTGATCTCTGTGCTGTTTTCTGCAGTATTCTTTAGCAGTATCTGGAGATCTGAGTGAATTTCATGCATTTGCTTTCCTAGCAGAGAACAGAAAATCTTCTGGAACCAGGCACTAATCGTTGCCTATAGCTTCTTGATCTCTGGCCCAGCGGGAAGAATACAATAAAATTTATCCTCAGTTTACATCTGAATTTCAGGAGGAAGTTAGTTTGATAACATCACTAGCTGAACTTTAGGAGGTCAGTGGAGCATGAAAGTCAAGAAGAATATGAAAAACAACTGAAAGGGGCATGGCTTCAGCTTATACACTGATGATTTCATTTCATTTTATTCAGTTTATTGTACTATAAAAGTAATGAGCTTTAACTTACTTCATTTAGATTTTCTATTTTGGTGTTTTAAGCATGTACCACATAAGCTTGATTACAGGCCAGCCAGTTTTAATCCCAGTTCAGAAATGGTAATGCAGCACCAATAATGATCACCTGGGCAAATGCAAATGAATGAGTGATTGGAAGCATAGATGAGGTAACAAAGAGGGTAGATGAGGGCAATGTTGTTGATGTAGCGTACATAGACTTTCAAAGGACATTTAACACAGTGCTCCACAACAATTTTTTTTTATTCACTTGTAGGATGTGGGTGATGTTGGCTGGCCAGCAATTATTGCCTGTCCCTAGTTGCCCTTGAGAAGGTATTAGTGAGCAGTTTATTGAAGTACTGCAGTCCATGTCCTGTAGACCTATGATGACATTAGAGTATTGCATTCAATTCTGGTTGCTACATTACAGGAAGAATGTGGAAGCTTTGGAGAGAGTGCAGAAGATGTTTGCCAGGGTGCTACCTGGATTAGAGGGTATGGGCTACAAGGAGAGGCTAGAAAAACTTGGGTTGTTTTCTCTGGAACGGAGGAGGCTGAGGGGAGACTTGATAGAAGTCTATAAAATTATGAGTTGCATAGATAGGATTGAAGGTCAGCATCTTTTTCCCAGAGTTGAAATGTCAAAAACTAGAAGGAATGCATTTAGGGTGAGAAAGGGAAGTTCAAAGGAAAAGTGAGGGGTACATTTTTTACGCAGAGAGTGGTGGGAGTCTGGATTGCATTGTCAGGGGTAGTGACAGAGGCGGATACAAGGGGGAATTTAAGGGACTTTTAGATAAACACATGAATATGCAAGGATTGGAGGGATATGGACCATGGGCAGCCAGAAAGGATTAGTTAAATTTGGCGTCATGCTCAGCACAACATCGTGGGCCGAAGGGCCTGTTCCACTGCTGCACTATTCTATGTTCTATGTTGTTGAAAGTTCTATGTTCTTGAAAGCATTGTGAACCATAAGGACAACAGTGCAGAACTTCAAAAGCATATTGATGGGTTGGCAGAGTGGGTGAACAAGTGGCAGATAAAAGTGTGAAGTGATTCATTTTGGTAGGAGAAAGAAGCAATGGAAACCTTTCATTCGGCATGTAGTTAAGGTTTGGAATTCACTGCCTGAGAGTGAGGTCAAGGCAGGTTAAATTGAGGCTATTAAAAAGAGAATTGGATCATTATTTGAAAAGAAAACAAAAATCATAGTTCTAGACGGAAAATGGAGGCCATGGCACTAGGTGAATTGTTCCTTTAGAGGGTCAGACCAAAGGGTCAAAAGGCTGTTTTAATGCTGCCATCACTCTATGATTCTATGACTGACCTTAGCTGGTAATAGATTAATGAATTGGGTATACAGATGATGTGATCCATATTGAGTAACCATGATGTGGCGGTGCCGGAGTTGGATTGGGGTGGCCAAAGTCAGAAGTCACAAGCTGTTGGAGTGCTGCTCCTTCATCAGGTGAAGCCACGTTTTATATTGTCTGCTCTGAAAGTTTGTGATTTCAAATAAATCTGTTCGACTATAACCTGGTGTTGAGTGACTGCTGACTTAATGCTAAGGACATTTATGGATGTTCTCTGATTCACTGTACTTTCCCATGTAGGTGGGTTGTTGTGAATTTGAGGACAGTGTTGAGCCAAATAGTGAAGGATCAGATTTGTGTTGAAAGTGGCTAGTGCACTACGGAAAGCCAAATTTGGGAAATTTAATACTTGTGGGCATTCAACCCTGAGGTAGTTAATCATTGAAATACAGTCAGACTTGAGATTTTTTTTGACTTTTTTTTATCTATGGTTAATATTTGCATGTAGTTTATAGATAAAGTTGATTCTTTCTAGGATTTTGTATGAATGAGGCTTCAGGCTAAGCACATCAGCATTAAGTTGGATGTAGGCAGATGCAAATACAGGAAACACTCGTGATATTTATGGAGTGTATTGTGTGGCTCTCACAATCCATAATTTATGCTTGAACACCACTTGGCCATTCTTACAACAAAACGCGAGAGGATATCTTGCTTGGACTCTGTAGAATGTTCTCACCAAAAACAAAGTGTAAGACAGTTCGGAATGCATGACCAAGAAGGCGGGCAGCCATTGCCTGAAAAATGAGGAATACGGGATCCTGTGGAACACAAGTAATTTTTGGAACTGTTTGACAGATACATAAAGATTCCAGCTGACAGGTCATGGGTTAAGATCAGATCGGTCGTTCTGACTCTGTTAGTATGGAGCCTTGATGATTTTAACTCCTGAGCCGTACCTACAATCAAACAGTTAGTTGCTTCTTTGGAAATGAAAGTTTGGCTAGGTTGCAGGTTGTAGATCGCAAAAATAAAAGGGGTAAACGTGTTATTTTTCAAATGATGCTGGTGCAGAAGTTCAATGTCAATTGAGGTATCCTCATAGCTGTTATCAGTGGAAATGCAGCATCTTGGCTCTAACACTTAAAATACTGAATTTTATTCCCTTAATCTATCAGCATGTTCATACAATTGCATTTCCTTATGTCCAAAATGTCACCAAAGACAATCAATAGTAGAAAACTCACACACCCTGAAAAAAGTGTCAGAATGTCAGTTAGAGCTGAAACTGATAAGTTTGTTACCATCTGTCAGCAGAAAATCTAACTCAGTGCTCAGTGGATCCATTGTGAATCTGTGAGAGCCACAAAGTACACTCTATAAACATCATGAGTAGTTTCTAAACTAGTCCATAATTGGCCAGGAGTTAAGCGGGCAGGGTCCCTTTCTTATTAATATATCGCCTGTCTGTGCACGTGACTGTAAATGTTTATAATAAACTGACCATTATTATCATGAAAGGGATTAAAATCCAGCAAAGCTCTAAGTTCATAAGCAGATAAGAACATCAGAACTGGAGTAGGCAATTCCGTCCTGGGAAGGTGTTCTGCCATTTAACATGATCATAGCTGATCTCATCTCAGCCTCAGCTCCACTTTCCTGCCTGCTCTTCATGTCCCTTCAACACATTACTAATTACAAATCTGTCTTCCCCATCCTTAAATTTACTCAATATCCTGGCATCTGCCACACTCTATTGAATTCCACAGATTCCCAACCCTTTGAGAGAAGTAATTTCCCCTCATTTCTGTTCTAAATTTGCTCCCCTCATTGTAAAACCGTGACTTCTCATTCTAGACTTTCCCACATGAGAAAACATCTTCTCTATGTCTACTTTGACAATCTATAGCATCTTTAGCATCTATATACCTGAATTAGATCTCCTCTCATTCTTCCATTGGCCTAAACTACTCAAATCTGTCTTTATAAGACAAGCTCCTCGTCTTGGAATCAATCTAGTGAACCTCCTCTGAACTGCCTCCAATGCAATTACATTCCTCCACAAGTAAGAGGACTAAAATTGCGTGCAATCTCCATGTGCGGTCTCACTAATGCCTCATACAGCTGCAGCAACACTTCCCAACTTTTATACTCTATTCCTTCAGTAATAATTTTCAGAATTCCATTTGCCTTATTATCTGCTGTAACTGTGCACTAGAACCCTCTGCACTTAACCACATTGAAGTTTATCTCCATTTAGATAATAAGTTGCCTTTCTATTCCTCCAACTAAAATGAATTACTCTACATTTGTCCACATTAAGCTTCATCTGCCAAATTTTGGCCCATTCACCTAATCTACATGAGATTGTCACTCCCTGTAAAATCTGGCTCATCATTTTAGAACTTGTTCTCCTTGCTGCTTGAAGTAATTCTTCAAATTTATTTATACAGGCTTTAAGGTATAAAACTCTTTGACTTAAAAACTCCAATTTCTGAATTCTTCATTTATAACAATAGGGTCATTTTGGATAATTTTTATGCTTTTGTGATTAACATCTCCTGTGATTGTTTCTGTTCCAAAGACATTACCCCTGTCACTTTGCAGGGTATGTGGAACATTTCTTGTTCCAGTCCATTCCAAACCCCACCCACAATGCTTTCTCCGATATTTCGATGATATCATTGGTGCTGCTTCACTGTCTTGTCTGGAATTGGAAAATTGGAATTTCGCTTTCAATTTCCACTCTACCCTCTGACCATCTCTGACTTCTCCCTTCCCTTCCTCGACATCTCCGTTTCTATTTCTGGTGATAGTCTGGTCACTAATATCCACTACAAGCCCATTGACTCCCACACCTACCTGGACTATACATCTTCACACCATGCTTCCTGTAAAGACTCCATCCCATTCTCTCAGTTCCTCCGTCTCCGTTGCAAATGTTCAGATGAGCCAACTTCCGCAAGAGAGCCTGAGAAATGAGCACCTTTTCCATCAATCAAGGATTCCCCAGCACCATTGTTGACAGGGTCCTCAACCGGGTCAACCCATTTCCCGCACCTTGGCTCGCATCCCATGTTTTAGCTCCCAGAACAGCGATAGGGTTCCCCTTGACCTTACCTACCATCCCCCCAGTATCCACATCCAGAAAATCATTAGCCACCATTTCCGCCACTTCCAGCAAGATGCCATCACCAGACACATATTCCCCTTCCCTCCCTTTCTGCAGGGACCGTTCCCTCTGGGACACCCTGGTCCACTCTTCCTTCACTCCCAACACCACAGCCCCAAGGCACCTCCCATGCAATCACTGTAAGTGTAACACATGCCCATTTACCTCCTCCCTCCTAAGTATCCAAGGGCCCAAAAATACTTTCCAAGTGAAGTAGCACTTTACTTGCACTTCCTACAATCTAATCTACTGCATTCATTGCTTACAACATGGTCTTCTCTACACTGGGGAAACAAAGCACAGACCGGGTGACCACTTCACAGAACACCTACGTTTCTGTCCGCAAAATGAACCTGAGCTTACAGTTGCCTGCCATTTCAATACACTACCATGTTCCCCGGCAAACATCTCTGTCTCAGTCTTGCTGTAGTGCTCCAGCAAAGCTCAGCGTAAGCTGGAAGAACAACATCTCATTTTCCACTTAGGTACCCTGCAGCCTTGAGGACTCAACATTGAGTTCAACAACTTTAGGGCTTGAACTGTCCTATGTCCCAGCCCCCACCCCCATAAACCAGGCCTTGTGATCATATAGTCTGCTATTACACATAACCTATTGTTAGCCACTAACATTCCCCATTATTAGCTATTCACTCTCCTAGCCAGATTGTAATCCATTCCTTTGTCTGTCTACTTGTTCTTCTCTCACTTTGGGCTTTATCTCCACCTATCGTTTACCCCTTACCCCATTTCCCGCTC
>JAHRHZ010000264.1:26661511-26796726 GCA_024137785.1 Ginglymostoma cirratum
GTTGCCAGACCTAATCAGCTTTTCCAGCAATTTCTCTTTTGTTTCTGATTTACAGCATCTGCAGTTCTTTCAGTTTTTATTATTTTGATCAATTTGTACTGATCAATGACATGGTCAAGAATACTTGTGACCAGGATTTGTACCCCACACAGTTGGACACTGCATGCATTTCACTTCCATGGTACTATGATTACTGGTATCTTTAACCTATACTGCACAAGTGCCTGATTAGTGCAATTGTCAATGAGCCCACGAGCTTCAGACAGAAAAATAAACACTTTCTCCACTCACTTCGGGTATGGTCACAGTGATTTTCCATTTCCATTACGCATTTATGATTCACAAGAGGATGGTGGACAACACAGATCATGCTTGGCACGGTGAGTCACAGTTGCAGCCTGGTAATGAAGGACATATCCTGAATCTTCATGTTCCTTTCTCCCCTGCACTCCCTGTCAAGGCCTTCAGTACTAAGCTTCCACATACATCTTTGAATTACGCTTAATCTCCTGATATTACTGCTTCAGTAAATCATTTAATCCTAGTCATGCCACCTACTGTGGTACACTGTTCTCCCCACCCCCAACCCCAATGAAGGCAGGGTGGTTGTGACCTTCAATGACTGCCACCCTCACAACCACCTCCACAGTAACCTATGTCTTCCAATGCCATCGTCTCCTCCATTTGTTGAATTTCCCCTTTTCACAATTAGTGCCACATCTGCTGTTAGTATGCAGCCTCTGTATCCCAGAACTGAATTCCCAACTTCCTTACCGCAGAAGTAGCCTGTGAACTCTCTTTGACCTTTAAGGAGCTGACCCACAGGACAGACCTTGTCCCAACCCCCTGACAAAATTGGACCGACAGCTCTGATTGATGACAGACCAGACCTTTGACTGATCTCTATTCTGCTCCCTGGACTGGTTGCACTGGACCTGCAGGACTGACTATGGATTTCGATAGCTTGGTGTCATATGTTAACAAGTCTTGGCTGATGACCACTGACATCTATGACAAGCTGCCTGGCTTTGTGCCTGCACTAAACATCAAGTGAATTCAGAAGCACACTTTAAGCTCTGGTTGAAGGGGAGAAGTGCAAAAAGGGAAGGCAAGGTAGAGATACTGTGAGCTTGCAAGTAGGCACAAAGTTAATGAGCACTATGAGGGCAAGCAAGAAGACCTGAAATACAGCCTGGTTGAGTCCATGAGATGGGTCTACTCCCTATGGCAAAGTGTCCTGGCAGCAGCATTAGGAAACTGCATTACAATTAATGAACAACACTGAAGGCTGCCTGTACACTACTGTACTGACAATGAATTGGAGATGTATTATGACGAGGCAGTGAGGCTGGTATGTGTCCAATGTTAACCTCTGTGAATAATGGGCTTGCGGACAATCTCTGCTCATGAAGAGTGCCTTGTGAATTTTGGGTCTTCTATCCAAGATGTAGACCTTGAAGAGCAATCGGTGAGCTGGAGTTGCCATGGCTCCCTTTCTGGTTTTCATGTGAGGAATTGTTGCCATCCAGTTTCTGTCCAGTATGTAGGAGAGCAGGAAATTGCTGATCAATGAGGTGAGCTTAGGTAATAAAGATGTGAAAATGTCTGCCGTTAGGCCTTTTGCTGCTCATTAGTGAGATTCTTGCTTTGCTGTTCAAAATGTGGTTGGAACATAGAACATGGAACATAGAGCAGTACGGCACAGTACAGGCCCTTCAGCCCACGATGCTGTGCTGACCTATTATACTACTCTAAGATCAAACAAATCTGCATACCCTTCATTTTATTATTGTCCATGTGTCTATCCAAGAGTCGCTTAAATGCCCCCAATGTATTTGACACTACTACCACCACTGGCAGTGCATTCCACACACCCACCACTCTCTGTGTGAAGAACCTACCTCTGACATCTCCCCTATATGTCCCTCCAATCACCTTAAAATTATACCTCCTCATCATAGCCATTTCTGGCCTGGGAAAAAGTTTCTGGCTATCCAGTCCATCTGTGCCTCTCACCCTTCTTCGCTTCAATGAGAAAAGCCCTAGCTCCCTCAACCTTTCCTTATAACACCTGCCGTCCAGTCCAGGCAGCATCCTGGTAAATCTCCTCGGCACCCTCTGTGAAGCTTCCATATCCTTCGTATAATGAGGCGAGCAGAACTCAACACGATATTCCAAGTGTGGTCTAACCAGGGTTTTATAGAGCTAAAGCATAACCTTGTGGCTCTTAAACTCAATCCCCCTGCCAATGAAAGCCAACACACCATATGCCTTCTTAACAACCCTATCAGCTTGGTTAACAACTTTGAGGGATCTATGGATGTGAACCCCAAGATGCCTCTGTTCCTCCACACTGCCAAGAATCCTGCCATTAACCCTGTATTCTGCATTCAAATTTGACCTTCCAAATTGAATCACTTCACATTTTTCATGGTTGAATTCCATCTGCCACTTCCTTGCCCAGCTCTGCATCCTGTCAATCTCCCATTGCAACCTACAACAGCCCTCCACACTATCCACAACTCCTCCAAACTTTGTGTCATTGGCAAACTTACCAACCCACCCTTCTAGTTTCACATCCAAGTCAATTATAAAGATCACAAAGAGCAGAGGTCCCAGAACAGATCCCTGCGGAACACCACTGGTCAATGAGCTCCAGGCCGAATGCTTTCCATCTACTACCACCATCTGTCTTCTATTGGTCTGCCAATCTATATCCAGACAGCCAAATTTCCCTGAATCCCATGCCTCCTTACTTTCTGAATGAGCCTAGCATGGGGAACCTTATCTAATGCCTTGCTAAAATCCATATATACCTCATCCACTGATCTACCTTCATCAATGAGTTTGTCACATCCTTAAAGAATTCAACAAGGCTTATAAGGCATGACCTGCCCCTCACAAAGCCACGCTGACTAGCTTTAATCAAACTATGTTTTTCCAAATAATCATAAATACTGTCTCTCAGAATCCTTTCCAATAATTTGTCCACCATAGAATTAAGACTGACTGGTTTGTAACTCCCAGGGTTATTCCTATTCCCTTTTTTGAACAAGGGAATAACTTTTTCCACCCTCCAATCATCTGGTACTATTCCAGAGTATAGTAAGGATACAAAGATCATTGCCAAAGGTGCAGTTATCTCTTCGCGTGCTTCCCATAGAAACCATGGGTATATCCTGTCTGGCTCAGGGGACTTACCTATCCTCATGTTTTTCAAAATTTCAGGCACTTCCTCCTTCATAACATCAATCTGTTCGAACATATCAGCCTGTTTCATGCTGTCCTCACAAATGACAAGGTGCCTCCCCCTTTTGAATACTGAAGCAAAGTATTCATTAAGGACTTCCCCTACCTCCTCTGATTCCACACACAAGTTCCCTCCACTATGCCTGATCGGCCCTACCCTCACTCTGGCCATCCTCTTGTTCCTCACATAAGTATAGAATGCCTTACGGTTTTCCTTAATCCTACTCTCCAAGGCTTTTTCATACCCCCTTCTAGCTCTCCATTCTTCAGTTCCTTCCTGGCTACCTTGTAACCCTCTCGAGGCCAGTCCGATCCTTGCTTCCTCAACCTTAAGTAAGCTTCCTTCTTCCTCTTCACTAGATGCTCCACATGTCTTGTCATCCAAGGTTCCTTCACTTTACCATCCCTTCCTTGCCTCAGTGGGACAAATCTGTCCAGCACTCACAGCAAGTGATCCTTCAACAACCTCCATATTTCTATCGTGCATTTCCCTGAGAACATCTGTTCCCAATTTATGCTCCGCAGCTCCTGCCTAATAACATTGTAATTCCCCCTCCCTCAATTAAATACTTTCCCATACCATCTGCTCCCATCCCTCTCCATGACTATAGTAAAGGTCAGGGAGTTGTGATCACTATCACTGAAATGCTCTCCCACTGAGAGATCTGACACCTGGTCTGGTTAGTTGTCAAGCACCAAATCTAATATGGCCTCCCCTCTAGTCGACCTATCTACATATTGAGTCAGGAATCCTTCCTGAACACACCTGACAAAATCTGCTCCATCCAAGCTATTTGCACCAAGGAGGTTCCAGTCGATATTAGGGAAGTTGAAATCATGCATGACAACAACCCCATTACTTCTGCACCTTTCCAAAATCTGCCTACCAATCTGCTCCTCAGTGTCTCTGTTGCTATTGGGCGTCTATAGAAAACTCCTAATAAAGTGATTGCTCTTTTCTTGTTTCTGACTTCCACCCATACTGACTCAGTAGACAAACCCTCCCTGACTTCGAAAATCGGACTTTTGTCTCTCATCATCAAAAATCTAATTTCTGTCCATTTTGCCATATTTTCCCAACCGACTGGCCAATACCCACAACATTCAGGGCAGGGAGGATGCCCCCCAGTGTGTCTAGTGCCAGCACTACATTTTAGGAAGGATGGGAATGTTTTGGGGAGAGTGTAGAAAAGGTTTCCGAGAATGATTAGAGGGATGAGGGATGTCAATTGTGTAGATAAATTGGAGAAACAAGAGCAGTACTCCTGAAGACATAATTGAAATGAGATTTGGTACAGATGCTCATATCATCAATCCAGACAAAATAAGTAGGGAGAAACCTCCCATTGATATAAAGGTTGAGGAATCAGAGGACACTGATTTAAGGAGAATAGTGAAGGAACTGAGGATGCCAAAAAAACCTTCCCCACTGTAAGTCATTAGGATTTATAAAATGTTGCCTGAGTATATTGAATACAGGCTCAACTGTGGCTTTCAACAATGTATTGCATTAAGACAAAAATATTATAAAGGCTATGGGAAAAAAAATAACGAAAGGGGTTCAGTTGTCTTGCCCTTACAGTGAGCTAGCACAAACATGACTCCTTTTGTGCTGTAGTCAATCAAAGATATAATTATACTGTAAGTGTTTGACAAGGTCAACTAGGTTTCTCAATCAGTTTTCATTTTCTTAAAGCATACCAAACTCTGAGACCTGAAGATGTTTGAATCCAGCTCATATTATACTTCTCTATGAATATAGAGCCATTAATATCAATATTCCAGTTCCTGTTAGCTGTTAATGAGTTCATTACATTCCCTGTCTCATATGTAAAGAAGTAATATTTTGTTACTAATGTTCCTTGTTCTTTTAATTTTACAGAGAACCTAGTGTTTAGGTAATTATGTTGAACTTGTGACTCCTAGCTGACTATTGGACTGTGGACATTTTGTGCAACTATTTTGAAAATCACAGGTACTCAGTATAGTTGTCAAAGTATTGCTGTTGTTCGATAACATGCCTCTCTCTCACGCTCTGTCAAAAATCAGTTCAAACTTTCCATCTTATTTATTTTAAAACATTGTGATATACTGGAACGGTGCTGAGTTATATTCAAACTGGTGTGCAGATACTGTGGCTTTCCATTTACGGTAGATGTGTAAGAAACTACAGGAATTTCTTCCAGATACATTGGATTTGATTCAAATGACTGTGCCAATCCTTTCTACAATAGCCTTCAGTTGTTGCTGACTTTCTTAAAAAACAATGCCATGCGTGCAATATGTTCAAGGTTGACATCATAGAAATTATATCCTCACTCACCCTGTTTAAGTCGTCTCTCTTACAGTAGAACAATAAGCATTCCAGCTTTCTTTCTCAAAACTCTATGACTGTTAGTCATGCAATAATTAGCTTTCCTTCAGGCCCTTTGAAATAAATTATAATGAGTTACTAGGCATGTGTAACCCTTTCATTGACTGACTGATTGTCAACAGATTCTCAATGGAGCGCTGTTAGCCGATGCAAAGTTAGGTTTAAATCTTTACTTTGCTCACTCGTCACTTTCATAAGTCAATCAGAATTTATTCTATTTTCTTTCATTATGGACAAGACCGAACCCCTTCAAAATATTCAGAGGATAATCTAAACCCTAACCTTTTCTTATTTAAAAAAAAATGTGTTGTGTTCCAGATGCAAATCGATTGGCCAAACTAATGGTTTTAAAGCAAAACATGCTCTATTCATTCACTATAGTTAAAATACAACAAAAGAAAGAAGGAATTTGAATAACTTAACTTGTTGGAAAACTTAACAGAATAATAGATAAAATAACTATTACTAATTAACTGTTCCAAAATAGTAACATCCCATAAACGCACACTTGGTAAAAAGGCAAATTTAGAAAACAGACTGTCTCACATGCAAATCCTGTAGCAGGAAGAGCACCTCCAGCTTTTGACTGTAACCAAGAGAGGGAAGTAATAGCTTCCTCATCTTCAGGATCCTGATAGAAACTGCTGAAAACTAAAACTAAAAATCTTGGTTCCATGGAAGCATGACCACACCCATTCAGGCTGCTTTTATTGTTCTATAACTTTAAAAAAAAACCCAAAGCCTGACAAGCTGTTTACAGTGTGGCTCTGATAGACTACTTGGTACTTCTGTCTTAAAACCACTCTTTAAAAAAAAGGAAAAAGTACATCTCTTAAAGTCGTAGTATCATTACCTTTTGGACTGATTATTTATTTTATCTCATGAGAACTTGAGTGAAGGGTGAAAGCCTGAAGTATAAATAATTCAAGAAGCTGAGTTTTTTGTAGTATGCAGTTTGGGAAATCTGGCCTCAACTTTGCCAATTTGAGTAGATGACTTAAAATTGGCAGGAAATGTGTGATGCCACCATGCCAATTTGGTCTGTAGGTATTTCCACCAAATGTTACGGGCAACTGTCAATTAAGTAGCTACTGCTGGGGTTTCAGAATGGCAGCCTGTCTCTGGAGTGCTGTTGGTCCAATTAGAGGGCTGGCAAAAACAGCAGTACTTCTGAAACTGCTGGTCACTTCCGGGGTAGACGCAAAACAGTTTCTAAATGGCTCCAGTAGTGGAAGGGAATCTTTTGGGGATGCCTTTGAGGGCAGCAGCCAGGAATGAAGGCCCCAGTAGCCTTGCCAATTCTGCCTTGCCACATGCTGTGAGGTTGCTGCCATTTAGCTGACGACCTCATGTGACAGCAGAGGGTTGATCTACTGTTTGCAAAATGTTTCTGAGGCTTTGTGTTATGTGTCCTGCTGCCTTGCTGCCTTCACCAGCCTTGAGGAGCTTTGTGAAAGCACTGTCAGAGAATGTCATTAAATGGAGTGATCTGTCCTACAATGTACAACCAGGAACTGCAACGTGGATAAATGTTTCAACGGAATAGGGTGAGCAGAGTCAGGCTTCCTCAGATAAGGATGATTCTTGGAGGATGAAGAGATTCCAAATTAGCCTTTTATGGATTCCAGGACCATGGAGAGATGTAAAAAGCTAGGACAACCTGATTGAAGTAACATTTGCACAATGCTGCTTCTGCATGACCATCACTCCATTGCTTCACCTCTCTTCCCTTTCTCTGGTGGGTAACTAGCCCAGTCATCCTCTCTTGTCAAGTTACCTCTAAACCTGCTTCCTCCATGACCTACAAATAGCTTAGGAAGCAGAGCTTTGTCATGCACATTTGCTCATGAGTGCTGCTACCATGGATAAGTGGCTCAGAGATTAGCACTGCTGCATCACAGTGCCAGGGACATACTCTAGTTTCAATTATAGCCTTGGGTGACTACTTGTGTGGAGTTTGCACATTCTGTGTGGGTTTCCTCCGGGTCCTCTAGTTTCCTCCCACAGCCTAAAGATGTGTAGGTTAAGTATATTGGCCATGCTAAATTGCCCATAGTGTCCAGGAATGAGTAGGTTAGGTGGATTAGCCGTGGGAATTATAGGGATAGAGTAGGGGGTGAGTCTGGGTAGGATGTTCTTCGGAGAGTCAGCGTGGAATTGTTGGACTGAATGGCCTGTTTCCACACTGTAGGGATTCTATGATTAATAGCATTCCAGTGTTTGGAATAAAACTGCACCTGCCTAATTGGCAGCCTTTGAGAGTTCAATGGATCAGTACCCTTCCAAAAGGGCATTGGTAAAGTACATTTCTGCATTTAAAGCCATCTGTACATAATCATTATTGCGGATTGACCAATTCTCATGAGCATTCAACAAAGAAAGCACAAAATAGAGCATGTCATTCAAGATAATTATAAGTGTCCCAATCTGTTTCTAGCCATTACACCATCAGTAACATGGGGTGTGTCATCATTGTTTACGATCAGGGTGAGTGCCATTTGAAGGTATGGGATCCTGAGGGTTCCAGTTTGTTGGGAGTCTCCTGTACTGGGGCAGGGATGTCACCTTCAGTCTTCACTGTTGATGCTGTTGAGTCACTAAAGCAGCAGATGAGGAGATGCCACGACTCATGAGAAATAGCTTTTGGCTGGCATGTGTTCCTCTCTGTCTAGATGTATGATGGCACCTCCTTGAGTCCTTCAGAGGATGGAGCTCCTGGATGGAGGGAGGGAGGTCCAGATATCTTCTGTAGCTGTCTCTTCGCCTTCACTGCAAGACGCCCATGGTAGGAGTGATGGAGTACAGATTCGAGTGCAGAAGAATCTTGTACATATTCAGAGTTTCCATGTGGTAACAATGCTTTCCATGGATAAAGCAACATGTTAAAATTCCAAGGACTTGGCAGAGCTCATGGCATACTTGGATTCCTCCCTACCTTGTGTGAATCAGTTCATAATTGCTGACATCTCTGCCATACCACTCTCTCGGCCCTGTTGAATGCCCAGTAGGCTTCTAGTTCTGGCTCATCTTTAACATGGTGCTTAGTAGGTGCAAGGTTTCTAGCTGTGCTCTGAACATTGGGACATCCGAATGTGGCATCCTCCCTCAGTTACTGGGCTGTTTCTGTGTTCTGATCACCAGATTGTACATTGTATCTATG
Source organism: Ginglymostoma cirratum (assembly GCA_024137785.1). Classification (NCBI taxonomy): domain Eukaryota; kingdom Metazoa; phylum Chordata; class Chondrichthyes; order Orectolobiformes; family Ginglymostomatidae; genus Ginglymostoma; species Ginglymostoma cirratum. The sequence continues at coordinate 26,670,295 of JAHRHZ010000264.1, forward strand.
CATGTCCTCTCCGTGGATCATGTGGATGTGTCTGAGCTGGTGCAGATCCTTACTCTAACCATGTCTTCTGTCCTCACTTCAATCCCTCTCTCACTCCTCCACACCCCAAATATTTTCATTTGGAGCCCTGGCTATGCAATGAAAAGTTCACTTAAATTGCAGGGGTGAAGTTGAATCTGATATCATACACTACTTGATTTGTTGGGATGCTCCTAATCTCAGACTTTTGTTTTATTTTGGACATCTTGATGTAAGAAAATTACAGAATTTCATTGCTTTATCAATAGTTTATCAAGGGAATGTTCAGTCCCAATATGTCATCAGGACCAGCAACAAGCATGGGGCTGGATGAACACAGCAGGTCAAGCAGCATCATAGGAGCAGGAAAACTTGACGTTTCGGGCCTAGACCCTTCATCAGAAATGGGGGAGGGGAAGAGGGTTCTGAAATAAATAAGGAGAGAGGGGGAGGCGGATAGAGGATGGATAGAGCAGAGGATAGGTGGAGAGTAGGCAGGCAAGTCGAAGAGGCGGGGATGGAGCCAGTAAAGGGGAGTGTAGGTAGGGGGGTAGGGAGGAGATAGGTCAGTCCAGGGAGGACGGACAGGTCAAGGGGGCGGGATGATGTTAGTAGATAGGAGATGGGGGTGTGGCTTGAGGTGGGAGGAGGGGATAGGTGAGAGGAAAAACAGGTTAGGGAGGTGGAGATGAGCTGGGCTGGTTTTGGGATGCGGTTGGGGGAGGGGAGATTTTGAAACTTGTGAAATCCACATTGATGCCATTGGGCTGCAGGGTTCCCAGGCTGAATATGATTTGCTGTTCCTGCAGCCTTCGGGTGGCATCACTGTGGCATTGCAGGAGGCCCAGGATGGACATGTCATCTGAGGAATGGGAGGGGGAGTTGAAATGGTTCGCGACTGGGAGGTGCAGTTGTTTGTTGCGAACTGAGCGCAGGTGTTCTGCAAAGCGGTCCCCAAGCCTCCGCTTGGTTTCCCCGATGTAGAGGAAGCCACAACGGGTACAGCGGATGCAGTATACCACATTGGCAGATGTGCAGGTGAACCTCTGCCTGATGTGGAAAGTCTTCTTGGGGCCTGGGATTGGGGTGAGGGAGGAGGTGTGGGGGCAGGTGTAGCACTTCCTGCGGTTACAAGGAAAAGTGCCGGGTGTGGTGGGGCTGGAGGGGAGTGTGGCGCGGACAAGGGAGTCGCGGAGGGAGTGGTCCCTCCGGAAGGCAGATAAGGGTGGGGAGGGAAAAATGTCTTTGGTGGTGGGGTCTGATTGCAGATGGCGGAAGTGTTGGAGGATGATGCGTTGGATCCGGAGGTTGGTGGGGTGGTATGTGAGGACGAGGGGGATTCTTTTTTGGTTATTATTGCGGGGACGGGGCCTGAGGGATGTGTTCCGGGAAATGCGGGAGACACGGTCGAGGGCGTTCTCGACCACTGTGGGGGGGAAGTTGCGGTCCTTGAGGAATGAGGACATTTGAGATGTACGGGAGTGGAATGTCTCATCCTGGGAGCAGATGTGGCGGAGGCGAAGGAATTGGGAATAGGGGATGGCATTTTTGCAGGAGGGTGGGTGGGAGGAGGTGTATTCCAGGTAGCTGTGGGAGTCAGTGGGCTTGAAATGGACATTGGTTTCTAGGTGGTTACCCGAGATGGAGACAGAGAGGTCCAGGAAGGTGAGAGAAGTGTTGGAGATGGTCCAGGTGAACTTCAGGTTGGGGTGGAAACCGATGTCCATTTCAAGCCCACTGACTCCTTTTCCTGCTCTTATGATGCTGCTTGACCTGCTGTGTTCATCCAGCCCCATGCTTGTTATCTTGGATTCTCCAGCATCTGCAGTACCTTTTATCTCTCATCAAGACCAGCAATGCTGCTTCTGCCCATTGTTCCTAAAGACTAATCCTGGCTGCTTGAAACAAGTTCCAAAGTATTCTTACAAAAAGCTATAAAGTTAGCTTTCTTTTAAACTTCCCTGCAAATGTTAGCAGCCACATGATTACTTTTATTGTGTTTTACCAATTAAGCAGAAACTGGGAATTGAATCGAAATGTCCATCTCTGATGGACCAGTGTCAAACAAAATGGTGTTTTTAACACATTGAACAAGCAGTTGAGCCCGTGCAGCAGTCATTTAACAAATCTGCTGCTGAATGACTCCAAGACTTTTATTTTAGGCAGTATGATGTAGGAGCGAGAGTTTGCTTCTCATTAATTCACTTTAGCAATTTTAAGTAATGATCAACAGCTGGAACATACTTTACAAGGAGTTTATTCTGCTCTCATTCCTGTTATCATCTTCAACAAGTATAACCGAGATTGGTGCAGTTCTGACAGAAAGTGACTTCATACTCTTGGCTGAGAACAAAAAAATACAGAATGTTCTTGTCATGTTTATTTGAATCAAAAACATTATTTAGACCTGCAACTTTTATGGCAGTGACCATTCAATTGAAAGTCAAATTTTATTTGATATTAATCCTGTGAAGTGAACTGAAATGTTTTACTCTGGGTGTAGAGCTACATAAACACAGGTAGTTGTTGCTCAAATATGTCTCTATCACAGGTTTGCTGTGTGTGCAAAGCTGGTTCTTCCTTGCATGAAGCGAAGTGTAAATCCACTTTGTCATTTCTTTCCCCAGTGTATTGGTGACTCGATTAGTGCCATTTCCTAGTCACATCCTGAACTATAAAGTTTCATCAACTTTTTTTCAAGTTTCTATGTGTCTCTTTCTCTCACATATATCCAACTCTCCCCTTTGAAACCTTGTCTGAATTTCTGGGGATCGGCTGCCAACATATATTGCTTTAAGCTCACTGATTTCATCAAAAATCTTGAATATACTTCCTGTTGCCCTACTTCTGTAAGTACTCCATTACATTCTCCCAGTTTCTCTGCTTCTATCACATCTGTTTTGACAAATGTGATCCATACTAACATTTCTGCCTTCTGCTTTCAGTGGTTGAGGGGGCCCTCCACTATGGCAGAGAATTATTGCAGTGCAGAAGAAGGCCATTCAGCCCATTATGACTGCACTGTCTATTTTACCTAGTCCAGCTCTATTACTTAGTGCGAATATCCTGCACTTTCCCCATATTCCTGCATACCATTAACTAATCTGAAAAAACCCCATCGTGAATGCCTCACTTGTACTTGCCTTCACCACGTTTCCAGGCAGGGCATTCCATACCCCAACAACTCATTGTGTGTAAAGGTTTTCTCTCACATCACCCTTGCATTGTTTGCATTTGATTTTAAATCTATACGCGTTGTTCTTGTTTCTTTTAAATGTGGAAACAGCTTCATCCTATCTATTCTGTACAGTCTGCTCGTGATTTTGAAAACATCTATCAAACCTCCTCAATTTCTTCAATCTATCCTTATAGCTGATGTTTCTTATACCTGGACCCATTCTAGTACATGTCTTCCGCCCTCTCTCCAATGAATTCACACCCTTTTGATAATGTGGTGACCACAACTGTAAGCAGCACTCCACGTTTGGTTTAACATTTATGTTGTACCAATTCAACACCACCTCTTTGCTCTTGTACTCTATGCCCTGATTAATAAACCCAAGAATACTGTATGATTTATTTACTGTTCTCTCAACCTGTCCCAGCACCTTCAAAGTGCACATATACACCCAAGACTCTCTACTCCTGTACCCACTTTGGATTTGTACCCCCTCAGTTCTGAAGAAGAGTTAAACCAAAATCAAAACTGTAATGCCATTTCTCCCTCCAGATGCTACCAGACCTGCTGAGTTTCTCCAACATTCTCTAAGTTTTTTTCAGTTTTCCAAAATCCACGGTGTTTTGGTTTGGTGATTTTATAAATCTTCTTTCAGAAGCAATACTTCTGGAGAGAGAAAGAAGGAGCAGGACTTCAAAAGCCTGTTCCAGTATTGTATTGCCTTTTATTTCCCTTCTCTCCTGTTTAACAAGTGGTCCACTGAAAATAGAGCTTGCTGATTGTACATTCTAAAGGGGCTTCATTTGTTCATGTCTGCTGCTATTATCATTTCACGACAGGTCATTTAATTTTGATATCCCAACAGAAATATTTGAAAAGTCTCAGGGTGGTGTGATGAGTAGGAGATGAGGGTCTTTCACATTTCCCTGGGGTTGCTTACCTGTCTTTGCTCCAACTTTGTAGAACACAAAATTGTATTATGCAGAAGCTGTATCCTTTGTTTGTATGGGGTTCCAGATCAAAAGTCAGTCAAGTGAAAAATTTAAAAATCATGTCTTCAAAAGCTATATCCTTGAGGCAGTGAACATAATGATAACTCTACTGGAATTTGGGAGGACATATAGCACTATGAGAGTGCCAGTCCTTTTTAAACATATGGATTTTAAATATATATTGACTAAATTAATTGCACATTTTAATTTAATAAAATGGCAGCATAATCATTAATCCTTCAGTGTGACCTCATTATATCACAATTATATTTCAGTTCCTGGCTGCCAAAAAAAATGGAATAGAATCACTTCCAAAATTGCATTGTATACACTCAACAAATAAATGGATATCCCAGAGATTGCGAGGGTGAGCAATCTATTCTCACAATTCAATTGCTGACAAAAACTGTGCTTTCCTGATTTTATATCAATAGATTAGCATGTTTTAAAAGTTCTCAAGTGCATGTATATGTATTATTCACAAGACATCTCCACAGCAATCAAAAATATGGAACATTGCTGAAAGAAATCATTTTGTTGAACCTCTTCACCTTGCATTCATCAGGCCCAATACAAAAATGCCAAATTTGAAACAATAATAACAATTTACACTGCAAGAGAAAAACATGTATAGAAATATAAGAACAGGAGCAGGCCATTCAGCCCAATGAGCCTGTTCTATGTGATTGGTTAGTAATTATAAGTCAACTGTGATTGGCTGATATGTTGCCATGAAGAAAAATATGGTGAAGTATAGGCTCCCCGAACACCTGGACAATTCAGAAAGATGTAAAGCTTGAACTTGTCTGCAGACAACTTATCCCTACATATGATTATATGTCCCTTCTATTAAGCATAAAAGAGCTACATTATGAGCTTGACTCAAGATAAGAAAGTTGTCTCCATTTTCAGCAAACTTCAGGTCCTCTACTACCAAACAACAGCATTGCACACAGTGATGAGCAATCTTCCTTCCTGAGCTATCCTGTTACAGCTGCTATCAGAATTCACACTGCTCCCTTTCCATTCAGCCAGCTACCATATCATGTTCACCTCAACAGAAACCTAGCCCCTTCCCTGAGTACTTTTACTGTTGCTTTATTTATTTTTGTAAGATTTTGTCTGACCTTTTTCTTAGATATGCAACTTCGCATTTGCTTTGTTTGAAAAGTTTGGTAATATTCCATCTTGTTTCTGTGATAATTATGCCTCTCTCCAGAACATCATATGAATGCACTGCACTGCCAATTCCAGTTACTGGCTAGTCACATTTAATCCCAGATAGACCACAGAACTCAATAACTGGTGCAGGTTATGGCTTCAGATGCACACAATAGTGTGACAACAGACAAATAAAACATGAAAAAACAATGTGACCACATGAAACCACTAATATCGCACAATTTTGTCATACTTGGCACATGCAGAGACCGACTGGTGAACATTCTTGCACTTTAGTAAACTGAATCACTGAATACTATTATTAACATTAAGAATAATATTGTTTCTTCTCATTCTTTTATTAATGTATGAAATAAATTGATTTTCCAGTGTCTGAACAGTATCGATTACAGAAGGGTCTTTACTGCATGCAATCCCAATTAGACTGTACCTGACAAGTCACCAAAAATAATGACTTTATTGCCGAGCTATGTGAGGAAAGATATTGTGGCCCTGACACAGTGACAGTAGAAGTCCATGTGCATTTTGCATGATGAGCTGCACTTAACGCCACAATACAAGGTCAGTTCCTTTTGGACAATTTCACAATTCACCAAGTGCAGTGTGCTTGAAAGAATTGGATATATTATCAGATACCAATGGCTCTTCAGGGGATGCTGGTCACTCTAAGTCCTGCTATGCTTTGATACAAAATGATGCAGCGATGTATCATTAATGAACAGCATCTTTTGAGCTCCTTGATTAGAACCTTTGCTGTTAATCATACTGGAGTGAAATGTAATTCCTCTTGGAGTGGAGGAAGCATCCTTTCCAGAGGGAATTGGATAATAAATAGATTACACTGGATGGAGCAGGAAAGGTGATCCATTGGAGGCAGAAATTACTCTCATTTCCAATGATTATGTGGGTGAATGGGTAAACAATTAAAAAATTACAATTTCTTTTACAATGCAACTTTACAGCAGTATTAGGTAAGCTTGATGGAGCGGCACAGAAGGAGCATGCACAGCAGTACAGATTCTGTACACAGGTATATTCACGTCTTAGCACTATGCTCTGCGCTGCTGTCATGTTGTGTAGTTATCTTCTCTTCAATTAAATGTAGCAAGCATAAAATATCAAACGTGCAGAGAAAAAAAGGTGCTTCAAGACTAACATCAGGTACCTAGTCGTAGCATCGTAGAGTCATACAGCATGGAAACAGACCCAACCAGTCTAATCCCAAACTGAACGAGTCCCAGCTGCATGTGCTTGGCCCGTATCCCCCCAAACATTTCCTATTCATGTACTTACCCAAATGTCTTTTAAACATTGTGACTGTACCTGCATGCAACATTTCCCTTGGAATTTTATTCCACACATGAACCACTCTGTGTAAAAAAGTTCCCTCTCGTCTTTTTCAAATCTTTCTCTTCTCACTTTAAAAATATGCCCCCTAGTCTTGAAGTCCCAGTTCTTGATTTTCTTATTTTTATTTAAGTACTACCTGGGTTACCGTCTTGTGTCCAGGAAATATTGGAATGGGGCTTCATAAGATAACCAATGTCCTTCAGGGAAGGAAACTGCCGTCCTTACCTTGCCTGGCCTATATGTGATTTGAGAACCCCACTGCATTGTGATTGACTTTTAACTGCCCTCTGAGCATTTAGGGATGGGAAATAAATACTGGCCTAACCAGTGATACCCACATTATCTGAATGAATAATAACAAAAAGAGAAAGTGATTTTATGAAGCAATAAGCTGAAATATTCACCCTATTGGCATTGGATTGAGTGACATTGATATAAAAGCTGAAAATTAAGCTATGAAAATACTTTTACACAGTTATTAGAAGCCTTTTGTATATCCAACAGATTTCATTCAATAATTGACTTAGTAAGCTCTTTGACCTGAGCCCTTGTCAAATAATGTCTGAAGTGAGGTTTTCTCCTAGGTTAGGTCATTTTACAGTAGCAATTGGAGAGATTTAGTGCTGCTGTTATCATATAATTGGTAGCAATGTCCCCAGTGATGTAGTAATCAGTCACACATGACTGACTGATTAACTTCATAGCTGAAGCTAGAATGGTTAGAAATATGTTCATGCTCAATTGTTCTTTCTTTTCTACCTCTTAACCCTCACTCTCCTCCTGCACTGTCCCCTGCCCAAAAATCCGATAGTTTTTGAGCCAGGTTGGACTTACAGATAGGCTTCCCTCCAGTAACTTATCAGTTGATGAGTCTATGATCATTGGGAAGAATGGTGGGCGTGAAGACTTTTCCCAACACAATACGAAGAGGAACACTTAATCTTTCGCCTGGGAACCCTACAGCCCAGAGGACTCAATATTGAGCTCTCCAATTTCAAATAACCTTGTCACTCATCCCCCACCTCCCCTTCTAGCCCCACCTCCTCCCTTCCATTCCACCTTCTGACCCTCCCTTCCAGCCACTAGCTGGATTCATCCCTCCCATTGACCAACTGGTTGTACCTACCACTAGAGTCCACCTTTCACCACCATTCCACCTCCACCCCTCCCCCCCCCCTTTATCTGCAGCTCCTCCCAACCCCACATCCAGTCCAGAAGAAGGGTATTACCTGAAACGTTGACTGTTCCTTTCCTTCAGGTGCTGCCTGGCTTGCTGTGTTCTTCCAGCCTCCTGTTTGTCTATCTTGGATTCCAGCATCTACTGTCTTTTTGTCTCTAAACAATTTAAACATACACCAACAAAGAGAAAAAGCCATTTCCAAAGAGAAATTCTTGCAACCACTTGAAGTAACGTGTGACAAGAGCAACAAAGATCTTTTTACTGCATGAACAGAAAAGGTTGGAGACACTCAGCTGGCCAGACAGCATCTGTGAAGTTAAACTTTCAGGTTGACAGCCTTTCAACAAAACTGCAATGTGCTGGAAATGAGCTGTTCTTAAAATGGTCAGAGGCAGGGAAAGGTTGTGAGGTAGGCAAGCAAGTGGAAGAAAAACGGAGTGAGAGTGCAGAGTATGAGTGATCTTATGACAAAGGGAATGATGTTGGGAATGATGCTGTGATTGGAACAGGGACAATAGAAACCATGTTATGTAATAATTAAAACAGAATAATACAGTGCCAGAATCGACAAGCACAGAATTCCCTTGTGACTCAGCAATCTGGCAGAGAAAGGTGGATAAACATAAGGAGTATGGGCCTCCTGACAAGAGGGAATCTCCATCCCTAACCAAAAGCCCACATTTCATCCCCACCCCTGAACAACAGCCCTCATTTCCTCCACTCTAAGTGGCAACAATGGTTTCTGCTGTCCATGAAAACTGTCCTGTTGCTGGTTATGCACAGGAGCTCAAAGAGGCTGCCCACCATAACTTCCAAAGCACTCCAAAAAGTTTAAATATCATACTTACAGAGTGTTACATTAAAACTAAAGTGACCCAATTTATTTCTGGTTAAAAAATGGCATAACATGGCAGATAACAATGTGAATGATGAATGATTCATTTATTGCTACATATATTTTAGTAAGATACAGTGAAAAGTTTTCATTCGCCATAATCTGGTAAAATTTTGATGTACAAAAAGAATAAAAGAAAGTCTATAAATGGAGATCATCTTTCTCAGCCAGGGTCCCAAACACGGTTTCAGGACTTCTACTAGGCCGTTTCTCTAGGCCTACATCAGCCAGGAGTCCCCGCTCCGGGTAATGGCATTTCTGCAGGCGGCGACACCACCGTCACCACCATGATTCCACACTCCGGGCCTAATGTAGCCAGGAGGCCCCACTCTGCCATCGCTGAAGCCGATGCCCCATTGCTGCAGCCGACGCCCCACTGCCATTCCAGGATTCCACATGTTGGGCCTACGAAACCAGGAGTCCCCATCGTTTCCACTCGAGCCTCCCTGCGACGTCAGGAAGATGAAGTACAGAAAAAGAAATAAAAAGATGAAAAGGAGAGAGAGAAAAAGAATGTGGTCTGTCTGGAGTGGAGGGGCTGAGCTCCTTGCTAGCCAGGAGACTCGGGGCTGGAGTGAAGTCGTGTCTGGCTTGTCCTGGTGTTGTAGATAGTTAGATACTTGATATATATGACCATACTGCTCTGCTGAAGGATCAACATTAACCTCAAAGTGAACCCCACTTCATCCACAAAAGCTGCCTGACCTACATATTCCATTGTCATTTTTCATTTACATAATGCTTAAGCTATTTTGATAGTCAAGTCCTTGATACCCTAACTTTTGTCATTTACTCAAATTTGAGTCTTTGACAAATTGCTACATGTACAGGATGCCAAGCAAGGAAAATGTAGAGCAGATACATATTTCCCTCCCCTCCCTTGTCTGCCTTCTGCAGTGACACTTCACCTGCGCTTCCCAGAATCTACTCTACTGCTTTTGCTGCTTACAATGTGGTCTTCTCTACATTGGGGAAATGAAGCGTAGACTGGGTAACCGCTTCACAGAACATGTATGTTCTGCTCGCAAAAAAGACTCTGAGCTACCTGTTGCCTGCCACTTTAAAACACGACCCTGTTCCCTGACCAACATCTCTGTCTCTGGCTTGTTGCAGTGTTTCAGCGAAGCTCAATGCTAGCTGGAAGAACAACACCTCCCTCTGGACTCAATATCGAGTTCAATAATTTTAGGGCCTAAACTCTCCCATGTCCTAACCTCCTACCCTACACACCAGGCCTTGTTATCACATAACCTGCCATTACACACTACCCATTGTTAGTCTATAACAATATTTCCATTAATAACGAATAATTTCCAATTTCCATTAATAACTCTTCACCCTCCGAGCCAGATCGTTATCAACTCCTTTGTCTATCCAACTGCTCTTCTTTCTCTTCGGGCTCCATCCTATTGTTTACTCCCTACCCCATTCCCCTCCCTATTTTCTGCATATAAACCGACGTTAACCCAGCTACCATCAATTCTGAGGAAGGGTCACCGGACCCGAAACATTAATTCTGATTTCTCTTCGTAGATGTTGCCAGACCTGATGAGCTTTTCCAGCAACTTCTGTTTTTGTTCATGAAGATGTAGAGCTGCTGCCTAGTTATAGGTTCTATCACCAGCTAAAGTCAAAGCAGACATGCTAGAAGATTCGACTGATTCTTCACTAATCAATCAGGATGCATACCTCTTTACAGCCCTACTGTAGGTGAGGTGTATACAATAGGCAGTTAAAGGGGTCAAATTATTCATAGGGTAGAAACCGGTATGCCATTTTGTAATAGAACAAAATGAAGAACTGCAGGTGTTGGAAATCTGAAACAAAACCAGAAATTGCTGGAGAAACTCAACAAGTCTGGCAGTATCTGTGGAGGGAGAGCAAAGTTAATGTTTTGAGTCCTGAATGGTCTGAAGAAGGGTCACTGGATTCGAAATGTTAACTCTGCTTTCTCTCCACAAATGCTGCCAATCCTGCTGACTTTCTTCAGCAATTTCTGTTTTCATGTCATTTTGTAAAATGGGCACAAAACATATCAACTTAGCAGCAGAACTGCCAGTGTCCAATTTTCACAGATGTTTTATGTTGGGATTTTGAATTGTCTCCCCTTGCTGCCAAAAGGTAAAAACTTTTATTCAATGAACACCTAGTCAAGATTGGCAAAAGTATTCCTCCAAATGTGCAGGTATCATGTTGACTGACCCCAAATCCCTCAGTCCTACATAACTGCCTCCTCTGCCTGCATAGCCCAGGCCAATCATTTCCTATTGGGGTTAACTGAAGGCAGTAGCAGCCTGGCATTGATGTCTACTTCACTGCAAAGCTGACTGGGCAAATCTCTGGTCACAGGAGAGGTGCCAGAGGACTGGAGGACAGCTAATATGGTACCATTAATAAAGAAGGATTGTAGGGATAAACCTGGAAACTACAAACCAGTGAGACTTGGGAAACTATTGGAAAAATTTCTGAGGGACAGAATTAATCTCCACATGGAGAGACAAGGATTAATCAAAGATGATTTTGTATGGGGGAAATCATGAAGAATAGCAAGCAAACTAGAAATTGCTGGAAAAACTCAGCAGGTCTGGCAGCCTCTGAACTCCAGTTCTGAAGAAGGATCACTGGACCTGAAACATTAACTCTGCTTTCTCTCCAGAGATGCTGCCAGACATGCTGAGTTTTTTCTAGCAATTTCTGTTTTTGTCTCTGCTTTCCAACATCTGCAGTCCTTTACTTTTTTTTGTCTCATGAATAACAAATTTGATTGAATTTTTTGAGGAGGTGACGAGGTGCTTAAATGAGATTAGTGCAGTTGATGTATTCTACATCAACCTCAATAAAGATTTTGACAAGGTCTTACACAACACACCAGTTAAGAAGTTAAAAGCCCATGGGATCCAGGGCAATTTGGTAAATTGGATACAAAATTGGCTTAGTGGCAGGAAGCAGAAGGTGATGACCGAAGGGCACTTTTGTGACTAGAAGGCTCTGTCCAGTGGAATAACATAGGGTTCAATGCTGGTTTCTTTGCTATTTGCTGTCTACTTGAATAATCTCAACATGAATGCAGGGGGTATGTCAGTAAATTCACTGCTGATAAGAAAATTGAAGGTGTGGTAAATAACGAGGAGGAACTCCTTAGACTATAGCACAATATAGATGAGCTGGTCAGATGATCTGAACAGTGGCAAATGAATTTAATCCTGAGAAGCGTGATGTGAGGACTAAACAGACAAGGGAGTACATGTTGAATAGTAGCACTTCACGAAGAACATAGGTTGATAAGGTACCAGATATTAGGCTACTTAGTAAGAAGAGACCATGGTGTTGGAAGCAGTATATTTGAAAGGATAGAGTATTTGGCAACTAATAGAAGTCAGAAATTTGGGATAAGCAGGGCATTTTCAGGATGACAACCTATAGATACTGGTGTGCTACAGGGATCAGTGCTAGGACCAATTATTAATAATTTAAAACACATGTTAATGACTTGGATGAGGGAAGTAAATGTAGCCAAGTTTTGGATGACAGAAAAATAGATGGGAAGGCAAATGGTGTGTATGACACAAAGAGCCTACAGAGGAAAATAAACAGGTTGTGTGAGTAAGCAAAATCTTGGAATATGGAATATAATGTGCGGAAATGAAAGGTTATGAACTTTTACAGGAAAAATAAAGGAGCTGAATATTATTTAAGTGAAGAAAGGCTGCAGAAAACTATGGAATAAAGGGATTCCTCATCCTTGAATTAGAAAAAGCTAACAGCCAAATTCAGCAGGTAACAGGGAAGGCAAGTAGAATGTTGGTCTTTATTTCAAAGGGAATGGAATGTAAAAGTATGAAAGTTTTGCTAAGAGTATGCAAGGCACCATTCAAACCATGGCTGGAATACTTTGAATGGTTTTGTGCCCCTTATCAAAGCAAAGATATATTGCATTGAAGGCAGTCCAGAGAAGATTTACTAGGCTGATACCAAGTATCAAGGAACTATCTTGGGAGGAGGGGTTGATTTGATTGGGCCTTTACTCATTAAACTATAGAAGAATCAGAGCTAACCTTACTGAAACACGCAAGATTCTCAGACGACCTGACATAATAGATGCAGAAGGGTTGTTTCCTCTTGTGGCAGAGTCTAGGACAATAGGACATAATCTCATAATAAGGGGTCACACATTTAATAAAAGATGAGGGGGATTTTGAGTTTCCCTTTCAGTGAGCTGTGAATCTGTGGATGTGTTTACCACAAAGGGCTGTTGAGGCTGCATAATTAAGTTTATTCAAGGTTGAGCCAGACAGATGTTTAATCAGTGAAGGAATCGAGAATTATAAGGAAAAGGCAGAAAACAGAGTTAAAGAAAATCAGATCAGTCATGATTTCATTGAATGGCGGAGAAGGCTCTGTGGGCTGAATGGTCTATTTCTGCTCCTATGACTTTTGGCATTATGGTTTTAGGATCGGAGGACCTTAGTGTACATGTCCATCAATCTTTAAAGGCAGCAAGATGGGCAGGCAAGGTGGTTAAGAAGGCATATGATGGGCCTCAACAGTCAAGGTTATTGTAGAGCTTATAAAACATTAGTTAGGCCACAGCTGGAGTACTGTATGTAGTTCTGGATGTCACACTACAAGAAGGATGTGATTGCATCAGAGAGAGTGCAGAAGAAAATCACCAGCATGTTGCCTAGGCAGGACTGATTCACCTATGAAGAGAGACTAGATAAGCTGAGGTTAATTTCCTTAGAGCAGGGAAGTCTGAGGGGGCAGCTGATTGAAGTGTAAAAAGTTTTGAGGAGTATAGACAGGGTAAATAGAGACAAACCTTCCCCTTGGTAGAGGGGTCAATAACCAGGGGGCATAGTTTTATGTAAAGAGCAGGAGGTTTAGAAGGGATTTGAGGATTTTTTCTTCACCCAGAGGTGGTAGATATCTAGAACACACTGCCTGAAAGGGTGGTTGAGATGGGAACCCTTTTAAAAAGTATGTAACAAAGTGTTTAGATGAGCACTTGAAATGCCATAGCATAGAAGGCTATAGGCCCAGGGCTGGAAAATGGGATTAGGACAGTTGGATGGTGATGACCAGCAGGGATACAATGGGACAAAAGGCCTCTTTCCAAGCTGTAAAAACTCAATAACTCCATGACTCTATTTTAAAAGGGATTTACACTGAATCTTCTGAAACAATTAACTTATGATTGGAGGCAACTTCAAATAATGGAAGCCAGTTGGCTAGGATTTCTTGTGGAAAAATAAAAGTTTCAGAGATGTAGGCAATTTAATCACAGTGATTCTCAATTGCCATCACCTCTCTCCCTGTTGCCTTGTCATCTGATACCAGATGCATCGCATACAGTTTGTCTAATTGCATCACACTGAGGTGCATCATGAGAAGTGTCCTGGTGGACATAAGCTGAGGCAACAATACTGAGCCAATTTGTTCAGCATCTTGGCTCAGTGCCATTTACATAATTTTAAATGACTGCTTATATGGCTTTATTCCTCTTTGAAGGCATGATGATGTTAAAAACTCAAATTGCTTCTATATCTACATTTGAGCCGGGAGATGCTTGAGCGTTGATGTAATGTGGCAATGCAAGAAAATTTTGCCTTTATGCAAAGCAGGGGAAGCTTGCCATAGGTAACAGAACATGTTGAACATGCTAACATCAACGGAAGGAAGCAGATGCTCTCCCTTTGGTTGATGTCCTTCCAGTTTGTCCACTCCACTGATTCAGAGAATAAAATGAAAATGCGAAGATCACCATGGAGAAGTCCACCAGCTTTAATTATGGTCAGATTTAGACAGAAACATTAAGTGCAAGGGGCTGTTCTAACAGAAATAAGTAACATATTAACTTATAGGGTCTATTTTTATATTTAGCTACCTACTTTTAAGTGCCATGAAGTTGTAAAATACAGAACATCATTCTGTAGAGTATCCTTCCTGAATCCCTGCAGAGGAGCTGCCAGAACTCATTATATGTATGGCTGTCAAATTCAACTCTGTGACTGAAAGCAAGAACTGAATTAGTATGAAGCAAATGCCCCAACCATTATGTTAGAACGACTCCAGCCAGAAGTGAGCTCTGAAGTTGAGCAGCATTAGTAAATTAGATCACAGTAGGAAATCTAGAGTAGCAGATTGGGTCCCCAAAATGTACTGTATCCCCCTACAGTGGCTCATGGAGAAGACATCACTGATTGTTACTTGAAGTGAAAATTAGACTTTCTTTGAAATTTGGCTTTGGAAAACAAACAAAAGGTGCTTATTTGTAAACCAAATCTGATCTTAATCCAAAGTGTGCCTGTGAATGCTGCGCAACAAAGCAACATTCCCTCACTGTACCTCTCAGGGAAACAGATGTGTGTTCCTTTCTATGTTGGTAGAAATGATCCCAGACCTTTTGAAGTGGATTGTTGCTATAAAATTGCCAGTGAAAGGTCAATATATTCTCTTTAAAGAATGCCAAGAATTGGTTATTGCTACTACAATGCGCCAGTAACATTTAAAAAAAAATGCATTAGCCAACAAGATGGGTTGAACTTAGGTAACCTTAACCGATGGAATGTGGGTTTCATAGAATCATGGCATTGTTTCATGCAAGAGGCTATTCGGCCCATCGTGTTCATGCTGGTGTTCTGCAACAGCAATTTTTCACCTAATGCCATTCCTTCATTGTTTCCATGTAGCTCTGCTCATTTGTCCATTTCAGTTAATAATACAATTCCTTTTTTGAATGCTATGTTCGATCTGACCAGACTGGCAAGCAGTACGTTCTGGATCCTAATCACTTGCTACATAAAATAAGGTTTTCCATATTGCCATTGTTTCTTTTTACCAATTACTTTAAATTTGTGCCTCCTTATTCTCAATCCTCAATCATGTTTTTGAATGCATCAATCAAACCTTCTCTCAACTTTCTCTCCTCAAAGGAGAAAAGTCCCAGCATCTCCAATCTTTCCACACAACTGAAATTATTTATCCTTGGAACCATTCTCAGGATTTGTTTCGGCACCAGCTCTATCGCTTTCACACTCTTCCTGAAAATGCACACAGATTGGGCACAGGTAAAGATAGAGAACCTTTCCGTCTAGTTTCCCAGGGGGTTGGCCTGTGGTTCCTTGTATGGGTTTGATGAGTTAAAGTTGAAGTGACGTTCTTATAAAGTGATGGGTTCACAGCAGTTCTTGTCATCAAATATTTAGGAGATAACATCATAACAGCATCATAGGAGCAGGAAAGCTTGACATTTCGGGCCTAGCCCCTTCTTCAGAAATGCGGTGGTGGGGGAAGGGAGTTCTGAAATAAATAGGGAGAGAGGGGGAGGCGGATAGATGATGGATAGAGGAGAAGATAGGTGGAGAGGAGACAGACAAGTAAAGAGGTGGGGATGGAGCCAGTAAAGGTGAGTGTAGGTGGGGAGTTAGGGGGGAGATAGGTCTGTCCAGGGGGGACAGACAGGTCAAGGGGACGGGATGAGGTTAGTAGGTAGGAAATGGGGGTGCGGCTTGAGGTGGGAGGAGGGGATAAGTGAGAGGAAGAACAGATTAGGGAGGTGGGGACAAGCTGGGCTGGTTTTGGGATGCGGCAGAGGGAGGGGAGATTTTGAAGCTTGTGAAATCCACATTGGTACCATTGGGCTGCAGGGTTCCCAAGCTGAATATGAGTTGCTATTCCCGCAGCCTTCGGGTGGCATCGTTGTGGCACTGCAGGAGGCCCAGGAAGGACATGTCGTCTGAGGAATGGGAGGGGGAATTGAAATGGTTCGCGACTGGGAGGTGCAGTTGTTTGTTGCGAACTGAGCGCAGGTGTTCTGCAAAACTGTCCCCAAGCCTCCGCTTGGTTTCCCCGATGTAGAGGAGGCCACAATGGGTACAGTGGATGCAGTATACCACATTGGCAAATGTGCAAGTGAACATCTGCTTGATGTGGGAAGTCTTCTTGGGGCCTGGGATGGGGGTGAGGGAAGAGGTGTGGGGACAGGTGTAGCACTTCCTGCAGTTGCAGGGAAAAGTGCCGGGTGTGGTGGGTCTGGAGGGGAGTGTGGAGTGGACAACAGAATCATGGAGAGAGTGGTCCCTCCAGAAAGCAGACAAGGGTGGGGAGGGAAAAATGTCTTTGGTGGTGGGGTCGGATTGCAGGTGGCGGAAGTGTGGGAGGATGATGCGTTGGATCTGGAGGTTGGTGGGGTGGTACGTGAGGACAAGGGGGAATTTTTTTGGTTGTTATTGCAAGGACGGGGTATGAGGGGTGTGTTGCCGGAAATGCGGGAGACACGGTCGAGGGCATTCTCGACCACTGCAGGGGGGAGTTTGCAGTCCTTGAAAATCGAGGACATCTGAGATGGACGGGAGTGGAATGCCTCATCCTGGGAGCAGATGCGGAGGATGCGAAGGAATTGGGAATAGGGGATGGCATTTTTGCAGGAAGGTGGGTGGGAGGAGGTGTATTCCAGGTAGCTGTGGGAGTCGGTGGGCTTGAAATGGATGTCGGTTTCTAGGTGGTTACCTGAGATGGAGACAGAGAGGTCCAGGAAGGTGACAGAGGTGTTAGAGATGGTCCAGGTGAACTTAAGGTTGGGGTGGAAGGCGTTGGTGAAGTGGATGAACTGTTCGAGCTCCTCGTGGGAGCACGAGGTGGCACCGATACAGTCATCAATGTAACGGAGGCAGATGTGGGGTTTAGGGCCAGTGTAGGTACGGAAGAGGGATTTTTCCACGTAACCTACAAAAAGGCAGGTATAGCTTGGGCCCATGCGGGTACCCATGGCCACCCCCTTTGTCTGTAGGAAGTGGGAGGAATTGAAAAAGAATTTGTTGAGGGTGAGGAGGAGTTCGGCTAAGCGGATGAGGGTGTCAGTGGAGGGGGACTGGTCAGGCCTGCGGGACAGGAGGAAGCGGAAGGCCTTTAGGCCATCTGCATGGGGAATGCAGGTGTGTAAGGACTGGACATCCATAGTAAAAATGAGGTGTTGGGGACCGGGGAATTGGTAGCTCTGGAGGAGGTGGAGGGCGTGGGTGGTGTCAAGGACATAGGTAGGGAGTTCCTGGACCAAGGGGGTGAAAGTTTGAGTCAAGATAGGTGGAGATAAGTTCGGTGGGGCAGGAGCAGGTGGAGACAATGGATCGACCAGGGCATTCAGGTTTGTGGATTTTGGGAAGGAGATAGAAGCGGGTGGTGTGGGGTTGGGGAACAATGAGGTTGGAGGCTGTGGGTGGGAGGTCACTTGAGGTGATGAGGTTGTGGATGGTTTGGGAGATGATGGTTTGGTGGTCGGGGATGGGGTCATGATCCAGGGGGCGGTAGGAGGAGGTGTCGGAGAGTTGGTGCCTTGCCTCAGTGATGTAGAGGTCAGTGCACCATACTACAACTGCGCCTCCCTTGTCCGCGGGTTTTATGTTGAGGTTGGGATTGGAGCAGAGGGAGCGGAGGGCTGAACGTTCTGCGGGGGAGAGGTTGGAGTGGGTGAGAGGGGTGGAGAGGTTGAGGCAATTGATGTCATGACGGCAGTTGGAGATGAAGAGGTCGAGGGAGGGTAGGAGGCCTTGGGGTGGTGTCCAGGAGGAGGGCTTGAGTTGGAGGCGGGAGAAGGGGTCAGTGGAGGGAGGGTTAGGCTCATAGTTAAAGAAGTAAGCGCGGAGGCGGCGGAAAAACTGCTCAATGTCCAGGCGTGACCGGTATTCGTTGATGTGTGGATGTAGGGGCACAAAGTTGAGCCCTTTACTGAGGACTGACCGTTTGTCCTCAGTAAGGGGGAGGTCTGGGGGGATGGTGAAGACTCGGCAGGGCTCAGTGCTGCTGTCTCCTCTGGAGATTGGCTTTTGAGTGAACTTTGAAACTGGAACTAGTTAAGTACCTTGACTGCCCGATGATTTATAGCTACGTCAAAGTCTATTCTCAGGCTGGCTGATGACTGGTGTTTTGGAAGTGTCTGCTTGGTCCTCGGGTATAAGGGTGCAATCTTCCAAACACGTTTGATCATGTGAGCACCAGGTTAACGCTTCTGAGATCTACCCAGCTTATGTTGAATGGTGAGGGCCATTATAACATAACAAGCTAGTTTAAAAATATATTCACAGAATGTGGGCATCACGGGTCGGCCCAGCACTTATTGCCCACACTGAATTGCCCTTGAGAACAAAGCAGTCCATGTGGTGTAGGTACACTCTCACTCTGTTAGGAATGTATTCCAATATTTTGGCCCAGTGGCAGCAAAGAAATGATGATATAATTTCAAATCAAAAAACAGTGTGTAATTTAGCGGGGAAATTGCAGGTCATGATGTTCCCATGTATTTGTTCTTCCAGGTGGTAAAGGTTGGCAGTTGGAACGTGATGTTTGGGGAGGTTTTTGAATCGGTGTAGTGCATCTTGTGGTGGAAGGAGTGAATGTTGGAGGTGTTAGATCAGGTACCAATCATTGGCTTCTTTGTCCTGAATTGTGTTGTGCTCCTTGAGTATTGTTGGAGCTGCACTTATCCAGGACATTTCATCACAGTCCTGATTTTTGTTTTGTAGATTGTGCTCAGACTTTGTTGAGTCATGAAGTGAGTTAGTTGCCCCAGATTTCTCAATCTTTGAATTTTTATCTTCCCTTTTGTCTAATATGAAACAGGCAGACTTGCAACTTCATAGCTTTTTGTGTTGTTCAATCTTTAACCAATGAGATTGCACAGATGGTTGTAAAGTCTATATCCATATATATATATCCATATTTAATTGGTATTTTCTGGAGATTTGATGCTGACTGCAGTCTAAAAGGCAAATGCCATGTAATTTGTAGCTGCCACCTTTATAACTTGTTTATGTACATTTGTTATTCGACTATTGACTGAAAGTACAGAACATGAAATGTCTGTGCGAGGCATGAGAATACCTTATTTGATATTCTTCCTACTAAGGTGAACCCCTTACGCTTCTATACGTTAGATTTCATCTGTACTTGTCTGCCCATTCCAGCAACCTGTTTGACCTTTTGAAATGTAACATTATCCTACCAAAAATTCATAATTCTTCCAAGTTTCACGTTATTCACAAAGTTTGGGATTGATTCCTCTATGTAAAGGCCTAAGCCACTAAGCTATACCAAAGGGCAAGAGTCTCTGACAAATTTCACCATAACCCTACTTACAATTCAAAAACATGGTTCTTTCTAACACTCAGACACTTAGTCAGTGTAATTCATTTGTTATTACCGTGCCTTTTATTCCATGAGCTCTTTCTGTGGCACTTTATCAAGCGTCTTTTGGAAGTCCATGCTTAACACATCAACAAAATTAACCTCATCAACCCTGCCCCTATCTTACCAAAAACTCAAGCAAGTTGGTTAAAATAAATTTGCCCTTAATAAATCCTTGCTAGTTGTCCTTAATTAACCTACTTTTTGCCAAGTTACACCTCATTTTGTCCTGAATCCAGCTCATATGATATAAAAACAAATTGCAAGGCTCTTGTGGTGCAGTGGTCATTTGCCTACATGTGGGACAGGAGATCTATTTTCAAGTCTCACTCATACTAGAAGTGTATCAAAACATGACCACGCAAGTTGATTAAAATAAATTGCCTCTCTTCTTGTAACTGTTTTCTGCGAAACGAAATTGTACAGATTCTATGTCCACTTTCAGTGGGCCTCGAGCTCCCTAAAATATCACAAAAAATAATGTGTTTGCAGCAAGAGTGTAAGGGTGGATTATGAGAGAAATGGAAAATGCACACTTGTGAAGGAGCTGATTCATTTCAGTGATGAGAGTTTGTCATATTGTTGGAGCAGAACAGCGGAAGCTTCTGTTTATATTTAGCTGTGGCATATCAGATCTTGAATTGATTAATGGTGATACGTGCTGCCCAAACTGATGTGAAAAAGTACTTTTCTCAATTAGATGAGCGCACAATAACTGGCTTTGTTTCCTTGATTGGGCAAACAGATTGCTGATATTTTCACATTATAAAGACCTCAATGTTAAGTTTAAAGACATATTGTGCAGTTTAGGTAGATTAGCCATGCTAAATTGCCCATAGTGTCCTGGGAGGCACAGGCTGGGTGGGGTAGCCATGGGAAATGCAGGGTTACGGTGATAGAGTGGTGGGGGTGGGTCCGGTTGGGATGCTGTTTTGAGGGTTGGTGAGGAATCATCCTAGAATCCCAGCAGGGAAAACATTAACAGTTTTGTCTCCATCAAGCCCCTTAAAAATTTCATATGATTCAATCTGAACATGTTTCTTAACTATTTATGTTAGGCCAGGTGAACTCAATCTCTTCCTGTAGGATAACCTCCAAACTAATAAGGCTAAAGGCAGATATGTCCCCTGGCCCCAGTGGTTTACATCTGAGGATCCTCAAAGAAGTAGCTGCAGAGATAGTGGATGCATTGGTTGTAATTTTCCAGAAATCCTTGGATTGTGGAGAAGTGATTGGAAAACTGTTAATGTGGCACCCCTTTTCAAAAAGGAAGGAAGGCAAAAAGCAGGTAACCCTTGGCCAATTAGCGTAACATTTATTGTTGAAAAATTGTTGGCATCAACTATTAATGAAGTAACAGCAGCACGTTTGGAAAATCATGATCTAATCAAACAGAATCAGCATGGCTTCATGAAAGGGAATTCATGTGTGACAACTTTATTTGAGATTTTTCAGGATGTCTCAATAAAAGGGGATAGAGGGTAACCAGTAGATGTTTTGTATTTGGACTTCCAGAAGGTGTTTGATACTAGGTATCTCACAAAAGGTTAAGTCATAAGAGCCCAATGTATTGGAGGTAGCATATTGGCGTGGACAGAAAATTAGCTAATGGACAGAAAACAGCAATTGGGATAAGGTGTTCTTTTTCATGTTGGCAAAGCAAGTTGCAAAGGGGATACAAACAGTTTACAGAGATATTCAAAAATTAAGTAAATGAGAAAAAAATTAGGCAAATGGCATATAATGTTGGAAAATGTGAAGTTGTTCATTTTGGAAGGGAGATCAAAAGAATAGAGTATTATTTAAATGGAGAAAAGCTGCAGAAGGCTGCAACACAAAGGGACTTGGAAGGCTCAGAAAGCTAGCACACAGATGCAGAAGGTAATCACGAAGATTAATGGAATGTTGGCCCTGATTTCAAAGAGGTTGGAGTATAAGAGTAGGGATGTCATACTGCAACTGTGCAAAGTACTGATGAGACCACATCACGAGCACTGACAGCAGTTTTGGTCCCTTATTTAAGGAAAGATATTGCTTTATTGGAAGCAACATAGAGAAGGTTCACTATATTGATGATTCTTGATATAAAGGGATTATTTTATGAGCAAAGCTTAAACAGTCAGGAGCTCTACTCACTGGCTTTTTGAAGAATGAGAGGTGATCTTATTGAAACATATAGGATTCTTAAGGGTCTTAATAGGGTAAGTGCTGAAAGGATGTTTCCTCTCATGGGAGAGTCTAGGAGGAGGGAGCATAGTCTTAGAATTATGAGGTATCAATTTAAGACTGAGATGAAGAGGTATTTCTTCTCTCAGAAGGTTGTGACTCTTTGGAACTCCTTGCCTCAGATAACTATGGGGGCAGAGTCCTTACGTATACTTAAGGCTGAGATAGATAGGTAGATTCTTTATCAGTAGGGGAATCAAAGATTATGGGGTAAGGGCAGGAAAGTGGGCATGAGGAATGTCAGATCAGCTGTGATCTTATTGAATGGCAGAACAGACTCAAGGGGCCAAATGGCCTATTCCTTTCCTATTTCTTAAGGTCATCCCAGGAATTAGTCCAGCTAACCTTTTGTGAACTGTCATAGGCAATGACATCTTTCCTTAGGTAGGGAAATTAACATCTCCTGAGAGTAACTTTTGCCTCTAACTCAGAGGGTGTGGATTCAAATTATTACACCTGAAGCAAAGACCTAGGCTGACAGTGCAGTGAAGGAGTTCTACATTAAACTGAGGCCCAGTCTTCTCAATCAGGTGGCTATAAAAGATACTACTACGCCATTTTAAAGAGAAGCAGCATGGTTATTCTTGGTGTCCTGGCCAGTATTTATCCCTCAATGGTCATTATTAAAGCAAAGTCAGAAGTCACACAACACCAGCTTATAGTCCAACAGGTTTATTTGAAAACACAAGCTTTCATAGAACTGCTCCTTCGTCAGGTGAGGCATCAGGTCACTTTACCTGATGAAGGGTCTACACTCCGAAAGCTTGTGATTTCAAAAAACCTGTTGGACTATAACCTGGTGTCATCTGACTCCTGATTTTACCCACCCGAGTCCAACACCAACACATCCATATCATGATTAAAGCAGACTCACTGTGTTTGTTGCTTCCATCTGGAAAATCATGCCCTTTCAATATCTACTCCATCTGCTGATGCATGTGACATTTCTCCCAACACTGATACCAATGTTCCGAATCCACTCTGTTAGCTACCCCCTGACTTTCTCCTGACCTCTCGCTTCTAGCTCATCACTCCTTATTGGATCCCTCCCAAGCCCTCGCCAGCAGCACTGGTCACACTGCTCAATGTGTCACGCTCTAACCTCTCCAGAGCCTTTGTGGGCCCCCTTCAGATCATTTGTCTCTCACTTGACAACTCCTTCACTGCCCTCATCTTTACAAGTGGTGGCTTTGGTGGAGCAGGGGGGTGCTGGATGCAGGGTCTGAAGCTAGTGCAGAGGTTGTCTTTCGGCAGGCCTCTCCTTCCCAATGCTGGGTCCTTCAGTTGGCCACTGAGTACCCGTGAACAATTGTCCTTTTAGTAGGCTACTTGTTGTGTGGTCTTCTTGCATTGCTTGGAAACAAATAGAGGCAGAATGAAACCTTTCTGTATCTTCTTCAGACCTTAATTGGTTTGTGGAGGTAGTGATATCCTTCACACTCTGAGTTGAGATTAACAGAGATGGAGGCAGGAAGGTGGTTTCCTCCTACTCAATCAATAGATTCTCCCCTCCCCCTTTGGCTCCCCCATCTACACCGATTCACCTGCATGAGGCTTAGAATTCTTCCCACTATCTTTTACTTCAGGGCAAGATGATTAACAAATTCTGCAAACCTTATTCACTCAAGAGGAAACAGCACATTAACATGGACAGCCATAGCTGCAAAATAAATTCAGGTGTAAAAATAGACACGAATTGAGAAATGAGGGCAGTTAAACACGTGAGCATTGAGATTGTAGTTCAGCTGGAAACCAGGTCTTGAGAACATATGTTGAGAAATCACAGCAAGCTGCAATGATTTTCCATTCATTAAAATTAATAGATGGAAAATCACAACCTGTGCCCCACTGATTTCACGAGTTACGCTCCCTGCGCTTGGCTCTTCCCGATGGGACTGCCGGACAGCAGAATCAAACCTCAAGAGAAAAGGCAAGTTAATGGGATTTCAAAGATGGAATGGCCATAACTAACCAAACTGGGGAGGAGGGTCGAAGGGTAGGATGTTGTGTTTGAGATCAGTCAGCTCAGAACAGAGACAGACTTGCAACATCTGGATAAATTTGATTTGCTTTCAGGGAAGCTTTCAGTCACTTGTATGTGTTACCAACTCTCTGCAGTGAGTTAGAGTTTCTCAAGATAACATCAAAACACAAAGAATGCCATTCCTTCAGCATAAAACATTGAGCGTGTGCAATATACCAACTATTGATCTATTACCCTTATTCATTATCGGCATGGCAACACAATGAAATATTGTTGTGCATAATACACTAAGCAAAAAATTGCTGTGGGTCTTTGTTTGATCCACAAGTATATATGTATGCTGATGTGGGAGGGAGGTTCATGAATGAGACACATCATATATTGTGGCCGTGCAATTAGAAAGCTTGGTGTTTTGCAAAAAGGGGGAACAAGTAGCTTGTCAGCCACAATACACTGTTATGATGACTATAGCCAAAATTCTCACATATGAAGAATAATGAGTTAGCTGAGGGAGAATGCCAGTTTCAATGCTTATTTAATTGCTTGATTACTATGATGCCGTTACAGTTAAGTTTTCTCCCTTGATCTTGCTATTAGATATCTCAGAGCTCCCTGGTTTGAATAGTATTTTTAATAACTTCTAAACTTACCAAAATTCCCATAGCATTATCACAGTGAAGGGAAGTTCTGTTGTTGTCTACCATGGGAAGAATCCAGTTAACACTTTGGAATGGAGACTCTGTTGGATGTGTGCTCCTGGAGTTTTCTGGCAGATCTGCTGGTGGAATGTTTCACTTCAGCAAATGCAATGGCACCGGCGAAATAGGTCAACTACTTCATCTACATTGAAATGAAACACCCCTTGCATTGATTTTAAAGCTGAGGCAACTCTAATGGAATGTATAATTGGAGGTGTGGGTGAATAAGTTAGCATGGGTTTTCTACTCCTTCCAAGGTTCAAAGTCCCATCAAAATCTGCCATTTTAAAAAAAAATTGTTCCTATTTTTGCTTTTTCTATTCCCTTGTATAAGTTTCTGTCTGTCACCTATTTCTAGGCATGTTTCTTTATTTTATATCTCCTAACCATCTCTTGCTCTTCTTTTCAGTGAATTTCAGTCACTTAACCTGACAACTTATCTTCAACTAGTGTCGTGTAGAAACATGGCTAATTTCAGGGCTGATTTATCTAAAGTTCTTGATGAATTCTAAAGATATTCTGCTGGACTTTATATTTGATGGAGCATGCTAGTGTTTAGAGTTTTCCATTTCCTCCTTCTAATTCCATTGGAAATGTTTGCCTATCTTCAGAAAAACCTGTCTGAAATGCTGACATGTTTTTTACTTGACAAATGCCAACTGATCTTCGTTGTGTTTTTGTTTCAATGGAACCTTCATAAAACTATTTTCCCACATAAACTTTTGCACGAGCACATCCAGTGTCTCCTATTCCTGAGAAAATATTTTCCCATTTCTGGGACCAGGGTGTTGCTGGCTGGGCCAGCATTTATTTTCATCCCTGGTTGACCTTGCAGCGCTGTAGTCCATTTGCTTCAGGTAGACACATTTTCCTATAGCCACCTTGGGAGAGGGTGGGAGAGCATTTCATCAAGTGGAAAGCACTGGGTGGCAGCCCTGCCATCATCCTGCCTCCACTCTGATTAAGGAGCATTGGCAGATCCTGAAGGTAGGCTAACTACTGGCCTAAGTATAGCAGGATGCGGTGGGCCTTCCTGGAAAAGGTGATACAGTTTGGGGTGGTGCTGTCGTGATAATGTTATTGGACTAGTAATCCAGAGGCCCAGGCAAATGCTCTGCAGACATGGGTTCAAATATTCCACCACAATAACTGGTGGGATTTGAATTCAACAAATAAATCTGCAATTAAAAGCTAGTGTCAGTAACAGTGACCATAAAAATATCAAAAATTGTCACAAAAACCCAGATGGTTTACCAATGTCTTTTAAGAATGGAAATCTGTCATTCTTGACTGGCCTGGATGTAACTCCAGAATCACATAATGTGGTTGACTCTTAACTACCTTCGGAAATGGATTAGCAAGCACTCACCTCAAGGGCAATTAGGGATGGATCATAAATGCTGTATTTACCAGTGATGCCCACGTCTCATGAACGAATAAATTTTAGCAAAAACTCACATTGGCTTTCTAGCTGGGCTGAGATGCCTGTCACTTCCACAAGATTCTGTTCAACGTGAGGAAGAATACGTTATCATTTTATTACTGTACATAAATGCATACATTGTCCATAACTTATCCACTGTGGAAAATCTTGTAACTCCCTACAAATAACAACCTTATAGCATCCTAGTACTGAATCCTCTTTTTTAAAATTTAACCTATTTTTTCTGATCAACCTGTTTAGACCTGTAATGACACATATCTGGAGCAGGTGGGACTTGAACCCAGGCCTGCTGGTGTAGGAGTAGGGACATTACCACTGTGTCACAAGAGGGCCCCAATGTGTCTTCCTGGTTTCATGTGAACGCCCTTTAACACATTAAGTGAATTTGATAGCACGTGGTACTATCTTATCTATATTTTAGCTCCTCCACATCTTTTGGCACAAAATGTTTATGTATATATTAAATGTGCTTAATAGTACATGAGTTGGCTTTAGAATTTATGAAGACCATCTGATACACCTCAAAATCTTGCTTCTGCACTACACAACATAATGCTCTTCTAACTAACAGATGAAACGTTAAACTGAGGCCTTGTTCTAGTGACGTTAGTTGAAAAACGCATTGGTGTACGACACAATGAGAAAGTGACAGGTGACCTTTAACAGAGAACCTGACCCTTTCCCATTGTGTCATACACCAATTCATGCTTCAACTAGCATCAATAGAAGATAATATTTGCCTATTGACGTAGTGCTGTTTGTGGATGGTCATTGATCAAATATAGGCTGCTATGTTTCCTCCATCACATTACTGCACTTCAGCAAATTACTTCATTGGTAATCATTGTTTGGGATTCCCTAAAAGACTCTGTGTAAATATCTGATTATTTGTTCTGTCTTTTTCCTCAGCAATTAGTTACAAAGACTGGTTTCAAAACATCTTATTTCAGCCTGATTGTGTAGTATTATAATACAATTCTCCACCAGTTCAATGTTAGAAATATTGATACCATTTTAATATGGTTACCTTGTTAGAACACCATGTCATCAGTTAGAAGGAGGGATAAACTGAAATTACACAGGCTAGTTGTTTTGATGTGAGAGCTTGCTGTGCACAGATGGTCTGCTTTGCTCCCTATATTACAACACTAAATACACCTCAAACGTACTTAAATTGGTTTTGAAATGTTTTGCTACAACTTGAGGTAGTGAAAGGCACTATAGAAATGTAAGTTTTATTTATATCCCCCTGTTAAATGGTTAAGAGAGGAAGCAATCAAAAGAAGAAAACAGCAAAATAAAATTTCATTAAAAGGGGGTGAAAGCTATTAGGGCCTACCTTGTAGACATCCCAAGGCCGTGCATGTGTGATTAACATTTTCCCAGCACTTTAAAAAAAAAGCAAAGTGAAAAGCAAAAGGAATTTAGTCTTGAGCCTTAGCAGGCTTTAAATAAAATCAGAAATACTAACCTCTTCATATTTAGTGATTGGGTGCAGAAATGCCACTTGAAGTTTCAGAGAATTGGTTTCATCTGTGAATGTGATTTATGTTTAAACAGATGAGAAACCTCAATCTGCACAATGCAATGGCAGTGTCTAGTGGTTTAATATTTGCCTTTGAAGATTGAGTTCAAATCCAGGCCTCAAAATGTAGAAATATAAAATAGACATTTGTTCTGGTGGTATAGTTAATCTTAGTTTGTCTTTTAACCTGACCAATTTAAACCAGCTGGGATCATGACAGAGTGGAAAAATGTTGATTTGAATTTGTCGCAAGAAATACAGCATACTTGAAAGATGGGTATGGATCCAACTAGGTCCCTGTGCAACCAATGATTTGACGTGAAATAGTTAGACATCTGCTTTACTTTGGTGCAAGGCGACAGAAAGTTGGCCCTTGAAACATTAATTAGCCATTTGACAGCAAGCTAAACAAATAAAAAGTTAATTGAAACACTGGAATAGGGTGTAAATTTTTTTTTAATGTGAGTTGTGGAAAGCACATATGCTGTGTAAGATAGCAGCAGTAATGATTTTGTTTCCACACCATTATTCAAACTGAAGGCTGTTTAAACGAATAAGTAACATTTTATTTTCACTTTTCTTTTTGCTATTTTCACTTGTATTTCCAACAAATTCCCTCCACACCTCCATTCTACCGATAGCAATGGGTGATGCATTTATCCCCCAGCCCAACAGAAGGGCCACATCTGGACTCTCATCACTAGAAATTGAACAAATGGTCATTATAATGTAACCGTTCCTTGTAATTGTTACCTGGTTCTCACTGTTTTAGCTATGACTGATGCATCAATGTCACAAAGTGATTTTAAATAGGATGTTAAATGATTCAGTAATTAATAACTGACAACATTCACAGATGAGGCCACTCATGGATGATCTGCTTTCATAAGCTGTCAGGAGGCAAAGTGATGAAAATAATTGTTGTATGATGATGAGCCTCCCAGAAAATCCCAGCCTGACAATCTGTGTCTACCATAGTAGCCAGGACATCAGACAGTCAAAGCCTTTCGTGAGTACAGGCAGATAATCAGATGCATAAGGGTTTGAAGATCTGACGTATAGAAGGGTTTGTAGTTTCAAGTATCTTTTGAATTTTTTCCTCATTGGAATTATTCATATTTTCCATCCTTCAGGTGTACAGGATAACAATCCTGCTGGCTTTTGGACAAGGGTTTGAAGCAATAAGTGTGCAGATAAACCAAATTATTTTAAAAGCCATTTGACTTTGCTTCCTCTGTGTTCATCAATGTTCTTGCTGTTTTCTGACAGAATAAATATCAGAAGGCTTTCTTAAATTGTCCTATTTCTGTAAAGAATGTAACCTTCCTCTTTAACCTTCTATGATATGTTAGTCTTCCTTAGCTCCTTCCAATTTTTCAAAAGTTGTAATCCTTAATTTGCTTCCAGAGCCTGAAGACCAGTTTTGGGAATTATGCAAATACTTTATTTATCTATCTACACTAAGCTTCTTAAGTGCTTGAAGATGGCTAATAGGCTTATTTGACCTCAACCAAAAGATACAATATGACGCAGTATCTTTGTTTGCAATCTGAATTCAATGTTGAGAGTCAATAATGGCTAATTAATCATCCTGATACAGTAAGCTGTACTCTTCTAAGGTTTAATTTAGATACAGTGCAGTATTGCCTTAATTTCATATCAAACTGTGTTGACACAGTGATCATTTGAGGATGTGGACTGTTTTTTCATCAGTGACTTACATACTTCATTGTCAGTAACATAAAAATAATGAAGGTGAACTAAATTTCAGAATATTCCAGAATTTTTAATTATACTTAGGCACCATCTGACCATGGTTACAGTGGGAAAAATATATTTTTATTTCACCAATTTTTTGGCAGTTTGATTTGTGATTAGACTACGCACGAAGAAAGAGAAAATATTGCTTTAAAGATACGTTATGATGTCCTTTTGCTATTTATCAACGCATAATTGGAAGATATAACATTCACAACTAGTGCATGATTTTCCCTTCTTGGGGTGGCAAGAGTGTTGGTGTGGAGGGAAGATAATGGCAAAGTTGGCACTGGAGAGAAAATTACCCCTTTCTCATGATCTTTACAATTGAGTGTTGGGTCAACCGGTCCCTTGGGGAATTTCTCAACTCATCAGCCATAAAGCTCATGCAGTCATTTAATGGCCACTAAATGATGTCAACTTACCACTTGTCTCCCTGGTGGATAAGAGCGGCCGTGAGTTGTCTGACTGGGAAACTGGTGGCTTGCCTGCCACGTCGAAGAGGGTCTGGGGCCTCTATTTGCCCAATCTAGAGGCATTTTGAGTTACAGATGGGGTAGCCTCTGAAAACCAACTTCTAATCTTGGCCTCCAAGCCCCAGCTGACTCACCTCTTCCCACACTATGAAAAGTGGATGAAAAAGACTCACCTTCTCTGGGTGTCCCCAGTGGCAGGCCTTACTGACACAGTTTGAGGTCCAGAAGCTGCTGTATCTGTTTGCCTGACAGCAGCTGACAAGCCAGTGTCGAGGCCTGTGATTCAGCCTTGCCCTCATTCACTTGTCAACTTGTAATGAGGTGATTGGCATGCAATTAGACAGGTTTCTGGTCAGTGGAGGTGGATTGTTGGTCACCACCCAACATGCACACCATCATGTTTACAAGATTTATCAGAAAATCATGCCCATGATCTATGTTGTAACTCCTTTCACAGACTGTTTGGCTCAGTCATAGAAATCACCTCCACTCCTGCAGGAACGTCTGAAACATTTGTCGGAGAATCTTAAACTCAGCACACAATCCCCGTCATGTTCAACACTGAGAGCTCTCTAATTATCTGCCTTATCAAAATGAGATCAATTAAGAAATGTATATTTAATTTCAATGGGGCTTATAAGGGATCAGAAAAATCCAATCTAATTTGTAGTGCAGTCTATACGAACCTAATGGCAATGTCTTTGTCTTCCTCCCATTTCTTAATCACTTGCTATCCTCTGGCAATATCATTCGAAGAAAGGAGATTCCATATGTATGTTGAACAGTTAGTTCTACCTTGCCTCTGTCACAAAATTGTCAGACTGTTCGTTAGACCTCTGGTAGAAGTTGATCAGAAATTTACTCCAACTAAATATTGGGATGCCAGAAGCTATTGTCTTTGACTTTTACAAATAACCTTCTGTTCCCTGGTCACCACTCTATACCTTGACCTCTGTCTTCCATATTTGTATTGAACTGGAGACTGAAAACGTTGCAGGTTGAATTGGGGATTGGGAGGAAGTAGCAAGTGAGTGAGCAAGGTAATAGGGTGAAACGAAATGAGTCAGAAGCTCAAGGAGAAAGCAATGAGGTGGTTGGTTGCAATGTTTTCAGATTTAAATGACAGAGAAAAGTTAAGGTCGAAGAAAGGCTCTTCAACTTCTGTTGAGGGAAGTGATGGTTTAATTGGTCTGTTGAGAATTCAAATATCACTCAAAGCTTCTGCCAAAGATAAAACAGTGCAGAGGCAAGACTTCTGTGGAAATTCATGGCTTTATTTTGTATTCTCTTAATTTTAGATAGAAGTATTTAACTTTAAATCATTAGAATCAATCAGAAAACAAATCAGTAAAATCAGTTAAAATCCAAAGTGCCTCTGATCTCATAATGTTTATGCCTTCTCCATTGAGATTCACAGCTTTAGATTGTATGTTTGCTGAAACATTTGGTGAAACATAAAATGTAGGATCTGGAGTAGGCCATTCGGCCCTTCAAGTCTGTTTTGCCATTCAATATGATCATGGCTGATCATCTAACCCAAACCTTGTTCTTGCCTTCTACCCGCACATTTTGACTCCTTTAGCCCTAAGAATCTATCTTCTTCTTGAGAACATTAAATGTTTTGGCTTCAACTGCTTTCTGTGTCTAAGAGTCCCACCACTCTCTGGAGGAAGAAGTCTCTCTTCATTGCTTACAAACTTCTCACTGCGCTCATTTGAATGCACGTGACAGTAAAGGCTGTTTTATTCTTTTCTAAATAGTCCACCGCATATCTTTAAGACTGTAATGCCTGTTTCTGGACTCTCCAGTCATCGGGAACACCCTTCCTACTTTTTTACTATCTAGTCCTGTTAGAATTTAAAGGTTTCTATGAGATCCACCTTCATTCTTCTAAATTCCAGTGAATATAGTCTTAACTGATCCAGTCTCTCTTCGTACATTTATCATCCCGGGGATCAGTCTGGTAAAATAAGGAGACCACACGTGTGCTCATAATTCCAGGTCCTGTACAATTGCAGCAGGACATCCCTTGCATCCCAAAGATGCTTTTCCTATATAGAAATCTTGCAATCTCAATCTTGACCAAGTGCTGACTGGGTGACCGCTTTGTGGAATACCTCCGTTCTGTCTGCACATATGACCCTTGGATGTCTGGCTGCCTGTCTTTTTAATTCTCCATCTTGATCCTATCTACTTTTTTTCTGTCTTTGGTCTGCTGCTGCATTCAAATAGACAGCAAGCTCAGAGAACAGACCGCGCATTTTGACTGGATATAGACGTTTGGATTTAACATTGAGTTCATCAGTTTTAGATTTTTATATCTGCCCTCATTTTATTTCATAGAACCATGCAGTCATAGAAACTTACAGCATGGAAACAGATTCTTCAGTCCGACTCGTCCATGCTGACCAGGTATCCTAAATTAATCCAGTCCCATTGCCAGCATTTGGCCCATATCCGTCTAAACCCTTCCTATTCATATACCCATTCAGATGCCTTTTACATGTTGTAATTGTACCAGCCTTCACCACTTCTGCTGGCAGCTCATTCCATACTCTCACCCCACCCTCTGTGTGAAGAAGTTGTCCCTTATGTCCCTTTTAAATCTTTCCCCTCTCACCTTAAAATAATGCCCTTTAATTTTGGACTCTCCCACCCTGGAAGAAAAGACCTTAGTTATTCTCCCAATCCATGCCCCTCATGACTTTTTAAACCTCTATAAGGTCACCCCTCCGCCTCTGATACTCCAGTGAAAATAGCCCCAGCCTATTCAGCCTCTCCGTATAGCTCAGACCCTTTAACTCTGGCAACATCCTTGTAAATCTTTTCTGAACCCTTTCAAGTTTCACAACATCTTTCTATAGCGGGGAGAATAGAATTGAATGCAGTATTGAAAAGTGGCCTAACCAATGTCCTGTACAGCTGCAACATGACCTCCCAACTCCTATACTCAATGTAATGACCAATAAAGGGAAGCATACCAAATGCCTTCTTCACTATCCTGTCTACTTGGGACTCCACTTTCAAGGAACCATGGACCTGCATTCCAGGTCTCTTTGTTTAGCAGCATGCCCCAGGACCTTACCATTAAGTGTATAAGCCCTGTCCTGATTTGCCTTTCCAAAATGCACACCTTTCCCTTTACTGTTTTTTCCTTTTTTTCTTCATTTACTTTTGTTGTCTTCTTTTTGTTGATAGATGTCTGTTGTTCATGATTCTGCCCTTCAAAAATTGTCTACTTGTCTCATTTACATTCCTTTGGACCTTGCACCATTAACTCTTTTGTTGCTTTATTCCAGAGTTCACTACATTTGTTTTTGCCATTCTCCCTTATTTCACTTGCTTAAAAACTGTTATATATCTCCATACATATCTCCATACATAAATGATATTGAAACAATAAAATACTTGAGTAAAATTGCAGAGGCACTGGTTATGTCTTCAATTCTCTTTTGATACATGGACAATCCAGAGGCCTCAGGAATTGTTCAAAACTCTACCATTCACGTTAGACACATTTCCAAAACCGGCGACTTTACTCAGAAATCATACTGCTAGGATTATTTAGTTCCAGAGGTAGTCCACTCAGTTCTTCATGCCAGTTCCACCATTCAATAAAATTATGGCCAACCAGATTGTTCCACATTCCTGCTGACGCCTGACAGTCTTTCACCTCATTTCTTATCAAGGATTTATTTATCTCTGTCTTAAAATTCTGCTTTCAATGCCTTTGAGGAAGGGAATTCTAAATACCCATGATCCTATTGGAGAAAAAAATGAATTCTCATCAACTCTGTCTTAAATTGGCAACCCTTTATTTTTATTCCCTGGTTCTAAGTTCTCCCCTAAAAGTAATCAGCCTTTTCACTTCTGCACAGTCAAGCACTGAGGATCTTATATGTTTCAATCTAGCCATTTGTTGGTTTTCTAAACTCCAGTGAGTAAAAGCCAGCTTGTCCAACCTTCCTTCATAAGACACCCACCCATTCAACTCCATTCCAGGTATTAGTCTTATAAACCTTCTCTCAACTGCTTCCAATTTACTTCCATCCTTCCTTAAATAAGGAGACCAATATTGTACAAAGTACTCCAGGTGTGTTCTCGTGACTGGTCTATATAACTGAAGTATTACCTTCCTTCTTTTGTATCCAATTTCCCTCAAAGTACATGATAACATTCTCTTAGCTTTCCTAACTACTTGCTGTACCCACGTACTAACCTTTTGCAGTTTATGCACAAGGACATCTAGATCCCTCCGCACCTCAAAAGTCTCCAATCCCTCGCCAGTTAAACGATATGCTTCTATAATTTTCTTTGAACCAAAATTAACAATTTAACCTCTATCACATTATATTCCATCTACCACATCCTCACTTAACTTGTGCAAATGGCATCAGAAATAATATTGCCAGGAAGATTTAATTTCACCGTAAGGTTAACTACAGCATTGAGTTGTATAGCCTGAAGAAAGTGGTGTTTGAGATACACAATAGCCTTCAAATTAGATACTAATTTTGAAAAAGTAAACACACTACTATATAGAATAGGGAGAATAACTAAAGATGTCATCACACACCAAAGTGTAAAAGAAGCAACAAATATGTTTTGATTATATTCAGAGCAAATAATGTTCTTCAAAGAGCAAGATTTTGTTGGAAGAGTTTAGCATTTCATGGGATCCATAGCTAATTTCGTTAATTATTTCAGTAGATTAATGCAGAAATGTGACTATGGTGATTTAAAATCAGAGTTCGTTAGAGACATCGTTGTTGGATTTGCTGATGAGCTTTTAATCAGATTTATTTTCAAAAGTGGTACAGATAGTGAGTGAAGCCGAAGTGTGGATGCAAGATGAGAATATCAAGCTTACCACAGGAGAAGTCCATTGAGTTCTTAACATAAAGAAAACTACAAAGATATACACAAACAACATGTACAGTGAGTTAATAGACGTTAGATACTAAAGGTCCTTGTCAATGCTACGGAGCAAGGAAACCTTCGAAGCACAGGCAAGGAATGCTTTATCCGTAACCTAATATGTCACTTCCAGAAAAATGTGCCAAAGCAGGACACAGTCACAGGAAGCAAGAAATAGAAGATATAAAAATACAAATAAAAAGTCAATGAAGTAGAACAGTCTTCAATGGAAAAACTGCCTAAATTATTTCAAGAGGAAATAGGTGTTCCAGAATCAGCCTTTTGGCAATAGGATATTTATGTCAGTGGGTATCTCATAAATTTCAAGCTTGATATAGAGGTATCTTTATATTATAAAATAGTCAGCTATAGTTGAAAATATTGTTTACAGCCAACTTGGAGATCTTTTGGAGGAGAGGCAAGCTGAAGTTTCCTGGCATCTGCTCTGAGTTCCATATCAAGAATACTCGATGTCCAGTTTGTTTTTTCCTGTCGATAAACTAGGAAGCAAACTATTAAGGAAGTGAGATGTTCCATTAATAAGGTCATTAACAAGCAATAATCCCCCTATTGGCAGCTCACCACTGCCAAGAGAGAATCTCATCTTGATTCCCGACCGTGGCAGTGCGTTGCTCCTGACATCAAGGTAGGCCACATGGGACAACTCATGTGATTCTACCATGAAGCACATCATAGTTTATGTTGTTCAGGCCTCAATAAGATTTTACCCCATTATCTGTCTCTTCAGTGTAACTTTTATTCAGTTGCTCATGTGCAATAAACCACATCTTGTTTAACAGCATCTTCTCGTTGGACTAGCTAGTGGTTTACCTTTGCCACACCAGATCAAGTGAACCTCTGTAGCTCCCTGCTGTAAAAGTGAATGATGGCAAAAAAATGACCTCATTGTGAGCCATTGTGTGGACCCCCTCATAGAACACAATAGTCAGTGATGAGATAGCAAGAAAAGAACATAGAACAATACAGCACAGCACAGGCCCTTCAGCCCACGATGTTGTGCCGACCTATTATTCTACTCTAAAATCAAAATTGACTTGCATACCCTTCATTTTACCATTGTCCATGTGCCTATCCAAGAGTCGCTTAAATGTCCTTAATATATCTGACTTTACTATCACCGTTGGCAGTGCTTTCCCTGCACCCACCACTCTCTGTGTAAAGAACGTTCCTCTGAAATCTCCCCTATACCCTCCTCCAATCAACTTAAAATTATGACCCCTCATGATAGCCATTTCTGCCCTGAGAAAAAGTCTCAGGCTATCCACTCTATCTATACCTCTCATTATCCTGTACACCTCTATCAAGTCACCTCTCATTCTTCTTTGCGCCAATGAGAAAAGCCCTAGCTCTCTCAACCTTTCCTCATAAGACCTGCCCTCCATTCCAGGCAGCATCCTGGTGAATCTCCTCTGCACCCTCTCCAAAGCTTCCATATCCATCCTATAATGAGGTGATCAGAACTGAACACAATATTCCAAGAGTGGACTAACCAGGGTCTTATAGAGCTGCAGCATAACTTTGCAACTCTTAAACTCAATTCCCCTGCCAATGAAAGCCAACACACCATATGCCTTCTTAAC
This sequence comes from Ginglymostoma cirratum, assembly GCA_024137785.1. Classification (NCBI taxonomy): domain Eukaryota; kingdom Metazoa; phylum Chordata; class Chondrichthyes; order Orectolobiformes; family Ginglymostomatidae; genus Ginglymostoma; species Ginglymostoma cirratum. Next base: position 26,706,897 of record JAHRHZ010000264.1, read on the forward strand.
AACCCTATCAACTTGGCTGGCAGCTTTGAGGAATCTTTGGACGTGGACCCCAAGATCCCTCTGTTTCTCCACACTGTCAAGAATCTTGTCATTAACCCTGTCTTCTGCATTCAAATTCGACCTTCCAAAATGAATCACTTCACACTCTTCCAGGCTGAATTCCATCTGCCATTTCCTTGCCCAGCTCTGCATCCTGTCAATGTCCCATTGCAACCCACAACAGCCCTCCACACTATCCACAACTCCACCAACCTTTGTGTTGTTGGCAAACTTACTAACCCATTCTTCCACTTCCTCATCCAAGTCATTTATAAAGATCACAAAGAGCAGAGGTCCCAGAACAGATCCCTGAAGAACAACACTAGTCACCGAGCTCCAGGCTGAATACTTTCCATCTACTACCACCCTCTGTCTTCTATTGGGCAGCCAATCTGTATCCAGGCAGCCAATTCCCCTGAATCCCATGCCTCTGTACATTCTGAATGAGCCTACCATGGTAACCTTATCAAAGATGCTGGAGTCAGAGATAACTAAATGTGGAGCTGGATGAGCACAGCAGGCCAGGCAGCATCAGTGGAGCAGGAAAGTTGGGGTTTCAGGTCAAGACCCTTCTTCAGAATTATAGTGATGAGGATTGCTCATTTAAAAGCATGAGATTCGACATCTTATTTTTGCAGTTCTGGTCAGATCAATAAATATTTTTCAGCTTTGCAGACAAGTCTTGCATGCAGTGATTTGGCATGCAGCTGCTCCACTGAGTAACTTAGCTTTTGTGCCATCGGAATAAACATTTCTTTCCTCTTGTTCTTTATCTCCGCCAATATCTCTAGGTCAGTGTTTGAAAATCAGGGCTCATTCTGCACCACCAGTGTTTGCCATTTCTACTGTTAAAATGGAATTTGTTTCAATGTTATCCCTCTAGAAGTTGGATGCTATCATTGAATGACAGCACTGACATCTGATTTTACCCCAAGTCCCTACACTCCATGGGGAAAAATGTCAAAGAATGTAGATTGTAGTACTGACAGCCTGCCAACTTAAATGAACTGTGAGCCACAATTTCCTCTTTCTCACGTGGTTGCGGACTTCACTGCGCATTCTGGGCTACTTTCTGTCATGACTCAAATTCTCTTCTTATGTAATTTTCAGATCAAGAATATAAGACATGAATCTGGAGCTAGTGATTGAAATACATTCTGATAATGCTTAAATTCCTGTAGTTACAATGTAATAATATTACACAGTCAGCTGTTCACCTGTTATTATCTCCAACAGAGCAATTTCAAAAATAGGGAAGTATGTCATCCTTTTTATAAATAGTAAGGACATTAATTAAGACAATCACCTTCTAACTCAACAGTCCAACATGTATCAGCCTTTATTAATGTGCTAGACAGCAATCAAGCTTTCAGCACCTTTGCAGTCTGTTTTTTATGTGATAAAGTGGGTGCGAAGCAATTTAAGCAGCAAGAGCGACATTGTCACAATTGATTAAGTGTTTGTGATACAGAGCAGGAAGATAAATGAACTGTGAAATTTGTACACTCACCAATAGTTTCTTAAGAATTATAGCTGTGATTCTTTTCTTTGTTCTACCATTTGGGCATAGCAAATTAAAAGTGCAGTTCATTTCATAAATGCTCTACTTATTCAATCCCTTAATTCTCTGATGGCAAAAATAGTATGGGGAAAGATACTCATTTTTCATTATGAATGGGGTTAGCCATTTGACCTCTCTTAGTGAGATTATAGCATCCAGTGCTCTTTAAATAATCCTCAAATTCTCGACCCACTGCTGGAAACTTGTTTCACATGCCGATGATTTCATTGCAACAGCAGTGATTGCCAGCTGACCAGCTGAGTAACTGGCTGGCTAACTGAACTCCAAAAGATATTCTCTGGCAGACACAAATTCCAAACGTTCAGATTAATTATTAGTAATATGTATGATTATTCTTAATTTCATTATCAATGTTATATATTTCTGTAAAATAACCCGACCAACATCTCTTTCCAAGGCTGAAAAGCTCAATACTTTCCAGTCATGACATTAAGACTTAATCTTGTGCTTGAATGCTTCTTTGTTCCTTAGCAACCAGAACTGATCTGAGGAGCGGATGTAGGCTATTCAGCCCATCAAGTCATTTGATGAGATTGTAGTTGATACTCAACTGCCTTTTCCCCATAACCTATGATTCCCTTTCTGATTAGTAAACCTTGATTATACTTAATGACCACACCTTGACAACCTTCTGTGGTAAAGAATTCCACTGCTTCACTATCATCTGATCAAAGAAATTCATCCCTAATTTCTGCCTTGAGTAAGCAACCACATGTTCTTTTGGTTTTGCCCTCTGATCTTAGACTCTCCCACGCAAGAAATAATCTGCCTACATCCACTCTGCCAAATCCCCTAAGAATCTTAAATAAAAACTGAAAGAACTGCAGATGCTTGTTCTGAGGAAGGGTCACCGGACCCAAAACGTTAACTCTGTTTTTTCCCTTCACAGATGCTGCCAGACCTGCTGAGCTTTTCTAGAAACTTTGTTTTTGCCCCTAAGAATCTTGTATGTTCCAATGAGGTCACCTATCTTTTTCTTTGCAATGAGTACAGGCCCAACTTATTTAATCGCTTCTCCTAAGACAGCCCCACAACACCTAGTGGCAGCTTAGTGAACCTCCTCTGGACTGCCTCCTGTGGCAGTATATCTTTGCTTAGATGAGGCCATACAACGATCAACAATAACCATGACCATTAAACTAACTTTCTATCCCAGATTCTGATTGAATTCAAATTTCACCATCTGTCATTGAACCCATGTCCCGGAACATGAATCATGGACTCTAGGTTACTATTCCCAGTGTCATTACCACCATGCTATCTGATAACTCATTTTCTGAGGATTCCTTAGGTCAGGGTTTCTCAAAGTAACCCCAACGTGGACCACAAACTAAAATTTTGGGGTCAAAGGATCTGAGACAGTAATGGTTGGCATGTAGTTTGGAACAAATTACAGCAGCTCTGCTCCCACATTAACGGGTCCTTGCTCCCACAGTTCTCAGTGAGGAAGCATGATAGTTTTAAGCCTTGAATTAGGTCACATTGGAAAATGTTTGGGAAGTGCTACCTTAGGCGATGCCACTATTGCAATATGTCCCCATTTAACTTCCATAGCTTACTTTCAGCTTTAGATGTCTAGCTTCATTACAATAGAAGCATATTATTTTCTTTATTTCACCTTTAGGTTCCAGCCTTCCTCCTTCGTGATTTTGGTTTCCTTCTATTTGTTCTCTAACTCTTTTCCATCTCCAGATGTTCTCTTCCTCCAGTTTCCTTCTTGATCCCCATACGTCCATTTCCCCTTGTGTAGCTCTATTTGTGATATATCATAGGCATCCACTACAAGAATTGCTTCTCAGTTCTTTGATACATAGCACACCACAAAATAAGTCTTCAGGGTTACTGGAATACTATTTCAAAATTCTTCCATGAATCTGATCTCCTTCACATTCTCAAAATAACTAACTTCAGTAATTGAAAGCACTGATCCCAGAGCATTTATTTTTCTTTTGCAAATTCGCCAAATATCTGATTAGGTTTCATTTTTATAATCTGAAACTTGAATTAATAAGCTTCAAACTCAAGCTTATAACTATTGAGTTTACATGTTTAGTATCTTCATTATAGACTACCCTTTTACTAAACTGATGTGCACATGTGTTACTGTACCTATCACAGCAATCTGTAACATTAAGGTCCAAGCGTCTTCTGGGCATTTCAATTTCTTAGCTATCTTTTCAAAAGAGGTGAAATATCTTCCAACTATATCTTCTTTAAACTTAGCCACAAATGCTGACTTTCGCTAGATCAAATCCTTCAGTGGGATCAGAATTATGTCCTTAAATGACTGTAAAATTTTCTCAATAGAGTTCATGTTGTTCCTACTACTCCTGGCTGACTCCTGCTCTTGCTTCATATCTATGTTCACACTAAAACTGTTCCATTTTCAAAAGACAATGACCACTGGCGTGAATTAGAGCACATTAGTGAATTAGACGTCCCTACAGGTATTTCTGCTATAAAGTCTGTTTCGTTAATGCAAATCGGCTGTAACACGATTGATTAATAATGGACGCTGTTTGGAAAATAAGAACTTTCTGCTGTATAGGTACAATGAGTTTCTATAGCGATTTCCCTATAACATGATTTTCTTTATCTATTTTCTATACTGCATGTTCACACAAGAATGCAACTATTATGTTATAGGAGAAATACCTGGTATCTGAATTTTGGAATTGCAAACAAAGGCTGAAGCTTTGGCTTTCAGATTTAGCTGCCAATGGATTAAATAATCGAGTGGTGAAAATAAAAATAGCCATTGGAAACCAGGGGTTGCATAGGTCCAACATTTCAGGCTTATCTGAAGAAGACCAGAACGGTCACATTGAGCTACGGGAAATGCTGGAGCATCAGCTTCATGTAAAACTGAGCTTTGGAATTCACAGTCTAGAGGTGATGGCTTACAGATCATATATCAGGTTTGCAACAAAACAGAGCTGGTAAAGATTTATCGTGGAAGAAACTTTGACCAGAAGGTGATCAGGCTTTCCACATTGTAAATATGACACATTCTATGGACCACATTAACCAGTTGTAAGCTTTTATGACTATTAATTTTGACATGACTTGCTGGGGTTGTACTCTGGAAATCAAGTTTCACTATTGGTGGAATCATCAAAAATATGTCAAGTTATCCAAAATCTCTAATATTAACTGTCTGATGAGCTCAGATTACACGAGAATGCTCCCGGGTTTCTGTGCCTAACAATAACTATTTAGAATGAAGAAATTTTCTTTAACTAATGGCATGAGGAAATATGGATTACTACTTTATAACTTTTCACCTTAAACCCAATTCCTTCTTAAAATCCCCTTCACATACAAACTGCCTCACAAAGACAAAAAGGGCATGGACATTGAAGGTGGAAAAGAGAAAGAAAATTCAGGGAACCTCAGTTTGGTGGCATTAGTCAGGACTGTCGGATTTGATGAATTGCTTTATTTCTCTTCTTTTAAGTTCCTTTTTAGCTCTTTGTAATTGATACAAGGCTATTTGTAGACTAATGTTGGCTTTAATTCATTGGTTTAGACTTGATTCTTTCACTGTTTTTAATGATATTTTATTTGTCCTTCAATAGGGGATTTGGAGAAAAAGCAAAGTGGAATACAGCTAGCTATGGTTGGAGACCATCTAGTCACCCCACAGAGGGGAGAGAGAGAGACTCTTTTTGATATTTTATAATCAACCTGTTCAGAGTTGTTATTACACAGCTCTAGCATAATTGGAACTTGAACTTGGGGCTCCTGGCTCACAGGTGGAGCCTTTTTGATGCTTTCTCTTTATAGGCTTAGGTGGTTCTCTGTTGCACAGGCAGTGTGCAGACCATAGTCACCTGATCAGGAGCCAATCAGAACATTGTTGTCAATTAGTTTCCCTTTAGTTCACAACCAATTAGCTTCATGGTCTTTGCTTTTTCTTTACTATTCCTGGGAAAAATAACATTGTATATAAGTCACAATACACTCCAATAAACATAAATTTTAAAACTGAAGCTATCTCTTTGTACAGTCTCCTTGAATTAAAGCAATATTTTTTCTTTATCATATTTTATGCCTGAAGTGCATTGGCAAACACGTGCTCAAAACCAAAGTTAACATGGAAGTTCATGTAAATATCTTACCAGTCAGAATTTTAATGAATATGTACTTGGATCTATGGAAGTCAATGATATGACCTACAGCAGCAAGACTCATTGATTATAATAGGTTACCCATGCCTTGCATTGGTACATTCACAATGAAATGCAACTATTGTAACTTTGCATGGAAACAAAAAATATTTTTGCTGGCAGATATGAATGAAGCAGTAATAGCAAGACTACCAATTTGAATGGAATTGTAGGCATTCACAAAATCACGAGATACCAATTACAGCTTATCAGTCAAAAATACCCACATTGAGTTGGTCCAGGTCTTAGAACAAATATATTCAGACAGATTGGATGCCATACAAAACTCCAAAGGTGATACTATATTGCACCTCAGAGAAAATTCAACTCCATCAATCAGCTCTCCCAGGCAGTGCTGTGTTCACATGCAAGAGAAGCTTAAGAGCAAGCTGGATAATATGAAATATAGTCGTATCTTTCACTGTACACATCAGCACATAGACTAGTGTAGTTCTATCATGTGGCTACTAAATAATCAGGGTATGTTTAGAGCCATGACATCTGAATCTTTCTCTAAAGGGATGACCAGACAAAATTCCAACTTTTGAAGAGTAGAACCTCAAATTTGTATGAGCTAAGTTCTTTTCCTAGCTGATGCCAAGTTCAATTGGCAAGGGAATCTCAAGAAATCACTACTTTCAGAATACAGACTACTAATTAGTCGATCTGCCAGGCAGGATCTATTCCAACAGCACACAGGACCCCTATTCCTGGATGTGTATGAGTAGCTGATGACATTATGCTGATGGGTGAAACCAAAGATGAACATGACCAAAATCTATTCTCATTGGTGGCAGCAGTTCATTGCAAAAGACTTGGCTTTAGGGACAAGAAGTGGCAGGTGAATGCAAGTCAGGTCACCAAATTTGTCTCTATCTAATAAAGTTATGAGATCCTTTCAGACCCAGGTAAATTTGAAAACATATGACACATGCCTAAAATAAAGAATGTCTCAGATTTGAAAACATCATAAAACCATACATACTGAGCATTTCTGACAAACATTATTGTCTTTTAAGGACCATTAGGATATGTGCAAATCAATCAAACCAGCTTTATCACCTGAAATCTGTATCCTAGTCTCCTATGAACCAAGGAAGAAGACAGTCCTGGAAGTTGATACACCCCAGAAAATGTAAGATCATGCATCATGCAAGATAACAATCCAATTGTATTTGATCCAAAAACGGTCTACCTCAAGCCCAATCCAATTATGCCAACATGGAGTGTGAAGTGTTTGCCTTAATATTCAGAATCACAAAATTCGGTATGTAGCTATCCTGCAATTCACTCTGGAAACCAATCATTAACAATAGGAAATGACTTGGTGTAAACTACTGACAAGTGCACCATCTTGATTGCAATGAATCCCAGCAAAAGTATAGGGATAGTACTTAGATATCTTTTAGAAGCCTGGTACCAAAATGCTTTCTTCAGGCACATTAAGCAGATTGTCAAATTTGTATAAGGTTGCAAAAGTTCCACGAGACTTATACTAGGCAGTGTGGACATTAAGGTGGAAGATATGCTTAAGGTGGATTTGATGAACTTTGGCCAGCACAAATGCAATGATATGAGGAAGAAACAGTAAATTATTCATGACTGAAGTCACTTTGGAAACATAATGAAAGATTTAAGCATATGGATGGCCTAAAGATCATAAAGCAGGGATTCTTTATTCCACTTGCACAGGTATTTAGAAATATAAAGGAAAAATAAAGTTAAATTTGGAAAGCAGAGTATTTACATGAAAATAAGCCTGTAAATCGCATCTGATTTATGAACTCCTTTTTCTGTTTGTATGTCTGTCTGTCTCTCTCTTTCATGAGATTTTTCTCTGAGCAAGACGTTGACTCCTCCATAAGGGGTTTGTTCTTCTTCTCGGGTGTTCCTGCTTGGTGCCTCCTATCATGTTGCCACTTGTGACTGGATGCCACATTTTAGAAAGTTATCATGGAGGGATGGCCTGACATGATACAAGAGGTGCCAAATACCCTTGGATGTCTTTGGCCATGGGCAGATGACGTAAGTAGCTGAAAATGCATAATGTTTAAAGGGAAACATGCGTTTGTGTCCAAAGGTCTTTGCCAAGACATATTGTCAGATGTACATCAGGAATATATGGGCATAGAGCAAACCTGACACCTGGCATGGAATACTATGTACTAGCTAGGGAACAATAGTGACATAGCAGAAGGCAGTGAATATGTATGAGACATGTTAAGGTCATCAACTAGAGCAACACAAAGAACCTCTACAGCCCCATGAAATTCAGCCCCTTGCCCCAAAAATCACCACAGATTTATTCACCATGCATGGTGATGGGTTTATCATAATCACTGAATACTTCTTCAAATTGTTGGACAGTTGAAGGAGACTTGAAGTGTTTCTGTAGTTAATAAATTGAGTGCAATATTCAGTCTGCTCACTATACTTGAAAAAAAAAATCATATTTGACAATAGGCCACAATACAGGAAGAATTTTAAGGACATGTGTGCCAAATAAAGCATAAGCAATGTGTTATAATTCACTGAGCTAGCAAGAGCTGCAGATGCTGGAGTCAGAGATACCAAAGTGTTTTGAAGAAGGGTCCCGACCCGAAACATCAGCTTTCCTGCTCCTCTGATGCTGCCTGGCCTGCTGTGTTCCTCCAGCTGCACACTTGGTCATCTCTGACTTCAGCATCTGCAGTTCCTGCTATCTCATGAGCAATGTGTCATGTCTCACAGGGTAGCATGCTGGAAATCAAGCCCCACTATGCCTTGGGGCAGTAGTGCCTACCACTAAACCACTGTGCTACCCCGAAACACCAGCATATACAGACTTTTAGACTTTTAAGCTCATAAACTTTACAAATAGTTTTGCAATTACCTTATGAATATCTATTTTCACTCTTAGTACATGTAATTTTATTTTGAGGGAGAAAGAAGGATGTGCTATGTTACAGTTTTAAGATCTAAGTATGTCAATGAGCTGAGGATCAGAATGACACCACATGAGCAGCAGTCATGGGGTGTCCAAGCAGCAGCATTCTAGATTACGGGTGTGCATGAAAGTTGCACAGTAACTGCAAGTTATTGGTTTGTCTGCTCAGTAAACTTGTTTGAGATTGTCACATGAAATTGAACCCATGTCACCTACCAATCCAATATAAGTATGGTAATTCTATGCTCAGCAATACAATACAAGAATGCAACAATGTCATCCAGGCAAGGAGGTGTATGCTATCATGCTCCTCATTTGTGCTTTGTATAGCATGGACAGGTTTTAGGGAGTCAGGAGTTGTGTTACTCATCTCAGAATTCCCAGCCAATATTGGTTGTTTTAGTCACTGTATTCATAGGGATCATCCAATTCAGTTTCTGGTCAACAGTAACTCCCAGAATCCTGATAGTAGGGGATTTAGCAATGACAATGCTGTTGAATGCAAATGAGAGATGTTCAGATATTCTTTTTGTTGGGGATGGTCCATTGCTTGGCACTTGTGTGATCCCTGAGTAGAAGGCAGCAGGTATCACAACTGTAATGGGTACTGTTGGTGATATCGCTGCTTTGCATCTCACTTTTCATCTGAGGGGTTTGGTGAAGGTGCATGAGCTGCTCCGATTGTGTGATGAGATTTGACCGAAGGAGAGCACAGCTGAACACGAGTGAAGTATTAAACTGTCAATCAGCGAAAGCACTTTCTGATATGATGGTCCTTTGAACGTTAGCTTCTCACCTGTTCATGCCCGAAGAGCTCTTCTGTTTCATTGGTTAAAAGCTACCCAGCCTTCCCATCTCACTGCATAAGCTCTTCCCACTGTGCACTCATCTCAGTGACACTTGTTGATAAGCTCGGAAGTAAGTGCCCTGACTGGGAAATCCAGAATTTAGTGTTCAAGAAGTTCTAAATTTCCTTCTCAATGGCCTTAATTGATTTCCTGGCAGATTCAAGCCACTTCCAGAGGTAGTCTGAACAGGGTGAGTGATTTGGAATCCTGACCCAAGATTAACTTCAGGGGATTTAACTTCTGACATATGCACAAACGTGCTCTCCCTTGGCCGGGATAATCCATCCTTTCGTACGTTGAATGAAACAGTTAGCACTGTTCTGTTTCTTCAGCTTTTGAGTCTAGTTCAACTAAATTTCATTGAAAGCATGTGGCTCAGTCGTTTGCTCCTACTGAATAAGATCTAAAGCTGATTTATATGTTATTGCAAAGACATGATCTTGAAACATCTTTAAGATGTTGATCCAATATTTTAACATTTGTACAAAAAGGAGTGTGAGGAGGAAACTGTCCTGGTTCACCCGAAGTGTCAAGTTTTTAAGAGTTTATTTTCAGAATCATACCACAAAGGACATTTAGCTATAAATGTCAGAAACGAATTCCATAATTTGTCTTACTTTAATTCTAGAAGTATCAACAAATACAAAAATTAAGAGATTGTGCAGCTGCACATGGTTGAACTGAATAGCTAAATTTGATTTTTTTAATCTATTATAAGATCTTTTTCTATTAGCGAGATATTTGCTGAACTTCACTAAAAACTTTAAGGTCTTGTAAGTCATTGCCTATGTGTGAATTTGAGTAATTGGGAAGGATACAGAGATGCTTATGCTATCATTGTAAACATGATTACAATTACTTGTAGGAAGTGGGAGTTTAGTAATAATCTTATTAAAGACCAATATCTTCAAGGATTCAATGAATGCCAGGTCGCTCAGTGGATTGGTGCAACATGATAGCATTGCCTCATGCAAACCAGAAAAGTCTCAAGTTGATCCCTCATGATTTCAGCAAAGACAATAATTGATTTTTTGTTTTCATTTGTGAGATGTGGGCATCACTGCCTAGTCAGCATTTCTTGCCCATCCCTAGTTGCCCTTGAGAAGGTGATGGTGAGCTGCCTTCTTGAACAGCTGCAGCCCACCAGCTGTAGGTAGACCCATAATGACCTTAGGGAGAGAATTCCAGGATTTTGACCCAGCGATGGTAAAGGAATGGAGAAATATTTCCTAGTCAGGATGGTGAGTGGCTTGGAGGGGAACTTGAAGGTGGTGCAACAAGTGCTCTCTCTATTCCAGTAGTGTAGTGACTTATCCATAATTACCATCTTTGATCATTACCAATAATCCCAGGGGTATGTTTCAGTGTTGGATTAATCAGGTCCTTATTTTTAAAATATATTGCTTTTGAGATGTAGGTGATTCTGCTTAGTTCACATTTTCATTATTATTTCCTAGCTGTCTTGGAAAGATATGGTAGGCTTTTTCCTTAGACCAGGGCAATCAATGTGTTTTTGGTGCTCCCACAATGGTTTAGGTGAGGAATTCCAGGATTTTAGCAAGCGATCATAACAGAATGGCAGCATGCCCTTCAGGTCGGATAATGCATGATTTTGAGGGAAACATAGAGGCAAACAAATATTACTCTTGCTGTTTGAATTAGAAGTCAGTTTTGTAACAAAAGTATGCCAGCGATAGAGATTGTTGACTGTTGAGTTACACTTCCTCCTTCTCCCTGCTGATCAAGTAGACTGCTCCATTCTGGATAGTGTTGAAGCTATTGAAATTTTCTGCATAGTGAGTAGTGTCCACTAGTAACTTACTCGTCATTGAAGGGAGTGAGGTTCTGAGTGATCAATTGGTGAGAACTTCTCACAGAATGCCTCATCATCCCTTTCTATTGTTCACACTGTTATGTTGGTAATGGTCTTGACCCACTAGGAGCACTTCAACAGAGATTATTGGCCAAGAATGACTCGAGGCAGTTAATAGTGAGAGGGGGCCTTGTGATGGTGTTGTCTTTCAAGATGAAGGCAAGATGGTTCGAATGATTTCTGTTAGAAATGCTTAAAAATTGATGCTTCTGTGGCACAACTGTTTGTTGCCATTTGTCACACCAAGCCTGAATTGTGTCTAGGTACTGAGTAGGCAGGCATAGGCCACTTTGAGAGGTTGCAAGCGGTGCTGCATAATTGTCAGAAAACATTCCCCATCCTGACCTTGTAATGGAGGGAATGTGAGTGACGAAACAGCTGAAAATAACTGCACCAAGAACATTCCCCTGAAAATTTGCAAGGGGTTTTTGTGGTGCAGCAGTAGTATCTCTACCTCTGGGTTCAAATCTTACTTAACCCAGACATTTGTTATCATCCATCTGAACAGGTTGTTTGAGAATTTCTATTTGTAATTGCAATGCTCTGTTGGGAATTGACGGTACTGTCACTAACCTAGTAATTTAGAGACCAAGGCTAATGTTCTGGGAACATGGCTTCAAATTCCTCCATTGCAGGTAGTGAAACTTGAGTTCATTTTACAAAAATCTGGAGCAAACAAAAGCTCGTCGACGGTGACCATGTAGCCACCATAGTTTGTCAAAAAAATCCCCTGAGAATTTGTGCAGGCAAAGGCTGGCCTCCAACAAACATGACAATCTCTCTTGGCGTCAGCTGTGATTCTGCTCATTGGAGGGATTTCTCCTTGACCCCCATGTGACTTCTGTTCTGCTACAGTTCCTTGATTTTGCAAACAGTAGATTGATGCTTTGATATTGAGTGGAGCTACTCTCCTTTCCTTGCTGACACTGTCCAGACTTACATATGTAGTATGACCAGTTGAGCAAAGTGCTGAGCATATCATATGCTAACATGGCCTTCAATAGAGAAGGTGAGAAGAGGTTAAAATGATCTTGTTACATAAGAGAAAATAGAAAATTGAATGTATTGTCATGAATTTTAATTACACAATCTGAATTACTGTTGGACATTCATTTTTAAAAACTGCAATACTAAATATTTATAAGCTATAAACATTTGGAACAATTCGCTTTCTGTTTTGTTCAGATGTCCTTAATAAAAGCACTTAAAATCTTCCAGTTGCATGCTTCACTTTTATCAGTGTGAGGTAAGAAAATGTAGATAGTGGTAATGTGCTCCTATTTCAAACAACTCTAAGGTGATAATTAGAATGTCAAACATTTTTGCCACGTAAACTTACCTACATTCTGAGTGTAGAGGATTATTACAAATGGAACAATGCTCTTATAGAGATCACAGGATTAACTGACTGTTCATCTTTCACCACCAAACACCGGCATCAAAACAATTTTACAGAAAAGCTATTCATAACCTGTTGACTAAAACAGTATGATTACTGTGTCATTGCCCCAGCTTGTTGCTTTGCTTCTACATCAGAACAATTTGTGAAGAGGTCCTAGGCAGAACATTTAAACATGAAAAGTTTAATTCATTTTTCATGAAGTGGCTTGGGTTCTGGCTTAGGATATGGTCAGTGAGCAGTTGTTACAAACCCCACTCCTACACTTTCATAGCAACTTATATTTTTTTAAGTTACCCTTTGCGTTAGAATTGTGCTGATTGTTAGGATGTCACCCTCATCTTATCTCCAGTATGGAAAAGGACAGAATGAATTCCATAGAACATGTTTTGTATTTATCTTAGATGTTGTTCCAAAAAAGAAATCAGAATTTGACGACTTTGTGAACTTACAGAAAAGTATTAATCAATTGCTTTCAGATTTAACTTTATAATACATGATAATAAATGTCATCTGCCAAAGGCTCACTTGATAACCTCCAACAGAATGGAATTTATTAAATGATTGTGATTTTGTTAACGCCCCCTTGAAGTGCTCGGAATTGTGCACTATCTTGAAGGTTCTACGAAATTTTAAGCTTTTGTTTCTCTAAAGAACAAATTATCTTCAGAAAAGTATACTGCTCCAAAAACTCATTTTGTTTGGGTCAAAATTGTTCTGCCACTTTCATTGCAATAGAATTGCAGTCAGAGTACAAGTATGAATGGGTTTATCCTTTTGAGCTGTGAAACTGGAGTTTGAAAAAGATTGCATTACACTTTTCAACAAGACAGTTTGGGATAAATTTCCACTCAGTAAGTAGTGTTGCTGTTATACCAGTGGAAGAAGATTTGAATCTGCTGGTGGTCGGAAGAAGTATTCCTGGCTTCCTGGGCCAGCTTAATTGCTTATCCATCCGCAAATCCCATGTGAAACAGTTGTAAGCTGCTGGAATGCATGGGAATTGGAGTGCAGCCTTTAAAACAGCCAGAGCAACCATCAAGAAGCTATGAGGGAAAATAGTCACCCACCCCAACAGTGAAATGAAAGCAGAGAAGCAGGTGTCAGTGACTGGAAAAAGTTGCTGGTAGTGACATGTTGAGACAGAATAACTATGACTACTAGGAATAGCAGGATTGTAGCTGGTGACAGCTGTGGAGATTGGAGCACAAACACCACTCGGATATTTTCAGACAGAAATGGAACTGATATCAAGCTTGTCAAATCTGAAAGCTTTGTTCTTATGAGCTGTGCATGAGAAAGTAATTGTTCAGCCAAGCTGTCATGACATTTTGGAAAGCTACAGCCTCCAGTGCTAGATGTAAGGTCAGTGTGTATACCGTAGACTCAGATCAGCTTTGATTGTAACTGTTTGTTTCTTGAATCAAAATGTATAGCATTGTATGTTCCAACCTGCCTTAAATCATAGTGATGGAAACTTATTGTGTGATTCTTGATAGCCCATAGTTTAATGATGGTCAATTCCTGGTTAAACATCAGTCCCTGATGGGCCTTCTGATGCAATCCCGGTGTAAGCCAGTTGAGCATGGGGCAAAATGACCAGAATTCAGTGGGAAGATCAGTTGGGCAAGCTGTATAACTGACAGCTGAGTGGCTGCTGGTTACCTTCTGCCTTTGAAGAAAGGTAAAACCTGTATTAGTATTCAGGGTGAGCACATGTCACGTGAAAATTGACAGTGAAAATAAGCATGATGTCAGAAAAGCCATTAAGATTTAAAATGTCAATGTAAATTTCTGGAGATTTTAACTCATTTTGTTATCTGTATGCTTCATTTTGAGTATCAAATTTATTGAATTTGAATGCTTGTTTGTAATAAATCCATTGCATAATTTTCAATCCTATTCAAAGTCAAAATTATAAACTTACAAAATAGAAGCAGAAATAGACCATTTGGCCCCCCCCCCAGAACTGCTCTGCCATTCAATAAGCTCATAGCTGATTGGTTTGTGGTCCCACATTCCCATCTACCGCTGGCATTTTCCCTTTGCGCAGCAATAATCTACCTATCATTACCCTCTGATGCATCAAAAATTAATGGTCCAGTCTTCTCAGGCTCAGAGTTCCAAAGTCACACAACCTTCTGAGTTAAAAAGAAAGCCTTCCTATTTTTGCCCTAAAAAGGCACACCCTAATTTCAAACAAAATCAGAAATTGCCGGAAAAGCTCTGCAGACCTAGCTGCATCTGTGGAGAGAAAGAAGACTTCACATTTTGAGTCCAGTGACCCTCCTGAGCCTATTCTGAAAACAGAAAGTTCCGAAGAAGAGTCACTGGACTTAAAACATTAACTTTGTCTTCTCTCCATGGATTTTGCCAGGCCTGCTCAGGTTCTCTACCAATTTCTGTTATTGTTTCGGATTTCCAGCATCTGCAGTTCTTTGTATTTTGCCCCTAATTTTAAATGGTCAACGAGAAGAAACATCCTTTTCCGCATTCATGTTCAAGATCTTATAGACTTCAATCAAGTCACCCCTCTCTCTTCCAAACTCCAGTGGCAGCCTGTGGCCATAAGACCACCTGCTTATTCCAGGCATCAATCTAATAAACCCACTTTGAACCACCTCCTATGTATTTATATCCTCACTTAAATAAGGAAACTAAAGTTGAACACAATATTTGAGATGTGATCTCACCAATGTTCCAAATCATTGATGCAAATCGTAAAAGGTTGAGGCATGGTGCCACACGAGTCTGCACTCGTCATATCCTGCAATTCAAACAGAGACCCGTTTATGCATAATCTTTATATTCTGACAGCCAGCTAATCTTCTGTCTATGATAATATGTCACCCCTATATAATGAACATTTATTTTCTGCAATAACCCTTGATGTAGAACCTGATCAAATGCCTTCTAGAAATTCAAGTATGGTGTGACTACAGACTCCCCTTTATCTTACTCCTTCAAGGAACTCAAATAAATTAGTTAAATGTGATTTCTTTCCCTTTGATGACACCTAGCTGACTTCTACCAACCACTTATAAACTATTTAACGATCAATTCTAATACGTTCCCATCGCAGATATTAAGCTAACTGCCCTGTAGTTTTCATTTTCCTGCCTCTTTTCCTTCTTGAAAGGATTGGCTATATTTCCTGCTTCCCAGTGTGATGGAACCTTCCCTGAATTGAAGGAATTTTGGAAAGTTGACAAATTACGGCATTGATTTGAATCAAAAGTAATATTTTCATATTTCCAGCAGAGCAAGAACTTTTGTATCTATTCGCTTCTATTGTTTAAAAAAATTACACTGTGAATTATGCAACAGCGTAAATCAGTATTCAACTGTGTACAAAAAGTTCCTGTGCTTTTTAAATTCATAGCCTTAACAACTCATGATGACTGCAACTCATTGCTTAGCTAGTACTGTCCGTCCCGGTATTGGAAGATAATAAAAAAAATCCATTACAAATTGTATCTTTGCACATATTTTCTAATTAACACATTCAGGAATATTAATACAAACCTTTGAAGCAGGTGGGACTTGAACCCAGGCCAACCTGGCTTACAGATAGGGAATATCACCATGGGATACCACCACTGCACCACAACAGGGCTGTTGCAGCAGAAGCCAGTACTTTATCACTAAATCAACCACCCTTCCAAGTATTCAACTGTAACTCATTAGCAACACTCTCTCCTTTGAGTCTGTAGGTTCAAGTTCTACGCAAGGAAGTTAAAAACAACACAGCACGCTGGCTCACAGCGCCAGGAACCCAGGTTCAATTGCAGCCTTGGGTGATTGTCTGTATGGAGTTTACACATTCTTCCCGTGTTGCATGGGTTTCCTTCGGGTGCTGTGATATCCTCCCCTTCAAAGATCTGCAGGTTAGGCCATGCTAAATTGCCAATAGTGTGCAAAGATGTGTAGTTTAGGTGGATTACCCATGGGAAATGCAGGGTTATAGGATAGGGAGGTGAGTCTGGGTGGGATGCTCTTCAAAGAGTTAGTGTGGACTTATTGGGCTGAATGGCCTGTTTCCATACTGCATGGGTTCTATGGAACATCCAGGCTGACTCTCTTAAAGGAGTGATGTACTGAATTTTGAATAAGACTTTAAAACCGAGGCCCTATTTGCCCCCTTCAGTGGATATAAAATATAAACTCTGAAGAAGAATGGGGGAAGTTCTCCATGATGTCTAAGCCTATGTTTATACATTAGATAATGTCACTAAGAGTATCCAATCATTACACCTTCTAGGAGCTTGCTATGTGCAGATTGTCTGCTGCGTTTCTCTCACTACAATAGCAAAAGGTATGACATTAGCCAGGAAATTTCATTCAGGTATTGTCAAAGTCACCAAATAAATGTAATTTTTTTCTTACACTTTCCGCCAGTATTTTAATAAACCACAAGTTCAGAAATAACATTGAAAGTATCCATTTATAATCAAAATGACTTGAAAAATATCAAAACCTTCAAAGGGCATTTAAAAAGAATCCAGTGTTAAGCAATTTCTCTCTAATTTTAGTTGTGCTTGCATGATAGCTGAGTGGTTGGAGTGGCATAATTAAATCAGAGCAGAAGTCATATGGTGTTGTTGATGAGGTATGCACAGGCATACTGATCCTTGCCAACTACTTGCCCAGTTAGGAAAACCCAATGGCATGCAGGATGATCTGACAAAAATCTTCAACAAAATGTCTTTTTCAGCAATGTTCAAGTCGTTTGTACAGATTGTAACAGTTGAGGTCACAGGACCGATTCCTGTAGTTAAATTTTGTCAATCTGAAAAAGACCAATTCGTGCCTGCCCTTCTGTTAAGTAGCCAAACTTCTATTGATGTCAGTACCTGCTCTTTTTTTCCAGAATAATATTTGAGAAACCTTATCAAAAGACTTCAGAAAACCAAGCACAGTATATTTAGATGCTCCCCCTTATCCACAGCACATGCCGCTTCATCAACATAAGTTGATTAGATGTGATTTCCCTTTCATAAAACTTACAGAAAAACATGTTGACACTGATAATCTTGAACTCTTCTAAGTGTCTTGCTATATATTAATAGCTGCTAACATTTTTTCACGGTGGATGTTGAATTAATTTGCTTGTTGTTTCCTGCTTACTATCTTCCTTTTTAACCAAAGAAGTTACATTCACTATTTCCAATCTAAAGGTACTTTTCCTCAATCTGGAGGATACTGTAAATTTAAAACCAAGGCAACAATTACCTCACTTGCTGTTTCTTTTATAACTTCAGGATGAAATTCATTATGACCTGGGGACTTGTCAGCCTGCAGCTTCCAACAATTTAAGTATCACTTCTCTGGTCCCCATAATTTACTTGCACTCCTCCCTTCCTTTCAATGCCTAATATACAGCCACTTCTAGGATATTGCTTGCATCTTCTATAATGATGACTGATGTGAAACTCAATTCACCTTCCTTTTCTTATTTCCCATAATTAATCTTCCAGACTCATTTTCTAGAGTACTGTTGATCACTTTTCTTTCTATCCATAGAAAGTTTTGCTCTGTTTTTATATTTCTAGCTAGGTTTCTTTTATACTCTAATTTTTACCTCTCTGTTAATTTAAGACCGTAAGACATAGGAGCAGAAATTAGGCCATTCAGCCCATCAAGTCTGCTCTGCCATTCAATCATGGTTGGTAAGTTTCTCAACCCCATCCTCCCGCTTTCTCCCTCGAACCTTGATCCCATTGACAATCAAGAACCTATCTACCTTCATTTTAAATAAACTCAATGACTTGGCCTCCACAGCCTCTGTGGCAGTGAATTCCATAGATTCACCATTCTCTGGATGAAGAAGTTTCTCCTTATCTCTGTTCTAAAAGGTCTTCCCTTTACTCTAAGGCTGTGCCCTCGGGTCCCAGTCTCTCCTACTAATGGAACCATCTTCCCAACATCCACCTTGTCCAAGCTATTCAGTATTCTGTAAGTTTCAATTAGATCACCCCTCATCCTTCTAAACTTCATCAAGTACAGACCCAGAGTCCTCAAACGTTCCTCATATGTTAAGCTTTTCATGCCTGGGACCATTCTCATGAACATCCTCTGAACCCACTCCAGGGCCAGTACATCTTTCCTGAGATATGGGTCGCTTAGTCATACTTTTCTATACTCTGCCAATCTCCCGACGTACCACACAACTTTGTGTAACTATACACTTTCTCTTTAAATTTTATGCTATCTTTAAGTTTGTTTGTGAGCCACAGATGATGGTGTGCCCCTTAAAATGTTTCTTTTTTGTTGGCGTGTATCTGTGTATTCTGAAATATCCCGTTAAGTGACAGCCATTGAATCTCCATTGACCTACCTTTAAATCTAATTTGGCAGAGCACTTCAGCTAACTTTGCTTCCATGCCCTCATAATTGCCCCTATTTCAGTTTAAAATACTTCTCTTGGACTTGCTCCTGTTTCCCTTGAATTGAACATAAAGTTCAACCATATTTTGATCACCACTTTCTCAGAGCATGGAAACTGTATTGTCTCTAATTAATCTGATCCCAATGCACAATACAATTTCTAGTATTAGCCTGATCTCTGGTTAGTTCAAGAATGTGCTGTTCAAGAATCCATCCGAAAAACATTCTACGAACGCTTCATCTAGTCTACTTTTAGCTGGTCTGATTTTTCTAGTCTATTTGTAATTTAAAATCTCTCATAATGATTGCCATACCTTTCTGAAAAACCACCATTATTTCTTCTTTTATGTTCCAGTCCACCATATGGTTACTGTTATAGGCATGTTCACCACTTCCATGAGTGAGTTCTTGCCTTTATCCTTTCTTATGTTGACCCAAACCACTTCTACATCTGAGTTTCCTGAACTTGCGTCATCCTTCATTATTGCACTAATGACATCATTAATTAAAAGAGTTCACACCCACTCTCATTTTTTCCTAGCTTCTTGTACTTCTTAAATGCCAAGTACCTTTCAATATTCAGGATCCAGTTGGTGTCATCCTGCAGCCATATCTCTGTCATGGCTATTAGATTGGACTTAATTATTTCTATTTACCACAATCAGTTCATATGTTTTATTTTGAATTCTAAATGCCTTCAGATACACAGCCTTCAGTTTTGTCTTTTTATTACTTTGGTGACCTTTGATTTTATCTGCTGATTTATGCTTATATTTCTGTTCTTTATCCATCCTGTCGTGGTCTGTTTATTGTTCCCTAGATTAATATATTTCCTACACCTCTTCTATCTATGTTTTGATTTACTACAGCTTCAAAATTTGATCTGTTATCTCTACTCTCGGTTTAAAACCTTCTCTACTTACCTAGATGTGTGGCTTACTTGAACACTGGTCTTTGTATGGTTCAGGTGTAGACCTTCTCAATGGTACAGCACCCATTGACCCAGTACTGATGCCAGTGGCCTGGGAACCCAAACCCACTTCTCCCACACCGGTCTTTGAGCCTCAAATTTATTTCTCTAAGATTATTTACACTGTGTAAATTTGCTTGTACCTTAGGTAGTAATCTAGATATTGTTGCCTTTTGAAGTTCTGTTTCTTAATTTGATACTTATTCTCTCATACTAACTATATGGGACCATTGTTCTTTCTTTTGCCAAAGTTGTTGATGTCTACATGGACCACGAAGACTGGATCCCTTCCCTCGCACTGTAGATTCCTTCCTAGCCCTAGCAGATGATCAGAACACTGAGGTAATACAGGCAACACAGTCATCTGGATTCTCGCTCTCTTTTCTCTCTTTGCAGAGAAAAGTGTCAATCTTAACATACTGTTCCCTCCTACTACTGCTGTATTCCTCTCTGGTCCCTTCACTTGATTGACCCCCTTTACCATGGTCCCATAGCCAGGTGGCTTCAAACAAATTGAAAGGCTAGTCATCTTTGAAGATAGTTGTACACCCATCAAGCCTGTTGGCAATAAGTTGGCATGCTGTTCATGCATGCAGTGGGAGAGCAACCACAAAACAATGTTTCTCAGGTTACATAGGTAGCACAAATGGCACTTCTTTGCTCATTCTTACATGTCTTGCAATTTACGAACCATGCCACTCAGCTTACTGTCCTTAGCCTCATCCCATCTTACAGCCATGTGCCATTCATTCCCCAATGTCCAGTGTAACTCAACATCTTCTCATTGTTAGGTATGCAAGCATCTCATATTGAAAAGCCTTCAAACATTTCAAAGTATTCTCTTTTATTTAGCAACAGCAAATGCAAACCACTGACAAGTAAAAACTGAAGCTGCATACGGTTCTGGGAACAGAAACATGCCTTTTGAGCAACATCACATTTACCATTAATGAGTGATTGCAGCATTTAGTTGTCATCTCCTAGAACTACATGTCTGCCTTGTTGTGAATGCTACAATCGCACTCTTATACAGAAGATGATGTACCTCCTGTTCAATGTCATCATCGTGCTCCTGAGAAGACTAATGCTGCTTTTCAACCTCGTACAGCCCCTCTTTGCCTAGTTCAGTTATGCAGAGCATAGCATGCAAGGGTGATGCTGCAAGCTCATTTCAAAGTGCACTCCCGCTCCCCCACCCACCCATGAAATTGATCCAATTTTCAAAGATGGCAAGCATCGGAACCTCATCTCCAAGAAGCCTATCATATCTACACTTGGCTTCTATCAGGGGGTTGCATAATGGAATCATCAAGTATGTTTGCAGAAGGTAGTCCTTGTCTCCCAGTAACCTCTGTTGTAAGGCATCCAGCCATTCAATGGTGATCACTGACCTCCTAAATCAATACCATCTTGCTGCACCATTCTCATATCCCTTGTTCCTAATATATAGAAATCTATCAATCTCAGTCTTGAACTTATTCAATGACTGAGCCTCTACAGCCCTTTGGGGCTGAGAATTCCAAAGATTCACTACCCTCTGAGTGAAAAATTCCCTCCTTATTCAAGTCCTAAATGATCTGCCTTTTTTGTGACATTTGTTCCCTTGTTGTAAACCCCCACAGCATCCCAATCCCAATGGAGATGAGAAGGTGAATCTGAATAGGGTGACCCAAAGACTTAGTTAAAAAGTCAACACCTTGATGGCAATAATGTTATAGTTTTAAAGAAGGAACAAAGAAATTCAGAAATCAGAAAATAAAAAGCATATGTCAGACTGTTTCTTCTCGATTTACGATTTAAACCCTGTTGGTATTCTAAGGCAAGAGGAGCTGCCAGAAGGCACAGTTGTTCTTGACAATGTTAGTCAAACCAGACAAAGTTGTCTAATCAATGTCTAAACGTGGAAAGACTAAAACTTATCATTGTGAGAAAGAAGATTTGCCATGGTGTATGACAGAAGCCAAGACTCTGAACAGTGAAACAAGATCTCACATTTGAGGGAAAACTTTAAAAATTAGTATAAAACGGACTTTAAAACCCAAATGTTGCATAAATAAAACCTGAAAGAACTGCGGATGCTGTAAATCAGGAACAAAAGCAAAATTGCTAGAAAAGCTCAGCAGGTCTGGCAGCATCTGTGAAGGAAAAAACAGAGTTAATGTTTTGGGTCCGGTGACCCTTCCTCAGAACAAATGTTGCATGCTGTTGGGTTTGGTGCCATTAAACATTGCAATGCCAATATGGACTGTATGGACCAAATGGAAAATGTGATAACACGGAGGAAAATATTCTTATACTGTGTAATGAACCTGATATACATATTCAATATTAAAAGTCATATTTCAGACAATGTTTTTGAAAACCAATCACTTTGCGACATTTCATTTAGGGGGTGTAGGTGTTACAGTTATGTGGTTCATATGATTATATTTTTGTCTAGTCTTTAATTTAAAAACAAAAATATTAAGGGAGTCGCGCAACCTGCTTTAAACTGCCTGACAACAGGCTGAGGTGATATGACGTGACTGCTAAAGATTAAAAAAAGACCTGAGATCTTTTGCCCGCTCTGGGAAGTAGGTGTAAAGTGTTCACATTTGGAGACAATGGTAGCAGGATCCATAATCTCCAAAGCCCTCGAAAAGTGTTGAGAATGTTGGGTTTTAAATGGTTATACTTCAAACTGTTCATTTGTTTCCAGAATAGGATGGCGTTAAGGTGTAAGAATTTCTACCTAGGTACAAGGTTCAAGTGATTCACATGATCATGTGAATTAGAAGTTGAAGTAAGTCACTCAGGTCCTTAAAGCTGCTCTGTCATTTAGTAAGACGATCTGAGTACTACACATTCCAGGCTATTCTGATAAACTTTAACCCCGTGGCTTGTCAAGAATCAATGTACCTCTGCCTTTAAAGTATTCAAGGATTCTGCTTCCATCACCATTTGAGGAAGAGCATTCTGAAGGCTTACGATTTTCTCTGAGAAAATATTTCTCCTTAGCTCTGTTTTAAATGGGAGATCAATTTATTTTTAAACAGTGACCCTTTGTTCTACATTTGCCAAAAAGGTGAAATAACCTTTCCACATCCACTCTGTCAAGACCCCTCAGGATCTCGTATGTTTCAATTAAGTTGCCTCTTAATCTTCTAAGCTACATTGGGTATATGCCTAGACTATCCTACTTTTCCTCATATGTCAACCCACCTATTCCAATTATTTCTCCCGTATGTTTTTGCATTCTTCATTTAGTCAGGAGAATAATACTGTACACAATACTTTAGACATGCCTTGCCAATATTCTGTATAAATGAAACACAATATCCCTAGTTTTGCATTGAATTCCTTCAAAATAAAAGACAATATTTTATTAGCTTTCCAAATTATTTGCTGTACCTGTGTACTAACTATGACTCCCACATCCCTCTGCGTCTCAGAGTACTGCAATTGCTCACCATTTAGATACTATTCGTTATTCTTCCAGCCAAAATGAACAACTTCATATTTTCCCACGTTAGATCCCACTCACTTAACTTAATTATATTCCTTTGTAGCTCCCTTCTACCGTTTCACAACTTACTTTCCTATTTTTCTTTTTGTCATCAAATTTAGCAACCATACCCTTTACCTAAATCATTTATACAAATTGCAGAAGGTTGAGGCCTCAACATTGATGCCTGCAACAAACCAGTCATCATATGTTGCCAACCATAAAATTTATCCATTTATGCCAATTGCCTCTTTGTTATTTGTTGGTAAATCATCTGCTCATGCTGATATCTTACCTCCTACTCCATGAACTTTATATTTGGCAAAAACCTTTAATATAACACTTTATCAAAAGCCTTTTGGAAACTTAAGTAAGGTACATCCACTGGTTTCCTTTTATTTGCAGCATATCTTGCTTCTTCAATGGACTCAATAGATTGTTAAAACATGATTTCCCTTTTCACAGCATCATTGATTACCTTAAGTTTTTCTACGTGTCCCGCAACGATGTTTTTAGTAATAGCTTTGAATATTTTCTCCATAGTGATGTTGAACTAAATGGACTGTGGTTGCCTGTTTCTTTTTTTCTTCCCTTTTTGAATAAAGGAGTTATGCAATCTTCCCTGAATATAATGAATTTTGGTAAATTAAAGCTAACACATCTGCTATTTCACTAGCCATTTCTTTTTAGGCCTTACAGTAATGCCCACAGGACCTAGGGACATGTTAGTCTGCAGCTCCAACAATTCACAGAGCACCTGGTGATAATAATCAAATTGAGTTCCTCTCTTCCTTCCATTTCCTAATTTACAACTAAATCTGAAATGTTATTTGTGTTCTTTACAGCGAAGACTGAAGAAAAATACTTGTGCAATTGATGTATCATCTCCTTAATTTCCATTATTCGTTTATCAGACTCACTTTCTTCAGAACAAGAGCTGGCTTTATTAACCATTCTTTAAATATCCATAGAAGCTTTCAGAATCTGCCTTTATGTTTCTGGTTGGCTTTCTTTCATCCCCTATTTTTGCCTCTCCTTTGTGTCATTCTTAGTCGGCCCAGTCTTCTGATTAGCCACCATGTTCTGAGTTAATTACATGCTTTTTCTTAAAGTATGACACTATCATTAACTTCTTTAATGGACACAGACATTTCAATATTCAAAACTCAATGTATGTAATGCTGCAGCCATGCCTTTGTCATAGCTATCATATTAGATGTAGTTATTTCTATTTATGTTCTCAGTTCATTGTTTTGTTTTGAATGCTACATACAGTCTTTCTATTATTTTTGTAATCTTTAGCCTTATCTGTTGATTTGATCTTAGGTTAGTGTTCTCTATTCCTTACTGTCCTGGTATGTTGTTAATTTTTGATTTTCACACCTCTCTCTCTTGTCTTGCCTCTACCAGTTGATTTATCACAGCTTGCTAAATCACAGCTTGATCCCTTGACTCCCACTACTTAGTGTAAACTCCTCTTTGTTTCTTTAGCAAGCTGCATAACTACGGGAGTAATACACAGGATTATTGCAGAGAAAGGCAGGTATTGGCACCAATGTAAAATGCTCAGCAAACTGACACAATTTGCTGAATATTCTCCTTCTGCTCTATAACAATTCTGTAAGTAACAGCCTTGACACAGTAAACCTGTAGACTGCCACAAAGGAGCAGCCCTTGCTTTGCCTCATGTCCCATGAATCATAGCCCACTTCTACTGTAACAGTCAATGAGCCACACATTAACTTTCTCTCATCTTATTTTCCCTGTGCTAATTTGGATGTGGATCATATAATAATCCAAAGGCTATTATCTTTCCGATTTTGCTATTTAATTTGGTGTCTTCTCTTTATATTGACTATATAGAACCCTTTTCCTTTGCCTGCCTACACCATTAGTACCAATATGGACCACCAAAACTGTATCCTCCCTATACTGCAATAAGTTTCTGGCCAGTCCTGAGCACCCTACACCCTGATACTAGGCAGACAACACAACATCTGGATATTTGTTCATATTTGCAATGAATTGTGTCCGTACCTCTACTATGCTGTCCCCTTCTACAACTACATTGCTTTTTGCTCTTCTAACTTGAATGTCTTCCTTTAGTGTCACAGCCAGTTAGCTCATCCAAAGCTCTCACACTCATTCAAACAAATCGAAAAAAACTTCCAACCTGTCAGACAATTGCAAAGGCTGAGATTCCTAATCACCCGCTCTTGGGATCCCTTTACCTGCCTCACTTACAGTCACAAGCTCCTTTCCCTGTGCAGTGACCCAAACAAAAGATTCTATCTTAAGGGTTGTGAATGCCTTCAGGAATAAACTGTTCAAGCAAACTTCCCTGTTTCCTGATGCGTTGCAGTATCTGTAGTTCAACCTCCAGCTTATAAACTCTGAGCCAAAGCTGCTTGAGCTGCAACCACTTCCTGCAAACAATTTTGTCTTGGATCATACTGGCATCCAGGATCTCAAACATTTTGCAGTCACAACATCTCATCTGTTCTTTCATCTTTACTGTGTCTTAATTCATTGAGTAATTAATTAAACATATGGTTAAATAATAATTGTCTCTTCTCACTACCATTTACAATAGTTTCTTAAAACTTTGCATTTAATAAACTTTTCCACTTTAGCATTTTCATTATTTACTTCATTTTTAAAAATATTTGTCTTCTGCCGAGCCTTGGGATCCTCTAAATGTTTCTGACTGTTTGTCTCAGTGTCTCACACTTGCCACACTGTTGTTGCTACTGTTTCCCTTTCTTGGGGTACTCCACTTGCCTGCTTGTCTAGGTGTTGATGCGTGCCTGTTTTGGGGTCATGCACTCTCATGGTCCTCCAGGTACTCCTGACTGTCTATCTCAGCATCCTCCATCCGCTCACTCCTCTCGGTGCTGCTGATTGCCTGTCTTAGTATACCTCTGCTTACCACTATTCAAGATGATGCCGACTGCTTATCTCAGTGTCCTCCACCCACTTGGTTCTCTTGGTGCTACTGACTCTCTGTTTTGGGATCCTTCACTCACCCTCCCCTCTCCTTTGCATCTAGATGGGCTTTATAAGGGTAAGGGTGCAGAAGAAGTCAGTGTTAGCTCAGAGTAAAACTTTTGCTAAAATATCACTCGATATCATAGATAAAATTGGTCTGCCAGAGTCTGAGAAAGAGGAAGCATCTAGAAGTCAACAGTCACTGTATATCACTGTGCAGGAATGGAGGTGACAGTTTGTGCTTCACTTGAAAAGACTATATTGAAAAGGATTGAAACAAGTCTTGAAGAACAGCCTACCTCGTGCTAGAGGGGTTGCCAGAAAAACCCTTTGCCGTGAAAGACGGTTCAGGAGTTAAAATATACCAGACTTAGGAGAGAAAGGAACAGAAATAAACACTTGGGAGTTGAAAAGCACTTTGGACAGTCTAAGGCAAACATATATCTATGGGACCGAGTAAAGTACACCTGAAATAATTTAACTTCCTGTTCTAAAGAAGGGTCACTTGGCTGAAATGTTAAATCGGATTTCTCTCCACACATGCTGCTAGACCTACTGAGTTGTTCCAGAAATCTCTATAGGCAGGCAAATGCCTGTGCAGCCTTCCTATTGCCTCTATACTCTTTTGCAGACATTCTCCTTGAAATTTTTGAAAAATTTCTTTCAATTTCTTCTGGGGTGATAATCTGTTAATATTGTGTGCTACTATCTCAGATACTGTCTTACTATCCTGTTTTCCAACCTGCCTTATTCCCTTCCTTCCTTCTTCAAAGGAGGCAATGCCTATTTGAAACCTTATCATATGTGCATTGCATAAGAGGGGTCTGAATGAAAGCATTGCCTCAGCCAGTATGGGCAAAGCTTTGTTTAATATCATCCACTTGAATTTGCAGCCCTCACAAAGTCGAAAAGCAATTTCAGTGCTAATAATGAGAAGTAAAATTGAGTTCTCGATATCTTAAAGGTTATACAAATAAGAGTAAAAAGATCAAAAAATATTGTAATCAGTGCGGTCATTTCTATCCGTCTTCACTGTTGCTGAATGTCTGTTATGTGATCTATGTTAGTACACATCTGTAAAATGTCACTCATTAGAAGGACCAATCACTCACTTTGATTTAAAACCTATTTTGATTTATATTCTTCATTTCTTAAAAAAATGTATTTCAAGGGTTTCAGTCTGTGACACTATTACTAATCGTAAATGTTCTTCAAAGATATACTGATAGCCCTGAATATGTCCAGTGGAAAAATAGGATTAGCTTTAAAACAGTCTTTAATCCTGGACACCATCATCCACAATAACTCTGATGTAATAATCTCCTTTCAGTATCGGAAACCTCCCCCTCCAGCGGCGCTTTTGAAGTCAAGAACACATGGCACAACAGGTAGAAATTGAAGCACCTGAAAATTAATTTCACAGCTTTGCTAAGTTTTCAGATCCTTGCCAGCAGTAACACTCCATTACAGGGTTAGTAGTTAAATTTTACTACATGCAGAAATGCTTTATTCAAATAGATTCTTGCCACTTTCAAAGAAACTGAAATCTGACAAAAGGTTGAGAAAATTATTAAAGCTAGAGATAGTGCGGTTTTCTTTGTTGAGAAATTGGTCTGCGACGTAGAGACGTAACAAGATACTCAATATAGTTTGACAATTCCTTAATAATGATCAAACACATTATTCACAATGTTGAAATGAATGTGGCATTAAACTGTCTCGTCCTATTGCCACTGTGCCACAGGAATAAATTAAAACTGAAGGAAGGTGATGATGTTGTGGCAATACCATGGACATTGTAATCCAGAATTCCAGGTTAATGTTTCAGGGACATGTGTTTATATCCCACCATTGCAGATGGTGACAGTTGAGTTAATAAAATCTTGAATTAAAAACTTAGCCTAATGGTGACCAATAATGGAAACAGCAATATTTGTCGTATAAATCTACCTGGATCACTAAAACCCTTTGGAAAGGAAATCTGCTCTCTCTACCTGGTCTACCTACATGTGGCTTCAAAAGTTGACTCTTAGCTGTGTTTGAAATGGTCCAGGAAAGTACTTTGTTATTTCAAACGGCTACAAAGCTTGAAGAAAGGAATGAAACTGAAGTGACCACGCAGACATTGGTTTCAGTACCAGAAACAACAATGAAAAACATAGCCCTATTGACCGTGTGAAATACTCCTTATCAACAGCTGGGGGCGATTGCCAAAATTGGAAGAGATGTCTCACAGACAAATCAAGCCTAACACCGATGCATCTTACAGACAGTGTCCCAGACATAGCCATTACATCCCACCAGCAGGGCAGACCCACCAGAGATAAATCCCCAAGACCTTAAACAGGTGTATCCCAGAACTTGGTGGGAAGTCAGGGAAGTGATTGCTGGGCCCCTTGCTGAGATATTCATATCATTGAAAGCCAAGAGTCAGGTGATGGAAGACTGAAGGGTGCCATTATTTAAGAAAGGTGGTAAGGAAAATCCAGGGAACTAAAGATTGACGTCAGTGGTGGCTGAGTTTTTGGAGATGATTCTGAGGGACAGGATTAACATGTATTTGGAAAGGCAAGGACTGATTAGGGATAGTCGATATGGCTTTGAGCATGGGATTGTGTCTCACAAATTTAATACATTTTTTAGAAGAAGTGACAAAGAAGACTGATGAAGGCAGAGCAGTGGATGTGGTCGATGTGGACTTCAACAAGGTTCTGCATGGTAAATGAATTGGCAAGGTTAGGTCACATGGAATCCAGGGAGAGCTAGCCATTGCCTTGAAGGTAAGAGACAGAGGTTGGTGGTGGAAGGTTGTTTATTGGACTGGGTGCCAGTGACCAATGGTGTTCCACAAGGATCAGTGCTGGGTCCACTGCTTCTTGTCACTTATATAAATGATTTGGATGTGAATATAGAAGGTATATTTAGTAAGTTTGCAGATGACACCAAAATAGATGGTTCAGTGGACAGTAAAGAAGGTTACTTCAGAGTACAATGGGACCTTGATCAGATGGGCTGATGGGCCGAGGAATGGCAGATCAAGTTGAGTTTAGGTAAATATGAGGTGTTGCATTTTGGAAAGGTGAATCAGGGCAGGACTTAAACTCTACTGAGCGTGCTCTTTCCAGTTGAGGGCTTGCCATCCTAGGCTAGGATTTCTGCGGACATTGGTATCACAGTATGGGGACAGAGCGGCTGGGCCCATCTGAAGTGTCCTGAGGGGAAGATTCAATGCACCTGAGTGGCTGCTCCATCCTATGTGTGCTTGCCATAATCACAGTTAAGGACAGTTTTACGTTAAAGAACAAATGGTCAAGGTGACAAAAATTAGTGGTAGAGGGTTGGGAAAGTTTTAAAAGCCAACAAAAGCTGACCAAAAAGAGAGGGGGGAAATAAATTGAGGGCTATCTGGTAATTAATATAAAAACAGACGTGAAACCTTCTTTACATATACACAAAGGAAGAGAGAGACCAAATTGAATGTAGCCATTTAGAATATGAGTTTTGGGAAATAATAATGGGGAACCAGGAAATAGAGGAGGAGTTGGATAAATACTGAACATCAGTGATCATGGTAGAGGACACTAATAACCTTTCAAAAATACTGAATAATCAAGGTGCTAAAGTGAGCCCAGTTGGTGAGGAAACAAAAATTCTAAGTGGAGGACATTTTGAGAAGCTGCATCAAAGACGACACACAGTTGAGAAAGATGACGAGTTAAAAGTTATTGATGCTGCCATCACTTAGGAAGTCATTTGTGATTTTGACAATAGTTATTTCAGCATGGCAGTGGGGTTGCAAACCTGACTAGAGAGATTTAAACACATAGTTCTGACAAAAATGGAAAATGCTAACACTGGGGGGAAACGGAAGTTGGAGATAGGATAGTAATTTGCAAGAGCAATAGGTCAAGGTTTTTTTTTTAAGCAGAGAGTTGATGACAGTAGATTTCAAGGAGAGGCAGACAGCATTTATTTGACTGACATGGGACCAGGAACAATGTGGTCAGTGGTTTAGTGTGAATAAGTCCAAGGGAAAAGCAACTGGCTCTCACAATCCTGATGAGCTCAGAAAGGGTTGGAGTGGACATGACAATGAAGCTAGTAAAGGATGATGCTAGTTCTCAGCTAGATCAAGGGATGAGGTTGCAGTTGGAGAATTTATATATCATGGAGTTTGCATATTATAAAAAGGACAGTCATTAAGTCCTGAAAATTTCCCATTTTTGAGGCTTTGTATTTGTTCTTGAATTTCCATCGCAAAATCCAATACTTCTCCCACTCTCTGGATGAATTAGAGAGACATGGAAGGATGTCTCTATCTTGTGAAGTGATAAAAACATTTTCAGGACCCAAGTTTAGTTTAACCTTAGCAAATTTCTTGGTTGACTATTCTGTCCATGTTTGCTATTGTAGGGTGTAAGCCAGTAGCCACTTAGTTCATTCACTTTCTCACCACATTTATATTTCATGCATTGGAGGAGTTTTACTGTTCTTGATGACAGCAAGCTGTTACGGTTTTGGCAAAATATTTCAATCCTAAGCCAAACTGTGTCTTCTGTGGTAAGCAACCAAATGAAAGTCAATTAAAACAAACAAACTTTCTATGGTTTTATCTAAACTGAGTCATAATTAACATTGAACTGAAATGAAAACTATATAATTAACATATATATTTGATAGCTTTGAAAGTCTGACAAAAACCTTCATTCTTCATGGAAACAGCTGCAAGTAAATATGATGAAAGGCATATATTAAGAAAGAAAGCTTTGTACAATCAGTATGTCTTTGTAGTAGTTTTGATGGTCTATTAGAAATGATTTTCAAGCAATTGATGTGGTTAATTTATCAACAAATAAACATACTAAAACAATGACTAGTACTCAACATTTCCATCTTGCTTAACTGCTTAACCAATTGATTGTAATATTGCAATGTCTTGAGCCACATTGTGAAGTGAACCAAGAATAAAGGTTTGGCTGAGGGCCTACAAAGCACTGGTGTAAGTTTGGCACAAAGCCTATAACAACAATCATTATGGCAAACACTTGCTACTGAAATTTTGCTAAGACTACATTTATCAAGCCCTTGCTTATGCGCAACACGCTTTTAATCTTCAGTGAATCAGCTGCATCTGTTTTTCACTAGGTTTTAATTCAATTTAGACATCTTGAATAAAGCAGACCACAGTATTTTTACATATTAAGATTGTTTAAATCTTCAAGCTCTGACAGAAAATGTCTGAGTACATTGCATGGAATAAAGAACAAAGTATTTTCTCTGTGTTATGTTCATATTAAATACGGACAGTTTTTCATTACACTTTATCATATTGCTTGGGGGTTATTAATCTGATAAAATGCTGATCAAAGGTCTACAGTGTTTCAGTGTAGGAATATTGTATTACTAAAATTTTCCAGGGGATTCTGGTTATTAAACTGAGGTATGCATTGCCACAGACAGGACCGTGCAAGCCTCATCTTCAGGTGTTTGTGCTGCACCCAAAGGAACAATGAAATCTTGACAATGACATGAAATTTAGCATTAATATCCAGAATTAATTCTATCTGTTGAAGTTTGGATTTTAGAAGTATAGTCCATACCAGTATCAAAACCTCAGTGTTACCAAATAAGACTTTTGCAGTTGTTCTTTTCACAATTGTCATGACATACAATACCATCTGAAGTAATTTGTGCATTGCTTGGGTAATGCATAAATAATAGAGACTTGATAAGTAACATAACTTGTAAAACTTCAATAATAATATTCAAAATATTGTTCAGCCAATTTCTATGCATCATATTCTTTGGAAACATGATGATTAGGGTACTGTTGAGATCAACAAAGTATTGAAAAGGATCCAAATTCAGAGTCCATATGCTGGCATCATAACAAGAAGAGCCTACAATCTACTGAATGCTAACTGGAGTGTAGGAGGCACTATCCCAAGCCACTCTGCCTGTAGAAAGACTGTGAAAGATCTCTCAGATGCAATTGAATAGTTGGTTGCAGAACCAACAGGAAAGAATAACTTACTGGACATTGCAGTCATCAGCAATACAACTTTGTCACAGGGTCTCTGTAGAACTAAGGATTATTGCCCATTCAGTTTGACAATAATTTGACCATTCACAAAGAGCAAGGTACTGGTTTAGGGAACTTATGCTTGCAAAACGCAAAACACAGCACCCAAAATTGATATGGTTCTATTATTGGATGACATATGATAAATGATCCTGAGTTTTCAAAGAACTATGCTGAAAACCAATTTAGGATTGTCATTTGGGTCACAGTGTGGCATACTTCAATATCGGAAGCTACAAATATTATTACACAGGGTGCAGTTCTTTGCAAACTCAACAAAATAAATGATAGCCATTATCTGGTTCATTTCTCAGGGCGATGCCTAGAACAATCAGAGTCAACTTACTGAGTTTAGAATTTAAACAAAGTTTCGTAGCTAATTGTCAGTCATCATCAACTGATGCATTTTCCATGGCAATGTTTCCACAAATGGGTGTCCGCTTGCCAACCAATCAGTCCAATCCTCTCGTGTATTATGAATATTGTTTTCACTTTACATTGGTTTCTTGTGAATTGTCCTTATGAGTGCAAGATGAAAAGCTTTTTTCACAGTATAGATACTTACATACAGTGGTGACTTATCAGGAATACCAAACCTCTATAGATGGAAAGAGAATGTTTCAAAGTTACACTGGAAACTTAACCATGGTGGTAATGTTACGGCATGGGGTAACAAGTCAAATCAAATCAGTCTCACTATCGCTAGAGTCAGAACAAATGAAATTAAAACATTTAATGACTCTCAAAACTGCTCAATTGTTCTTTACCAGACTTTATGAATAACAGATCTTGGACACTAAACAAAAATTAACAATTTATTATGAGCAATGTAACTACAGCATAACACAGAAAAACAATATAGCAATCTAATTAATATCGATGATCTAAAGACAGAGACAGTTAAAGGATAACTAATCCAGAAAATTTAAAAAAAAGAAAATTGAAATTTGTCAGTTAAATGAACAATTTTAAATTATGGAAACCCAGGCCATCAGAAATCCTTGAGCAATGGATTGTTCACAGGTAAGTACAACTATATATCTTGCCTGAATTTTGAAGTCGCTGCTTAATACAAACAGTTTCAGTGGATTTTTGGAATTATTTACTTTCTTCTTATAGATTAACATTCTTTCCTCAGAACATTCAACAATTCAATAATTGGAGATAAAATACAGAGACCGAGAAAAAGAAATCACTACTGCATCTAAAAGTTTACAAAAATCATGTTGCCTCCTGCCAAAACCCAATTAGACCAGATCTCCACATGTTTGCCCTTTTCAATCAACATTCTCTGTAGTTGGCTGGTTCGCACTAGTCCTCCCTCGATTGGCCAATTCAACATCCAAGCACCTGCCATCTCTAAGCATGGCAACCACTCGGTGCTAGATTGTCTAGTGTCCTTCAATCAGCAGTAATGTTGTATTTCTTTCCAGTTCCTAACAGAAACAGAAAGTATCTGACTTTAATCACTTCTTTTTTTGAAACAAGCTGCTGATCAAGGTTCGATTCTTGGCTTCAACTCAGTTCAAATCAAAACTTGAGAAAAAGAAAAGAAAGATACTGATGATCTCTGCAGTTAAGATGTCACAGAGTAGTTGTAAAATATTCTTCTGGCAGGGGTGGGTGAACACCAGGGATTGTGATCCATATCAGTACCAACAACTTGGGTAGAAATGAGGGTAAGGGAAAACAGATTTCCGAGAACTAGGAAGAAGATTGAAAAGTAATGCCTCCAAAATACTTGTCTCAGGATTATTACCAGTCCTATGTACTGGCGAGAATAGAAGTAGGAGAGTTCTATGCTTGAACATGTAGCTGGAAAATCAGTGTAGGAGGGAAGGAGTCAGATTTCTGAGCCATTGGGACTGGTTTTGGAGCAGATCGGCCCTGTGCAAGGTGGACAGGCTGCCACTTGGTAGAACTTGGCTGATCATCCTCAAAAGGAGACTTTCAATTGTCGCTAGTAAGGTTTAAAATATATTGGCAAGGGAGGTGGGACCTATAAGCGAGCTCAGGTTCAAGGGAAGGAAAACCAGTAAAAGAACTTTTAAGAGTAGCATGCAAAACTAGAAGACACATAAAATATTGACAATCATCAAATAGGATTTAAACAAAAAAGAATCATATTAAAAAGATTGAATTAAAGGCACTATATCTGAACATGTACAGCAGTCACAAGAAGATTGATGAGTTGAATGCACAAATTGAGATAAATGGATATGATTTAATTGCCATTACAGAAGCATGGTCACTGGGTGACTAAGATTGGGAATTGAAAATCCAAGGATATTTTACTCTTAGAATGCATTGGCAAGAGGAAAAGGAGGTGAACTAGTGCTCCTAATAAGGGGGGAGATTAATACATTAGTAAGAGAGGACCTCAGGTGAAAGGATCCAGGCGTCGAATTCATTTGCAAAATAGAGTCCATAATATCATAGAATTTTACATTAAGTTTGAATGTGATGTAGTTCAAGCTGAAACCAGGGTCTTAAATCTGAGCAAAGGAAACTTTGAGGTGTGTAGCAGGTAAGTTGACTATGGTGGATTG
Source organism: Ginglymostoma cirratum (assembly GCA_024137785.1). Classification (NCBI taxonomy): domain Eukaryota; kingdom Metazoa; phylum Chordata; class Chondrichthyes; order Orectolobiformes; family Ginglymostomatidae; genus Ginglymostoma; species Ginglymostoma cirratum. The sequence continues at coordinate 26,742,193 of JAHRHZ010000264.1, forward strand.
GGAAAATACACTAAAAAAACCTGAAAGTAGATGAGAAATAGCTCATGTTAAAATAAATTCTTCAAGGTCTATCGAAGGCGTACATTCCTCTAAGGCACAAACACCCAAAAGGAAAGGTGAATCAACATGGTTAATAAAAGCATTAAAGTTTGCATTAAAATAAAAGGAAGTGGCTTATAAGAAAGCCAGGAATACTGGTAGGTCTACAGGTTCAAAACAATTTAGGACAGAGCAAAAGAGGACCAACAAGCTAATAATGAAAGTGAAAGGAATATGTAAAAGGAAACTAGTGAGGAATGTAAAGGCATACTGTAAAAGCTTCCATTAGGAAAAGATTATTCAGGTCATTGTGGACCCATTAGAAGTGGGGAGAGGAGAATTTATAGGGGGAACAGGGAAATAGCGAAATAGCTGAACAGTTAGTTTGCATTTCTCTTCATGGAAGATAATACTGAAAATCTCTCAGAAATATCAGTGACCAAGGGATTTGTGTGACTGAGGAGTTAATAAGAAATTAAGTTTAGAAAAGAGATAATACTTGAAAATTAGTTGTATTGAAGATTGATAAATCTTGGATCAGATGAGCTTCATTACAAGTGTTGTGATAATAATCTGTAATTCTATAGATTCTGGAAATGTTTTTGCAAACTGGGAAGTAGTAAATGTAACTCCACTATTTAAGAAAGGATAAGAATGATTGGGGTTGGGGGAGGAATTACAAATGTTTTACCTTGATATTAGTCGACAGCAAAATATTAGAATCTATTACAAATGATGTGTTGACTGAACATTTAGGAACAAATAGCAAAACTGTGCAGAGTCAACATAGATTTATGGAAGAGAAGTTATGTTTGACAAACTTTTTTGAGGATGTTACAAGTAGCATAGACAAAGGGGAATGAGCAGATATATAGCATTTAGATTTTCAGAAGGCCCTGCATAAGGTCTCACAGCAAGAGATTTGTAAATAAATTTGAAATCTATGGGATTATTTGGGAGAATGTGGATTGAGAATAGGCAGAGAGAAAAGTGTAGGAACAAACTGATCATTCTCAGAATGGCAGCTACTTAACAGTGGAGTTCCACAAGTGTCAATGCTATGTCCACAATCTAAATAAATTATTTAAATGTGGGGATATTATATGACATTTCCAGATTTTGTGATGACTCCAAACTGGACGGAAATATAGTTATGAGGTGGATGCAAGAGGCTTCGAGACGATTTGATAGGCTGATTGAATGGGCTAGAACATGACTGATGGAATATAATATAAATAAATGTGCAGTTATTCACCTTGATCAAAAAAAAGACAGAATATTTCTCAAATGACGAGAAATTGACATTTGTAGGTATCTAATGCATGTCACCATTCATGAATTATTGGGATATAGTATGGATTTGCAATAATCAGTTAGGTAGGCAAGTAGTATGTTGGTGTTAATTTTAAAGTGATTTGAATATTGAAGTAGATGTCTTGCTGTAGTTGCTTAAAGCCTTGGTGAAACTGCCACTGGAGTATTATACTGTTTGGTCTTTTGTTCAAAGCTGCTACTATGAAATCAGGGAGACATTATTAAATTGGACCTCGCACTTCCTTACTGAGAGAAGGCCAAGAGTAGTATGTAATGTGAAATCATGCTCTCTTCGAGATGTTGTCTCCAGGATGTCCTAGGGGATCTCTGTGTTGGAACCATTATTGTTCTTGACGTTGTTATCACCAGTGCAGAAAGCTGGAATGGCACCTCTCTTTTCACGCTCCATGTTTGGGTGTAACAAGGTCTTGAATTTAAAAAAAATCTGTTTTTTAATTTAATCTGCATCTACTAGCTCATGTGTGGTTTGTAAGAAAAATGACAGTCATACAATCTCTATATTGCAGGAAGAGGCCACTTAGCCCATTGATGTCCAATGAACATCCCATACAGGCCCAGCCCTCACCTCACCTCTGTAACCCCACATTTACCATGGCTAATCCATATAACCTGCATATCCCTGGACACTAGAGGGGAATTTAGCATGACCAATACACCGAACCTGCATAGTAGGAGAAAACCAGACCCCCCAGCAGAAACCTACACAGACATGGGGAGAAAATGCAAACTCCATGCAGATCGTCACCCAAGACTACACCTGAACCTGGGTCCTTGGCACCACCATATAGCAGTGTCAGCCACCGATCCACCATGCCACCCAGAGTTTCTTGAATTTAACAAATTGCTTTCTTAGGTTAAAACCCACTCACGTAAAACTTTTAATAAAGCAAAAATACATCTTCCACAACCAGCCTACCAACACATACACATGAACTAAACATGCAAGAAAACACTTAAATATTGAGTAGAAGAGGGAAGCTTTGGCTAAATTAAAGTTCAATGAGATAAAAAAAACAAGGTAACTGGCTGTGGCTATCTAAAGGCTTTAGTCTTCAGTTGGTAATTTAAAATTGCAGCTCTACCTTCCCTCATACCTGGAAATATCGCTGTGGAAATTGAAATTTCTCTGTCTGCTTGCAGAAATGGAGACCCAGTCAAACTCAGCAAAGATTCCAGGTGAAGATATGGAGAGAGAGTGAGAGATAGAGCAACAGGTTTTTCTCACAGCTGCTGCTGGTCTTCCACTAAAACATACAGAAAGATTGGTTAGTCGCAAACATCCATAAAAAGTTAAAAAAAAAATTGTTTTTCAAAAGGGCAACTTTAATTTGCTCATGTCTACATGGTCATCTTGAAAATCAAAGTCTTTGTCCTAGTGATTAATGTCTGAATTCTTTAATGTTCCATTGTTGAATGTTGTGAATATCTTCATTTTAATAAGGCATGTGTTTATTAACTCTAGTTGCATCTTTATAGACATTGTATCTCCACGCCAAAGGAATAGAATCCGGACTACATAGTAGTATATTTAGCCAATCATTTCTCTTTAAATTTTCATTTAATATCCTTGTCATAACAAAAACTGCCAAAAAGCTGTCTAAAACCGTCAAAAGTTCAATGACTTTCTTCAGATGATGGATTAAAAATTTAATGTGCTATTTGATGTGCAAGTTTTCACAACAACACACATCAATGTGCTTTCCAACAAGTTTAAAAAACAGGATGAGACCGTTTGATGACATGTTTTGTGCATCAGGGAAAACAAAAGAATATATCAATTAACTGCAAGGTGACTTTCTGGAATAATAAAAATAGTACAACCAATAGGAGATGGCATTCAATGACAAAAAAAAAAGCCATGTCATGTGACAAAAAAGGTCCCTCAAAAGCTATGCTAAAGTTTTGTAATCAAATTCTCTAGCAGTAGATACATGACTATACCTGGGTGGGAGGGAGGATGTTGGAGGTTCACCTCAAGCAAATAGGGTTTGTGGATTTCTGAGTAGGAATCTTTGATATTACAACAAAGAAAAGGCTTACCGGATAATTGTTTATCAAATCCTGGATTTGCAAGACGTGTGTGGATTCCTTATGTGGTAAGAGATATAAATAAGGTTGAAGCATTCCAAAGATGTGCTGCTCAAATGAGCACGAATCAGTCTGGAGCTTACACCAGGGTCACATCCTTAATCAAAGATTTGGAATGAGAATTATTACAGCAAAGGAGGCAAATAAAAGACGTTCCATTTAGTGTGAATGAATTTAAAATTCCGATTCATTTTTGAGCTGTATAAACTACTACATGGTAACAAAATTTATAGAATTCTGTTTTAAACTATGAACTTCAATTTGATTCATAAGTATCATGGAATTATAAATGTTTGTAGCATGGAAGGAGGACATTCACCCCATTATGTTCATGCTGACTGACAAATAACCATCCCACTCTATCTCACTGTCCAGCTATTGGTCCATAGCCTTATAAGTTATGGCATTTCAAGTACATTTTGAATTTATGAGGCTTTCTGCATCCACAACACTTTCAATCAGTGAGTTCCAGATCCTGACTACCCTCAGGAGGAAAATACTTCTCTTAAAATCCCCTCTAAACCTTCTACGTCTTATTTACCACCTGGTCACGAACCCCTCAATCAAACTAAAACAAAGCAAATTGTCTTCAAATACTCTGGTTAGACCACTCATAAGTTTATACACTTCAATTAAGTCTCCCCTCGTGGCCTTCTGTTCCAAAGAAAAGAAACCTAACTATCTAATCCTCCTGCATAGCTAAGAATCTCCTCTGTACCATCTCTTGTACTATCATTCATATTATGTATAATGAGAATTGCAAAAGTACTCCATTTAAGGTCTAACAAGTATTTTATAGAGAATAACCTCTCTGCTCCAAACTGCCATGCCTCAATGAATAAAGGTAAGTATTCCCTACGTCATCTTGATAAAGAGAATGTAAGTGCATGTAGAGCAACCCTGTTGTACCAGTGGGAAAAAAGCATCAAATAGTCCATGTCAATTTTCTGCACTACTCCCTTCAGGTGTTACCTTGGTAACCTTCCCTTCAAAGCCAGGAAGGACTTCTTCTACAGTGATAAAGACTTGGAATATGTTTTGGTAGAATTAAAAGTTGTTACAGCAGAGAGGGGGACAGCTGAACCAAAGCAACCTTTCTATCTCTGCATTCACCACATAATAAAATTAAACTGTTGTAAACTCCCAAATAAACTCCCAATGGTTCCTAACCAGAATTTTGAATAACTGCTCCCAGGCTTTGTGAATAATTAATTTTCAGAAACCAGTATTATATCATGCACAGAAGACTTAACAATTCATTCAGTACAAATTAACATTAGCAGAGACAAAATTAATCAGCATGGTAAGCTGATTAAACCCAAAATATTTGTTTTCAACCCAATTGATACAAAAGACAGAAAAATAACACAATTAAGGAATAAGTAAAACAAACGATCGAAACTGGCTACATTACTTAAATTGCTTTCATGATGCATTGTTTCCCAAGCATAAATTGTAGAATCCCTACAGGGTGGAAAGAGGTCATTGGGCCCAATGAGACTGTATTAACATTCTGAAGAGCATCCCACCCAGCTCCACCCTATCCCCATATTTACCACGGCCAATCCACCTAGCCTACACATCCTTGGAAATTTACCATGGCCAATCCACCTAACCTGCACATCTTTGGACTGTGGGTAGAAACCAGAGCATCTGATAGAGATCCACACAGACATAGGGACCCAAGGCTGGAATTGAATCCATCCCTGACACTGTGAAGCAGCAGTGTCAGCACCGTACCACCCAATTTGTAATAAAAATTGACTCCTTGGCTGTTTTTGCTGAAATGTTGATCAGGGTCCACATTCTCAGTTCATCCAGGCAAAGGCATCAATCTCAACCTTCCTCTTTTTGGGATTCTGGAAGCTGGTGTATCAGATTAGGCAGGGAGGTTTCAGATCTTCATACTGTGGGGAAAGCGGTTCAGAACCATCTCTCAAAAAACATAGTTCAAAGAACAGGTTTATTTCGGGTTCCACCTTGATTGACTGATTGACTTTTCCTGTGGTCTCAGTCACCATTCAACAACTGCCATTTACTTGAACATGGGATCTTCTTCAGATTTGCTGGAACTAACTCCCAGATACTAACTTCATTAAGAGCCAAATTTTGCTATATGTGTAAACACACTGCTCTTCATGGGGGTCAGAGGCAGGATGGTTTACTGGGGCTAGGAGCACGTGTTCTGTCTGTTAGAACTTTTTAATGAAGGCTCAGCCTGCAATCAGCCTCCAGGCCTGGCCTCACACACAAAACTTGTCCAGTCCCTTTCTCTTCATATAATCCCTACAGTTTGGAAGCAGGCCATCTGACCCATCAAGTCCAGATTGACCCTCACCCTATCCCCTGCAACATTGCATTTTCCATGATTAATCCATATAGTCTGCACATCTCTTTGGGCTGTGGGAGGAAACACACACAAACACAGGGAGAATGTGCAAACTCCACACAGATGGTTGGCCAAGGCTGGAATTGAACCCTGATCCCTGGTGCTGTGAAGCAGCAGTGCTAACCACTGAGCCACTGTGCCACCCAAGCTGTCCCAATGTCCATCAGTCATTTCCAGATCATAATTTGAAATTGATAATAGAATAAAATAAAAATAATGAAAAATCAACAAAGGTTCTAACAAAGTTCGAAATCAGTCAAGATATAGTTAACTCTGGAATAAAAACAATTTTGTAGAATTCACCACATGGGCTGAAAATCGTTCATTATCTTTGGAATCTTCAAATTCCGGTTGAGTGTGCTGACTTGATTTTGTATGTACTAAATGATAGGGATTTATCAATTTATCTGAGAAAGCTCTTTTGTTTTCATTTTACTGTAGAATTTCTTAACAATCTTCATTCATTTCCTTCCCAGTTTTGGAATTCTAGCAGGTTCCTGGATCAGTTTGTGTTAGCTATCCTGTTTTGAAGGCTGTTTAAAACAACACGACTATCTCTTGGCACACACTTAGTGTAAATGATAGCTCAGGTTACTTATTTTCAGTCTTATGCTCAAATTTTGTGCTTTTCTTGAGGTTTGATCCAGCTTGTTCAGTTATCTTTCCAGGCATAGTGGACTGGTGGCACCATCTATCGCCTTTGCAAAAACGTTCAATATGTCTTGTACCAAGTATTTTCAAATCAGAACCAGTAAAAATAATTCATGACATTTATATTATTTACTGCATCTAATGCCCATTTACTTGGTATTCATCCAATTAATGTACAGGCAGCAGGGCCACTACTGTGAGGCTAGAAACCTGAGAATGATAACATTTAACATGAGCTTGGCATCATGAATACGTAAAATTAACAAAGTAGATTATGACCAGGATAATAGGCTCATGCTGACATTGTCCTTTGACACTGATTACACACCGTTAGACATTAATGAAACAAAAATCTTTGTCATTGACAACTGTCCTGGAACTCTGATAAATTATCTACTACACCATGAACTTTGGAGAATCAAGAAATGTACGGGAAGCTTCTAGTTCTCTTGATCTGACCAATGTTATCCACAGTCAAAGAGAGAAACCTGAACATTGCATCCAATGATAACCGTAATGCAGTGGTAAGCTGCAGCTTGAGTAATGCTGCAAAGATCTTTGGCTGACAACTGGAATGACCCTGATGTAGAAAATCTCAAGGCCACAGTCATCTCGAAGGTAACAGGCATAGTTAGGATGCCAATGCAATTTGATCTGATGTCCCCAGGCAGCAATTCACTAAGTTAGATTACTATCTCACTGTAAAGTTGTGGTTTGGGAAGATGATTGAAGATAATTCATCCTTTGCCTCTGGACAAGTCCACACAAGATAATGACTTCTCCGACCTCGGCTGACATGCTGTTATTGTCTATCTTGTTCTGCACGACAGCACACTCTCATGTACCAGCTCTGCAGGGTGTACCTGTCTCTGGACAGCTGGCCGCTTCTAACTCCTTCTCCTCATTTCCTCCTCAGTGGAGAAGATTCTTCCATAGTGGACAATCCTAAAGTATGGCAACTCCTGTGTTCATGGGTCCTGCGCAAGCAATGGAGGCTCGGTGCCAGCCTGGACTGGGTTTGAAAGACTAATATTCTGAACTTTTTTACTACTTTATTTTTCTAATTTATTCCTAGGATCTATATTGCTGGACTATCTATTTCCTAAATTTTCTAATTTTTTTATCCTAAGAATTCGATCTTTAAGCATCTGTACCTAGGTACCTTTGTACCTAAGACAGCACTGTAATGTCGCAACTGGAAACTTTTCACTGTACTCATTTGAGTAAATGTGACAATGAAGCTCATTTAATTCAATCCCCATGGGAACTACAAGTGCTAGATCATTTGCTCACTTTCCAGCTATTTAAACATCAGGCCCCTTTCCCTCTCATTCCCTCCCTGAACTGAGAACCATTCAAATTTACACACAACCAAACACTGTCACCTTCAACAGCAAACTCTTGGGCTACATGGACCATATATAATGGACCCATAAGTGGGTAGCACTGCTGCCACACAGCACCAGAAGGCTGGGCTCAGTTCCATTCTTGGATGATTGTTTATATGGAGTTTTCACTTTCTCCCTGTGTCTGTGTTGGTTTATGCCTGGTGATTTGGTTTCTTCCCACAGTGCTGAGAAGTGCAGGCTGGGTGGATTGGCTATGGTAAATTCAGGGTTGCAGGGATAGGTAGGGGGTTGGATCTGGGTGGGTTGCTGTTTGGAGTGTCAGTGTAGACTTCAAGGTGCTAACTGGCTCTTTATGTCAATCCCTTAGCACTCTGTGAACTTGCATAACTTACTCCCCACATTTTTCACTTGCAAATTCCGCAAAATGCTGTAGACTATGGAGAAAATGTACCTGTTGGTTAATTAACAAACTTAATCAACATTTAATGAACTTGGCCTGGGTAGGTGGACTTTTGTTTCAGGCCCTGCTCATATTTTCAAGTTATTGGATTTTTAATCCAATATGATTCACAATGTATTTTATATAGATATGGGGGAGTGCATCCACGTTGCTTCTGTTAAATTCAATCCTTGAAACACTGATGTTTAGGACATTTTCTACCAATCTTCATGACCTGCGCTTGGAGATTACTCAGAATTTTGTTTTATTCTTTTAGTGGATGTGAGCATCGCTGGCAAGGTCTGTATTTGTTGTTTGTCTTTTATAGCCTTGAATTGAGTGGCTTGTTTGACCAATGCAGAGAGCAGTTAAAAGTCAACCACACTGCTGTGGGTGTGGGCTGCAATGTTGGCCAGAGCAGGTGAGGAAGGCAGATTTCCTTTACTAAACGACACTAGTGAACTAGATGAGTTTTCACAACAATGAAAAATGGTTTCAATATCATCATTACTGAGACTGGTTTTCAATTCCAGATAAATGAAGAACTGATTTGGAGCCATGTCCAGAAACAAAGCTCAAAGCAAACCGGAATGTTTTGAACAACAGTGCTATTTTAATAGTTGAGCTGAGTTACAGGCAGAATGATAATCTGTAAACATCTTCTGAAGATTTATTAGGTAGTAGAGTACAGGAACATTTTATGCATTTTACTGTAGCAACAAACCCTATTTTCTGAATCAATCACTTCCAGTTTATGGAGATTAAGATCTGTGACTAGGTTAAAATAAACAAACCTTCCACATTTTGTCATATAGAAGTGAAGGATAATTGACAATTTTGAGATATAAATGAAAACTATGGAAATAATGGTAACCTTACTTTCAGGTGGAACTGGAAAAATTATTGTCTGCGATGTTAAAGAGTTAATCAATTAAGCAATATGTAACCATTGTACTGCCCCAGGCAATCAAAGCCATCCCATGTCTAAAGCTTGCTGAATAAATTGGTGGAAATACAATAATAGCATTGTTCATTCTGGAATAAACAAGATTCTAACCTGCTCTTCATATGCCAGCAATACTTTATCAGAAAAGCTTTTAAATGATTCTGGCATATGTTTTAGTACACTGGTGAAGTCATATTTCCTGCAATTACAGTGTAGTGTGACAAATAATACAACAATATGCTCAAAGAATTCAGTGACCCTTCGCTTATTATTTAATGTTTATCAAGCGATAGCATTGTTCTTTATACACTACATAATTTGTAAATAAAGTCCCTGAGTTTTACATTACATTTTGCCCCATCAACCAGTGCTTTTGAAACTGGATAATGACTGGATTAATACAATGGCTTGTTATTCTGGCTTTCGCTGCAGAAGGGTTGAGCTTGAATTGATTCCAAGAATGGAGAACGTTTGGTTCTCAGTGATGCCTAAAATGTGTCTCAAGTGAAATATATTCCAGTAAAATACAAATATTTAGGAAAATATACCATTTGTTTATTGATCACTGATCACTTTGTTTAAAAGGTGTGAGATGGCTACCGACAAACTTTCATTTTCCTCAGCCGTAATAATTGCCATATTAGTCATAGTATTGAAACGATAAAAGATTTCCAAGTTTCGTCCTTCTGAGATTTGTTCTAAAGATGATTCTAATACATATTCATCAGAAAGAATTATACAAGTTACATTTTTAGCTATATAGCTAACTTAGCATATTTATTTCATTTAAAGACGTGCTTTAATTATAACATTTAGATACCCTGCATTCAAAAGACAAAGGTCTATAAATTAATCATGTCCCATTTTCAGAACAAGATCATAAATGATTGCAGCACAGAAAAGGGCCATCTCCCTGATGTTGGTTTTGTAAATTGTGGCATTTTTGGCCTTTATTGCTATGGTGTTAAAGTAGGGAAGTTTAATGCTATTACACAGTATGCAACGTTACAGCACTAAACAATATGCATCCATGGTTGAATCAATACTTTCCTTACCTGTTCTTGTTAAGCCACGACTTTGCAGATACCGAGTCTAAACTTTATTTATCGAGTTTTGGCGCCCTGTTTAGGAAAGATATTTGAGTTATAGAAAGGATGTTTTGTAGCTTCATTATGGTGCCATAATTTCATTAAACTCTTAGTTATTGGCATGTTTAGATGTATCATCATATTTTATTTATTCCAATGATAACGGCAAAGCCAGCGGTGCTACATTTAATACTTTTCCAGGCTGTAATAGTCACTGTTTTGATTAATGTGTGGCTTATTTAATCACTAACCATACTAAGAGACAACTGAAGTGTGTGGGCCTGGAGTGTTGTACTGGAATGATGACTGTTGTAGGAAACATCTCACCAGAGATGCAACAATACCAAACTTAATTTATAAATTTCCTACCCTCCCCGCCACGTTATAAATTCCTAACTGTTACTTGTTGCCTATGAACATCAAAGTTGTTTGTTGACACAACAATCAAAATGTTACATCTCTTTTTAGCTCTGTCACGTCAAACAACTATGCAGTGGGGGAGGTAGAGGCATGGTGATAATGACATTGAAACTTGTGGTCCAGAAAAATGCTCCTGGGACATGGGTTCAAATCCTTCCACAGCACCTGGTGAAACCTGGTCTTTGGTACTATTGCTCCAGAATTTGCCCTTTCCCTAACCAAACTGTTCCAGTACAGCTACAACACTGGCATTTACTTGTCAATGTGGAAAATTACTTGAGTATGTCCTTTCCTCAAAAAAAAGGACAGATCCAACCTGATCAAGTGGAGCCCCATCAGTATACTGTTGATCATCAGTAAAGTAATGGAAGATGTCATCAACAATGCTATTAAGCAGCACCGGCTCAGCATTAACTTCTCATTGCTGCCCAACTTGTGTACTGCCAGAGCCACTCTTGATATAACATACAAGGGAGTCAAAGGTTACAGGGGTAAGTGGGCAGTGTGGTTAAGGCCACTATCAGATCAGCCATGATCTTATTGAATGGTGAAATAGGCTCAAGTGGACAAACAACTGACTCCTGCCCCTAATTCATAATGTTTGTATTGGTGACTTGTTGGTTGATTTGAAGTTACCTGCAAGCTGAAACATTTTGACAATTATTCCAGCCTTGAATTCACTGATTAAAACTTGCCAACAATTGTACCAAAACCAATCCTGGTAGGACACCACTGGCACCTGACACCAAACTGACGACTCATGCATCACCTCATGTTATTGTATACTTTTCTGTTAAACCCCATGAATCCAGGCTAACACTTTGATATCTTTCGCATTCAGAGGCATCTTATGAATCAGTCTGGTATGCTGGATAGGGTCAAATGCCTTCTTGAAATTCATACAGGTTACATCAGTTGCCTTTCTCTTGTCTACTACATGTGTAAACTTCTTCTATTTTTTCTTTTCATTGAGTATTTTCAAATCTACTCTTTTAAATTCCACAAACTTAAAACTTCTCTTTGGCTTTTTATTATCTGTCATGTCCTCTTTTCAATCTTGAATTCAGAACACAATAATTGCTAGTTCATCAATGAAGTAAGAAAATCTATCTACTAGGCAGAGTATCAAATTCTTATTCTTTAGAAAATTGCACTTTTTATTGTACACACTAAATTATTAATAAAGGTCTTTTATTTCCATTCTACCATCAGCAGAAATGTCAACGATCATTATTGTCACACGGGGGTAGACTGACCATGAGAAACCCTTGAGCTTGTAGTTAAATATGCTTTCTATAAAACTTTCAGTTGAGAAAAATAGCACAGCCAAAACAGCAAATAGAACTAGCAATTTCTAATCACTGATAGTAATTTAGCTCTAACGAAAAATCCAAATGCTCTTTCATGTGCCAAGTCGCTAATTATTTAATGAATTAAGTAAACCAGCGCCACTTCTTTAATAGCTGTTCTGTGGTAAAACACTGATGAGGAAAAAATCATTATGCAAGTAAGAGCTTGTTGGCTGTTGAAGTCATGTATTCATTTGTGCAAAAAAGAGTTCATTGTGTTCATGAGGGCACCAAAAATATGTCATCCATATGTATAAGGGCCACATTTCACTGTGGTTAAACTCTATAAATTGACTGGTAGGTGGAAGAAGATCAAAAAATAAGCAAGCAGGATCAGTTTTATTATTATTGTAGTTTAATTTTGAAATCTGCATGAAAAGGGAGTCTCAGTACAGAGCTAGGTTCAGCATCAGAAGTGTAATCACACAATCTTCCATTAGATGTGAAAGGAATCATCTTAGCAATTTTGCAGATGCACCATCTATTTGTATTATATATTCATAAATATGAATGTCTAAACCTTAACCTCCAAAATATAGAGATTGCATCCTCTAACTGAATACAATTGTGATTTTCATGCTGCAAACTGGAGTTGAAATCCTGTTAAAGCCTTGCCAAAAGAGAACATGTATTTTTAATGAGTCATGTCTGAATAGATGAATTGAATGATGCCCCAACCCAACAAGGTATGGATTGAAAAGATAACTCTACTTAAAAGCTCAGTATGAAACAGAACAAAATTATTACTGTATTAGTGACATAAGAAACATTTGCAAATGTAATGGATGAGTCAATTTGTTTAAAATTAGCGAATTAAAACTTTCATCAAAATCAAAGACAAATGGTGGAACTCTGTCCTCTATTTTGACTACACCCCTGCCCTCCCACACACCACCCCCCACCATGTCTTGTTTGCAGACATTTGCTCTCAGCGGAACTGACCTTTTATTTGTTATTAACACTTATCTTTTGCCTGTATCACTCCTCTGCCACTATTAGCATCCCCTCTGCCTTTTACTCTGTGCATCTTTATCATCCATTCTACTTGTTCCTCCCTGGTCTTTTCATAAAAGCAACCACTTTCCCAGTCCCCTTTAGTTCTGAAGAATAATATTGGACTCACAACATTAACTTTTTGTTCACAGATATTGCAAGTTCGACTGAGTTTCTCCAAAAATTTCATTTTCATGTAAAAGACTACACCTCACATCTGACTAGCCCATTCTTCACAAACTCAGATGTTAGCATGTCAAAGGGATGTAATGCACGTGTAGAGTTGGTAGCAGGATGTAAAGGGTACAACACCAGAGTGTAGGAGGAAATGTCTGATCAGAGTACATGCTGCATCCACAGTACACTTCAGAGAAGGAAGCAAGTCACATTAATGGACAAGGATATCAAAGCTCATGAGTTACCTCTTGTAAAACAATATTTACAGCATCAACAACAAATGTTGGGCACTTGGTGGAATTCACTGAGGCAATTCATGTTCATGCACTACAAGGAGAGGTGTGTGTGGCAGTGATGAGCTCTAGCTTGTCTTGGAACTTGATTGCATAAGCTGCAGCCATGGGAGTATGGCCAATCGCATGGAGAGACACATGGAGCATCAGTCAGAGTGGATGTAAGTTTAATTTTACACCCTACAAATGGCACAAGGCTCACTTAGTCATCTAGATCAGTTTGCTCAGAATCTGAGTGCCAACATCCACTTTGTACCTGAGGAGCTGCAATTCTTTAACAGGAGATTCACACTAAAGGCACAACGGTTGTTGGAATGGACAACTGCTGCATCTCAGCAACCAGCCCCACCTAACCCACCTCAAGACCATGATGTGTAGGTGCCCGTGTCGGTCTGGGGTGGACAAGGTCAGATGTCACATGACACCAGGCTATAGTCCAACAGGTATATTTGAAATCACACGTTTTCAGAGCACTGCTCCTTTATAAGGTGAAAAGTGAAGAAAAACCTTGAAATGCTCCGTCTCTGCCAGAAATGGAAGGGCTCAGCCTGAATTAGGCTCCCAATGTGTCTCTGTATGAATGAAGCTGGCCACATGCCTCTTAATTCAACCTCCACCTTCACCTAGGTGGCATGGAGCAAAATCAGAGGATGCTTCAGAGTGCAGAGCCACTCTCTCATTTCAATCACTAACTGGTTCACTGGTTCACTTTGCAAAATTATGCACATTTAAAATACCATAGCAACACACCGAAAAACATCTTGGCTTGCTTCACTAATACCCTCCATGAGAATGAAAGTGGACCTTACCAAAGACGTCCCTCATATCTAAGTTAGCTCCAATTTACCACGTAGCATTGCCAGATGAACATACCACTCAGTGGATGTCCTTCAAAAGACTGGAATCCCTTGTGCCTGCACGAGCTTTGAGAGACTGCCATGGACCCGCATAAATGTTCACAGTCTAGTGTTGTCCCCTCATTGGCAGTGCACTAAAACAACAGCCACAAAGCCACATTCCCTATACGTCCCTGGTTGCTATTTATCCAGCAGGCCATACAGTTTCCCTTACCTACATCCCTTCTCAAGAGTTTTTCTAAATTCCTAATACTTTTTTCCCCACTGCCCGGTGGTCATTGGGGGAATATACAAGCGAACATGCAGACACGTCCAATCACATGTTTTTATTGACAGCCAGAAAAATGGAACCCAAAGGAAATGCACACAGACTACAATTCACACTCATAGTACAAATTGAATACTGGTATTTTGACCTTGACAGTTGCTGAGTCTTCAATAGCCTGCCAGCATTTATAGGGCCTGGCTGTCATCGAGACACAGAGTTTTACTTTGGCCCAGAATGTCCATGCCTATAATCAAGTAACTATCTACTCTAATCCCATTTTCCAGCACCTGGCTCATAGCCTTGTATTCTATGGAACTTCAATGATTATCCATACTTTATCCATTTATTTAGTATTTACCACATTGACCAGGTCCTGTTCTATCATATAAAAATATATCTTCCCCCAATTCAAAACATTTTTCTCCAGTTCGTCCTTGTCCTTTACCAAGGCTGCTTAAATCTTGCTGCATTATGGTCATTATCACTGAAATGCTCTCCCACTGAAACTTTTACTACTTACTCAGCATCATTTCCTAAATTAAGGTTCAGAATTTCACCCCTTTTAATTGATTCACATTTTGACAGTCCCAGTTAATATTAAGCAAGTTGAAATTCCCAACAATTATTACCAAATTATTTCTGTACGTCTCTGAAATTTCCACATATATCTGCTCTTCTATCATTCCTTGATTGTTTGGGGGCCTATGGTACACTCCCAATAATATGATTGCTCTGTTTTGCCTAAATTGAGGGGCCTTCTAAGATATCATCCATCTTTACTGCATTAATTGACTCCTTGATCAACATTATCACACCACCTCCTCATTTATAGAACTCCCAGTCTTGTCTGAAGATTCTACACCTTGGAATATTGAGTTACCAGACCTGTCTTTCTCTCAGCCATGTCCCTGTGATAGCAATGATATCATATCCCTATGTATTAATTTACAGCCTCAACTCTTCTGCCTTATTTGCAAAATTCCTTATATTAAAACAAATGCTAGCCAAACTTGCTGAGCCCCTTTGTAGCTTATCCAAATGCAATCTTCCCACCATATTGATTTGGATCTTCTTCTACATTTGTCTGAGTTTCAGACTATTGTACCTCCACTCAGCATCCCATTTCTCTGCAAATCATTTAACTGGCCCCCACCAACAGCACTAGCAATCCCCCCATCTACCCTCCACAAGGATGTTGATCCTGTCACTGTTCAGATGCAAACTGTTAGACTTGTCGAGGCCCCACCTTACCCAAAAATGAACCCAGTGACCTGGGAGACTAAAGCCCTATTCCTGCTTCAACTCTTCAGCCATGCGTTCATCTGATCTATCTGCCTATTCTTATACTCACTAGTATGTGGCACTAGGAGTAATCCAGAGATTGCAACCTTTCATGGTCACGCTTTTTAAGATGCCTCTTTCCTTGCCTGGGAATGTACTTCAACTGTCCTTTTTACAATTAATTCATAGTTTTGCCTACAATCTTTAATTCTGGCTTAATTGGGCCAGATATATTTGCACTATACTAAGATTGGTCTTCCTTCAATTAAGTATTTTTACTTTCAATTGGTTTATTTGCTACTACTAACCCATGGCACTGCGATCACTGTTCAGTGATTAGTCTCCCACTCACACTTAATCAACTTGATCCACGTCAATTCCCTCAAAAAATCCTTCCTTCTTCCTTATTGGAATCTTAAATTTCCATTATCATAATGTCATAGTCTTTATACCTTTCTGCAAATTTATTCCTCAACTTTCTGTTAATTGATGGATTATAGAATACATTTAGTGGTGCACCTCAATTTTTTCTTTACATTTGCCCAATAATATTGGCTATAGCAATTTCTAGGAAGTAAATGTAACTTGCACTTATATGAATTTAGATAGCACTGTGAACTAAAGTTGCTCTGCTAAAAGTAATGCGGTGAACTTGTTAAGGATGACCTGCTTCATAACTGGGACTGGAAGAACTTCTTTTCCATTGTCTTTCAGAAGTCATAGAAAGGGACACCATCTGACTCTTATGATTGCAGAGGAACCCTCCAAGAAAAAGGAACAATTGCTGCTGTCTTTGTCAATAACCTTTCCTGAACCAGAATAATCAATTATTTTCATAATATTGTATATGAGAACTTTAGCTGCACAAAATGATTGATATGTTTGCCTATGTGACAAAACACACTTGACTTCAATGTAATATTACATGGGAAAATGATAGAAGCTAATACAAAGGAGATGATAACATTAAGCAAAGAATGGCAAAAATTGGACAGAGTCAATGTGGAATTATAAAAGGCGAATCACTTTGACCACTTTGGGATTTTTTGAGGAAGTTACTTATAGTTTAGACAAAGGAGAATCAGTGGATAAGATTTGTTGGTGTTTTCAGAAGGTGTTTAATGAAGTCCTACACAAGAGATTAGTAAATAAAATTACATATTGAGGTGAATATCCTACCATGGTCTAAGGATTGGTTAATAGACAGAAAGTGCATAATTATTCACAATCTATAACAGAATCCTTACAATGCAGATAGATGTTATTCAACCTGTCAAGTTTTCACTGGCCCTTCAAACAGCATCCCACCCAACCTACACCCTCACCCTACCCTGCACATACCTAGATACTGTGGGATGACTTAGCATGGCCAATCCACTTAACCTGCATATCCTTGGACTGTGGGAAAAAACCAGAGTACCCAGCAGAAACCTATGCAGATTCCCAGAGAACATACAAACTCCACACAATCACCCAAGTCTGGAATCCAAACCAGGTCCCTGGTGCTGTGAGGCAGTGGTGCTAACCACTAAACCACCATGTCACCCATATAAATGATTTGGATGTGGACTGACAGATGACATTAAGTTAAGTGGGAACATAAGTTATGGGGAGGATACAAAGAGGCTTCAAGAGGTTTTGGACAGGCTGAGTGAATGGGCTGGGCCATTGGGAGAAGGAACATACAGTAAATAAGTGTGAAGTTATTCACTTTGGTAGGACAAAACAGAAAGATAGACTATTTCTCAAAGAGTGATAGGTTGACAAATACAGATATCCACTGGATTTGGGGGTCATTACTCATGAATCATTGAAAACTAGTATGGAGATGCTGCAGTTGTATAAAGCCTTAGTGAAACTTCACTTGAGGCATTGTGTACAATTTTGGTCTTATCTAAGGAAACATATATTTCACAAGGGACACAACTGAGGTTCACCACATTAGTCCCAGGGATAGTGGGATTATTAAGGATGAGAGATTGAAGAAATTTTCTATACATTCAATGAATGAGAAGTGAGTTTGTGACAGTTAGGAAGTTCTTACTGGGCATGACATGGTGAATGCAGATGGAATGTTCCCTCTAGGTTGTGTCTTTAAATGGAACACAATGTCAGATAAAAGGGCATTTCTGATGAAGGGTTTAGGCCCGAAATGTCAAGTTTTCCTGCTCCTATGATGCTGCTTGACCTGCTGTGTTCATCCAGCCCCATGCTTGTTATCTTGGATTCTCCAGCATCTGCAGTACCTTTTATCTCAGATAAAAGGGCAAGCCATTTAAGACTGAGATGAGAAGGAACTTCTTCCCTCAGAGATTGGAAGATCTTTAGAATTTTGTCCAGAGTGCTGTGAATGCTCAACCATTGAACAGGCACAAAACAGAAATTGTTAGACTTCCAGAGACTAATGATATTAAGGAATATAGAGATAATATGGGTAAAAGGTATTGAGGAAATGTTCAACCATGATTTAGAATGGCAGGGCATACTCGCTTGGCTGAATGGCATGTTCCTATGTTTCCAATAATGCACTTTGAGATTTTTATAAGCAACATCATATCGGTTATATATAATCAGAAGTCTTCCTTCTCACTTCTTTTAATTTTCATTTGACCTCGAATTGACTTATAATCATACCAATAATTAATAATAGTGGCTGATATTGAAACCTTTTTTGAGGCAACATAATGTTTTACATTGTGACTTGGAGAGGAAGAATTACACTTATAAATGTGCATCAAATCAATGGTTGAATGAAAATGATCATTATCACTTAAATTGACACAGCAAGAAGGTACAATAAATCATTATATTTATAGATAAAGAATGACATTCCGGAACTAGGACAAATTGGCTAAAAGATAAGTCTCCTATTTTCTAAAGCACCTTAAACAAAACCGGAGGGTTCCTGTAACAACTCACCATAACATTGGTAAAAAGCATGATAAATTGAAAATTGGATGAAACTGCATATTTCAAATATTTCCTTTTCATGAGAAATTCTTACAATGAATGGATCAAGAAACATTTGAAAGAGGAGATTAATGACTGATGAAGAAATGATACATTGAAGTAATTTAGTGTTCAATGTGGTTTCTTGTTACCACTGACTATAGCAACTGTATCCCTTATTTTGAAAACTAAAACACTAATTTATAGTTTAGGTAATATGTAATACTTTGGTACAAAAAAAATCCATCTCAGAAACAAATATGAATAGATATAGATGAATAGAAATATGAATACCTCAGTTCAGATCTTCTTTAAATTAGGTAGGTAACAATGAAGGTGTATGCTAACAATATTTTGACGTTGTTCGTAGCTGTCCACTGGATCTGAGAAGAGCTTAGTGCAGAATCATTGCTTGACACAATTTTAGGCAAGCCCTTAGAATTGAGGATGACTAGCCTCCATTCCAGTTTGCTGAGCTCTGAAATGGCTGATATATCAAATGCATCAACTGCAGACTCCCCCCCATGAGGAGAGGGGCTGAATAAGGATGGACAGGCTGTTTGAAGGCTGGTACGCTCTGAATGATGTCTCAATGCCACCTCTGCATTCTCCTGAAGAAGTATGCTGATATGCTTAATGCCCCCCTGAGCAAGACTTCCCCAAGCTCACAAGCGGTTTGGTGTGTTTGACTTCTTCATGGATACTTTCACATAATAAAGATAGGATGAGGACTATGAGGTTTATGTACTGGGGATAGAAATTGATGGAAATTTTCAAAGAGGATTGCTCATGTGAAAAATTAGAGATATGGATAACTTTGAGTTGATACAGTGTGGATCTAAAAAATTTGGTGAAAAGGATATGCAAGAGATTGAATCATGAAATGATGAATGAATAGTTTGGGTGTGAAGAGAGAACGTGAATATGATCAGACAAAGTGGAAGCAAAGTGTTTTAGTAGTAAACATGATGTTAGGTTTGAAGTTCACGACAGGACCCTGAGAAACTATAATCTGTGATTGCAGACATATTAGTTTAGCTCACTCTAAGTGTGGATGCAGAGCTGATACCTGAAGTAGGACATTTCTAGAAAAAGCTAAATATGTAGAAATATGGGGGGAAAAGTGGACCACTTTGTCTTTTGAACCTGTTTAATCAATCAATCAGATCAAATGTTATCTGTCTTAACTCCATTGATCTACTTTTGTTCAGTGTCCCTCAGTGTGGGTGTTTAATAAAAATCTACATAGCTTAGATTTAAAATTGGAAATTGCCATGGAGAAAAAGTTCCAAACGTCTCCCAGTATCTTGTGTTGAAGTGTTTTCTAAGGTCATTCCTGAAAAGTCTGTCTCTAAGTTTTCTGACTATGTATTTGAGTTCTGACACCTTAAGCAATTCAAATAGTCACTCTCTTTCTATTACTTAACATGGGACATATAATGGGCAAGTAGAGATGAGAGTGAGCACACTTCCATTCGAAGTGATAAAGAGCCAAGATCTAAACTTTTAAAAAAAAATTTTCGTGGGATGTTATTGTTGCTGTTTGGGCTAGCATTTATTGTCCATTCTTAATTGTCCTAGAACAGTTGCTGGTGAGTTGTCTTTTTGAACTTCTGAGGTTGAATGAAGCCAGGACCTGAGTGGCTGAGGGCAAATTGAGCATCAGTAAGCAGGTTATTGCTGAGCATGTGTTGCTTGTTAGCACTGTTATGACACCTTCCATTATTTTGCAGATAGACAGGGCAGTAAAGTAGCCAATTTTCCACATTGCAGGGTAGATGCCATTGTAATAGCTGGACGGAAATGACATGGCAAGGGTCTTGGTTAATTTTGTTAGAATGCTGTTGGGTCTGCAAATCCACTGGCTGAAGATTGGCATCTGTGATGCTGGGGACATCTGGAGGAGATTAAGGTGAATCATCCGCTCAGCATTTCTGCCTGAAGTTGGTTTTCAAATGCTTCAGCCTTGTCTTTTGTACTGATATGCTGGGTTCTCACATTACTGAGGATGGCGATATCTATGGAAGCTCTTGTTTATTGCTCAATACCAACCCCAACATTCATAATGGTAGGATTGCAGAGCCTGGATCTTTTCCAGCGGTTGTTAGATTGCTTAGCTCTTTCTAACTCCAGTTGCTTCTGCTCTGTGTTTTGCAAGTAGTCCAGTGTGGTAGCTTCAGAGTTTCTCTGCATTATATCATATGTCTGCTGCTGCCACTCCTCATTAAACCAATTTACTCAGGCAGATTCCAGGAGAGTGGTGAAGTCCATACTGTCACAAATAGGTCATTCAGTTTGGGATTAGTTGAGGGGTACGGTGGGGATGTTGGGGGTCGAGGTGGATAGTTGATGTGGGGTTGGAGAGTTGGGCGGTCCACTGGAATTTGGGCAGTGAAGGGAGAAGTCAGTTGTTTGGTTAACCAGGGGTTGGAGCCGATCCCATTTGGCCAACATTTTCTGGGTAACTATCCTGGTAAGTAAGGACACTTTGAAGTCTCTGACTCACTCAAAGTTGGAGATATTTTCAAAGATAACAGAAGCAGTAAGTGCTGGAGAAAATCAACAGCTCTGCAGCATCCCTGGAGAGAAAAAAAAGACAGAGTTATGATTTTGAGTCTGACTTGAGTCCAAAGTTTAAACTCTTGGGTAATTCCTTCAGTGTTGCTGCATTAGGATTTCCCAAAGGTCCTGGCACATATCTTCCACGATACATCCAGTCTCCAACTATTTGAACACTGTGCGTTGTCTTCTGTTTACATGTGGGCTGTAATATCTATGTCTCATTCTTGTTGAGTTTATCTGTTTGCTCCTGAGACTCTGTCTCTTTTGTGCCTTCGTTTCTGCAGTGGCTTGACATGGGATTTTCCATGCCTGCTTCCTGATATCTAGTAGCTAGCATGACTGAGTCTTGGAAAGTACAATTAGAATCAAACCATAAACTATTATATTCAGATGGGCAACTTAATTGGTAAGCTGGAACAGTAGAACTCAAATTTGTAATTAACTAGAACATTCGATAACTGAAATAAATAACCAACCAATTTTTTTTAGCATTAATCATAAATTTCTCTCAACTACAGTAAACAGCAAACAATAATGCACATTTGTTACAAAATCACTTTTGAAAGAGATGACTTATATTTTGCACTATAGCTGGACTTCAGTAAAGGAGGAAGCTGCTTTGCCACTTATAACTAATTGAACTTTTTAGCTGTGTTAACATTTTGGCAACTCAGGCCAAACTAGGTTTGTTAACTTGGAATAATCACAAAGATTTGATCATGAATGTTGTGACAACATGACACCTGAATTCATTTCTTTCTTATTTAGCCTATGTTTCCTCTGCCTTCCACAATCACTTAGGTTTAAATTTCTAATTCCATCTCATCATCTCTTCTCTCTGATCAACTTGTCGGGATCTCATCTCTTTGCCAATCTAATCTAAAACTGCTATTAAAAGTGGTATCAATTGGAGAGGCTGATCTTGTGTTCTATAGGAAAATTCTGTAGGGCTGTCGTATGAATATCAATGGGTTACAGGATTGACCTTTCCAAAAGTTACTGATTTATGTAACAACAGCTGGATCCCCCGTTGTTCAGTGTCTTTCCTTTTTGATTTGCATGAGTAGCTGTTTTGAGACCCAGGAGGCCACTCATGATCAGATGAAGAAGGGAAATTGAGGGGAGGGATATGGGAACCAAAGGCAGACGGAAAATTTATAGGGGAAACAAAAGGAGCAACCTTGGTTTTACCAGTTACAAATCATAAGGTTTACTAGGATTGTACCACTAACTAAAACTGACAATATCAGGATTCTTTTCATAATCAACATTAATTTATCCAACAGATAGTAATAGATAAAATGTCCTAATATCTGATTTATAACTTGGGGCAATCCTGTATTTTTTAGAAAGTATTCTGAGGGACATGTCATATCTGTATTTGGAGAGACATGGGCTAATCAAGGACAGCCAGAATGGATTTGTTAAGAGAGCATTATGTTTGCCAAATGTGAGGAGTAACTAGGAGTGTTAATGAAGGAAATGCATTTGGTGTGGTTACTCATGGAACATCAGCCAGGAAACTAAGAGCCCATGAGATCCACAGCAAAGTGGCATGTTGGATCCAAATTAGCTGAGAGGCAGGAAGCAGAAAGTGATTGTAGTGTCATAGGTCAGAGATCCTCCAGCCCAGGCAGCAACCTCAGCATCCTCTCAAGTCCAAGCATATCCTTCTAATAACATGGTGACCAGAACTCAAGACAGTACTCCAGTTGTGGCCTAACTAGCATTTAATGTAATTTCAGCATAACCTCTGTGTTGCTGTATTCTCGGCCTATGAGTCTTCTTCACCACCTTATTGACCTGCCCTACCACCTTCAGGGTTCTGTGGCTATACACACCCAGGAACAGTAAGTTCAAGGTAATCAGGCGGAATTAACATGTTTTTTCTCAAAGGGAAATCACGTCTAACTACTTTATTGGAGTTCTTTGAAAATTAACTTGAGCTGTTAATAAAAGGCAATCTGTGAATGTAATGTGTTTCCAGAAGGCATTAGATAAGGTGCCACGTTAAAGATTATTGTGGAAAATAAAAGTCCATGGTGTTGGGAGTAACTATTGACATGGATAGAAGACTGGCTGGCAAACAGGAAACAGAAAGTAGGAATAAAATATCCTTTTCAGGCTGGCAGGATAAGATGAGAGGCATGCTATGGGGTTCTGCTGGGGTCTCAACTCTTTACAATTTATATAAATGATTTGGATGAAGGAATTAAAGGCATGGTAGTTACATTTGCTGATGACGCAAAGATAAGTAGGAAAATAAGGAGCCTACAAAGGGATATAAACTGGTTAAGTGAGTGAACAAAGATCTGGAAAATGGAGTATAATGTGAATAAGTGTGAAATGTTTACATTTTAGCAGAAAGAATACAAAAGAAGCATATTATCTAAAAGGTGAAAGTTTGCAGAACTCTGAGATGCAGAGAGATCCAGATGCCCTATGCGTGAATTGCAGGTTAGAATGCAGGTTTAGCAAGTTATCAGGAAAGCTAATACAATATTATGGTTTATTGTGAAGAGAATTGAATGAAAGAATAGATAGGTTATGCTTCATTTATACAGGGCATTGGTGAGACTGTAAGTGGGGTACAGTGTACAGTACAGGTGGTGTGTTGGAAGCAGTTCAGAGAATGTTTACTACACTAAAACATGGAATGAGTGGATTAGCTTATGAGGAAAGGCTAGACAGGCTAGACCTGTGTCCTCTGAGGTTTAGAGAAGTCAGAGGTGACTTTATTGAAATATGGAAGATCCTGAGGGGTCTTGTCCGGATGCATGTAGAAAAAATGTTTCCTCTTGTGGGAGAATCTAATATTAGGGACCACAGCTTATTTTTGAACTATCGCCCATTTAAGACAGAGATGAGGAAACATTTTTTTCTCTGAGGTTTGTGAGCGTCTGGAATTCCCTTCCTCAAAAGGCAGTGAATGCAGAATCTTTAAATATTTTAAGGCAGAGGTAGATTAAGTCTTGATTACCAAAAAGGATGACTGATTATTGGGGTATGTAGGAATATACAGTTGTGTTTGAAATCAGATCAGCCATGATCATATTGAACAGCAGAGCAGGCTTACAGGGCCGACTGGACTATTATCGTTTCTTGTTTGTATGTTTGTAAGGTCCTTCTGGTCTTTAATACTTCGCAGAAATCCTTTCACTGTCAGAGGTGACCAATTTACTTGATTTCTGGCATCCTCGAATGTGTGTTTTTCTTCTGTTCTTTTTGTTTTTCTTGCTTGTTCTTCTGCAATTCTGTGATGACTGCCTGTTCTACTTTCATATCCTTCCCATCAGTCGCCAATTCTTCCAAGAACAATTTCTTGACATTCTTATCAGTCTATCAATTTTTCAGGACCCCCTGAGTTGATGGGGCCACTGGTCTCTCGTTCTTATCTTTCAGTCTGGACAGGAAGGTAGTTGAAACTTTCTTAAGCAGATGCCTTTAGGATCGTTCAGCAGTCAAAGGTTTAGCAGCTTGAAAGAAAGCTGTGACTCTCTTAAAACATGTACAAGGTTACCAGTCCAAGCTTTAGACTTACTTTATGGACATGAGTGGATTTTGTTAAATGCGTTATCTGGAATTATAGATCTTAGTTCTTCCCATTGGATTGTGCTGTCAACTTCAGCTATTCTCTTATCATGAGAAGTTCCATCATATAGCCTCAGCTTTACCTCTGAATGCTTCATTCTTGGGGTGCCATTTTGAGGAACTCCATACAGAGGGGGCCGTTTACCAAGTTTACTAAGCTAGCGTAATCATTGTATTCCTCTACAGTAATCAGACCGAGACTAAATATGCTGGAACTCTTAACAGTTTCCACCTTCACTGTCTCAGGCATGTTCTTAGAATTTCATGGCACAACCATGTCATCAACTCAGACATAGCAGTGAATCACATAATTTGAAAATTGCTGAAAAAATAATCACAATTTGACAAACCTTCTCTTGTCCTCTTCAAGATATCACAAGAAAACTTATTCAAGCGAAAGCAAACTTTTATACTACGTGAGAGGATAGTGTTGATTGGTTGGCAAGTGGGTGGTAGAGGTATATCCATGCAAAATGCACCCTTTAATGCTGATTGACAGCTAACAGCCATACTTTGTTTGATATTCAAAACAGGGCAGACTGACTCTGATTGGTCAGGGCATTTGTCTGAGAAATGAACCAGTGTCAGCTATTTTGTTGAGTTGAACCAAGTCTTATATGTTTACCAGTTCATTCTGTCTTCAAAAAAAATCAATTTAGGACTGTCAGTTGGGTTTGTAGTCTAGGGCATTTGGATGTACTGGGATCAATGCAGATTTACATACAAAACCATGTTCTTTTCAGGGAGAAAGGAATTCACTCTGTGGAAGAAAAGTCATACCAGACTCGAATGTTCTCTCTCCACAGATACTTCCAGACCTGCTGAGTTGCTCCAGCATTCTCTATGCTAATGTCAAATTTCCAACAACTGCATTATTTTGCTTTTATTCGAGGTCCTCAACATTCGCTTTAGATTCTGGATTTCTAGCCCAGTAATATTACCTGTACGGCACTCACTCTCCTGAGAAGGGGGATCATAGCATTGGTGACATTTTTAATGTATCAATCAATGGATTCACTCCCCATGATTACCTTCAGTGTTTGTTAAAATACTGAAGAATTACATTTCAGGTTTGCAGTATTTTAGAAGCCACAGCTAGAGTTGTACTCATCACAAACTGTTCCTCCAAATGGGATGCAAAAAATTAGCAATAATCACCTCCCTGGATGGTCCCAAATGCTTTATGCTTTACTGCAATTATACCTCAGATGGTTTATCCTTCAGTGGCCCTTGTGACCTCAAGATTGTCTAATGCGAGTAGCGGTGAAATTTTAAACAGTTCACCATCCATTTCAATGGTCTCCCTCTGAGTTCTGTGATAATATTATAAATACTGTTAACACTCTTCAAGTTGCTGTGCAGCAATATTTTTTCTCCAGATCAAAGTTAAAAACAACAAGAATTAGAAAATGTAAGTGAAATGTAAGGGAGCAGCGCAGATGGAGCCAGCAATTCAATAAACAGGTATTAATTGGCTTTTTAAAAAGTCCAGTTAGAGTTTCTTTTTACCTGGAATTTCCACAAATTCTCTACAATGAGGGATGTCAAAATCCTAAGAGGAATTATGTAAGGGGCTGAAACCAGCTATTTATGCCACTTCTCTGGAGGTTCTGCTGCTGCTATCTCAATGAGTTAAACCAAGAGATTAGAGAATCTGAAGGAAATCCAAACCTAAACTTTATTTTTGGTCCGTTGGTGAAATTCAATATTATTCTGTAATAATATCCTGATACTTTGACTTAGGCATGTTTTTGATGCAAGTTGCATAGGTTTCATTTAACCAATTGACTACAAAGAGGACTAAAAACAGAAAATGCTTGACAAACTCGCCAGGTTTGGCAGCATTTGTAGACAGAGACATAAAGAGAATATTTCAAATCCAATGAGATTCTTTTTCAGTACAGCCACAGATAAAGAATGTCTTTTAATGCTGAAAATGTGGGAGGGACTCAAACATGCACCATTCTGCTGTTCAGAACTGGCTGGCACTGAGTTTAAAAGGAGAGTGAGAATAATACTATGAAGTTGCAGAGAACTCTAAAATCAGGAAGGAAAGGACCCTGCTGGGGGCCTTCGATGAAACATGCTGTCAGCTACAGCTACCGAGCTCCAGGTCACAGTCCTCAAACAGCAGCTGGAGTCACAATGGCACATTCGTGAGTTTGATAGCTACATGGATATGCTTTCAGAGAGATAGTCATGTCTCAGTTTAAGGGCCTAGAAGCAGAGAGGGAATGCGTGACTGCCAGGTAATCCAACAGAAAAGAGCAAGTAGTGCAGGAGGGCCCTGTTTTTCCATTTTGGAAGCTGGTGAGGGCACTAGTTCCTCAGGGGAGCATGGTCAGAGCGGTGTTTGTGGCACCGTGAGTGGTTCAACTGTGGAGGAGGGATGGAAGAAGAAAGGAAGAAAGGAAGAAATAGTGATAGGGAATTCACAAGTTGGAGGAACAACTGAGTACTTTTGTAGCCATAGATGTCATTCCAGGATAATATGGTGTCTCCCTTGAGTTAGTGTCAAGGATGTCAGAATGGCTAAAGGGCATTTTTCTGGTGAACAGCCAGAGGTTGTAGTCCCCATTGGTAGCAATGATTAAGTTAGGGAGGGGAGTGAGGTCCTACAAGCAGAATTTAGGGAGCTAGGTAGAAAGTTAGCAAATAGGACCTCCAATGTAGGAATCCCCAAATTACTTCCAGTTCTACATGCGAGTTAGTGCAGAAATAGAAGGATAAGGCAGTTGAATGCATGGCTGGAAAAATGGTGAGGGAGGGAGGGCTTTTGATTCCTGGGTCACTGGGGCTGGCTCTGGGGAAGATGGCACTTGTACAAGCCAGACAGATTGCACCTGAACAGAGCTGAAACTATGTTCCTTGTAGGGTATTTTACTAGTGCTGCTGGGAATGCTTTAAAGTATCTTGGTAGGGGATGGAAACCAGGAGGGAATATTAGTGTGGAATATTCGGCTATACAAAATATTTGGAGATACAAATAGCACTCGAATAAAGACCCGAAAGTCAACAGGAGAAGTCAGAGTAAAGGAGAAAGTACTGAAGTCTAAATCAGAGTTTCTGTGCCTGTGTGTAAATATACAGTATATAGTAAATTAGTCTGGAAAATTACAGGTGCAAAATGCCATATGGGAATATGATTTCACAACAATTACAGAAATCTTGCTCAATGAAGAGCAGGACTCGCTGTTAAATATTCCTGACTACAAGGTGTTCAGAAAAGATAGGACACGAAGGAGAGGGAAAGGGGTGATGGTATTGGCTAAGGAGAGCTTTTCAGTGCTAGTGAAAGAAAATGACTCAGGGTTTAAAGACAAAATTGATTTGTTAGAGCTAAGGGATGAAAAAAGTGCAATTACATTGCTTGGTGGAGTTTGTAGAGTTGGACCTATTGAGAAGGATGTGTGGACCAAAGCAGCAGTGAAATTATTGAGAAATATCAACATCATAGGGTAGTTATAATAGGGGACTTTAACTACTCGAATGTAGGGTAGGACAGTGGTAATGTACAGAATGACGAGGGGCAAATGTTCCTAGACTGTGTTCAGACGAATTTCCTTCAGCTATTTATCTTCAGTCTGACAAGCAATTTGGACTTTGTTCTCGGGAATGGGGTGAGCCAAATGGATCAAGTGTCAGTGAGGGAACATTTAGGACACAGTAATCGTTGGTTTCAGATGATGATAGAAAAGGGCAATAGGCAATTCAGAGTGCGAATAATTAACCATTGGCAAGCTGACGTCAAAGGGAGGGGAACGGAGCTGGGCCAAAAAGGCTGGAATAAGAGGTTAATTTGAGAAACAATTTGCTGAACAATGGGCCACCTTCAAAAAGGAGATAGTTTGGTTACAGTCAAGATATGTTCAGAAGGAAAAGAGATGACAAACAAACCCAGAGCTCCATGGATGAAAAATCAGATAGAAATAAAAATGAAAAAGACAAAGTGTGCTTGGGGCTGGTGTGAGGTAGAATGCAGAATTGAGAATCCAGAAGAATAAAGAGGTTCAGAGGGGAGGGGGTAAAAAATTAACCAAGTGAAGAAGGATTATGAGTCTGAAGAAGGATTATGAGTCAAGACTGGCAGCCAATATAAAGGGGAAAATTGTGACAAAAGGAGGAGTAAGGTCAATTAGGGACCATATGGAGATGGGGATATGACTGAGATGCTAAAATTAATGCTTTGCATCTCATTACCAAAAAGGTGGATACTATTCAGGTCATGGTGACAGAGCTTTTTAAGACATTCAAAAGTGATATGGAGGAAGTATTGGATAGGTCATTGATGCTTAAAGCTGATAAGGTCCTGGGACCAGATGAGATTCATTTAACAATATTGAAAAAAGTAGGAGTAGAAATTTCTGGGCACTGGGCATAATCTTTTATTCTTCCTTAGACCTAGGGAAGTGGAGAATTTTAACCATCGCACCCTTGTTTTAAAAAGGTTGAGAGGATAAGTCCAGCAATTATAGACCAGTCAGTTTAACTTTAATGGTGGGCAACTTCTGGAAACAATTATTTTGGATAGGATTAATTGTAACATGGATAAAGCTGGCTTGTTTAGAAGTAGATAGCATTGATTTTTAAAGGGGAAATTGTGTTTGACTAACTGGAGTCTTTTTTAAGGTAACACAAAGGATCAATGAGGGTTATTTTGTTGATGTGGTGTTTGTGGAATTTCAAAAGACTTCCCTGAAAATGTCATACATTGTGAGAACATTGAGAAAATTCATAGGTCATGGAATAAAATGGTCAGTTTTTTTTCAACTTTATTCCTTCACAGGATATGGAGTCACTGACCAGGCAGCATTTATTGCCAAACCGGAATTGCCCACAGGGCAGTTAAGAGTCAACCACATTGCTGTGAGTCTGAAGTCACATGTAGGCCAGACCAGGTAAGGAAGGCAGTTTCCTTCCTTAAAGGACATTGGTGAACCAGATGGGTTTTTCCAACAATCGACAATAGATTGTCATGGTCATCCAAATTTCCAGGCTGTCTTTATGAATTCAAATTCCTCCATCTGCTGTAGGGGGCTTCAAACCTGGTTCCCCAGAACATTACCCGGGTCTCTGGATTAACAGTCCATTGATAATGCAACCAGGCCATTGTCTTCCCACGAGTACGAAATTTGCTGTTTTAATAGGAAATAGAAAGCAAACGGATATACCTTTCTGTGTGGAGGAAAGTTTCTATCAGTGTTCCCCAGGGGTGTGAGTATTCAGACACTTGCTTTCTCCTGATATCCGGTAAGGATTTAAATCTTGGTGATCAGGGAACAATTTCAAAGTTTGTTGATGAATGCAGCTTTGTAAACTGTGAGGAGGATCTGCAGAATTCTAAAGGACACAGACAAGTTAGTGGAGTGGACAGAAAGGTGGCAAATAATGTTTAATATGGAAAGTGTGAGGTAATGCAGCTTGGTAGGAAGAACATGGACAGACAATAGAAAATAAGGAATACATTACTTAAGAAGTTGTAGGAGTAGGTGGACCTAGGTATATCTGTGTATAGATCAATACAATTAACAGGGAAAGAGAAGAGAGCAGCTACTTGGCTTTACTAATAGAGGCGCAGAGTACAAAAGAAAGGAGGCAGTGTTGAATTCTAAAGACACTTGTTAGATCTCAGCTGGAGTATTGTACAATTCTGGGTGCTACATTGTAAGAAGGATGTGAATACATTAGAGGGTGTGCAAAGAGATCTACAAGAATGGTTCCAGCGATGAGATACTTCAGTTATGAAGATAGATGAGAGAAGTGGACTGATTTTTCTTGGAGAGAGGAAAGCTGAGATGAAATCTGAGAGATAGTTTCATTATCATGAGTAGCCTGAACAGAACAGATAGTAAAAAATAACCCTTCCTGCTTGTAAAACAACTGAGAATTAGACAGCACAGATTTAAAATGATTGGCAAAAGTAACGGAGGTGATGTGAAGAAGCACGTTTTTACACAATGGGTGGCTCAGGTATACAACACATTGCCTGGAAGTATGGTGAAGGTAGATTCAGTTGAGGCATTCAAAAGTGTCATTATTTCAATAGAAACAATGTGCAAGAGTACAGATAAAAAGCAGGGTGATTGGAGCAAGCCATAACATTTATTGGATAGCTGGTGAAAACACAATGAGCTGAATGGTTTCCTTCTTTGTCAACACACTTCTGTGATTCTGGAAAAAGTAAAATGCATTCCTGCAAGCACTTTTTAAAATAGTGGGCTTTATAGATGAAAGATAGTTAACACCTTAATTAGATGTTCCTTCTTTGAGATAATAGACAAGTTTTTTTTCAGTTTGTCTGGCTCTTTGGGAAGGAAGACGCAGAGAAATCTTTTGATCTTTTGCCAGTGAGAAAGAAGTAAGTTTTACACAGGGAGTGAGAGGCTTTTAAGAAAACACTGGTGTTGGTAAGTTTGGAAACAGGATACTGCATAATATTTGCAACAGTGCTATTGTTGAGGTAGGAGTGTTGAAAGCTAACTTTGATTGCATTAGAGGTAAAATTGTTTCATTTTCCAGTATTATAAAACAAGTGCATGCTTCTAACACAAGAAGTGTCCCAAATAATAAGAATAAAATGATTTATACTTTCTTGTAAATTCTTTTACTCTCAATGAGGATAAATAAAGTTGAGGAGTTTATTTGCTCTTCAGAAACTTGGATCAGAGCATGTTACATGTCATCAGTCAGGAAACAATCCCCTTTGTTCTGTCACTGTCACCAAATTGCATGAATCTATGGTTTCCCAACAAATAGCATTGGGCTAGAATTGGAAAAAAATGACAATGACAATTTACCAGGTATTGTAAAACCCACCTCCCAATGTCCTTTAATGGAAAGAAACTGCCATCTCACTCATCCTTAATGAGTGAGATTCACCTTAATCTGTTTTGAGGTAATCTATCTAGCCATCTTGTTAGGCAAATAATTGTTAGAGAAGCAGCACTGTAACTGTAATAATTGGCTGCAAAATGTGATGTCTAGCACCATATTATTGGTGATTTGAATGCTGTTTCAGTGTTTAAATGGCATCCAGGATCTGCACACACACGCCTTGATGCACTAAGCTCTGGGACAAACTGCATCTGGAAGGGATTCCACTCCCTTGATATTCCTCTGATGTGCAACCATACTCTGTATATCAAGTGCTTTAATGTCCTATACCCTGGCAATCTACCAGCGCACTTGGATGGAAAGTATCTGAGTCTGAGTTTACTTTTGGCTCCCTAATTCTTTCTAACAAGTTTTGGCCTGCAATTTTAAAATTGATCAATCTGTCTCCTTCACAAGCCTTTCAATTCAGGCACCTATTCCCCTCATGTCTCATAGAGAAAATTGGTACA
Organism: Ginglymostoma cirratum; assembly: GCA_024137785.1. Lineage (NCBI taxonomy): Eukaryota > Metazoa > Chordata > Chondrichthyes > Orectolobiformes > Ginglymostomatidae > Ginglymostoma > Ginglymostoma cirratum. The sequence goes on from JAHRHZ010000264.1 coordinate 26,774,600, forward strand.
TTCAACAGATAGCTCTTCTTAAAAATGAAATGTGCTTAGGATTAGCACTGCTGCCTCACAGTTGCAGGGACACAGATTCGACTCCAGCTTTGGCTGATTGTCTGTATGGAGTTTGCACATTCTTCCCGTGTCTGTGTGGGTTTCCTCTGGGTGCTCCAGTTTCCTCCCACAGTCCAATCATGTGCAGGTTCGGTGGATTAGCTATGCCAGATTGTCTGTATTGTCCAGGGATATGCAAGATTGGGTTAGTTACAGTAAATGTGGTGTTACGGGGATAGGGTAAGTCTTGATGCGTTGCTCTTCAAATGGTCAGTGCAGAGTTAATGGGCTGAATGGCCTCCATCTTCTTCATGTTACCAAGAAGTTTGAAAACTGGACCTATATTTTTTCAACTTTAATGTATGGATTTAAGATTTGAATTGTATTTTTTAAAATTCGTTCATGGGTTGAGGGCATCACTGGTTAGGCCAGCATTTATTCCCATCCCTAATTGCCCAGAGGATAGTTAAGAGTCAACTGTTGTTGTGCGTCTGGAGTCACATGCAGGCCAGACCAGGTAGGGAAGGCAGTTTCCTTCCCTAAAGGACATTAGTGAACCAGATGGGTTTTTCTGACAATCGATAATGGATTTGTGGTCAACATCAGACTTTCAGATTTTTTAAAAATTCAAATTCTGCCATGGCAGGATCCAAACCTGGTTCCCAAGAACATTATTTGGGTCTCTGGATTAACAGTCCTGCGATAATACCACTAGGCCATCGCCTGCCCATCAAATTGTCATTGGGCGTTTAAATGTTAAGGTCATTTATGTGAGATTATATTTTGCTTTTGAGACATTAGGTTTCACGCATCAAACTTCATCAATAATTTCACCTCCATATTATATATTGGAGATCTTCTACATGTGTTCCTCCTCTTTGGACCCGTCTGACAATTTTTCCTTTTCTTTTAATCAGCCATCCCAGCTTCATTCAGTATGAGTTTACCAATTTTATATCCATTAATACAGACCTTCATGTCAGATTTGAGGTTTTATACATCCCTGTGATGAACAGCTACACACAAGAGATTATAAAAGTATATCTTATCAACACAGCTTTCATGAACTACTTGTTTTCAACCTGCCAACAAAAAACAGACAGTGAATTTGTATAAATTTGCAATTAAAACAGATGCACAGTAAGATAATTCTATGGTGTAATCTAAATGTAACACAAATTAGGTATGTGGATTTGTTTACTTATAGATCTCTGGAGGGTTTGTTTATAGCTTAACTAATAAATACAATTTGAAGTGCAGATGTAGCCTTGCACAGAGTGCTCCTGCGTGAAGAGCGTATGGTCATGTGATAACATTCTGGTACTGAGCTCATTTGCACGTTGAGCTTCTTAACACCATAAGGCCACAAGATGTAGTTACAGAAACTGGCTATTCAGGTCATTGGTTCTGGCCTGTCATTCAGTAAGGTCATAATTGATCTGATAAACCTCAACTCCACTTTCTTGCCATTTTTCCATAACCCAGATCTTAAATCTGTCTGTCTCAGACTTCAATGCACTTAACAATACAATCTCTATAGCCCATCACAGCAAAGAATCCAAATGTTAAATTCAATTCTTAAACAGACTTCACTCCAAAGATGATATAATACGATATCTGCCTTTTTTTCAAAGATACCTGTCAAACAGAAGAATTGAGTATTAGTAAAATTGATTACATGGGATAGGGATTGTAAAACTTGCAAGTACAGAAGTCTAAGAATGCATATATTATTTCAGTAGTTTGACAATTCTTCCAGATCTTCTTGTGGTGTAATTGTCTGGAAGTGTGGATTTCACCCTTGGATATTCTTGATCTACAGGTAAATCATTTGTTGTTCTGGTGCAATCCAGGATTTCCATAGTAATATACTTTGATTGAAATGCAGTTGGTTTATCATCTTGCATAATACACTCTCCAAGCCCATTCAATGAAATGTCAACTTCCAGAATGGTCTTTTTTCTTGGCTCAGGGTATAATTTTCTGTGGATAATGCTTGTTTGAGACACTTGAACTATGTTGATGGTCCTCCAGCCATACATAGCATATGTATTTCTTTAGGATCTCTCTCAATCATGTTTCTTTCTCAGAAAAGATTGGAACATATGGAGCAAGAAATTGAAGAATTCAAGGTATTCCTGCGTGACTTCTTTGTCTTGTGGGCAAACGTTAGTTTCACATCATGAACTTCATTTGGGTCATGATGGATTCTGTAACGTCAATATAAACAGCCAAAGAGAAAGACCTAACTTATAACAATCAGGCCCTTCCTGCTGTTGAAAGTGAACCCTTTGTACCACCATCAATGAGTGAAGATTCTGATCATGTTCTTTCTGCTTTGCCCATTACTACATTATCATCAGCAATGCATGCTCATTCAAATACATTTTTTGAGCTTTTGTCTGTATTCTGCTGAAAAGAACTTGACTGACCGATAAATCAGAAGGTAATCTTTGGAAGTAATATCTTCCAAATGTTGTTCTGAAGATAGTGACTTCCTGAAATTCATTGGCTAAATGTATCATCCGGCATCCATGTTTGGTATTCATCTTGGAGAAGAATTTAGCTCCTGTCAACTTGGGATTTAACTTGTTGGAATCTTGTGTCGGCATCTCCTGAGGGAGAGGTTTAGACATCTCAGATTCAGACACACCAGATTGCACCATCTTTCTTTAGCATGCACGTAACTGAACTACCCCAGTCTGTGTGGACAAATCTATTTTATTCCATTTCAGCCAACTAGTGTTTAAGATTTTCTTTTATGTGACACTACACTTTCTTGGAGGGCTGTTGGACAGAATTGCATTTTCACTAAGGTGCAATATGGCATCTTCCTTGAAAATTCCAATAATATTGAACCCTTCTGTGTACAATTGTTACAAATCTTGGACTGACTCAATATGTGAACTCTTGGTCTCTTCTGCTGCCATGGGTACCTTGGTGATCTCACAGATGGTCACAACGTTGAAAGCCATACAAGCTGGTAGTCCTGCCATTGGTGGTATAAACCAACCTAAATCGAACCTTGAAACTGTGTGCTGGATGTTCCAAGGAGAGGCAGTCACATGCAGATTGCCACTCTGCATCTCATTTACCATGCAAACAAGAGAGACAACATTTCTGACAGGAAACTCCCTTCAGGGCTTCTTCAGAAAGGCAGAGCTGTACTTGCAATCTGACAGGCCCTTCATAGCATAGGAACTGGAGGCAAACCACCTCCCTGTTTTTACAACAGACAGCTGCCATGTTCTGTCATTTTAAAAGTCCAGTATCACAGATAACTACTTTGACTGCTGCTGCCTGAGGTTAAGTGTGAGGTTAGGGTGTCATGAGGGTAGGATCAGGTGGGTAGGGGATTAGATTGCTGGGTACGTCAGGCAGTGGGTAGGAGTGTGTGTACCAAGTACATCAGGTGGTGGGTAGGAGGGTGTGTGCCAGGTGGGTAGGCTGCCAAGCTACAAGATGGAAAGGATCCTGGTAGGTGAGAGAATGTTGAGAGTAGACCAGGTTTGATGGGGTGAATATGGGGTCCATTAGGAAGTGGGTTTGTGGTTTTGGGTCCCAGGAAGGTCAGGGAGTGCAATGGTGGGTGTCAGATTGTGGAATAGGAGTGGGGCAGGGAGTGGGCACATGGTGAATTCATGGTGTGGTTAGGTTAAGGGAAGAAAGCGTCAAGTCCAGTGCTGGGGCATGGGGATTTCGGAGTCAGTGCAGGGAAGAGGGGTCAGCGAGAAGGAGGTTAGACCTTGGGGAATGTTGAGTTCCAGGCATGGCGAGGGTGTGGTGTGGTGATGTCAGGTCAGGCGCTAGATGCAGTTTGGTGTCTGGGAAAGATGTAATTGAGAGTATGTGAGGAAAGTCAGGAGTGTCAGCTCAGTAGTTACTAAGGAGGTAGAAGCATGGAAGCATGGGGCTGGATGAACACAGCAGGTCAAGCAGCATCATAGGAGCAGGAAAACTTGACGTTTCGGGCCTAAACCCTTCATCAGAAAATAACTGCAGTAGGACTTTCCACATTTTCTGATTAAAATGGATACTTACAAAAGGTTCCAAATATTGGGGAACTGACCAGTGAATTCTTCAATTTCCTGGGCGATTCCCTCGGAATCTGCTACATCAGGAATTCCGACCCCATGCATAACTCTTGTTTACACTTCAGGAAGACTGTCACAAAATCTGGGCCTGTCAAAGGACAGCACATTGAATAGTTGTGGAGAGCTCATTGTCTTAAACTCAATTTGGTACCAATATTTCTAAGCCATTCCCTTTGCTCTGTTGCAAGAAAGGAGAGCTGCCATAGAATTCTCGAAATAACGATGCAAGAGGAGATCATCAAATCCCAAATACTGATGCATTCACTTATAATCATTTCCCCAGTTCTCTTTACAATCCTCCTTTTCATACATTTATCACATTTCCTTTTACATTTGTTTCTAAACGCCACAATAGTCATTTATGATGAAGCATCTGAAGGCGATATCAGTCTTATTTCAAGAACCTTCCTTTTTCCTTGACTCTTCCAGTGGATATCCGTTTTCGCTGTTCCTTCATTCTCTATTCAGCCATATTTACAAAGAGTACAATCTCAGGTTTCACATTCATCTTCGCTCCCTAGTCCTTTTGCAGCAGTGCTCTCACTCACCTCAATTGCTCTTAACTCTGCAGAAAATAATGAACTCTCCAATGGCCCTGATTTCTAATCCAGTCTGATTCTGTCCCTCACCAGCTGCCATTCCCCATTCTCCAACTTTCCCCATTTAGACCCTTTCTCTGACATTCGTTCCCGATTCTCCTTTGTTCCTTTATTTCTCGAGCCCCACTCTCCACAATCTGTCTAACACTGTTCTTAGATTAACACTCTAAAATAACTCTATTCCTAGGTCCCAGATCCTGACTATTCACATCCCAACCAAGAAACTCAGTGTCCATGTTCATCCTGGTCCCATACTCCTTCCCAATATTAAACTTCGATCAGTGAGTCGTGGAAGAAGAGACTGCAAGTCAATGTTTTGCTCAGTTTTAGACTTATTCATGAAATTAAACATTACACTTCTCAAAAATTCATTTTCAGCAGGTGGGTGCAGCTGGCATTTATTGCCTATCTCAAATTTCCCAGAGGGCAGTTCAGAACCAACCACATTGCTGTGGGTCTGGAGTCAAATGTAGGCCAGATCAGGTGAGGACGGTAGATTTCTTTCCCGAAAGAACATCAATGAACCAGATGTGTTTTTTGTTTTAATCAACTGTGGTTTCATAGACGTCATTAGACTCTTAATTCCAAACTTTTATTGAATTCAGATTCTACCAGACGCCACGACAGGATTTAAAATTATTTCCCAAGAACATTACCTGGGTCTCTGGATTAATAGCTAGCAATAATCTACTAAGTCATTGCCTCCCCATAATCAATATATGGTTCCTAACTGTAGAACACACTTCCAATGTTGGATTGTATCAGGCTGTATTTTTTAACTCTCTCACATTGTGTGACCATCATTTATTGCTCTAGTTCCTATTGCCCTTGCGATGGTTGTGGTGAGCTGCCTTCTTGAGCCACTGCACTTCATTTGCTATAGGTAGACCCACAACACCATTACAGCATGTATTCCAGGATTTTTCCAAGTGACACTGAAGGAATGGCGATATAATTTCAAGTCAGGATGGTGGATTGGCTTGGATGGGTTCTATCAGGGGGTGTTCCCATGTATCTGCTGCCCTTGTCCTTCTAGGTGGAAACAGCCATGGGTTTGGAAGGTCTCCTGAGAGCCTTGGTGAATTTCTGCAGTGTGTCTTCTGGGTGGTACACAACACTGCTCCTGAGTATCAGTTGTGGTGGCAGTGACTATTTGTGTATGTGATGCCAGTCAAACGGGCTTGCTTGTCCTGGATTCCCCTCCTCTGTCCACAACTTGGCCAGGTGTGCAGCCATGATAAAGCTGACTGCCCTGCAGCCATTTTATGTTTGACGCTGTGACAATTGGGGTGCTCCCCATCTAATGAGGAAATCCTCCAGTATAAACAGCTGCTGAGCAATCTGATTGGCTGACAGGTCCATAGCATCTGGTTCAAAATGGTTGCCATTGGTGGGACTACGGATGGTTTCTGAAGAAGAATACGTCTGAAGCAGGGCCCAGCTAGCAGGCCACAGAGAGGGAGCTGAGGGAGTTGGGCAGATTTACAAAGCCAGGGTTAAGGTGATGGTGAGAGTCTTTGTTGGGGGGGTGGGGGGAGGTGGTGGCGTGCAGATAGACAGAGGTGCCCAGTTATAATTGTGGATTAAAGGGTTAACTCACGAGCATGTATATAGGCAGTCTTGACGTTAATAATGTTATCACCACATGATGATGAGGCTCTAGACGAGGAGAAACATGCAGGGTATCACGCAGAGTTGTAATATATATGGTTTACGTGGTGTAAATAAACAACTGCTTTAAAAATAATCTAATAGTCCTTGGCCATATCTCTATCTTAGAGTAGTGCACCATAAACATTCTTGAACTTCACTTGACAATGACCGAATTAGACTGGGGAGTGTAGCGCTCATGGGCACAAGAAAACCCGAAAGGATGTCTCACTCTCCGATGCCCAATAAAAACTGCCAGGCTTCCCGCTGGGCCTGAGCCTCCCCCTGCCCCGGGTAAAATAAGAATGGAGCAGGAAGCACTTAATGTCTCGATAGGCTCAAAGATGAGCGGGTCACTTGACGTATCCACTGTCCACTCCTACAAAACAGGCGACAGGCTGGAGGCAATAGGAATAGTATTGGTCATATCTCTATCTTAGAGTAGTGGCATTTTTTCAGTCCCTGCTTTCAAACTTAACAGTGGGGAACATACATCCAACCCTAGTATCAATCATTTTGTACTTTTTTAAAATCAATAAGACAAACTAAATTGAATCAACTAGCAATAGCCTATTAGTGTCTCTTTCTACGCTTTTAAATTAAAATAAATAATCAAAACTAAATTAACAATGTTAAAAAGTGACAGCCTGGCCTTTCTCTGAAACTTTTTATCTGAAAAAATAGGCACAAAGTGTTCTTTTGCATTAATTTCATAAAGTTGTAGCTAATTACTTAGAAATATCTTTAAATCACCAGGTGATTTATCCTCACAATTTACGATGATCTTATTGTTTATTGAGTAAACTTTGATCTTTTGTACTATTTCTTCTATGTCTTCACCTACTCTATTAATTGACATTTTTTGAGTTATATAGCCATGCAGCATGGAAATAGACCCCTCAGTCCACCCAGTCCATACTGACCATGTTCCCAAACTAAACCCATTCCCACTTGCATGCGCTTGGCCCATATCCCTCCAAACCCTTCCTATTCATGGACTTATCGAAATGTCTTTTAAATGTTGTATCTATACCTGCATCCATCACTTCCTCTGGCAGTTCATTCCACACACGAACCACACTCGGTATAAAACAATTGCCCTTATGCCCTTTTTAAATCTTTCTCCTCTCACCTTAAATATATGCCTCCTTGTTTTGAACTCCCACACCCTAGGGAAAACATCCTCATCAATCAACTTTTCAAGCCCCTCATGATGTTATAAACTTCAATAAGGTCACACCTCAACCTTCTATGCTCCCGTGAAAGAAGCCCCAGCCTTTCCAGTCTATTTTTGTATTTCAAACCCTCCGTTCCTGGCGACATTCAGGTAAATCTTTCCTCAGCACTCTCAGTTTAATGATATCCTTCCCATAAAAGGGCAACCAGAACAGCATACAGTGCTCTGGAAGGGCCTTACCAATGTCCTGCATATCCTCAACATGATGTCCCAACATGATACCCAAAGGCCTGAGCAATGAAGTCAAGTGTGCTAAATGTCTTCTTAACCACCCTGCCTATCTGTGATGCAAATTTCAAAGAATCCTATACCTGGACCCCTAGGTCTCTCTGTTCTACAACACTACAACACACTAGTGTTGTAGAACAGAGAGACCTAGGGGTTCAGGTACAGGGCCCTACCATTAACTGTATAAGTTCTGCCCTTGTTTCCATTAGCAAAATACAATGCCTCACATTTGTCCAAATTAAGCTCCATCTGCCACTCCTCAGCCCATTGACCTAATTGATAAAGATGTCTTTGTGATCTTAAATAATCTTCTTTACTGTCCACTCTACACCAATTTCAGTGTCAGTGTCAGTGCCTATTTGGGCAAATCCAAAGCATAAAGCTTGCAAGTTTTTATGTGATGTATTAATCCATAAAGCTCATGTTGTGACAGTATGTCTGCACATGTATGTGTTGTGGAGGTACAGCACAAAGGGAGAAGCAGTTGTCATGGTGAATTTGGGAAACTCAATTCTAGCCTGTGCTACAGTTCATCATAGAATTGCCAAGTGTCAGAAACAAAACACAGGACAATAAACATTTTGCTTTACAGCACAAGTAATGGATGATGGCATTTTGTCTGTAAAATATGAAATCACATTTTTACTGCCAAAATATCATCAAATGTTCTTGTGGTGATATTTCTATTTGAGTCTCACTTTATGCCCTATAACATGCTTTCTTTCTTTGGAATTCTAAGTGATTGCCTTGGCAAGCAAAAAAAAATTCGAAACAAATAAACAAGCTATGAGTATAAGCTTGCCTTAGCAGTAGCATTCCTGCTGGTAAGTCAGGAGGTTATGGGTTCAGGTCCCACTACATTTCAGAACGTAATCATCTTGGACAACATGTCAGTGCAGTATTGAAGGAGAAATTCTATTTTTCTTGATGAAATGCTAAGCCCAGGCATCTTCTACTTGTTCAGGCAGATGGAGAAAGAATAGGAATCTTATGTCCTGGCAAGCATTTATCTTAAAATCACCAAGGCAGATTAATTGGTCCAAAAAACAAAATTGCTGGAGAAAGTCAGCAGGTCTGGCAGCATCTGTTGAGAGAAAACAGAATTAATGTTCGAGTCCAGTGACCTTTCTTCAGATAAACTGGTCACAGCTTATTACTTTGTTGTGTACATATTCCATGCCATATTTGCCTAACAGTAACATGTCCAAGGGTCGTGAAAGGAGTGATTAGAGATGCCGGTTTTTTCTTTGATACTGCATCCAAATAAAATCTGGCATTGTTAAATTGACACATAAACTTGCCTACAAAAAGCCTTTCTCTAGATCTATATTTGCTTAAAAAACTGTTAATCTGGAACATCTTGTGGTTCTGATGAAAGAAAATCAAATTGAACCAAAGGCCCCGCTATGAATTGGTGATAGTTTTAAAAGTCGGGCAAAAAGTTTTGGTCTGGAAAATCTGCTTTCCCCTCCGATATGCAGAACAGTCTTAAGTTCACAATGTTCATTTTTTTTTCTCCCAGGATGTGAGAGAAGAGGCAGCAAATTCAAAAAGAGCAGGGAAAGGTCCTCCTGGCTTCTCCTCTCTCCTCTACATAGTAGCTGTCATATTATATTGGAGCTTACTCAGACCGCGCTTGGAGTTCTGTGTGTGATTTTGTTATCCTTGTCTCGTGAAAGATATTATTACTACATAACAGAGTACAATGAAACTTCACCAGACTTGTCCCCGGATGGTAAGACTGTTGTATGTAGAGAGGTTGAGCAAACTGGGCCGACATTCTCTGGTGTTCGAAGAATGAGACGTTGCCTCATGAAAGTTAACAAAATGCTTAGAGATAGATAGGGTAGGTGTAAGTAAGAAGTTTCCTGTAACTGGGGATTCTAGCACACATGTTAAAAAATATGTGGGATGCCACTTAGGTCCAAGATGAGGAAAAATATTTTTACTCAGATGGTGAATCTTCTGAACCAGAGAGCTGTGGAAGCTCCTATCTCAAATCTCTGATCCTTACAGTATGGAAACAGGCCCTTTGGCCCAACAAGTCAACACTGAACCACAAGGCATCCCATCCAGACCCACCCAAGCTACACATCCCTGAACACTATGGGAAATTTCCCATGGATAATCCACCTAACCTGTGTATCTTTGGACTGTGGGAGGAAACTGGAGTACCTGGAAGAAACCCATGCAGACACAGGGAGAATGTGCAAACTCCACACAGGCAGTTGCCTGAGGGTGGAATTGAACCTGGGTCCCTGGTGCTGTGAGGCAGCAGTGCTAACCACTGAGCCACCGTGCTTGCCCCTATTCTCTCCCCCACCTTCAATCCTGACCTCTTGCCTGTCCTATCTCTGATCCCTCTCTTATCTCCAATCCTCCCTCCTATCTCCAATCCCCTCTCCTACCTCTTTTCCTTTGTCTTATCTCTGGTCCTCCTATCTCTGATCCCCTCTCTTATCTCTGTCTCCTCAATCTCCAATCCACTGGCCCACAAGCAGTGAAAAAAATGCCATCACCCTTTCTTCTTACCTCACTTAATTTTTTGAGATTCCTGAGGCCCAGGTTAAACAAGATGCTTGAATTATGGTATTTAACTGGCTCTTCTGCCTCATTAGAATGATTTTGTTGCCTGCTTCCATGAAACACAGAAATCTTTAGGTTGGTTTTGGATATGAGTTGTAGCCCACCATTATCTGGTGATTGAAATTACCCATTAACTAAGCTTTTCCTCTCTTCACAGATGCTGCCTGGCCAAGTGTTTCCAGCATTTTCTGCTTTTATTTCAATTTACAATATCTATTTTTTTTTTGTTTTGGTTTCAGTCTAAAGAATTCCCTTGTCATGCCTCAATTAGAACAAGTAGATGGATAAGTAAAAGCCAAAGCTAATTTTTAACCAGCTGTTGAAGCCATAAAGCCTCAGGATAACTACGTCAGTGCTCAATTATTATTATTTTCCCAGAACCTTTCTTTCTATCCTCAAAATTATTGGATTTCAGGCTTTTGAACACAAAAACACACATATCAAATCCAGTATGAGGTAACTTCTGTAAACATTTATGATTAACACATGTTTGGAATTGTACCTCAAACCTAACAAAGAGCTAATGAGAAATAACAACTATTTCACAGGCTGCCAAGCATGCTTGATGTTAGAAAGTTCCTTGATTCTGTAGCTCTTCTTTCATTTGTGAGGTTGGGCATTGACTTGGAGCACCAGTTCAACTCAATCATTTGTAACTTATTGCATACTTGCCTTGGAAGCGTTGCAAAGTTCAATGAGATGATAACCAATACAGGTTTCCAACTACATTTAGGAAGATGAATGATTATTATCCTTGTTCAGCAGCCGATATATACATTTAAATATATATATATAGATAGATTTGTTTCTGTTTTCGGAAAAAAGCATAAGTTATTTAAAGACTAAAGCTAAAATACGAAGAAAAGAAAGAGGAATTTAGAATAACTTAATTATTGGAAAACTTAACTGAATAATAGATACAGTACCTACTACTATTTAACTGTTCCAATAAGGTAACATCCTATAAACACACCCCTTGGCAAAAAGGCAAATTCAGACCAAATTTTATGTGCTGTTCTCCAATCCAGGAAGAACCAACATCAAGAGAGATTTCAGAGAACGTAGCAGCTAGGAATCGTTCATTGAAGCTTGCAACTCTTCTGTAACCCCAAACAGCTTCTGACTACTAAAGTTAAAAGCAAAGCTAGAAGGCCTGGTCTGTGAGAGCTGGCCACTCCCATTCAAGCTGTTTACATTGTTGGAAAAAAAACCTAAACGCCTCCTAAGTTCTTTACTTAAGCCATCTTAGTAGCTGGTTCCGTACCTCTGCCATTACAACCTCTCTTCAAAAACACCCAGAACCAAATAACCTTTTTAAAGTGACAGCATTGACTCATGCCTTTGCCCTGGGTTCCTTGTGATCCTGAGACTGCTGCTGGGAGGTGGAGTTTCTTAATTTCTTCCCTGGTGCTGGTGAGATATTGATGTAAGCTCTCACTAGACTAGTCTATGTATCTGCGGACCTGGGAAAGGTCTGCCTCACTCATACTTACGGTTTTTTGTCTCTCGTCACTTTTCCAGCCAACTGATGGGCCCCTGATCCTTCAAGAAGATTCTACCCGATAAACCACCTTGATAAACAAGACATTCTAGAGTTTGGAATTCCGTTTCACAAATGGCAATTGTAGCAAGATTCATTTTGAGTAGGCCCAGTCTGACAGAGGTTTGGAAAAATGAATTTGTGCACTGTATACCAGTTGGCTTACCATAATCATGTGACTTCTACATCTGTTGTAAGCTTCCATTTCAGAATCAATAGCATTAAAATGTCTGAAGCATAGCATCAGGAGCATGAAGCTGAGATTGGATGAATCTCAAAGCTAGAAGAGAGCCAGCTCCTGCGAAAAACAGCAAGGGAAGAATTAACTAAATTAAAGAGGCAGCAACTTTGAATTGCTGGGTGAGTCAGAATGGCTGTGAACTTTCTATTCCCTTCTAGAATTGACTGGAGGTATGAGAAAATTGGATTATTTTCCCACTCTCTGTGAAAACAAACTATGAAATAGTGACGCATATAAATAAGAAGCCCAGGCAAATTAGAACAGCAACACTGCTTATCAACGATTGGGCAAGAATTTAAATAGAGGGTGCTGTATTGCACTCTACACCTCATTGAAAAGCATGGAACCCAGACAGGGGAGAATCTGAAGGTTATGAAATCATCCTTTGATCCTTGTATAAATATTACTGATGAATATTATGTTGCCAAAATCAGAGCTGAGGAGAGAGAAAGAGACTTTTGCTCAGTATATGATGACACTAAAACATTGACACATCCTGAGCCGTTAGAAAACTGAAAGATGACCTCATCAAAGATAGAATTATCCAGCAATGTGAAAACAATACTCTAACAGCAACAAGCCGAATCATTTTGCATGCAAGTGTTTAGCTCGAAAGAAGTAATGCAAACCCGTAAAGAAAGATGTCTGTTGATGGTTCTGACAAATCATTCTTTATCATACTAGAGGTTGGCATCAACAGAGAGAGAGGTAGTGCCAGAGATGAAAAGAACAGGAGAGAGGAAGACATGGAGATCGTCACCAGCACCTAAACATGCAGGAGAGAGAGACCAGTGCAAGCTCAACCGACATAAAGAGAGGAGGAAAAAGTCCAAAAGCAATATGACAGGAACACTGCGAGGTAATTGATTGTTAAGCATCTGCGGCAAAGGATTATGTGTCAACACCAGTTATTTTGGAAAAGATAAACTTTCTAACTGGAACTGAGAGAAAAAGAAATTATGAACACAGGTGAGGGAGTTGATTTCTGAATAAAGATACTTTCTACTGGTCTTCAGTTTTCAGTTAGTAGCACAAGAGTAAATTTAAAGTAAGTTAAAGTAACTAAAGTTACAATAAGTAAAGTAACTATAAAATATAATTTAAGTTATAACATAAGTTATGGCAGTGCAACTCAGCCAAGCAGAATGCCTGTCCTGTGGTATGTAAGTCATTGTGGACACATCTTATGACCTAGACAAGCCCATGTGCCCTAGGTTTGAGCTCCAGGTTTCAGAGCTCAAGCAGCAGGTAGAATTTTTTAAAAAAATTCATTCACAGAATGAGGGTGTCAGTAGTTAGGTCAGCATTTATTGCCCATTCCTAATTGCACAGAGGGCAGTTAAGAATCAACCACATTGCTATGGGTCTGGAGTCAATGTAGGCCAGACCAGGTAAGGATGGCAGTTTCCTTCCCTAAAAGGGCATTAGTGAAACAGATGGGTTTTTAGACAATCACCAGTGCACTCATGGTCATGAGTAGACTCTTAATTCCAATTTTTTTTTATTGAATTCAAATTCCACCATGTGCCGTAACTGGATTCAAACCCTATAATATTACCTAGATCCCTGGATAAAGAGTCCAGAAATATTACCACTAGGCCATTGCTTCCCATTACTGAGTTACATCTGCAAGGGAGTGAACTATATCGATAACATTCCGAGTGGTGGTCACGCCATAAGATAAAGGGTGAGCAAGCAGATAGAGAATGAGAAACCACCAAGAGACACAAACAGGAATTGTAAAAGTCCTTAGATATCTCGTTCACTAAGTGCTTCTTTGTTCTCCATAACGGTGAAGGCCGTATACCCTTGGAGGATGACAGCAACATCCAAGCCCATGGCACCTTGAGTAGCCCAGGTAAACAGGAGGACAGCAGGGAGATTGGAAGGGTAGATCATATGGGGGATTCTTTACTTAGGCAACATACAGGTACTTATGCAACCATGCAAGTGACTCCATGTATGTTTCCTCCTACCATCCCCCCAACCCACCCACACTCATTTCTAATGTCAAGGATGTCATAGCACAGTTGCAGGACAGAGCTTGTGGTTCACATTGGCACCTATCACATAGATAGAAACGGGAATGTGATCCTGCATCAAAATTTAGGGAACTCATTGGAAAATTAATTAGCAGGACCTCAAATGTAGTAATTGCTGGATTATTCCCAGTTCCATATGCACTCAAGAACATAAACAGGGAGATAAAACAAACGAATGTCAGGCTGGTAAGATGGTGCAGGTGGGAAGGCTTTAGGGTTGTTGGGATTGGGTCTGAGAATGATGATACCTGTATACACGGATGAGTTGCTTCTGAACAGACCTGGGACTGAGTTCCTTGTGGGCTGTTCTGCTGGCGCAGTTGGGAAGGTTTAAGCTAACTTAGCAGGAGTGTGGCAAGCAGCAGAGAATGTTAGAAAGTAATACCAGGATGTACAAATTTTGGAAGAAGCAGATAACAGTTTAATAGTTAAGTTAATAGGTAGAGTCTGTATAAGGGTGAAAGTAAAGAAATATAAATCAGGATTGTGGTGTCAGTATGTGAATTCACAGAGTATACTTAATAAGACGGAGGAGTTACAGGCACAGATTGTCTTGTGGGATTAAGATATTGTGGATGATAATGGAGATCTGACACATGGAAGGGCAGGTCTGAATGTAAAATATTCTCAGAAGTCACAGGACACCAGGTTATGGTGATGTCACCTGGTGAAGGAACAGCGCTCCGAAATTTTGTGATTTCAAATAAACCGGTTGGGCTATCTCCTGGTGCTGTATGACTTCTGGCCTTGTCCACCCCAGTCCAACACCAGCACCTACACATCATGTTAAATATTCTCAGTTACAGGGTGTTACAAAAGATAGGAGAGGAAGTTAAAAGAGGAGTGGTGGAACTTCCGGTTGAGGAGACTGTTGTCATTTTAAAGAAGAAGATATTTCACAGACATCAAGGACAGAATCAATCTAGCTAAAGTTATGGAAAAAGAAAAGTGTAATTAATTTGCTCAGTGTACTCGATAGACAACCAACTCATGGGAAGAATGTTGAGGAATAAACCTAAAGTGAAATTACACAAAGATGTAAACATCATAGAGTAGTTACAATGGGGGACTGTAATAACCTGCGGATAGGCTAGGATCGTGATATTGTAAAGGCAATGAGGAATAAGCATTACTTGGCTGTATTCAGGATAACTTCCAACTTCAGTATGTATCTGGTCACTACTGCAGGCACTAATATACCTGGTTTCTGAGAATGAGGGGGAGAAATACATCAAGTGGTGATGCAAGGACATTTGGGACACAGTGATTATTGAATCATAAGGTTGAGGATAATGGAGGAAATGGCATTAGAAGAAGAATAACAAACTGGTTGGGAGCAGACTTCAGTGGGACAAGGCCAGAGCTGGGCCAGACAGACTGCAACCAAAAGCTGGCGGGAGAAACCGGACCTGAATAATAGACTACTCCAAAGAAGAGGTGATGTCAGTTCAGGTGAGGTACAGTCCCTCATAACAGGAATGTTAGGATAAACAAATCCTGAGCTCTTTCAATTGCAAAGAGAATGGAAATTCAGTTATAGGCGAAAAAATGTGCTGACAACAAGTGTCAGATGGTAAATACAATTGAGAACCAATCTGTGTATGGATGGTTCAGGAGAGAGGTGAAAAAGCAAATAAGCAAAGAAAGATTACAGTAAAAGACAGACAATTAACATAAAAAGAAATCCCGAAGTCTTCTATAAGCATATCAAATCTGAGATAGTGAAAATTTGGTTAAGCAAAGGAATCAAGGAATGGGGGCTAAAAGCAAGTATATGCAGTTATATCACAGGTCAGCCATGATCTCATTGAAAGGTGGAACAGGCTCGAGGGGCTGAATGGCATGTTCCTGTTCTTAAGCCCCGATGGGGTAGCATCAATTAGGGATCAAAAAAAGGGATTTGCATAGAGACACACATAGAGGCTGAGGTGTTTGATGGATACTTCCCATTTGTCTTTACCAATGAGGCAGAGGCTGTCCAAGTCATGGTGACTGAGGAAGAAACTCAGTCACTAGAATAATTTAAAATTGATAAGGTATAGGCATTGGATAAGCGTTTGGTATTTAAAGTTGATAATGCATCAGGCCCCGATGACACCTATCTGAGAATATTGAAGAAAGTGAGAGTGGAAATTGGAGAGACACTGGTAGTAATCTTTCAATCTTCCCTAGATTTGGGGTTTGTGCAGGGGACTGGTAAATTTACAAACATTATGCCTTTGTTCAAAAATGTTGGTAAAGATAGGCTGAAGAAATACAGATTAGTCAGTTTGGTAGCAAAAGTGAGAAGGCACATTATGATTTGAATGACTATGATTTGGGAGAGGGGTATGTTCAATGAGATTTGGTGTTCCTCATGCACCATTCACTGAAAGTAAGTGCAAAGGTACGGCAGGCAGTAAAGAAAGCCAACTGTATGTTGGCCTTCATTGCAAGAGGATCCAAGTACAGGAACAAGGATATCCTGCTATAGTTCTCCAGGGCATTGTTGAGGCCACACCTGGTATACCATGTGCAGATTTTGTCTCTTTATCACTTTCTGTCCTTCCTACGTTCTTGATGTAGTGTGAGTGCTGTGAAAGTTTATCAAATTGATTCTTGGGATGGCAGCACTCACAAATGAGGAGATATTGACCTGGTTAAGGTTGTGTTCACTGGAGCTAAGAAGAATGATCCTCTTGGAAGGAGCAATCACAGTATGGTCGAATTTAAAATACATATGGAGCGTGAGAAGGTTAAATCCAGTACCTATGTCCTGTGCTTAAACAAAGGAGACTCTGAAGGAATGAGGAAGGAGTTAGCCAAGGTAGAATGGGAGCAAAAACTTTATGGTGGGTCAATTGAGGAACAGTGGAGGACTTTCAAATCAATTTTTCATAGTGCTCAGCAGAAGTATATTCCAGTGATAAGGAAGAATTGTAGGAAAAGAGAGAGCCAGCCATGGATGTCTAAGGTAATAAAGGAAAGTATCAGATTGAAAAAAAACGCATACAAGAAAGCAAAGAGTAGTGGGAAACTAGTAGACTGGGAAATCTTGAAAGGCCAACAGAAAGCCACAAAAAAAGTTATAAAGAAAAGTAAGATAGATTAAGAGAGTAAACTAGCTCAGAATATAAAAAAAGGCAGCAAAAGTTTCTATAAATATGTAAATCGTAAAAGAGTGGCGAAGGTAAACATTGCTCCTTTAGAGAATGAGAAGGCCAATTTAATAACTGAGAATGAGGAAATAGCTGAGATATTAAACAGTTATCTTGTGTCAGTCTTCACAGTGGAAGACACAAATAACATGCCGAAAACTAATAGCAAGAAGGTTATAGCAGGTGAGGACCTAAAAACTATCATTATCATGAAGGAGGCAGTGCTGGGCAAGCTAACGATGCTAAAGGTAGACAAGTCTCCTGGCCCTGATGAAATGCATCCCAGGGTACTAAAAGAGGTGATGGGGGAAATAGCAAAGGCACTAGTAATTATTTACCAAAATTCACTGGACTCTGGGGTGGTTCCCGCAGATTGGAAAACAGCCAATGTGACGCCACAGTTTAAAAAAGGAAGTAGACAAAAAGCAGGTAACTATAGGCCAGTTAGCTTAACTTCGGTAGTGGGGAAAATGCTTGAATCTATCATTAAGGAATAAATAGCAAGACATCTGGATATAAATTGTCCCATTGGGAACACCCAGCATGGGTTCATGAAGGGTAGGTCATGTTTAACTAATTTGGTGGAATTCTTTGAGGACATTACTTGCATGGTGGACAATAGGAACCTGTGGATGTGGTGTATCTGGATTTCCAGAAGGCATTTGACAAGGTGCCACACCAAAGGCTGCTACATAAGATAAAGTTGCATGGTATTACAGGTAATCTATTGGCATGGATAGAGGATTGGTTGACCAGTAGAAAGCAAAGAGTAGGGGTAAATGGGTATTTTTCTGGATGGCGGTCAGTGGCTAGTGGTGTGCCTCAGAGATCAGTGTTGGGACCTCAATTGTTTACAATTTACATAGATGATTTGGAGTTGGGGACTAAGTGTGGTGTGTCAAAATTTGCAGGTGACACTAAGGTGAGTGGTAGAGCAAAGTGTGCAGAAGACACTGAAAGTCTGCAGAGGAATATAGATAGTCTAAATGAGTGGGCAAAGGTCTGGCAGATGGAGTACCATGTTGATAAGTGTGAGGTCATCCATTTTGGTAGGAATAACAGCAAAATGGTCTATGTTTTAAACGGTAAAAAATTGCAGCACGCTGCTGTGCAAAGGGACTTGGGTGTCCTTGTGCATGAATCGCTAAACGTAGGATTGCTGGTGCAGCGGGTGATTAAAAAGGCAAATGGAATTTTGTCTGCCGTTGCTCGAAGGATGGAGTTTAAAAACAGGGAGGCTATGCTGCAGCTGAATAGGGTCCTGATGAGGCCACACCTGGAGTACTGTGTGCAGTTTTGGTCTCCTTACTTGAGAAGAGATATACTAGCACTGGAGGGGGTGCAGAGGAGATTCACTCGGTTGATTCCAGAGTTGAGAGGGTTGGATTATGAGGAAGACTGAGTAGACTGGAATTATACTCATTGGAATTCAGAAGAATGAGGAGAGATCTTATAGAAACATATAAGATTATGAAGGGAATAGATAAAGTGGAGGCAGGGAGGTTGTTTCTGCTAGCAGGTGAAACTAGGACTATAGGGCATCGCCTCAAAACAAAGGGAAGCAGATGTAGGACTGAGGTCAGGAGGAACTTCTTCACCCAAAGGATTGTGAATCTGTGGAATTTCCTGCCCAGTGAAGTGGTTGAAGCTACCTCGCTGAATGTTTTTAAGGCAAGGCTAGATAAATTGTCGAACAGTAAGGGAATTAAGCGTTATGGTGAGTGGGCGGGTAAGTGGAGCTGAGTCTCAAAGATCAGCCATGATCTTTTTAAATGGCGGGGCAGGGTCAAGGGGCCAGATGGCCTACTCCTGCTCCTAGTTCTTATGTTCTTATGTAATGAGGGGGGATCTCATAGAAACCTATGAAATTCTAACAGTACTAGACAATTTAGATGCAGGAAAAATGTTCCTGATGATTGGTCAGTCCAGTACTAAGGGTCATAGTCTAAGGATCGGGGTAAACCTTTAGGAGTCAGATGAGGAGAAAGTTCTTTACCCAGAGATGGTGAGCCTGTGGAATGTACTACGACAGGAAGTGGTTGAGGAGTAAACATTATATGTTTTCAAGAAGGCAGTAGATATAGCTGCTGTGACTAAAGGGTGGAAGAGATATGGAGAGAAGATGGGCTTATTGAGCTTGATAAGCAGTCACGATCATATTGAATAGCAGAGCAGACTTGAGGAATCAAATGACCCACTTCTGCTCCATTTCTTCTATGTTTCAGTGATTCTATGGAAGTTGAACTTTGTGGTGAGGAAGTGTCAAGAAATAACTACTTGAGACAAAATTAAAAGTGTCATTGAAACATTAGTGTGTTGATGAGACCAAGGCCAGTGCAGAGCTATAAATCACTGTTAAAAACTATTTGATATGAGCATAAAAGACATTGTGCCATACAATGGACTTGTCAGGATAGTGATGGAATAAAAGGGACAGTTGTAATAGAAATACAAAATTGGCTGAGTTGTAGGAAAGACAAATTAATTCTTATTGGGTATTTTTAGGGCTAGGTATTAGGCAGTAACTTGCTTTTCCTGATGTATATTAATGACTGAGATCTTAGTGTGCAGAACTATAACTGAGAGAACAATTCAATGGGAAGAACTAAGATTTGTAATTCTAAACAACACACATGAAGCAGGGTACATTCATCTCAGCTAAAGCAAGTCTAAATCTTGGCCTAATAACTCTACACGTCATAGAGTCATACAGCACGGAAACAGATCCTTTGGTCCAACTTATCAGTTCCAACCAAGTTTCTCAAACTGAACTAGTCCCACTGCCTGCACTTGTCCCATATCCCTCTAAACTTTTCCTATTCACGTACCTGTCTTCTGAGCAAAGTGATTAAACTCACACTTTCGACATTACACTTTGTCTGCCACCCTGTTGCCCACTCACTTAACCTGTTTATATCTTTTCACACCAGAAGAGACTTGCAGTATTTTGCAAAAGCTCAGCTTTTGCTAAGCTCCACAAAAAATGTGAAGGTTGTTTAGGGAACACTTGCTGCCAGTGCTGGATAGGAGTGAAGAAGGATGAGAGGTGACTTGATAGAGGTGTACAAGATGATGAGAGGCAGAGATAGACTGGACAGCCAGAGACTTTTTCCCAGGGTGGAAATGGCTATCACAAAGAGGCATAATTTTAAGGTGATTGGAGGAAGGTATAGGGGAGGTGTCAGAGGAAGGTTCTTTACACAGAGAGTGGTGGGTGTGTGGAATGCACTGCCGGCAGTGGTAGTAGAGTCAGATACACGAGGGACATTTAAGCGACGCTTGGATAGGCACATGGATGATAGTGAATTGTAGGGTATGCAGATTAGTTTGCTGTTAGAGTAGGATAATAGGTCAGCACAGGATCGTGGGCCGAAGGGCCTGTATTGTGCTGTACTGTTCTATGTTTTATGTTCTAAGCCTTTGACTGCTGAACAGATCTTTAATAACAAGCATGGGGCTGGATGAACACAGCAGGTCAAGCAGCATCATAGGAGCAGGAAAACTTGACATTTCGGGCCTAAACCCTTCATCAGAAATGGGGGAGGGGAAGAGGGTTCTGAAATAAATAGGGAGAGAGGGGGAGGCGGAAAAGAGGATGGATAGAGGAGAGGATAGATGGAGAGGAGGCAGACAAGTCGAAGAGGCGGGGATGGAGCCAGTAAAGGGGAGTGTAGGTAGGGCGGTAGGGAGGAGATAGGTCAGTCCAGGGAGGACGGACAGGTCAAGGGGGCGGTTTTATTCTGAGGAATGGGAGGGGGAGTTGAAATGGTTCGCGACTGGGAGGTGCAGTTGTTTGTTGCGAACTGAGCGCAGGTGTTCTGCAAAGCGGTCCCCAAGCCTCCGCTTGGTTTCCCCGATGTAGAGGAAGCCACAACGGGTGCAGCGGATGCAGTATACCACATTGGCAGATGTGCAGGTGAACCTCTGCCTGATGTGGAATGTCTTCTTGGGGCCTGGGATTGGGGTGAGGGAGGAGGTGTGGGGGCAGGTGTAGCACTTCCTGCGGTTACAAGGAAAAGTGCCGGGTGTGGTGGGGCTGGAGGGGAGTGTGGCGCGGACAAGGGAGTCGCGGAGGGAGTGGTCCCTCCGGAAGGCAGATAAGGGTGGGGAGGGAAAGATGTCTTTGGTGGTGGGGTCTGACTGTAGATGGCGGAAGTGTCGGAGGATGATGCGTTGGATCCGGAGGTTGGTGGGGTGGTATGTGAGGACGAGGGGGATTCTTTTTTGATTATTGTTGCGGGGACGGGGCGTGAGGGATGTGTTCCGGGAAATGCGGGAGACACGGTCGAGGGCGTTCTCGACCACTGTAGGGGGGAAGTTGCGGTCCTTGAAGAATGAGGACATTTGAGATGTGCGGGATTGGAAAGTCTCATCCTGGGAACAGATGCGGCGGAGGCGAAGGAATTGGGAATAGGGGATGGCATTTTTGCAGGAGGGTGGGTGGGAGGAGGTGTATTCCAGGTAGCTGTGGGAGTCAGTGGGCTTGAAATGGACATCTGTCTCTAGGTGGTTGCCCGAGATGGAGACAGAGAGGTCCAGGAAGGAGAGAGAAGTGTTAGAGATGGTCCAGGTGAACTTCAGGTTGGGGTGGAAAGTGTTGGTGAATTGGATGAACTGTTCGAGCTCCTCGTGGGAGCACGAGGCGGCGCCGATGCAGTCATCAATGTAACGGAGGAAGAGGTGGGGTTTAGGGCCAGTGTAGGTACGGAAGAGGGATTGTTCCACATAACCTAC
>JAHRHZ010000264.1:26806726-26837389 GCA_024137785.1 Ginglymostoma cirratum
CTTGTTGTCTCGGATTCTCCAGCATCTGCAGTACCTATTATCTCTAATGTACTCAATGTATCATTTGCATAATTAAAGAAGTGTGATGGGTGTGATTGTGAAAGTTGTCCTGCTCCAGGTCACGAGGGAGGTGACACAATGAAACATGCTCACTGCGATTCTTTCACTTCAAACAGGAAATTCTGGGCCCATGTCCCTTTCAGAGTTTCCTTCCACGTGGAAACAGGGACTAGGTGGTGCACGTTCCGAATGGGACTGGGCAACTTTACAACAGGGCGATTTTCCAGTTCTTGTTCGCAAAGTTAACTTCAGTGAAATCATTTCACACTTTGGAATTTTTACCTAATTGGTTCAACCTTAATTTCACAAAATATGAAAAAAATCTAACCTTTGATTCTAAATGTTTGAGGATGTGGCAGAATCTCTGTCCAGCTACAAACACATACGAAAGTTTCTCCAACAACTTAAGTCGTTTAAAATTTCCTTGGTTATTTCAAAAATCTTTCCCAGTCTCCACAAATATTTCCATAGCTACTACTTTAATTTTTCCATTTATTGACATTCTCTTCCAGTCAAACCCACGCTGCCAAGTTTTTAACTACACTATCATTACTTCAGACTGAGGGGATTACTGGTCCCATTCCTACTGGTCACGTTGACTATTGCTCTTGACTACTACTATTTCCTCTTCATTAACTTTTTCCTTATCTAATCCTTGGTGTTATTTTGAGTTTTTTTTTTGCTTTCATTTTATTAGGTTTTGTTACTGTTATATCTGAAAAATCTTTTAGAAAAAGGACAGATTTTCTAAAGTACCCTTGTTTTTCCTTGACAAGCAAAGACAGAGCTGAGATTCAAGTAACAGAAATGCAGAACAAAAACAGGATATGCTGTTACGAGCCCAGCAGGTAAGGCAACATTTGTATAGACAGACAAATCCATTCTCCTGCTGCCCTCCTTTATGCCATAGAGTTCAAGAAGAAAAACCACTGACCTTACATACAACTGAACAAAGCCAACAGGGACACATCACCTTTAAACAGTCACAGACTGGGTGTACAAGAATCTCGTAACAGTGACTTTATTTTGAAAGCGGGGGTTCATTGAAAACTGACTCTACTAAATGCTCATGACATCGAAACTTATTTCTTGTATGAGCCCACCATAGGCCAGTGTTATGTTTGACTTTCTGCAAACATGCCACTGACTTTATCTCTGCCTCTCAACTCACTGTTAGGAAATTGGCATTTCTCATCCTGCCTTATTAAGTCATGGCATGACATGACATTTCTCACCTTTGGAGGTTGCATAAAGCTACCCTTTTCATATCAGTTCCAAGCTTCCTAGAAGCAATAAACAGTAAAAAGACCCATCAATACATGGAAATGAACATATTGGCCGTACTGGAACTCCATCTTGAGGACTGTGAGTTGGACTAGTATGTATTCTGCTATGATGCGATAGTTATCTTCCTGTGCAACATCGCTTTGTAGAAAATCGCGCTATAGAAATTACAGGGCCTATGGGTAAAGTGGGGTTGGGGCAGGCCACCAAAGAAAAATCACTCAAAATCGTTCAAAAATCATTCAAAAGCCTAACACAAAGGATAGCACAGTTTAAATAAATGTTTAATTCATACCTAATAATGAAATAAATGTAAATCCAACACTTTACCTCGGAAAAATGTCAAGATGACTTGATGGGGGAACAGGTTGTACTGTATCTCTCACAGAAAGCACTTCACAATAAAGCCCACAAATTGATCATGTGATGCTGGCACGGAGACTCTTGTGGCGCTGACATTGTATGTATTTGTGACAAAGCCCGTGATCATGTGATGTTAATGCGTACTCCTTTACCCACTGATGGAATCGTGTCCTTGCCAACACAAGTTTGCATTTTAGCAATAGCATTCCCCTATTCGTCAATCGTGTTACAGACCTTTCTGCCCGTGCTGTGCAGGCTTCAGCGCTCCCACCAGAGCTCTGTTGTGTGAGGTGAACTCCTTCCCCATTCTTTGTCCAAATAAGAATGGCAGGTGGGGTGAGAATGTAGGAGGCCCAAAGAGACCACTTGAGACAATAGACAGTTGGAACCACACTGGGAGAGGTGAGTCTGACTGGTGGAGTTATGTGGGGATGGTGATCCCTCAAATAGGGATACTTAAATATAGCAGATGAACATGTTGTTTAAAAATAGCCCAAGAGCTCTTAGTGATATTGGTTCTGCCACTGGGAGACCAAATCCATACAGTTTTTAGACTCAGGTGGGGGCCTTTCCAGAGCTGGAAAAGTTCTGGCAGCATGGCATAAATGACCTTGATGGAACCTTGGTTGGATAATTAGGCTGCCCATCTCTATAAAGCAAATTCCCATGGTAATCAACTCCAAGAAGATTAATCAGACTTGGGGAAGAACCAGGGAGCTGTTCCAAAGGATATACACAATACCTTCCGAGAAATCTCCCACCACCCTCAATCTCATCTCCACAGGCCTGGGAAAATTCAGCTCCATTTGCATTTTGCTTTTCAAAAACTATCTATTATGTTCGGAAGATTTTCTGCTTAGAATGATGTTCCCTTCGGCACCAATTAAAGGGCTGCAAGCTTTTCTTTTTCAATTTGGTAATAATTTATATTTTAACATTTCTGTTGGTAAATCCATTCCTGGTGCTTGCTATAGAGTTTTTAAAAAATATTTCAATGATACAAAACACCCTTGTAGCCCCTCCAGTACTTTAACTTTACATATTGAATATAATATTCTGCACAATTTGCACGTCAGGGGGTTACAGCTATGGGAATGGAAAATTTCAAATTATTCACTTAATAACAGTATCAGGCACTGTGTAGCAGATCTACACTTACTAGGTACAATAACACAATCTACCTCCCACATTGACGCATTCATGTCCCCTAACTGAAGTCTCAAACAAGTATCCTTTACCACACTACAATGATATTTCATTTCCCACGGTTTCCACAGGCATCCTTTCTGCTCTGGGATGGCTCAATTAGTGTCAATTCAAGGCTGTTTAACGCTTTGACAAGGAAAATAATGGAGAATGTCAAACTCAATTTTATTAGGATCCTGGAAGGAGCATTGCTGTCTCATTGGTGAGTTTTAAGGTGGTTCCATCCCTGTCAAAAGCTCTGTTTTGATGTTTCAGGCAAAGTTTTCTGCACAGGACTTGTTACATCTTTCTTTTGGTTCTGCTTCGGATTTGACTTTATTTATTGGCTCAGCTTTCGGTTTTAGTTTTCATCAATAGAAATGTTTTAGGTAGTATTAATGCAGTCAAGCATGAATAATGTGGACCCTATCATTGTGCTTTGCTTTGTTTTTTAAACTAATAGGACCAGGGGATACAAACAAGTCTAAAGATTACTGGACATGGTGGGTCAGTGCCGAGTGAGTGGGAGGAAGAGACAAAAGCCAAAAAATATTGTTGAGAAAATTTATGGTTCTTTCCCTTCCTGTTTCTGTACCAATGAAAGTGCCCTTTGTAGCTATAAATAAATACGGTGTCTTCAGGATGTTGTAAAGTACATCATGATTTTTGGTAATATTTATTCCAAAAATGGGTCTTCTTCCCACGAGCTGGAAAGCCAATGAGTGCCTGACTTTGTGTTGCCTGAAATGGGAAAGGTTTGCACTATGAAGTACCATTCAGACAGTAAGTGGATAGCAGAGGGTGTTCCAGGATCAAAGACCCTGCAGACAGAAATCTCATCTGCTGAGTCCTGCCAACCAATGAGAGGTTGAGGACAGAGTTCCAAATCAGCTAAGTTCTAAACTTGTGACTGTCTTTACAGGTGGACCACGTGATGCAGAGCTCTGACCATCCCTTGTAAAGCTATCATTGTCAGGGAAAGACAGGCCAAGGCAGGAGAAAGCCAATGCATTGGGAATTCCCCTGAAGTTGGCCCTGAAAGCAATCAATGCACAATCAATGAAGGTTTGATTGATCAAGTGGCGTATATGGAAACCGCTTGGAGTTTCCACTTCAGCATTGTTGCCCATACCCCTGAAGATTTATCACCACATTTTTAACTTAAGTATTTAAAGTAGCCATATTTTTACTTTAAGTGAACCACCTTATAATGTTGCTGTAGAGGCAACCATATCTTATTTCAAGAGGAACCCTCAGTATCTTGCTTATTTAATTATTGATGTCAGGTTTTTTGAGTCAGGTTTTGTGGCTGATGTCCCAGTTGTACCATGAGTGAGGTGGTTTCTTTTGCAGTTACTGGCAGGCACAGCCCTGGTATAAGTGCCAAACCTCTCTCACCAGGTGCTGACAGAACGGCTGTGCTCTGCTACCATTTCCTGTGATTCTCTTTTCCAAGGTCTCAGAATTTGCAGTGTTTTAATGTCTTGAGTGCTAATGTCAGAATCAACTCTCTAATCACATAGGGAAATGGTACAGACGTCTTTCAAGACTTGATTTATAGACAATCAAATCTTGAAAAGAACTCCGTTAATAAATACGTATACAATATAGTTATAAAATGTGTATGTATGTCAGTAATTTTTAAAATATCTGCTTTGAAAATGCATTCAAAATATTGCGACATTATAGAAGACAAGCATACACTTAAATTACATATTGACTTTTGAATCCTAAAATAACATTGCAAAAGAATAGTATGCGACAGCAAGTAAAAAGATGATGTTTTTGTGAGGTTGAGTCTTTTGAAACCGCGGTAATGTTTCTAGCCAGAGCAATGGCTTAGTTCAACAATACAGTTTCATAAAAGCCAATATTTCGGAGTGTGCTGCATACCTGGCTGTCTGGTCAAAGTTTGACACAGCCCTTCCCTGAAACAGCAGAGTCTTACAACAAATACAGACTTTTGGCAGCGAACCATAGTGTAAGTGTAGGAGGGAGCATTTGGGAGAGCCAGAATTAAAAATAAAATTTAAAAAGAAACTGGGAGCTTTTTCGTTTCAAACTAAATATTTAGCTTTTGACCATGTGTCAGAGAATAAGCCTTTACCTTAATTGTCTTGACTGTGTTATCACATGAGGCAAGAAACTTATTATTGCTGTCAAAGAATAGGCCTGGAAGGAAACAGTTAAATTGTTCATGCTATTTAAATTTTGGAATATTTTACTAACCCAAATAATCATTATTTATTTTTCTGACTCTTCAGCTTTGTCCCATGCTGATTTTCATAATGATTCCCCAGCGTGGCCAAACTAACAAGATTTCTTGTCAGAAACACTTCTGGGGTTGATTCTAATCAACACCCAGTAACTATGGAATAGTATTTGTGTTAGGACAAGAATTTTACAGTATAGCTGCAAGACTGGTGAATTAAGATGCGTAAGGAATGACTTACTTATTGGACTACCATAATTTATATTGTGTCTAGTAGTCCTTCATCTGCTTTATGCTCTGTTTTGAATGGAACTCGAATACCTGAAAAAAAAAAGTGAAATCCTTTATAATAATTTAAAATAATCCACTTATGCTCAATTTAGAAGTTTCTTTATCATTTAGAAGCAATTTGATCTTTTGTAAAGCATTTATTTTCTGTTAAATTAATAAGCTCCAGCGTCTCTTTGAACTAAAGAATTATACTATTGTGATATTGTTTGATGTGGGAGAATTACTGAATGATGGTGAAGATTGCTTTAAAATTGGAGATTAAGTAGTGAGATGGAAGGCAATTGCCTTAAGAAAATTTGCTGCATTATAAGATTTTCCAGTCTTTGAGGTTCTAAAGGAATATTTTGGGCTAAATCTTTTCTTTTGGCCAAGCCTGAGCCGTGTCAAGTTTTTTTTGCAGGAATTTCTACTGCAAGCTGTAATTAGATTTCTCATTAAATCTCACCAAACTTATTAACTCCTGCAAATAAAAACAGAATGTGCTTGAGAAACTAAGTAGCTCTGGCAGCATCTATGGAGAGAGAAACAGTCAACTTTTTGGAGTTTGGTAAGATCTTTCTTCAGTCCAGAAGAAGAGTCATATCAGACTTGAAATGTTAACTCTTTTTCTCTTTCCACAGATGCTGTCAGACCGGCTGAGTTTCTCCTGCATGTTCAGTTTTTGTCTTGGGTTTCCAGCATCCACAATGTTTTGCTTTCATTGCACAGCTGTATAGCATCTTCACATTCTATCCACGCCTGATCTCACCATGTGCCATTCCGAGAACAGCACACCACTCAATGGATAACCGCTGAAAGACTGGCATCCCCCTTGCACCCGTGCCATCTTTAAAAGGCTGGCATTCCACAGCTGCCCTGCTGTTTGATGGATACAATCTGAAGATGACTGAGAAAGAGAAGATGGCACTGCGATTCTCCAACAGGGACCTGGGCATTCTGGTCTAGGGGACAATGTGAAGCATAGGAGTCCTTTTTCTGGAAGGCCAGCAGAGGAGGCCATTATTCCAGACCGTGGCAGCCTTGTGTGAGGTTGCCACCCAGGTCAGTGCATTCTCTGCAGTGTGGATGAAAGCCAGCAGTGACATGAGAAGGTCAATGATCTCCCTCACAGAAGGTCCATCACAATTTAAGACACTTACCCCACCCACTCCAAGTGCGGTCACAGCCATTTTGTTCCTGGTGTGCCCATTTGATTTCCAGCACAATCGAAAGTGACAGTGAGACCTCCTCAGCCTGTGACTAACAACTTTCACTTCAATATGTCAGTCAGTCCCCAAACATCCAAATCCCCTTCATGGTAGCTTTCCACATAAACCCCATTGGCTTCACATCTTCCGAGCTGTCCAGCCAGCCTGTTACCTGACCATGCCAGCCATATTCCCACGGCATAGAGGTGACCATGTCATGTGAGATCATACATGGCACCCCTGGAAGTCAGGGTGCCCCTGACCAGGAACAAACAATCTCTCCCGCATCACCTTCTTCCCAGAATGCTTTACCATATTCCTCCTTACAGATACTATTGTCCCCCTTCACAATTGTCAGTCACTCTGCTCCTCAGCACGTAGACCCCACAGTCGAAGAATAATTTGGCAAATCTCTTTCCTGTGTCAGCGCTCTCCTGTTCACTCCTTTTCTCTCAGTTTCTGTGGATGGACACTATGGATTGACCGTGACCCACCACGCCCCATAATGAGCAATTTTAAAAGGACAGCACCCAACTAGAATTGCCCAGGCCCCTGACTGGTGTCTGCACATCTTCGCAACTGCTTTTACGTTACCATCCAAATTTGCCCCTATGGAGACACAGGGTGGACCCAATCCCCAACCCCCAATCCCCAACCCAAATAGCATGGAACCCCTCTCACTGAGACTGTCCCCACTATATCTCTTGACTGTGACCACTCCCCTGGACTGGTATGGGAGGCTGCCCTTAACTCCTTGTGCCAAATTTTTCGCCTGCCTGATGGGTCCCTCCGTGGACTTTGGTGAGGACTACTCCCCTGAGACTTTGAGAGATGGCTGCCTACTTGCTGCATGTGCAGTGTGTGTGCAGTACGTTATGGACACACGGTGATGGTGTGTGATTGGTGTGGCACAATGGCCTGTTGTAAGACGTTCATCACCTTGACTGAATACTGCTGACTGGCAAGGCAACCTGCCTGATGATGTGACTGCTCTGAGTGGCACAGAAAAGAGGGCAAGATGCAGGTAGATGCTGAGTAAGTGAGCAATAAGAGAGCAAGTGAGAGGCCCTAAGATGGAGCCTGGCCAATCCTTCATCCTTCAATCCTTCAGTACTAGTTGCCATTACAGCCTGCAATGCAAGTCTGTGCTTTATGAGAGTCCTTCAAGTGAATCCATGGCGCCACAACAGTTATAAGGGGTTGGCAAGTGCTGGATGCCAATGTCTGGGTGGGGAGGCATATACAGCTGCTGTCTATGGACCATACAGTGCTGCTGTTTGGTTTTACATAACACAGAAGTCTTATGGAGCAACTGGCATGCTGAATGTGGCACTGATTTATCAATTTCATGCTTGTTTGCTGCTTTTGGTAAGATAGAAAGCCAAATTTTAATGAAGCGAGTTGATCCATTAGCAAACAATAACCCCCCTTCATCAGCAACTCGTTGCTACCTCATGGAAATTGCACCACACCATTTGTTAAAAGAATGAAAAATGGGCGCGATGCTTCTGATGTCAAGCTGGGCCTCGCCAGATTTTTCATCTAATTCTGCTACAAATTGAGCTAAAGCCCAATTGCTCAGAGCCCCTAAAGATTCACTAATACACCCTGTAATTCTTTTCTCACTGCGTGGACCTTCAAGGTCCAAATGAATGCTGAACCCGGGCATCAATGCGCAGCATGTTAATCACACTGGTCAGTATACACAGAACATCAGAGGAATCTTCACTGGGTAAGAAGAGGGAACACTCGATTCTGCCCTTGGTGTTAATCTGATTTGACTATTAATCTTCACTTTTCAGCCTTGGTATAACATAACTTGGCAGACAGTGTGTGCAATCGAATTAGCTGAATGGACCATCACATTTAACTACCCACTGAATAAATCTGGGGGGAGAATCCAGTTTGTAGATTGAGTGTACTGATTGTAAAAAAGAGACCATCAATTCCCAGATTAGACACTTACATTAGGGAACCCAATCGAGCTGAAAATCTCAATTCATTTGCTTTGGCCTATTCCATTCTTACTTTCAATATTTTGACCATTTTATCACATGATATAGAAGTTAGCAATTTTAAAATATACTTATTCAGTTTAAATGAAGCATCCAAATCAAAGCTCGTGGAGACAATGACAAGAAATTTGCTGTTTAAAAAATGACTTGTATCTACATTGCATCTCTCAGTACCCCAAGATCATGTGCTCAAGTGTTTACTGTTAATTAAGTACATTTGAAGTGTCATCACTGTTGTAATGTAGCAACATTAATACTTATTGCTGTTAATTTGAAGTCAGTAGGGTCTCTGCCAAGTTTGAATGATGGATTCTACTCTTGGAGATGGAGAGGGAGGAATAGTGAGTTTGGCTAAAAGCTGACTCTTTGGTTAAATTTTTAAAACAGAAGAATCACAAACTCTGAAAAGGCAAGTACACTGACAAAATTAAAAGTAACAGACACTCCAGGGTGAGGAATCTTAACTGGCAATTATCACGTTTATTTAAAGTAAACATGCCAAAGTGGATTAAAGCAAATTCTTTTATCATTAGGCTAAGCCATGTTTTACTGACCCTTCCAAGCAACTCTAATCATATTTACCTCATACGCTTTACCCAATTGTGGAATAAAGCAGTTTACAACTTAAACCAAATGTTGGTTCATCAAACATTATTATTCTTCAGTAAAAACGAAGAATTATACTTCCACAAAGAATTAATATTCAGAACAGGTCTCAAGGAGCTTTAATTGTTAGAACTACCATACAAGATCATGTGGATTCAAAACAAAATTTTGAAATTCTGAAAAAGAACAAAACACATTAGAAACACTCAGAATTCAATCAGGATCAATGGAAAGAAGTGACAATTATCTTTACAAGTATAGCTTACCCATCAGGAATGAAAGATATTACAGATGATTTATTATAGGGTATTAAACAAGGTAGGCTGGAAGTGTCATTAGGACAGAATGAAAGTTTAAATGGAATAGTACCTCTATTTTATGACAATATATCATTAGAAAACTCTTATTTGCCGATAATATAGATGAGCTTTGAAGAATTAAATAGTTCCACGTTATTACTTTAGTGTGTATCCCTGTGCTAATAACATTTCTGTTCCTTCTTTCTCTGGAACAGAATAATCATGCAACCAAAAAATGGCAAAACAACATTACTATGCATAGTTTTCACACAATCTATGTTAAATTAATTTAGTGTTATTCTACTTTGTGCAGCATAATTTGTCAAGCTTTGCATTTTATTTTAAGATGAAGGAGATTCTGAGGAATTACATATTGTTTTCTTTGTAACTAACACAGCAGTATAATGGGTGGTTGGTCACAACCAGCTTATTTTAAGAATGGATCCCTTCCCTTTCTCCCAGACACAAACGAACTTATGTTTTAAAAAGGAACAATTTAACCAAGCTTTTGTGAATTAGCAAAGGGTGAATTTATTAATAAGCCTGAGAAGATTGGAAATACAACACTCATTCACGCAGATTAGTAAGAGATGAGTCTAAAATTATAAAAGTTAAAACAAACAGATCAGTGTCTGATGTGTTTCCAAAGAACATATTAATGAACAGTGCAGTGAAGATTTTTCGAAGATTGATGCTGATAGTTGAACAGTTGGTTTAACAATCCTTAGTTCTGTAGAATGGTTGAAATTCTATGGTTCTGATATCTTTTGACTGTGATTGAATTCCAGCATTATGGGTGAGACAGAGTCCTTTTGTTTAGTCTGGCTTCCAGCTAGCTGAAGTCTTCGAGCTAGTCGAATGCAAGAATCCCTTTAACTGCAACACAGGGGTGACGAAGGGTAGTTCTTCAGCTCTGACTTTCGAAGCATGCTAACACTCGAACCCAGGCTGATACACGTGAGACATTCAGCCTGAGTAGCACACTTCAGTAGAGTATAAACTTAATACTTCAAGTCCTTGCTTATTTTTCAAAGGAAAATAAGCGAAACATATCTGCAGTTTGGGACATGATGTGCAGGGACTGAATTGCCATTGAGCAAGGGGTCATTAGCCCCTCATTATCTTTACATCACAAGACATCACTATTTTGACATTCCTTTCCCCCCTCCCCAAACATTATTTTGATGGAGATAACAAGGTGTGGAGCTGGATGAACGCAGCAGGCCAAGCAGCATCAGAGGAGCAGGAAGGCTGACGTTTCGGGCCTAGACCCTTCTTCAGAAATGGGGGGGGGGGAAGGGGATTCTGAAATAACTAGGGAGAGAGGGGGAGGTAGATAGAAGATGGATAGAGGAGAAGATAGGTGGAGAGGAGACAGACAGGTCCAAGAGGCTGGGATGGAGCCAGGAAAGGTGAGTGTAGGTAGGAGATGGGAGTGGGGTTTGAGGTGGGGGCAGGGGATAGGCGGAAGGAAGGCCAGGTTAGGGAGGTGGGGACAAGCTGGGCTGGTTTTGGGATGCAATTGGGGGAGGGGAGATTTTGAAACTTGTGAAGTCCACATTGATACCATTGGGCTGCAGGGTTCCCAAGCGGAATAGGAGATGCTGTTCCTGCAACCTTTGGGTGGCATCGTTGTGGCACTGCAGGAGGCCCAGGATGGACATGTTGTCTGAGGAATGGGAGGGGGCATTGAAATGTTTCTTGACTGGGAGGTGCAGTTGTTGGTGTGAACTGAGCGTAGGTGTTCCGCAAAGCGGTCCCCAAGCCTCCGTTTCGTTTCCCTGATGTAGAGGAGGCCACAACGGGAACAGCAGATACAGTATACCACATTAGCCGATGTGCAGGTGAACATCTGCTTGAAGTGGAAGGTCTTC
Organism: Ginglymostoma cirratum; assembly: GCA_024137785.1. Lineage (NCBI taxonomy): Eukaryota > Metazoa > Chordata > Chondrichthyes > Orectolobiformes > Ginglymostomatidae > Ginglymostoma > Ginglymostoma cirratum. Next base: position 26,818,103 of record JAHRHZ010000264.1, read on the forward strand.
TTGAGGCCTGGGATGGGGGTGAGGGGGGAGGTGTAGGGGCAGGTGTAGCACTTCCTGCGGATGCAGGGAAAAGTGCTGGGTGCAATGGAGCTGGAGGGAAGTGTGGAGCGGACAAGGGAGTCACGGACAGAGTGGTCCCTCTGGAAAGCAGATAAGGGTGGGGAGGGAAAAATGTCTTTGGTGGTGGGGTCGGATTGCAGATGGCGGAAGTATGTGAGGATGATGTGTTGGATCCGGAGGTTGGTGGGGTGGTACGTGAGGATGAGGGGGATTCTGTTTTGGTTGTTATTGCGGGTAGGGTGTGTGAGGGATGAGTTGCGGGAAATGCGGGAGACATGGTCGAGGGCGTTCTCGACCACTGAGGTGGGGAAGTTGCAGTCCTTGATAAATGAGGACATCTGAGATGCTCGGGAGTGGAATGCCTCATCCTGGGAGCAGATGCAGCGGAGGCGAAGGAATTGGGAATAGGGGATGGATTTTTGCAGGAAGGTGGGTGGGAGGAGGTGTATTCTAGGTAGCTGTGGGAGTAAGTTGGCTTGAAATGGATATCGATTTCCAGGTGGTTGCTAGATATGGAAACAGAGATGTCTAGGAAGGAGAGAGAGGTATCAGAGATGGTCCAGGTGAACTTAAGGTTGGGGTGGAAGGTGTTGGTGAAGTGGATGAACTGTTCGAGCTCCTCGTGGGAGCCCGAGGCAATGCCAATACAGTCATCGATGTAACGGAGGAAGAGGTGGGGTTTCAGGCCAGTGTAGCTATGGAAGAGGGATTATTCCACGTAACCTACAAAGAGGCAGGTATAGCTTGGGCCAATGCGGGTGCCCATGGCGGGTGCCCTTTGTCTGTACGAAGTGGGAGGAATTGAAAGAGAAGTTGTTGAGGGTGAGGACGAGATCGGCTAAGCGGATGAGGGTGTCAGTGGAGGGGGACTAGTCGGGCCTGCGGGACAGGAAGAAGCGGAGGGCCTTTAGGCTATCTGCATGGGGAATGCAGGTGTATAAGGACTGGACGTCCATGGTAAAGATGAGGTGTTGGGGACCAGGGAATCGGAAGTGTTGGAGGAGGTGGAGGGCATGGGTGGTGTCACGGACGTAGGTAGGGAGTTCCTGGATCAAGGAGGAGAAAATGGAGTTGAGATAGGTGGAGATAAGTTCGGTGCGGCAGGAACAGGCGGAGACAATAGGTTGACCAGGGCAGTCGGGTTTGTGGATTTTGGGAAGGAGATAGAATCGGGAGGTACAGGGTTGGGGAATGATGAGGTTGGAGGCAGTGGGTGGGAGGTCACCTGAGGTGATGAGGTTGTGGATGGTTTGGGAGATGATGGTTTAGTTGTCAGGGGTGGGGTCATTATCAAGAGGGCGGTAGGAGGTGTCAGAGAGTTGGCTTCTGGCTCGGCGATGTAGAGGTCAGTGTGCCATGCTACAACTGCGCCTCCCTTGTCTGCGGATTTTATGGTGAGATTGGGATTGGACCGGAGGGAGCGGACGGCTGCCCACTCTGTGGGGGAGAGGTTGGAGTGGATGAGAGGGGTGGAGAGGTTGAGGCGATTGATGTCATGACGGCAGTTGGAGATGAAGAGGTCAAGGGAGGATAGGAGGCCTTGGAGTGGTGTCCAGGAGGAGGGCTTGTGTTGGAGGTGGGAGAAGGGGTAAGTAAAGGGAGGGTTAGGCTCATGATTAAAGAAGTAAGCGTGGAGGCGGAGGCAGCAGATAAACTGTTCAACGTCCAAGTGCGAATGGTATTCGTTGATATGTGGGTGGAGGGCGACAAAGCTGAGCCCTTTACTGAGGACTGACTTTCATCCTCAGTAAGGGGGAGGTTGGGGGGATGGTGAATACCCAGCCGGGCTGGGCGTTATTGTGTCGTCTGGAGCTGCTGGCTGTGGAGGCGGTGGGCGGAGTGACATCAGTGTTGGTGGTGGGCGGAGTGATGTTGGCATCGCTGGAGGGCGGAGTTGCGTCAGCTTTGGCGGTGGGCGGAGTTGCATAGGCATCGGCAGTTGGCGGAGTTGCTTTGGTTGTGGGTGGAGTTGCATCGGCATTGGCGGTGGGCGGAACGGGGTAGGAGCGGAGTCGGTCAATAAGTCCTGGATGTTGGTTGCGGTGGCAACGGCGGTGTCAGCAGGGAATACACCTCCTCTCACCCACCTTCCTGCAAAAAGGCCATCCCCTATTCCCAATTCCTTCGCCTCCGCCGCACCTGCTCCCAGGATGAGGCATTCCACTCCCGAACATCTCAGATGTCTTCTTTTTACAAGGACTGCACCTTCCCCACCTCAGTGGTCGAGAAAGCCCTTGACCGTGTCTCCTGCATTTCCTGCAACTCATCCCTCACACCCCCTCCCCGCAATAACAACCAAAACAGAATCCCCCTCGTCCTCACGTACTACCCCACCAACCTCCGGATCCAACGCATCATCCTCCGACACTTCCGCCATCTGCAATCCGACCCCACCACCAAAGACATTTTTCCCTCCCCACCCTTATCTGCCTTCTGGAGGGACCATTCTCTCCGTGACTCCCTTGTCCGCTCCACACACCCCTCCAGCCCCACCACACCCGGCACTTTTCCCTGCAACTTCAGGAAGTGCTACACCTCCCCCCTCACCCCTATCCCAGGCCTCAAGAAGACTTTCCACATCAAGCAGATGTTCACCTGCACATCGGCTAATGTGGTATATTGTGTCTGCTGTTCCTGTTGTGGCCTCCTCTACATCGAGGAAACCAAGCGGAGGCTTGGGGACCACTTTGCGGAACACCTACGCTCAGTTCGCACTGAACAACTGCACCTCCCAGTAACAAACCGTTTCAACTCTCCCTCCCATTCCTCAGACAACATGTCCATCCTGGGCCTCCTGCAGTGCCACAACGATGCCACCCAAAGGTTGCAGGAGCAGCACCTCATATTTGACTTGGGAACAGTGCAGCCCAATGGTACCATTGTGGACTTCACAAGCTTCAAAATCTCCCCTCCCCAAACCGCAGCCCAAAACCAGCCCAGCTTGTCCCCACCTCCCTAACCTGTCCTTCCTCTCACCTATCTCCTCCTCCCACCTCAAGCCCCACTCCCATCTCCTACCTACTAGCCTCATCTCACCCCCTTGACCTGTCCGTCCTCCCTGGACTAAACTATCCCCTCCCTAACTCCCCACCTACACTCACCTTTACTGGCTCCATCCCAGCCTCTTTGACCTGTCTGTCTCCTCTCCACCTATCTTCTCCATTATCCATCTTCTATCCACCTCCCCTTCTCTCCCTATTTATTTCAGAACCCCCTTCCCCTCCCCCATTTCTGAAGAAGGGCCTAGGCCCGAAATGTCAGCCTTCCTGCTCCTCTGAAGCTGCTTGGCCTGCTGTGTTCATCCAGCTTTACACCTTGTTATCTCAGATTTTCCAGCATCTGCAGTTCCTACTATCTCTGAATTTATTTTGATGGGCTGCTCTTTTAATTTTTCTTCACATATGTAAATGTAACATTCTTTGGGTCTCTCTCTCTCTCTCTCTTTCTCTTTCTGGGCAGCCGCTTAATTTACATCTGAAGCAAATTTTGGCTTTACTAGCCTTATTTCAAAAAATGCCTTTTAGAATTTTAAGATAAAAATGCAAAACATTACACAAATCTGTAAACAAATCACATTCATATGAGGTTTCTTAAAATGATATACTTTAGGTAATGGCTGAAGAGGCCAATCCTTGAGACGCAGGTTCTGTCATCAGTGCTACTCATGAAGCTACCATTGTTATTGTGTCATTGTCATTGTGTCTTTTTTCTTCTGAAAAAGAGTCTAGGCCCGAAACGTCAGCTTTCCTGTTCCTCTGATGCTGCTGGGCCTGCTGTGTTCATCCAGCTCTACACCTTGTTATCTCAGTGTCATTGTGAGTTGCTATTTTCAGCATTGGCATCACCCATCAGTCATTCATGGTGGTACATTCCAGCTCACAAGAGGTGCTGCTATTTCCCTCTGTCATCAGTTATCGACTCCAGGGGTGATAATTGATAGCTAGGGCCTTCATGTCACACTTGAAAACATCCTTGAACTGAAGCTTTTGCAACCCCAGCTGGTTGTCTGGCTCCAGCTCGGTCACCATTCAGACAGTTATTGATTATTCAACCATCTTCCATCCCCCAGATATGCGCATGCCTACATAACTACCTCTGCTTGATAAGTATTAACAAACATAGGAGCTGCACTTTTTTGGTAAGGACTGCCACAGTACTGATTTTGTCTGGACTAGGTAGAAACATGTTGCAGTAAAGATGAAACTTTTTGAGTTCCTTTTCTTGAAAGCTGTAAATCCCTCCAGTAGAGACATAGAATTTGGATGATAAGTTCAGACAATATAGCACCAGGAGCCTCATCTTTACCCATGGTATGTGAAACAATAGTTTTACAAAGCTTTGTCACTTTGGATTCAATCTTCAGCTCTACCATGCCAAACAGACTAGAGTTTCCTCAGTGATGATGACCTTCCTAGCGTACCAATGACGCTAATGTTCCATTAATTCCCACATCTATTTATTGCATGTGATAAAAACTTCATTCCCACGGTTTTCGAAGGAGACTATTCTTTAGCTGATTAGCCTGTTGCCTTTTCAATCCCTTCATACATACTCCTAGCATGTCCTGCATCAAAGCACATCTGAATACTCAGGCCAAGTTCTTAACCAGTAGTCAATGTTGCAGTGCCAGCATTCATTTGGATTTTACCTCACCTGGCTCATAGTACATTCAGAATCATCTCATTCAGATCTCTCATGATATTAATGAGGGCAGATCGTGGGGCTTTGATGGAATGCTCCATCATAGTGATAGTAGTCTCAAACCAGTCAGCAATCTTTTTCTCTTGCTTCCTGCATGTTGAGAATGTGGTCTTGTAAATAGTGTCTGGATTCTATTTTATTTCTGTGTTTAAGTATGTGAATGCTGGACAGTGCCTGTGCAAGGAATTATTCACTTTTAACTGGGTGGACAGAATGATTGACCTTGACACTAGCATTTCTACTTGCTATGAAAATTCTTAGAGGGTTGCATTGTCCCTGTCGAGGGAGGGATGATTTGTATCACAATTCACGCTGTGATAGCTGCACATGTTGAAAATAGTGCCCAAAGATCAGCCAGACCCAGCCAGTGCCAGTGCCCCCATCTTGAATGTCTCCAGGCCCCCTGTGACAAGGCTTGTATGGCATGAAAGTGTTAGTTACATAAATTTCATGGCAGTGGCAAAGCTCAAGTAGTCCCTGTCCATTCCAATTTATCTTTCCCAGGCCATAACGTCTGAGACAAGTGGATCATGCACCATGTGCTACAGACCCCACACTTTGTAATTCCCAGCATTGAAATCCCCCAGGAGGTAAATGTATCTTCACCTGGATTTCTGCTGTTACCATTTTCATGCTCCTTGTAGATTTGGACTTCCATTTCTTCTGTGGAGCACAGAATTGGTGTCTAGATATTCATTACGTCACCTAGCCCTGATTGTGTTAAGAGGCAGATGGAGAGGTCATGCTACCTCACAATGCCAGGGACCCAGGTTCAATTCCAGCCTAAGGCGGCTGTCTGTATGGAGTTTGCACATTCTCCCCATGTCTGTGTGGGTTTCCCCCAGGTGCTCTAGTTCCCCCCATATTCTGAAGATATGCAGGTTAGGTGGATTGGCCATGCTAAATTGCCCATAGTGTACAGGGATGAGCAGGTTAGGTGGTATGGCCATGGGAAAGGCAGGGTTACAGGGATAGTGTAGGAGGATGGGTCTGGGTGGGATGCTCTTCAGAGGCTTGGTATGGACTCAATGGGCTGAATGGCCTGCTTCCACACAGTACAGATTCTATGATTCTGTGAGAGAATACATTCTGAAATACTTGTGGAGGGTTCTATGTTTTAGAATAGTGAGTACCTTACAGTGAAGTCTACAATTTGCTAATGTATTTCCTCTGAATTCTTCCCTTGTCAGATAAACATATAATTTTACTCTCAGTAATCGACTCTTGTTGAGCTGGGTCTTTTGTAAGGAAGCTATGTCAACTCTCCACAAGCACCTCACACTTATGGACACGACACCTCAAGGACGGGTTTCAATGCTTTTCTGCTCATAACTCTAAATTAAGAAGAAAGTACATTCTAAGGTTTGTTTTGTTAATAATCAGCTGCGAATCTTGAATTTTTTCTTCAGGATGCAATTTATTGGAGACACTGGACCATCCTGGTATCATTGTATCTCTCCGCTTGACTCTAATGCAAAGCATGAAGTGGGCATTATTTTGTATTGCAGGGGGTGTCAGTAAATTGACCTTTTTAGACATTAGTTGGCATTTGAGAACTATTCCAGATTTTTTGCCAAGGCTTACTCCTTTTGCCTTCAGCTCCCCAAAGGCACCCACAGGCAATGGAGCTGTTTATCCACAACTAAGAGTTTGATTCAGGACTACCAGAGTTTTTCCACATGCCACTGGGCCTGTGCGCTGGATTGCTGGGGAGCAAACCTCTTCCTAATTCCTCTGAATCTATAAGCTGGAGTCACAAAATTCACAGTTACAATGTGTCACCATGAGATTGCACAGCTGAAGATCAGAAGCTGTATACTGACAGGGAGAACGTCACACATCTTCCTTTATTTTTCATGTTGCTGGTAGTCAGTGGTGTGGACTGAAAAAGAGAAACAAACCAGCACACAAAGACGGAAAGTATTATACCTCTCTTTATTCACACTTCAAAACCGCCTATTGGGCACACTAGCTGGACCAGCCCTATAACTACATATAAATATGGGAGAGGCTAGGAATTCTTCAAAAAGTAACCCACCTCATGACTCCCCAAAACCTGTCCACCATCTACAAGGCACAAGCAGGAGTGTGATGGAATACTCCCCATTTCCGGGACAAGAGCAGCTCCAACAACACATGAGGACCGTGCCACCATCCAGGACAAAGCAGCCTGCTTGACTGTCACCACGTCCACAAGCAATGTCTCCCTCCACCACCGGTGCATAGTGGCAACAGCATATACTGTCTACAAGATGTCGTGCAGTAATTCACCAATGCATCTGCTACAGCACCTTCCAAACATTCAACCCCTACCATCTAGAAGAACAAGAGTGATAGATACATAGAATCACCATCACCTTTAGGTTTTCTAATCAGATGAAAAGTGAAGACAGCTCACCATTATCTTCTCAAAGGCAATAATTGCCAACAATGTTCACAATTCATGAAAGAACAAAAAAAATCTTTTGAATATGAAAATGATATTAAGAGTATGTTAAAAAATACATATTTCTCATTAACACTAAAATACTTAATATTAAAAAAAAGGCTCTGATCAACCTTTGTGGAGGTTGTGTTACTCAAACATATATAAATGTTAGGACTGCACTTGTGTACCTTGTTTGACATGTACTTTCTAGGCTAAAGATGAAACAAAATGAAAAATGTTAAAACCCACCATTAGGAAACAGTCAGAGCATTTTATTATATTGCTCAGCGTTTGTTTTTGCAGGTGTGTTGAATCCAATAGACAGAGGGATTGTTCAGTCTTTAAACCTAATTGCTGTTATCACAGTCACAGCTCTCAGAATTCAAATAATCTGGAAGTTACCTAGTCATCAATTTGTAAGATCTTTCACTTATATTTTAGAATTATTTTGCTTAAATAATCCAGCCTCAGTGAAGCATTCATTCCTTCTCACTTCCTTTTGTGATGTGTTTGTTACAAAAAGCCAAGGCTCTTAGCGTGTGCTGTTTGTGCTGGCAACACTTCAAAAGACTGCAAGTGTTGTACAGCAATGCCAATTGCTGTTTGTGGTAGCAAATAAGAAGCCCTCTCATCAGTTCATTTATATCAATTTAACTTTTGATATAAATCTATTTCAACACTTCTCAAAGTTCAACAGAATGATTTTATGGAACATGGGTCACCACAGATTGTTGAATTATGTAGAAGTGCTCCCTCTAGTGATATATAGTTCTTTATTGTCTGGCAAATTGTGTCTGATTTTAAAATGCCTGAAGGGAAGTTGTATCACTTTCTAAATGTATGAATACTTTTGGTTAATTCTCATTTGTATTGGAGAATGATTCATTTTATAACAACAGAAACTTCTGAACATTGTTAATTATGCTTTCAACGGGTATAAGCTTTCAACAAATTTCTCAATCTAGTCGTGACCTTAACTGTGTAAGCTTGAAACCTATATATATTTCAATCAAGTTGCCTCTTACTCTTCAAGACTCCAGTGAATAAAAGTTGAGCTTGTCCAACTTTTCTTCATAAGTTAATCTGCTCCTTCCAGGTATTAGTCTTGTAAACCTTTTCCAAACAGCTTTCAATGCATTTATAACCCTCCTTAAACAGAGAGAGCAATACAGTAGTGATTTTTCAGAAGAGGGGTCTCGATCCGAAACGTCAGCTTTCCTGGTTCTCTGATGCTGCTTGGCATGCTGTGTTCATCCAGCTCTACACATTGTTATTGTAGATTCTCCAGCATCGGCAGTTCCTCCTATCTCTAGAGCAATACAATACTTCAGCTGGAAAATATAGAACATAAGTAGTAGCATTTAAAGTGCACGCTGACAGAACTTAAGCATCTTGTGAAAGTATATTGTGGGTTAACTTAGAGATGCAGAAAGCTATTATGGAACAATCATGCAGTGGAGATGGATTGGTAAAAGTGCTTTTGAGAGGAGAACAGAAATATTATTTGTGAGGGCACACATTTTGACTTACAATTCTATCATAATACAACATTCAAAAGCAATTATGCTGGCATTTTGGTGTATTTTTAATAGCAGTAATGACAGAAATTTTCAAAGACACTTTGTCATCATGTTTGAAGGTTCTTGAGGAGTTTCATGATTAGAGTCCTGCCTTAAGCTTGCTTGTTTCATCTAATTTGAATCATGGCAACGAGTAAATGTACAGTAATCCAATTTAGGAATGTCCTAAATAGCTATTGTAATCAATGTGAAAGAAATGCCGATCTGATTGTAACCTCCAATCCACATTCCCATCTACCTCTGATAGCCTTTCATCCCATTGCTGAATGAGAATCTATCTGCCTGTGCCTTAAAATTATTCAGGAACTTTGCTTATGTTCTGCAATAAAAACAGTTGTATTTAACTTCGTAGTGGATGAACTTGCATTGAGTCAAAAATTCCAACCTATATTTTAGTCATTATTGGTATACATAGTTGTAATTTGAATTTGCTATCTTGTTTCCTGGTCATTCATAATGTAAAGGTGTTTTTTTTATCTGTACATAGACTGTTGCTATCACTAGCAAGGCCAGGAATTATTGTCTACCTCTAATAGCCCTTGGGAAGATATTGCTGACCTACTTTCTTGATTTGCTGCAGTCCACATCGTGTCGGCATGCACACAGTCAAGAGAGTAGGGATTGTATAAAAAAGTAAATAGTTTATGATGTGAGCAGTAGATGAAGAGAATGAAATACGTGGAGAGAGATGCAGCCCGGGGGTTACTGTTCGGAAGAGAGTTCTAGGATTTTGACTCAGAGACGCTGAAGCAATGGTGCTATAAACCTTTTAATTTGGTCCGTGTTGGCTAAATATCACAAACAGATTCTGGATGCTTTTGACAAATGAGAACTGTAAACCATATCAGTGCAAACTAATTAACAGTTATTAACTATTTACAGAGGCATGGTGTGGCAGGACTCCATTAGTCCTTCCCTCAGGTCCCATATGATCTGAACACAGAAATAATGCACTCCAGCTATTATCAAACCCCCGGGCTGCATCTCCCTCCAAGCATTTCGCTCTATTCATATACTATTCACATCATAAACTATTTACTTTTTTATTCAATCCCTACTCTCTCGACTGCTCCCCAGCAGTCACTGTTAAATGACTTGACTGATCCCTATGACTGTGTCCTTGTTTCTCTCAGAGAAGGGGTAGGAACACATGCCTCTGGTGGAGAAGGATGTGAGCAGTCTACTGGGATAGTCAGGGTACGAATAATAGTCAAAAACAATGAGGAAGGTTTTACCCAATGATAGATAGATCCATCTTTTTGGGTAGTTAACTGGCAGCTGCAACTCACCAGCATCTTCTCTAGGCCTCTAACAACAATACAACCGACAACTCACCACAACATCTGATACCACTGATGATATAAGCAAGCTATTACCACAACAGTATAAATGTGTTATACTACCCATGTGACTTGCAGGTAGTGGTGTTCCCATACTTCTGTTACCTTGTTTCTCTAAGGTGAAGAAGTTGCAAGTTTGGAAATTGCTTTTGAAGGAGTTTTGGGGATTTGATGCAGTGAATCTTACAAAAGGTACATAGAGTTGCCTCTATGTCATTGGTGGGGCTTTGAATGTTTAAGATTTGAGATGGTGTGCTAATCAAATGGATTGTTTTGTTCTAACTCTACAAAATGTTCTAATCTTCCATCATGGAAACCCTTGCATACTGGTTGTACTGAATGCCCTGACAGTTGATAAGTGCCATGATTACAATCACATTGAAAAGTGAATCAAGGTGATAACTTAATAAAACTGCTCTTTGAATTCCATAAATGTAGTGATGGCATACGATAGGTATTTCAGGACACATGATCTATTATGTTCTAAGGTGGTACAGAGGCTCAGTGGTTAGCACTGCTGTCTCAGAGTGCCAGGGACCTGGGTTTGATTCCAGCTTCGGGCGACTGTCTGTGTGGAGTTTGCACATTCTCCCCGTGTCTGTGTGGGTTTCCTCCGGGTGCTCTGGTTTTCCCCCACAGTCCAAAGATGTGCAGGTAGGTTGATTGGCCGTACTAAATTTCCCATAATGACCAGGGATGTGCAGGTTGGTTAGATTAGCCATGGGAAATGCAGGGATTGTGTATGGGTGTGTGGGTCAGGGTGTGTTGCTCTTTGTAGGGCCAAATGACCTGCTTCCACAATGTAGGGATTCTATGATTATGTACTGCCATATTTGCTGTTGAAGTTGCATTGTCATCTGAACTGCCTCCTGATGTTAACTGTTTTGTAACCATTTGTGGAATTCATTTGTTGGCTGAATTATATATGAAGATTGTAACTCTTGTGGACTAGATTAGTTCTGGCTGGTGAATCACATCAGCACAGCGATCATTCTCATAATTTACCTTGATAATAGACTTTCCTATTTTCTGTAATTGTGCCATTGACCTTATTTGCCTGGGTCTCCAACATTTAATTTTTAGTTAACTAGATTAAACCTGATAATTAGGAATTTGAATAAACGAAAAGCTCAGCAGTTTATCTGGTAGCTGACCAAAAATATGTCATTTATTTCCGTTAAGATGTTATTAATTTCTGAAACTTCCCAATTGATGTACTGATTGAAACAGCTATTCGTCTGCCAAAAACTACCATTTATATTTGGGCACCTATCACTTGTCAACACCATTGTGCAGCAGCAATCTTTACTCTTGCTCAAATCTGATAAATTTACTTAAATAATTCAATAAATAACAACATTAAATTACCATGCAACTGAATGAGTGAATGGTTTCCAACATAGTTGTCACAAATTAGTCATGCTACTGAAATTTCATGCAAATGGGATCATGAGGATAATTCTGATCAGTTTCTTTGATCTCATTCCTATTTCAGTTACATTGATAATTGCTAAAATTTTCAAATATTACAAATTAGCTAGGTTACTAAAAATTATGCCCTTTGAAATTTCAAAATTGGAGTAAAACCGAACGGGATAATATTAACATAGAAATGGGGAAATACATGTGACAGGGGGTTAAGATCAGAAAAACCAATACAGACCTGCCTTAAACTCAATATTTCTCTCTTGAGCTGCAATCTGAAGTTGGACAAACAGCTACACCAACCCAAGAATCGTGGCTGAAGATTTCAAAATGATAATGAGACAGCAGCATCATAATTTTGCTTTAGTTCTTTTACACATGCTTTCTGGTTTTCCTGAGTCAGGGGGAACCCAATGGCTTCCTGAAACTTCCTGCTAGATTCATGAAGTAATTGTCCTCAGTAGATACAGATGGCATAACTTTCTCCTCTTCTTGATGGTCTTCACTTGTGACTTTCTTAGCACCCTTCTTGGCAACCTGTCCTTTCCTTTTCCTTCACCATTGTGATCATCAACTTCAGACACCAAATAAGCAGGAAAGAACTTGCTTTCTGCATGTATGCGTTTGTCTGCAGAGACTCCAACATCCAGGACACCTTCAGCTCAGGTCTCCTACCTCCCCCAACTAAACAGATCCTAATTTCTCTCATAGATCTCTGAATCTCACCCATCTTGAACCAAGTCTGAAAACCTCTCCTACCAGCAAGCCACAATCTCTCCTATAGGCTGCCAAGTCCCAATCTCTCCCTTACTGAGCCAGGTCCATTAACCCCGAGCCTGAAACCTTCCAACCTCATTGAACCACCCCTCTTCCTAGTTTAATGCTTCCCCACCCAGATGGCGCAACCGCTCTCTAGAAGTTCAAATTTACCCACACTACCTGTGGACATTACCAGTTTCCAGTGTACGTTCTAAGAAACAACTGTGGCAGTGCTATCTTACTCTAAAGCAGTGAACCAACATCAACTACTTCATTCAGCTCCTTCCCATTTCCGGAGACAGTGCTGGTCACCTAAATCATACACCTTTGGGAATTCACAATAGTTAGGATTTGGGCTGCAAGTTCATGTTTTGCTAATAGCATTTTCATCCTGTTACTTCCTCATTCACATTGAAAAGAATGGGAAAAGCATACAAACAAATTAACAGCACGTAACAAATTGAAACTTTTTACAACCTTTACAAAGTATTCATTCTACACTCTATAAATAATCTAACCCTCATCCTGACTAGGTACCAGCCTGGAGTAGAGAGTAGCAACCTAGTAACAAATATTTGGAACCAAGTCAGTTCCAGTAATAGTGGACGATATACTAAATTAGCAAATCTGGGATATACCAGACTGTGCAGAATGCCTATCATATTTTTCACATATCTCCTGTAATCTTTCAAAAAAATTAGTGTGGACTGTAATAATGCATGTATTTGCAAGTATTAGAATAGAGAACAAACATTGCATATGTGCATATAATAAAGTGGAAAGTTTCCTATGTCTGTAGACAAGTGACCAGGATTGCCTGAGTGTAAAGAAGATTAAAGAAATACTCAGATCAGAGTGCACACTGTAGGACAATCTATTAACATTCCTTTCACTTATTTAAGCAGAAGTAAAATCAGGGATTTTGCTTTACAGGAATATGTCACCATCTACCCATTTTTCAGTAGTCACTGTACCAAGGTCATCTAGTATATGGGTCTAGTCTAGGTGTCAGTTTATCTCCTTGAATGACTGGTTAATGATTTTAACAGTTGATATGTCTCACATTTATACAGAAATTTACATTAAGGTTAAACTGTTAGATTGAAGTGAATTTTATATTCATTGATTTTTAAAAATAGATACATTTACATGGAGATTATGAATTAAACTCACATTTATATTTCCTTTGGATGCATCTGAATTTTTCATAAAAGAGACATAAAGACAAAAAATGTAGAATGTCATTCAAATGTACATTAAAGTTTTGAAAACTGCATCTGCGCATACCTCTTCTCAGATTGGGATTGCCATTGTAAGTCTTATATAAAATTAGATCTCCACAACACTCCACTTTCCCCACACAAAACTGGTTCCCCACTATTTTAATGTGCCAATATTGCATTTTGGAAGCCCTTAACACATGTTTTATTATAGAACTCATGATCATTGGGGAGGCTTTCTGGAGAGTTTCGAACATTCTGGCATCAAATGTTAAATGGTTTGACGACTTCAGATATCATTATTAGATATGGTACTGTAAAGGGGATGTGTTTTAACTGCAGTGGTAAGTCACTGGGCTCTATCCTGAAAAGGCAGTTTGGTTCTGGCATTGTCCTGCATTGTTTAGGTGTTGAAATGCATTAATGTACTTTTTCCATTAGAGAAAGTGCAATAATGAAATTAATACTGTAGAAAACCATAATGCTTTTGATTGTCATTTAACTGTCAAGACAGTCTTATCTTTGAAAATGAAAATCCTGCTTTTAATAGCAAAAGAAATCTAAGTCCCTGCCTCAAACTATTCACTGACAAGTAATCAGATTTTCTAATGAATAAAATAAATCTGCAGTTTAAAAAAACAAGCTTCAATTTCTTACATTCCTAGGCTTCGTTATCATGTCTGAGAATATAATGAATATTTGATTAAGTTTCAATTGCTTCAGAACCACTTACTTTTGGCAGAGGCATATGTTAAATGTGATTGACAATTTATGAGAACATTGAAACATTATTTGTCCTTAAAGTGGTAATGAAATAGATGTTTATCTGTTTTTAAGACAGATTGATTAACTGCTAGATATACTTTTTTCTGGAACGGTGTTTCTGAATGACAATTTACTTTCAATATGAAGTGTATTTGAATGACAACTCTACTACATTGTTAAAAGATTTTGACTGGAAGTCCAGTTCAAAGACAGTAGTAGATTCAGGTGTATCGCTACGAAAGATACTTGGGGTAATGGAGATGAATGAGATGACTTGGAAAATATGAGGGCTGCACGGACAGGCCATGAGAGTATAATAGAGTATGTAGCTGTTGTATGGCTGTGATTAGACAGCATTAGTAACAATCCCTAAGTTGTTACAAAGTGCACAACAACCAATTTAAGATTATAAATCAGCCTCATCATGTGACTCATTTATGCTAGCTACAATCTACATATATTCAAATGCAGGACCCAACCCTCAGCATCAAAAGGAATTTGTTCATCATTGGTCATTTCTACTGAACTAAGTGTTTGGGAAAACTGTTTCCTGGTACATCCTTGAATAAAGAGAATCCACTTGCCAACCATTAGAAGCTCTATTTCTCATGCAATATAACTTATTGTTACTCTTGAAATGTGCTTTCCTTTTATCTCTCCTAATGAGAACAAAGATTCAACCACATGTTTCATTACGCAGCTGTAGTCAACATCTGTCCTACTAAATGACTAATTGTTCTTTATTCATTGTGTCAACACACCTTTTCTTTTACCAGATCTCACATTTCGCCGTTTCTCCGGAAATGTAGATCGCTGATTTTCAAATGCATTACTCTTTTCCTTTCATGATGTTTGCTTGTAACTTAGTCCAAATGCATACTGTCCATTCTCCAAATAGTCCTTTTTTAATAGTTCATCTTCTTCTAATTTGTGAATTAATCTCTATCTTCATCAACTTGGAGATGGGCAATAAATAATGTTGTCCAATAACAACAGATCCCAAACTTTCCTTGTGATTCATAATTGGTGAGTTCTGGTATGACTTTGATTCCGTCATCTTCTTCTCACCGTTATATCTTCCTATCACAAGGTGATGGCTATTGTACTTATGCTCATGATGCCAGTTTGCAGCTTCCTCCTTCTTCTTTAGAAGGAGTGGTAGTTTCAAAATGACTGTCTTAGCAATTCACTGTTGTAATTCTGAGTCATTCGTCAGTGACCCTGTTTAAGTCATTATTCTTGTAATTTTTCTGCTTATTATTTTTTATTTTGTTTCCATTGGCTGGTATAATAGTATAATAAACATAGAGCAATAAACATTTATCTCAATCCCATGAGCTAACTTTATGGAATCAATACCTAAAGAAATGAGCATTCTTTGACAGGAACAGCTTTGCCAAACGTTTGTCAGTATATATGTTAATAAGAAAAGTCAGATTAAGGAATGGACTGACTTGGTATAATTGTGAATGCACAAAGCATTCCACAAAGCTCATGTTACATTCAATTAGAAAGACTTTTCTTTAATTTCTTTCTTTGGTGACCTTGCTGTTTGTTCTATTAGTAATTTTTATCTCCAGCCTAATGTCCACTATTTTCTTTAGCTTTATGAAGGACTTTACGTCATTGATCTGTGCTGAGGACTCTGTATATATGAATTGCAAAACCTTCAATGTTTCCCATCATTTATTCTGGTGTAGACCAACTAACTGCCTCAAATCCATGGGGTGCATTCTTGAACACATTTACATGTAATTAGGTTTAGTCATCGTTGTCAAGAACTGGCCGATTAAGATCTTGCAGATCTTGTTCACCTCTACCAATATCATTGACCAATCTCGTAATGTGTGGAAGAGCAAATCTTTCTCACCAACACCAAATGTCTCCTTTACCTCCATTTTCTATTATCTTTATGTTCATCTCTAACAGCAAATGCAGGAAGCTTGACCCTTGTGTCATTATGATGCAAATACATACTTCAAACCCAGTGGTCCTGAGAGCCAGAATTGCTCAAAAGCAAGATTTTTTGCTCTCAGCCCACAAGACACAATACATGGAGAAAGAAATAAAGAAATAATTGCAAATTCTTTGAAATATGGTATACGCTTATACATATACATGTTCATACATAAGTTACACTCTAGAAATCATTGCAGCCACTGAGCATTAGTTTTGGTGCCCTTATTGTGAAAATTGGATATTAAGTAATGGGTTTAAATGTGAACAAGACGGGGAAGCAAGGATCACTGATCTCAGAGCAAAAGCTGGAATAACCACAGGCCATATTGCACTCTGAAAGTAAATTGCTTCTTTTTATCACCCACCTACTCTTATTTACCCCAGTGGGTAGTCCGAAATCTTGTGCTTCTCTCCAGTCTGTATCCTTTCCTTCTCCCTTGTCCTTTCCTGAAGCTCCTGTTCCCCTCCTTGTCCTTTTCTCTGCATCCTTCTGTCCTTTTCTTCTCTCTCTCTCTCCATTCCTTTCTCCTCTCCCCATCTCTATATTTTCTCTCTCTCCTCGCCCCATCTCTTCTCCTTCACTCTCTCTGTCTCCTTTCTCTAACTACTTTTCCATTCCTCCTCCCCATCTCTCCTTTTCTCCCTTTCCCCCTTCCTTCATTTCATCAACTGAATTGACAGTGGAATGACAATTGAATTGAGACTTTTAAAATTGAGAATGAATTAAGTAAGGTTTGTGTAAGGAAGATTTTTCACTTGTCTTGGTATCCAAAATGAAGGGTAGAATTTTCCTACATTCTGAACAATGTGGTCACTGACAAGAATATTGGAAAAACACATCAAAATAAAGAAAAGAGATCTTTGACATTGATTAAAAGAAACTCCAATTTTCCCCTTAAGATTTCAATGGCTAATGAGCTTTTTTACTCTGAAGCAGAGGGAGGCCTATTTGAATACATTAACCTCTCAGTGTCACCTATCTTGCCTCATTTATATGCGGATTGCTACTCTTCCTGGTACTGGTGAGAAACCAGACTGCGTCAGTTCCTGACTTGAACATCTGAGCAGGTACCTGGAAGTTGCAGATCAACAGAAACTTCTCTGGGTCTTCATGTTACATAGAAACATAGAAATCTAGAAGATAGGAGCAGGAAGAGACCATTTGGCGCTTCGAGCTTGTTCCACCATTCATCACGATCATGGCTGATCACCCAACTCAATAGCCTAATCCTGCTTTCTCCCCATAACCTTTGATCCCATTTGCCCCAAGTGCTATATCTAGCCACCTCTTCAATGTCTTGGCATCATCTACTTCCTATGGTAATGATTTCCACAGGCTCACCATTCTTTGGGCGAAGAAATGTCCCTCATCTCTGTCCTAAGTGGTTTACCCCGAATCCTCAGACTGTGACCCCGGTTCTGGGCACACCCACCCATACTCCCTGCATCTATCCTGTCTAGCCCTGTTAGGATTTTATAAGTCTTTATGCAATCTTCTCTCATTCATCTGAACTCCAGCAAAAACAATCCTAACCTAGTCAATCTTTCCTCATACATCAGTGCCACCATCCCCATAATCAGCCTGGTTAACCTTTGCTGCACTCCCTCGAGACCAAGAGCATCCTTCCTCAGTAAAGGAGACCAAAACGGCACACAATATTCTAGGTGTGGCTTCACCAAGGCCCTACATTACTGTAACAACACACCCCTGCTCCTGTACTCAAAACCTCTCACAATGAAGGCCAACATGCCATTTGCCTTCTTTACCGCCTGCTGCACCTGCATACTTACCTTCAGCGATATTAACCATCATTGCCGCAACTATAGTAATTAACATGGCTGAACTCAAATTTAGCCATTTCTTCAGAGATAAAAGGTACTGCAGATGCTGGAGAATCCGAGATAACAAGCATGGGGCTGGATGAACACAGCAGGTCAAGCAGCATCATAGGAGCAGGAAAACTTGACGTTTCGGGCCTAAACCCTTCATCAGAAATGGGGGAGGGGAAGAGGTTTCTGAAATAAATAGGGAGAGAGGGGGAGGCGGATAGAGGATGGATAGAGGAGAGGACAGGTGGAGAGGAGGCAGACAAGTCGAAGAGGTGGGGATGGAGCCAGGAAAGGTGAGTGTAGGTAGGGGGGTAGGGAGGAGATAGGTCAGTCCAGGGAGGACGGACAGGTCAAGGGGGCGGGATGATGTTAGTAGATAGGAGATGGGGGTGTGGCTTGGGGTGAGAGGAAAAACAGGTTAGGGAGGTGGGGATGAGCTGGGCTGGTTTTAGGATGCGGTTGGGGGAGGGGAGATTTTGAAGCTTGTGAAATCCACATTGATGCCATTGGGCTGCAGGGTTCCCAGGCTGAATATGATTTGCTGTTCCTGCAGCCTTCGGGTGGCATCACTGTGGCATTGCAGGAGGCCAAGGATTGACATGTCATCTGAGGAATGGGAGGGGGAGTTGAAATGGTTCGCGACTGGGAGGTGCAGTTGTTTGTTGCGAACTGAGCGCAGGTGTTCTGCAAAGCGGTCCCCAAGCCTCCGCTTGGTTTCCCCGATGTAGAGGAAGCCATAATGGGTACAGCGGATGCAGTATACCACATTGGCAGATGTGCAGGTGAACCTCTGCCTGATGTGGAAAGTCTTCTTGGGGCCTGGGATTGGGGTGAGGGAGGAGATGTGGGGGCAGGTGTAGCACTTCCTGCGGTTACAAGGAAAAGTGCCGGGTGTGGTGGGGCTGGAGGGGAGTGTGGAGCGGACAAGGGAGTCGCGGAGGGAGTGGTCCCTCCGGAAGGCAGATAAGGGTGGGGAGGGAAAGACGTCTTTGGTGATGGGGTCTGACTGCAGATGGCGGAAGTGTCGGAGGATGATGCGTTGGATCTGGAGGTTGGTGGGGTGGTATGTGAGGACGAGGGGGATTCTTTTTTGGTTATTGTTGCGGGGACGGGGCGTGAGGGATGTGTTCCGGGAAATGCGGGAGACACGGTCGAGGGCGTTCTCGACCACTGTTGGGGGGAAGTTGCAGTCCTTGAAGAATGAGGACATCTGAGATGTA